>JAFMSR010000002.1:30396152-31081152 GCA_022818135.1 Saxidomus purpurata
ATTTCTAGCCGTTCAGTTTTAAAATGTTCCATAAAACGGAATTTATATTAACGTGCCAGAAAGATAAATTAATACATGTATACGTTTTAAATTTCCTTTCCACCTAAGAGCTCTGGTAATATTAATATTGTTAGGTAATATATCCACATACCACATAAAAACAAATAACTTGTTTGTTTTTGTTTTTTTTGGAAAAGCAAGAGTTGTCGTTTGTAATTGAGTTGTCGTTCGTTTCATAGAGGGCGCAATCTAATCTACGCCGATAAAAATAGAAAATAGCGCTTTTTTTTTTTTTGGGGGGGTGTTCTTTTTTTTCCCCCAGGGGGGTTTGGGGGCCTAATAAGCACAAGTACAAACAAAATCACGTTTCAGTCGCAATCTACGCTGAGGAAAATGGATATATGATTGCTTTTTTCACTTTGACATTATAGAAACGAAGTGCAGTTGACTGCATATTCTTTGATGGCCTTTTTAAATATAGATAATATTATATTAGGTAACTTTTTCCGACACCTTATAAGTCTGTCTCTGTGGCGTAATGGATAAAGCCACTATAGTACGTTTACTTTTACGAAACCACGAGTTCGAATCCCATCAACACCCAATTTTTTTAAAACTTTTTTTCTGCTCTTTTAATAATCATTTTTAGCTTTCTAACCATTTCAGAATATTTTACGGCAAATAATCATAAAAATCTCCATTCATGTCAAATTAATAAGGATAATGGTTATGAAAAATTGAGACATACCAGGAACGGTTTATAGAGCATTCCTGGACATACTGTATAAATATTATTTGATAACAGTATTTAAAAAAGACGTAACGTCCGATGTTGCGGGTTTTTGGCAATTTCTTGCGTATACATTATTCATTCTGACTGCATAGTAGTAAATTTAAAGAAAAATATGTGAAGCCGTATATTAAAATAAAGGAAAAAGGTTATTGTACATTACTATGTGACAGGAATTACTTTTAAGCCTTCAATTTATTATAATAAGCGAGGCGATATCAAACACGCTGAGAACGACGTTAATTTATGCGCGTCACGCGTAACAAAAATACTTGATCAACATGACTTCTGCTTAAAAACGAAATATGAAAATTACGTCAAACTTTCTCATTTTGCGTATACCATATGTTAAATGTCGCCGAAAGTTGCCATTAAAATCTAAAACATTTAAAACGGCTCATTCGAGCAGACATGTATAAAACTTCTGTTAGGAAGCAAGTGTCACATCTTTGAACAGATGTATTTTCATTTTGTTCAAATGAATGCAAAATAAAGAAAATCAAAGATATTTATATAAAAAATAAGTATAGTAATGCGTTTTTAATGAAGATTAATAAGATAATTTTACTTTTTTAATATATCTGAATAAAACGGCTAAAATTGCATTTATGATTGTCTAGCGAAAATGTCCATACATAGAAAAATGTAAAAACATGTGTAAATATACTCGAATAAAACTGTAATTATAATTCAGCCGATGATTTATCGTAAATTTCTTCATCGTATCAAAAATGCGTTTTTTCTCTTCTTTCAAATGATACCATATGCCTGCCCAGTCTATCAAAATGATACTTCTATATAAAATAAGGCTTGTCTAGCGAAAATGTCCTCCGTTAATTGTCAAATGAAGAAACGCAAACGTTATATTTTTTAAAATGTTGTACATATATCAGTATTTTAATGCATATTTATTCATATTCTCAAATGTGCTATCGTTTCGAAGGTTATAACACTTATTACTGTGTCAATAGATTAAGTTATATGTCTTTGTGTGTAACGGTTTAGGCTAAATCCCGCATTTCAATGTAATAAACGGCAAATATTTCACAAAAGTACTGAGGTAATGAAATTGCTTGTATTTACAAAATGAGTCTTTCCTCTTTTTCAAATCGTATTTATTTTATATGCAATTTAGAAAGATGGCAATTTTTCAATGTCTGACGTCGTGTTAAAGTTTCGATATTACAGGTCAGTCAGTAGATGTGGTGTCAGGTTTTGCTTGTTCAACCAGAATTGGTTTCCTCGAGTTCTTTTGGGGCCATGCCTCAATATCAGCCATCACCAATTTCCAAAATATTTACATGGGATTATTGTTTGTTGGCCCGCTGTGATACTTTGTATCACAGTTTTTCTTGTTATTCCTGGAACATCTTAACCTTGGTAAAATGATGTGACTACGCTATGACTGTTTACTCATGGTCAAAGGTTGATTTTGATTTTTTTCATTAATTTGTCAATTTAAAAAAAAACTGTGTGACTTAACCACACTCTCTACATAAATGTTTCATTTTGAAATGTCTGAGATTTTGAAGAGTTCATATGTAAAGTTCAAATGGGCACATATGTTATTCATGTTTTCTCAAGGTGACACTTTGTTTCTGCGTGCCACTTAGCCTTATTCATTCGGCTCATCGGTTTGACCTGTTTTGGGGTCTGATATTTTATAGTTGTCAAAGTGGAACCTCAGAAGAAAGCACCCATCCAAAAACTATCTCGCTGGCTTCAACATCGAATCAATAAGACTATGTGCCACTATAATGACAATATGAGGTATCCCAAAAACGCTATACTAGAAACTATAAACTTCATATAGTGCGAGATATTAGGCTACACACCAGTTACTTCCCCTTAAAGTTGTATATCCGGATAAGATCACACGACCGGCGGATAGACACCAAATCGGTAAGAAATGTTAAATTAGCCAGTATATTGATAATAGGATAAATATGTAAACTAGAGTACGCTACCATGCTTTTAAGTATGTCGATTAGTAGATTAGTAGATCTACTACGTACAGCAATTTTGTCTTTAATATTTTTTGGTTTAATTTGTTCGACTCATCGGTTTGACCCTGTTTTTATCTGATATTTTATAGTTGTCAAACCTCAGAAAGCGTTAAGCGCCTATCAAAAGCTATTTCGCTGGCTTTAACCTCGAATTAATTAGACTAGGTTTTTACATGTTACATGTATAGGGGTATGCTTATCTAGGAAGTCCGAGTAATGAAATTGAAACAGACAATACATATATTTAAAGGTACGTGGAAAAACTCAAAATGAAAATGAAAGTAGAACTTGCAGAAGTTCGGGTTTTTTTAACATAAACGGTCCTGTGTACTCAGAGTATGTGATGCATGAAGCACAAACGGCAGTTCTTAACCCAACATTCACTACAGAAAACTTCTACCGCTTCTTCTGAACATTTTGTGGAACAAGAAATATATGGCTATTTTGCTAATAAGGTATGACAAATTGAAGGTAAAAAAATCATGTTAGGGGCCATCTTACAACTTAACATGAACCTTAACTTTGGACATCTTCGTTTTTTAGCTCGATTATTCGACGAATAAGGAGGCTATTGCACTCGCCCCGGCGTCGGTGTCGGCGTCGGCGTCTGCGTCTACTCAAAGTATATGTTTACCATCAACATCTACACCCGAGGAAACAATCCCCATAACTCTGTTTTGATTTTTTACAGATTTATGCCCCTTTTTAACATAGAATTTTTGGTTAAAGTTTTTTATAAATTCAAATATCTTGAATACTATCAAAGGTATTGACTTGAAACTCAAAGTATGTGTCTACCATCAACATCTACACCTGAGGAAACAATCCCCATAACTCTGTTTTGATTTTTGACAGCTTTATGCCCCTTTTTAACTTAGAATTTTTGGCAAAAGTTTTTTATAAATTCAAATATCTTGAATACTATCAAACGTATTGACTTGAAACTCAAAGTATGTGTCTACCATCAACATCTACTCCCGAGGAAACAATTCCCATAACTCTGTTTTGATTTTTGACAGATTTATGCCCCTTTTTAACTTAGAATTTTTGGTAAAAGTTTTTTTGTAAATTCAAATATCTTGAATACTATCAAAGGTATTGACTTGAAACTCAAAGTATGTGTCTACCATCAACATCTATACCTGAGGAAACAATTCCCATCACTCTGTTTTGATTTTTGACAGATTTATGCCCCTTTTTAACTTAGAATTTTTGGTAAAAGTTGTTTGTAAATTCAAATATCTTGAATACTATATAAGGTATTGACTTGAAACTCAAAAGATATGTTTACCATCAACATCTACGCCTGAGGAAACAATCCCCATAACTCTGTTTTGATTTTTGACACATTTATATCCCTTTTTAACTTAGAAATTTTGGTAAAAGATTTTATAAAGTCAAATATCTTGAATACTATCAAACGTATTGACTTGAAACTCAAAGTATGTGTCAACCATCAACGTCTACACCTGAGGAAACAATCCCCATAACTCTGGTTTGATTTTTGATAGATTTGTGTCCCTTTTTAACTTTGAATTTTTTGTTAAAGATAGAATACTATCGAATGTATTGACTTGAAACTTAAAATGTATGTTTACTGTCAACATCTTCACCAATGTTTTTGATTTTTGACATATTTATGACCGTTTTAACTTAGAATTTTGTCATAGTTTTTACCATACTAATATGGAAATACTCAAAATGGCTTTCTTTTGAAATGTCATAGAATAATTATGCAGCATGTAGCGGTCATGCTTTTTTAATTCTATACATATCAATTTGGAAAAGTTACAAAATTATTCATGATCAAATATACAAGGTCATGTATTTCTTTGAAATTATCTCCCCCCCCCCCCCCATCCTCCCTTCAGTTGGCTTGCAGAATCCAGAGTAAGGCTTTGAATGCAATGTACATTTACAAAGGTCTTTGAACAAGTTTCATATCTTTGACCTTAATTCTTATAGACAATTACACAATACTCCTGTTCTTAGACAAAAACTTTTTTTTACCAACAAGCTTTTGAATAGTCGAGCGTGCTGTCATGTGACAGCTCTTTTTTCGATACTAGTTTATACATGGCCTTGAAATCATTCACACAACAAGGAAGTAAATTAACCAGTCACGCCATCGAAGATATGGCGAGCCGTTTGTGACTACATTTATAAATAACACTAAGCGTATCGTGTAACATGAACTAGTTATAAAGCTATCAGTATAAGACAAAGTGAATCTAACATGTTCATGAGTTGTGGATAAGGAAATCTCACCCGAGGGTTGAGATACATCCAAAAACGAGGCTCTGCCGAGTGTTTTGGACGTATCTCAACCCGAGGGTGGGATTTCCTTATCCACAACTCAATGGACATGGTAGATTTATTTTCTCACCGTTTAAATTGCATTTTCACACAAGTAAGAAGGAATAAGTGCAAATACAGGATGGGGATGAAAAAAATGAAAATCAACTTTTTCTCGAATTTTACTTCAAAACAGCTATAGACGGATAGAAAATGATCTAACTAAGAAAATGAATACCAACAACCCTATGTTTATTTCAAAAATAACAATTTTACAGTCATTTTTCGATTTTTATGTCTGCATACAATTAACATAAAAATAGTCCGGCAGCGATGTGAGATAAGCGATGTGAGATAAGTTTTTCTCACCTATGAGATACATATTTCCGCGCATTTACCCATGTGAGATAAACTTATCTCACATCGCTTATCTCACATCGCTGCCGGACTATTTTTACGTTAATTGTAAGCAGACATAAAAATCGAAAAATGACTGTAAAATTGTTATTTTTGAAATAAACATAGGGTTGTTGGTATTCATTTTCTTAGTTAGGTCATTTTCTATCCATCTATAGCAGTTTTGAAGTAAAATAAGATTTTCATTTTTTCATCCCCATCCTGTATTTGCACTTATTCCTTCTTACTTGTGTGAAAATGCGATTTAAACGGTGAGAAAATAAATCTACCATGTCCATTGAGTTGTGGATAAGGAAATCCCACCCCCGGGTTGAGATACGTCCAAAAAACTCGGCAGAGCCTCGTTTTGGGACGTATCTCAACCCTCGGGTGGGATTTCCTTATCCACAACTCATGAACATGTTAGATTCACTTTATCTCACATGGGTAAATGCGCGGAAATATGTATCTCATAGGTGAGAAAAAGAGGTCTATTTTAAATGTCAAGAGCTAGCTCTATATCTTAAAGGGATAGTACTGTAATTTGAAGAGCTATCTGTATGAGCTCATTTGGAAGATATCTCTTGGTTAAAATGATATATCTTCATGCTTTAAGATAATATTATTTTCTTCCATGAGCATGCTATATTCAGGTCGAAATATCCGTCACTGAGGGTAAGTGCTTTGGCGGGACCGAGGCTCTGACGGATATTTACATCTGAACCAAATATCTCATAGAAAAACTTATACTATCTTAAACTATAAAGAGATATCACTAGCTTAGAGATATCTTCTTTAAGAAAAGAGCCATTTCTTTAACCGGAGTGATCTCTTTATAGCTAAGGAGAAATCACTTATAAAATAAATATTTCATGTAGTCACTGAATAAATTGTCACGACTTGCCATTTATCCAGTCAAATTGCTGTGAGTACTCAATTCTGTCGCAGTTGATGGCGGAAGGTCTTAATTATAAGTAGATAAGGATGTCCTCCAATGAGTCTGCCGAATGTAAATCACTATTATATCTACATGTACTTACATACACTTTGGGCTCAAACCCTTTCACATAACTTTTTATAGCAATATTTCCTGTCGTCTCTGTAGCTTGTACATGCATGGACTGGAGTGCCACACTAAGGCCCCCTACGTGCCCATACATTTGTATCATAAGGATATGTCGTAAACAACACCCATTCACCAATTCCCAAGTTCAATGCCACACTTGGGCCTTAAGCTTAATTTTATAAAGATGTATCTGTATTGCCACCTGTACACATAAACAAACATAAATTATCTGTGGCATACACCTTCCTCTGGGCATTTTCATTGTTGTTGTCATTACCAAACCATAAATGTGTACACCCTTCTTTATAGATTGCTTCAAACCGGGAGGGGACTTAGTGTTGCATGACACTACCTCATCAACTTGTTTTTTATTCTAACTTCTTTTTCATTTTTTTGGTCATTTGATTGAACTGCAGTGGGCAACCAGCGACTATGTCTGAAAAAGGAAACAAATACCAATCAATGACAGATGGGTCCGATGCAGTGTTTGAATTCCCATGCACGCCGTGTGAGAAGGATGGTTCTATGGAGGAAGCTTCTCGCTACTGTCAGGAATGTAAGCAATACCTGTGTTCTACATGTACCAAGTATCACACTCGCTTCTCAGCAACGGCAAGGCATACTCTGGTTGACACAGCAACAGCAAAGAGACAGGGTGCTGACAGTCCACCGTTGATGCCTACCGCCAAGTGTCACAGTCACCCTGACCGTGATATTGAGATGTATTGTGGGACACATGACATGGTGTACTGCACTCTGTGCATCGCAAAGGACCATAGGTATGTTTATCTTCTAGAACTCGATTGGTAAAATTAAATATAGATATACCTCTGGTGTTTTGCAATTTGGTGCCTCATTTACAAATTTTGTCCATCGTTTTGTTTTCTTCGCACTGTTTAAACGACTAATCAGTCGCAGATACATTTGTATAAACTGCCAAGCATCTATATATAGTACTCTAGAAAAAATGTGATGTTCCTTTATTAAACCTACTAGGCAGATTGTAGTACTTAGTTCAGTATGGTCTATCTTTCTCAGAGAACTCACAAGTATATTTGATTACGAAACAGTTTTGAATCTAAGCTTTTAATATGTTTGTTTTAAAATGCTACCATTTCTTAACAGGTCATGCGTTGACGTTGCAGAAGTCGGGGATATTGCAACTTCCGAGGCCGAGAAGCCCAACTTACATCAGCAAATAGATGATATTGACGCCATATATAAAAAGTTAGATACATTGAAAATGAAGAAGCAAGAAAATATAACGCATACGCAGGAGATGAAAAAGAACATTCTGACAGAAATACGGGAAATTCGAACGAAAATGTCCAACCATTTGCAAAACTTGGAGAAAAAAGCAACCGCAGAGTTGGATGAAGTGTGCGCTGAAGTGGAAAAACAACTTCAAACAGAGGTCAAAACTCTGGAAGATATGAGTTCTTATGTTGGGCAAGCGAAAGAAAACCTGTCAAAATCAATGGAAACGAATGACGAGCAAACCTTTGTTCATGGAAAATTGGGAGAAAAGATAGCATCGGACGCCAGTTCTTTGCTGGCAACTGAAAGTTTTATCAATGAGAAGAAAATTACATTTATTCCTGACAAAGACAAATGAAATATTTTTGGAAACAACATCAATGGGGCATGTTGAAGGCAGTTTCCAAGCACGTACAAGACAATTACGTGATAACCTCCGGGTGATATCAAAGAAAGAGATAGATGTAAAAGTTGAAGGCGACACAAAAAGCTATCGTATCGGCGACATCTGCCAACTCCCCGATGGCACTATTTTAGTTGCAGACCAGTATAACAAGAAAGTTAAAAGACTTGACCGTCAGTGCAATGTCAGGGACTTTTGCGAATTTGAAGCAGAGGTAGTGAATTTAACGTATTGCACAAAAGAAAAGGTTGTTGTTGTGAAGCTGAAACCTGACAAGGCAGAATACCTTGTCGTAGGTAATAAGTTAAGAAAGACGAGGACAATAGAATTGAAAGGTGGAGGTAACTTTGGTTTGAAATCATGTGGAGACCAATTGTGGGTATCTTCTGGGTACGGTATAGACATATGTGATATGTCTGGTAAAATAATGAAGCGGATTGAGACTGATTCAAATGGACATAAACTATTCAAGGGGTATGCAAATCACATTTCCACAAGTATTGATGCGAAAACTTTATATGTAACGAGATTTGACAGTCAAATTGTTTCATTTGATCTGGATGGAAATGTCAAGAAGATATTGCATGATGAGCGCCTAACGAACACGCGTGGGGTAACCGTTTCGGAAGACGGTATCCTGTTAGTATCAGGGCATGGCTCACAAAACATCGTCATGTTTAATCCAGACGGTAACAGTTTGGGAGAACTTGTGAAGAAAAGCGATGGTATGAAGCCACCTTTTGCTCTCCACTATGATCACATTAAGAGTCAGCTGTTTGTCGGATTTGAGGACTCAAAGATCACAGTGTTCGAATTAGGCGAGTGAAACCATTGACGAAGTATCTGTTTCGTTGAAAGTGAAATGCTGTATTTTATATGCGACAGTATATAATACAGCATTATTAACCACATCGCCATTTGTCATATATTCGTTCAGATGGAATAATACCAGACTTATGGTAAAAAGTTCATAGTTTCATCTTTAAACCTGACGTACATACTGACTTTAACTTTGCAAGGTCTTCGGAGTTAATGAACACTGTCATAATATGAGCCATATATTTTAAGAGATTCATTTTGCCTAGAATGTTATGTGCATATTATCATCTTCTAAACCAATTATTATTACGGGATTGAAACAACACAAATGTTTGAGATAGAAACGAATACTCAAAGTAGCATGTCTTTTAGTTCAGGTGCATTACAATGTTGGATGAATTACATGAAGGTATTACCACAGATGCGTTGGGTATGGACTCGCCACCCAATCTAGTACTGGTCCCATGTTGGGACAAGTATTAAATTGGATGGCGAGTCCATACTCCAAGCATATGTGGGTATTACGCACGTTGTCCTATGTTCGGGTCGCACCACTTTAAGCCTCGAACGAGGAAGCAAAAAGCTGCCCTTTGTTTAATAACGTCGTAGTTGGTATCTGACCATCGTTATTTTTTGTTTTAATATTGCACTGAATATATATAAATGTACATTATCTAGATAAAGCGTGTACATGTTTGTTTGTGTCCATTCTCTTCACATTTGCACCAAAATTGGTGACTGTACTTTTTTGCGTGGAAAATATTATTGCCAGTTGTTGCCATACAAAGTTGGTCATATATATAGTCTAATATTATAAGCATGACATATATTTATGAAATAACATCCGTTCCAGCGGTGTTAGTTGTTTAATAAACAATGATTTGGAGTACTGATACGCAGTAGAGCCACGAAGGCCGAAGGCCTGAGTGGTTTATAACTGCGCATCAGTACGACAAATTATTGTTTATTAGACGATAACAACGCTGAAAAGGATGTTATTTCGATTCTAACACAACCAGATATTACAAAAGGTGAATAAATGCAAAGCTTTATTTTCTACGCGAACGCTCATTTAGCGTCATGCGGTGCAATATGTCGTCATGTTTACAGCATATTGGTTTCCGCGTTGTTTATGGCTTAATATAACATAATTTTTCTACTCTTTGTATATAGAGACAAAATCGTGAGTCACGTTAGAATTAGAATTTTAGTATATTAAAAAGTTAAAGTGTTATAAAATTGATAATGTTTCTTTTAGTATTATCCATTAAAAAATTTTCTCATTAAATTGCATACATTCTGTCTTGAAAAAATTAACACTAAGATCTATTATAAAATAGTTTACTAGTACATTCGTAGTTTATTTAGAGGAGACTACCAGACTAATATGGGCAACGATTGGTAAACGCCTGCATAACGGCGCGAGTGCTGTTACCTATATGACTCAGCAGTGTATTAATTATACCCCCGAAACGAAGTTGGGGGGATATATAGGAGTCACCCGGTGGGTGGTCGGTCGGGCGGTCGGTCAGGTGGTCTGTTGCATTTAACTTGAAAACTATTAGTTAGAATTCAATACAACTTCATACAATGGTCAAGCGCATTGAGAGGTAGTGCAGTGTACAAGAACTAAAACTCCATCATGACTCATTATAGAGTTATTGCCCTTAGTTACTTTTCCTTGTCCGGAGCATAACTTGAAAACTATTAGTTAGAATTCAATACAACTTCATACAATGGCCAAGCACATTGAGAGGAAGTGCAGTGTACAAGAACTATAACTCCATCATGACTCATTACAGAGTTATTGCCCTTATATCCTTTTCCTTGCCCGGAGCATAACTTGAAAACTACTGGTTGGAATTCAATACCACTTCATACAATAGTCTAGCACAATGAGAGGAAGTGCAGTGTACAAGAACTATAACTCTTTCTTGACTCATTACAGAGTTATTGCCCTTTGTTACTTTTCCTTGTCCGGAGTATAACTTGAAAACTACTGGTTGTAATTCAATACAACTTCATACAATGGTCAAGTACTTTGAGAGGAAGTGCAGTCTACAGGAACCATAACTTTTTCTTGACTCATTACAGAGTTATTGCCCTTTGTTATTTTCCTTGTCCGGAGCATTACTTGAAAATTACTTGTTGGAATTCAATACAACTTCACACAATGATCTAGCACAATGAGAGGAAGTGCAGTGTACAAGAACTATAACTCTTTCTTGACTCATTACAGAGTTATTGCCCTTTGTTACTTTTCCTTGTCCGGAGCATAACTTGAAAACTACTGGTTGGAATTCAATACAACTTGAAACAATGGTCAAGTACATCGAGAGGAAGTGCACTTCATAAAAAACCACAACTCTTTCTTGACTCATTACAGAGCTATTGCCCTTTGTTACTTTTCCTTGTCCGGAGCAAAACTTGAAAACTACTGGTTGGAATTCAATTTAACTTCATACAATGGTCAAGTACATATATGGCTGGAATGCAATACAACTTCATACAATGGTTCAGCACAATGAGAGGAAGTGCAGTGTACAAGAGCAATAACTCTATCTTGAGTAATTATTAAGTAATTGCCAAGAACATTTTCTCTATTTTAGTTTGTTTTTTTTGCAAGGTATTCTGTTACTACGAACTTCCTCAGTTTATAAAGCAGTCTTTCGGGGGTGTTAATCACATTTAGTTAAAAGTCTATAATGCGTACCTCACGATTTGCTTTTCAAAATAGTGCATATTTATAGAGTGCAAGAGTTACTAAATACATTGTACTAGGATAACTTGAAACCAAGCAATGCACATTTGATAAAAAGAAAAGATATGAGGGAAAAGATATACATCAGGGGTCAAACAAACCTATAAAACGGCTTTCTGCTGCTCAGTAATTGGGGAAGGCTTATACCATTTGTCCATTGTTAAGATATTTATTGAGTATATTATACGTTGTCGTTATATACCCAAGGACATTTGTTCGCTGTCGATCTAATAGCATACAATTTAAATACAGTCATTCTACCCTACACAGATGCGCCAAGAAAAGTATATCAAAGGAGAAAGTAATGTAATTTTAGAGTAGAAACACAGGGCACCTGTCTCCATATTGAAACGAACTGAAGAAATATTGCATCGACATGGTCCAAAAGATATCAAAAGGCGTACGCGTAGGCGATAACTCGCACTTTCGTGTGTCAGTCTTAAATCTGTTTAGGAAGTATAGATGACAGAGTCCGTTATAGTTTTCATTTTGCGCCACAAAACAACTACATGCAATCAATAAGTGTTAACTTTATATGAGAATGTGTTACGACAATGACCTTATTTCGTTAAATAGCTTTCCACGATTGGCCCTGTTCATCTCTGGTTGGTAAAATCACGCCAGGAGTGCCGAAAGTCTGCGCTTATATGCAGTTCTTTTAATTTAAGTTCATTTCTATAGATGGAACTGCGTTGTATTCTAAATGATGAAGGTGTCCATTAGCTGATTGAGCCTGATTCAAATGGTATAAGAAAGCGAGTTGTTGGCGGGACAACTTCCACATTCGATGTAGCTGACGGCAGAGTTGTTGGTGATGTATGATCTTCTTCGACGGACAGGGTTATGTTAGAAACTGCTAACGGATAATCTCCCATCTTTAAAATGACGGGAGGAAGAGTACAATCGTTTGGCGCGATTATCGCCGACGTCTGTTCATTTTGTTTACAGGCCGTTACTATCAGTAGAAGACAGCCCATTAGAGCAAATATTAAGCCCGTAACAGAGAGAGCTAACGCCCACGGTGTCCGAACTGAAATCCGACCTTTGCCTGCCGTCAGAAGTACTATGGCAGTCCTTGTGTCCTGTACCGATAATCCAACCTGTACAGCAGCAGGTAAAATCATCACTCCTGAAAAATAGATATATTATATTCGGTCCTAAAGTTGTTAGAATTGTATTTTATTAACAAAAAATGAATATGACCACATATATTTAAATTTAGATCTTTTTTATTTCGAATAATTATTTGTTTTAAATATGAAATTGTGTCTTGATAATAAGAAAGTGTTTATCTATCGTCAGCCGTGCCTCACGTAACTAGCGGTCTATGAAAGTAGTATCGGTGCAGAACATACTAACGAATAAGCGAAAGGACAAATAGTCAAATCACTCACCAGATATAAGCATACAGGCAGATGCAATAGCTGTCAGAACTTTTCCAGAGATCTTGACACCGAACAAACTTGCTATGACAAGTCCTGTACCCATAAAACCAAACATTAAAGCCATTGTCAACTCGATTTCTACCTCAACCCAGTTTACTTCTGCCAATCCTGGAAAAAAAGTTCTACTTGATAATGCATTTATAACAATGAATGTATTGCTCTACTAGTATTATATAATACTTAAACGTTGGAATCAAAAGAAATATTATAAATGTGTCCGTCGGAAACAAATGTCCTCGCTTCACTGTCGCGGTTTATGTGTTCATGACACAAAATGGCCTGAAATGTGCGATGGGCCGTCTAACTGCAACTACACTACACTGGCATGTGTGAATCAGTTATCCTCATTACGCGCAAAACAACACTTTCAAATATAACACTTTCGATAAAATACAAGGTTACTACAGTAGCATTGTAAGTATAAAAATGTACTTATAAAGATTAAAATCTGTTCCTGTCTAACGGTTTCCTAATCCTCTTGAACTTTTACAAATAATCAGACTTTCATAAGTAGACTACATGTATATAAGCTTTACCTGGCAGCGCTTTATTAACATCGAGACCCATATGGCTGCTGTCGTGTTGAGGGGTGGATGTACAAGTTGAGACAGAAAAAACATTCACACATACACGGACGTACCAAACTCCACACTCTGACACAACTTCTCCGAATTCTGATATCTTGACGTCTGTGTCGAGATCTGTACCGGTGAGATCAATAGCAATAATCATCCACCCGGGGCACGAGATCCCGAACAGTTGTAACAGGAGCGAAATTATACAAACCGCAATTGCTATCTTTGACAATATTCTCGCTGAAACCATTGTTCTACATTTCCATGGCACGCTAAATTTTTAAAAACCTCCTTTTACATTCAGAATGAATAAACATGTATCTCATTCACTGTCAGCACTACTAGGACTCATAGTCATGATAAGTTCCATAACATCTAAAATGTTCATATACTGGTGTCCATACACTTCATTGACTTCTTTCTATGAATCAAATTTGACCATACTGAAATGTAAATAAGACATATGATAATTATTATTATCGATGAAGGGACTTTCTCAATTCTTGTTGTCATTTAATTACGATGGTCAATGAGATATAATTACCTAGGGCCATGAGATTGAGTACTGCGATAGAACTAGTGGCAGAAGGAGTGTAGTCATCTTTTTATGAAGTTGTTGAAAACATTTTATTGTTGACATTGTACATGAGAAAACGGACGTATGTTCAGTTCAAAATGTTCTTGTTTAGGTGCTAACAGACTCTGAATGTTGTTGATATCTAAACAAATTAGTCGTATATTTTAATGACGTATTACAACGGATGTTATAAATTTTGTACCTAACACATTTTTGTTTTTGACATTGTACAAGAGAAACAGGACGTATATTCAGTTCAAAATGTTCTTATAATCTGCTTATAACCGTGTTCATGCAAACGTGTAAGTATGATGGACATTATGCGTAAATAGTCGTCAAACGGGTACGTATAGCGATTGAAAATTAACGAAGGCAGATACCAAAACTTGCGTAATAGTCTCTGCAGAGACAAAAAAGTGCATAATACTATTTTTTTCGGCCTTATAGTCCATATAGTCACTGTCACCGGTACAACAATTTACAGTGGGTATAGTTGCAATGATAACTTGTAAAACAAAGTACAGAGTCTTTGTTTTTGCCTTGGAAATGACGTAAGAATACCGGGAGTCGATCGTTTTGCATTTGTAAACATCGATCGTTGCAGACAATGTTCAAGCAAACAGGCTAAGTATGGCACCTTCGAAGCTAAAACGATAAGCTGATTGAAGATTATATATTTCTTCGACTGATGAAAGTTCTCAAAGATTTCAAAGTATGCTACAAGTCTACTTACACGTCAAAATATGGCTCTACTTTCACCGCCATTTTTCCTCCGCAGATACCGGTTCGCCGCTTAACCCTCTGAAGAAACGGGGCTACGTTCACCCCCATGTACTGACTTTTTCGGAGTTAATGAACACTGTCATAATATGAGCCATGGATTTGAAAAAGATTCATTTTGCCTAGAATGAATGTTGTTTGCATATTATCATCTTCTAAACAAATTATTATTACGGGATTTAAACATAACACAAACGTTTGAGATAGAAACGTAGCATGTGTTTTAGTTCAGATGCATTACAATGTTGGATGAATTACCTGAAGGTATTACGCACGCTGCCCTTTGCTTAAAATAACGTCGTGGTTGGTATCTGACCATCGTTATTTTTATGCCCCCGAAGGGTGGCATATTAAAATCGCACCGTCCGTCTGTCCGTCCGTCCGTCTGTGCGTCCCCACTTACAAATTCGTGTCCGGACTGTAACTCTGTCATGCATTGAAGGATTTTAAAATAACTTGGCACAAATGTCTAGCACATCAAGACGACGTGTCGCGTGCAAGACTCACATCCCTACCACAAAGGTCAAGGTCACACTTAAGAGTTTATAGGTAATGGAATCCTGTATATATGCATACATTTGTGTCCGGACTATAACTTTATTATGCTTTGAAGGATTTTAAAATAACTTGGCACAAATGTCTAGCACATCAAGCGGATGTGTCGCGTGCAAGACCCAAGTCCCTACCTCAAAGGTCAAGGTCACACTTGGTGTTTAAAGTAATGGAATACTGTATGCATGGTTACTCTGTCATGCATGGAAGGATTTTAAAATTACATAGCACATTTATTGAGCACATGGAGAGGACACAGACTGTGAGGCACCTCTTTCGGGGGCATTCGTCACTTGTGAGGGACAGCTCTTGTTTGTTTTAATACCACACTGAATATATATAAATGTACAGTATCTAGATAAAGCGTTCGTGTATATTTTTGCTTGTGTCCATGCAAGTGTGATCTCTTCACATTTGCACCAAATTGGTGACTGTACTCTTGCGTGGAACATATTAATTTTCAGACTAGTTGTTGCCATATAAAGTTGGTCATATATATACATTGTAGTCTAATATTATAAGCATGACATATATTTAGAATATGATATAGTATAAAGGTAATGTGTTATAGCATTGATAATGTTTCTTTCAGTATTATCCATTAAAAGTTTTACTCATTGAATTGCACAAATTCTGTTCCAAAAAATTTAACACTAAGATCTATTATAAAGTAGTTTACCAGTAGTTTATTTAGAGGATACTGACAGACTTATATGGGCAACTATTGGTAATCGACCTGCATAACGGCGCGAGTGATGTTACCTGTATGACTCAGCAGTGTATTAATCAAAAGTCTATAATACGTACCTCACGGTTTGATTTTAAAAATAGTGCATATTTATAGAGTTGTCTGTAAATGTGCAAGAGTTACTTATAAATTGTACTAGGATAAACCAAGCAATGCACATTTGATAAAAAGAAAAGATATGAGGGGAAAGAGAGACATCAGGGGTCAAACAAACCTATAAAACGGCTTTCTACTGCTCAGACCATTTGCCCATTGTTAAGACATTTATTTGAGTATATTATACGTTGTCGTTATATACCCAAGGACCTTTGTTTGCTGCCGATCTAATAGCACACAATTTAAATACAGTCATGTAACTTATTCTACCCTACGTTACACTGGTGCACCAAGGAAAGTATATCAAAAGTGGAAGTAATGTAATTTTAAAGGAGAAACACAGGGCACCTGTCTCCATATTGAAACAAACTGAAGAAATATTGCATCGACATGGTTCAAAAGATATCAAAAGGCGTACGCGTAGGCGATAACTTGCACTTTCGTGTATCAGTCTTACATTTGTTAAGGCACTATAGATGAGCGAGTCCATGATAGTTTTTATTTGACGCCACAAAACAACTACATGCAATCAATAAATGGTAACTTTATATGAAAATGTGTTACGGCGATAACCTTATTTCGTTAAATAGCTTGCCACGATTGGCCCTTTCATCTCAGGTTGGTAAAGAGCTAGTGAGTCAGTCACGCCCTGATTGCCGAAAGTCTGCGCTTATATGCAGTTCTTTTGATTTAAGTTCATTTCCGTAGATGATCTTCTAAAGGATGAAAGTATCCATTAGCTGATTGAGCCTGATTCAAATGGTACAGGAAAGCGACTGTTCATCAGGAGTTGTTGGCGGGACAACTTCCACATTCAATGCAGTTGACGGCAGAGTTGTTGGTGATGTATGATCTTCTCCGACGGACAGGGTTATGTTAGAAACTGATAACGGATAATCTCCCATCTTTAAAATGACGGGAGAAAGAGAACAATCACTTGGCGCGATTATCGCCGACGTCTGCTCGTTTTGTTTACAGGCCGTTACTATCAGTAGAAGACAGCCCATTAGAGCAAATATTAAGCCCGTAACAGAGAGAGCTAACGCCCATGGTGTCCGAACTGAAATCCGACCTTTGCCTGTCGTCAGAAGAACTATGGCAGTTTTTGTGTCCTGTACCGATAATCCAACATGTACAGCAGCAGGTAAAATCATCACCCCTGAAAAAATAGATATATTATATTCGGTCCTAAAGTTGTTAGAATTGTATTTTGTTAGCAAAAAATGAATATGACCACAGGAATTTAAATTTAGATTTTTTCATTTCGAATAATTATTTGTTTTATATCCTTTGCACACCGGCATATTTTGTTACACACTCGACAGACATGCATGTGTTAACAGCAAAATAGATTGAGCTGTAACATGAAAGTAAAATTTCCATTGGCCCACCTACAGAGGTCACGCGCAGGGGTCACCCTGTCTGCTAACCTGCGCATGGCCTTTTTTTTTTTTTTTTTTTGCTAACGAGAGGTCAATTTTAAGCGTTCTCATAAGGTGTCAATATAACGGTACCTAGGTTTGAGTACGACATGTCTGTGAAAAAATATTTGCACGCGCCCAAAACACTATCCCACAGGGGCCTGTACGCGAACGTTGGTAAAATGAAAATTTTCAAACCTGGTAAAATTGTATCTAAGGTCATTTTCAAGGTCAGCATTTGCCTCGGACGTCTGAGCTTTCAACATTCAAGAGCTGGCGGCATAGCCTTGAAGTTCATACAGACAAAACGTGTTCCATACGGTAACTGTCGCTTCTACGGAAGGCCAAACCTGTCTTAACCCGCGTATACGGTTTATTACGTTATGGGCGTATACGAAATTGTGACTTGACAATAAGACAGTGTTTATCTGTTGTCAGCCGTGCCTCACGTAACTAGCAGTCTATGAAAGTTTTGGTGTCGGTGCAGTACATACAAATATATGTATTAACAAAGTTATTCAACGAATAAGCGAAAGAAAAAATAGTACAATCACCCACCAGATATAAGCATACAGGCAGATGCAATTGCTGTCAGAACCTTTCCAGAGATCTTGACACCAAATAAACTTGATATGACAAGTCCGGTACCCATAAAGCCAAATATTAAAGCCACTGTCAACTCGATTTCTACCTCAAACCAGTTTACTTCCGCCAATCCTGGAAAACAGTTATGCTTGATAATGCATTTATAACAATGAATTTATTTGCTCTACTAAATTATTATCTAATACATAAACGTTGGAATCAGAAGAAATATTATACATGTGTCCGTAGGAAACAAATGTCTTCGCTTCATTGTCGCGGTCCATATATTCATGGGTCAAAATGTCCTGAAATAGTGCAACAGATAGTGCGATGAGCCGTCTTACTGCAAGTGCATTACACTGGCATGTTTGGAGCAAATATCCACAAAACGAGCTATGCTGAAACGCAAAACAACACACCAAACTTAAAACTTTTAATAAGATATAAGGTTACTACACTAGTATTTGTAAGTACAGACATGTACATTCATATAACGATTAAAAGGCGTGCCCTGGAGACCTCTAACGGTTTCCTTATCCCAAAAATTTCAATAGTAGACTGCATTAGCTTTACCTGGCAGTGCTTTATTAACTTCTAGACCCATCTGTCTGCTGTCGTGTTGAGAGGTGGATGTACAAGTTGAGACAGAATAACCATTCACGCATACACGGACGTACCAAACTGCACACTCTGACACAACTTCTGATATCTTGACGTCTGTTTCGAGATCTGTACCGGAGAGATCAATAGCAATAATCATCCATCCGGGGCACGAGATCCCGAGGAGTTGTAACAGGAGCGAAATTATACAAACCGCAATTGCTGTCTTTGACAATGTTCTCGCTGAAACCATTACTGAGTGAGATAAATCTATATTTCTATGGCATGTTAAATGTTCTTAATTAAAACCTCCTCTACATTCATAATGAAAAAACATGTATCTCATCACTGTCAAAGCATTATTTACTCTCCTCAAAGCTGTTAGTCTTTGACGACCTAATCTTTACAGGCAAATTTTAATTTCAGTTAATTTTGTAAATCAGAAAGAAAATATCTCCATTTCTGTAATACACGTACAGCATCTATCAGTGAACTGTTTATAGTAGTTGTATTCTTTTTTAAGATTAAGTGAACCAGCTAAGCTAACTAATACACACTGTGATACATATTGTTACTTGTGTTTTCTCATTTACAATTAAAAAAAGGTTTTTGTCCGTGTATCCGAGGTAGCATGCTGTTTTTGATCGAACTATTAATTAATTATGCAAGAGCAACCGTATTTTCAATTCAAAATGCATCTCACTGACTATACTTTTCATCGATAATCTCACGCAAGGAACCATATTGTCTGTATCGGATAATGAACCTGTTAAATCTTTATTCAGGTTCCTTTATTAGTAACTCGTGCTGATGACCTTTCAAACTAACAACAGAATAAACAGAGCAAAGCAAAAACAAATGCGAGTATACTGAAACTCGCTCACATAAGTATAATCGCACTTTAAAACAAGAAAGCAGATCAAAGGGTCAAAATCGATGTCAGTCATATGAAGTTTGGAAATTAGTTTGTAAACTGCACAAATAATCACAATTTCATCTTTTAAGTTTGAAAAACAATAACTTGGCCAAAGGTCAAAGTTGAGATCTGCAAAGTTATCCATTTTATTCAAATTAAATTGCATTGCTGTGGCTTCAAAACGAGAAAGTAGGTCACAAGGTCAATGTCAACCATTTTCATAGTTGAAATATACATGCAAATATGTATAAACGGTCAAAATTTCATTAATGTAGCTACAAAAACAAAGTATGTCATTAGGTCAAGGTCTGCGCATTGTCGTCTGAGACAAGAAGATTATAAGAGATTGTCCTATACATGTCATTGTACATTCAAATGATCCCCGGGCGGAGTCGATTTTGACCGCGGTTCATGATTTGAATAATCTTATTAGAGGACCATTAATCAATGCTATCTGCTATCTGTCAAATATCTAAGCTCTATGCCTTTTGATTTGAGACATGAGATATTTTACAGAATTTCTTTTATAAGGTTATGTAAAAATTGGTGACCCCGGGGCGTGGTCAATTTTGACCCGGGGATCTTGATCTCCTGCACAATAGTACTTTCAAGCCTTCAGCCGTGTGGTTTAGGACTATAATATTTTTTGTTTTATAAGTTTTTCCTTAAGCCTATGTAAAATCAAGTTACCCCCAGACGGCGCCAATTTAGACCCGGTGGTCATTATTTGCAAATTTCTGAACTCTAGGCCGTGTGGTTTTTGAGAATATTTTTAAAGTTTTTCTCATAGAAACCTATGTACAATCAAGTGACCATGGCGGGGTCAATTTTGACCTGGTGGTCATGATTTGAAAAATCTTGGTAGTGGCCCAATAAATAATGATACATAGCAAATATCTAAGCTCTGGGCCTTTCGGCTTTTGAGGAAAAACATTTTAAAGTTTTTTCCTTTCCGTGAGTTTAAACTGTATTTTATTGACTCAATGCATTTACAACATACGATGGTTTACATAATCGATACATACAGAAAGCTAACTTTTTTATAAACCCTCTTCCTTTCCGTTGACCTGGCAACCATAGTTCTGCATGGAATGGAATTCCTTGGGAAACTTTGGTAGAACCTAACTACCAAGTTTCATCAACTTCTATCAAGTAGTTTAGTTAGAGCTAGATGTCATTTGAAGAATTTGTTGACATACGCATATCTAGCTATCACAGTTGCTCAGCTTGAGCACAAAGTGCTCGTGTGAGCTAAAAAAAAGTGCAGTCTTTGTTACAAATGGCAAAAAAATAAATACATGTACAGACCGCGTTTGGAAAAAACGTCCCAACTCGTAATCTCTTTGGCGTCGGACATTTATTTTTCTTCAAAAGCCTTCGCCATGATATAGATACTATGTTTGTGTTTGTTTAATATAATTATCTTTAAAGAAATAAACTCTAACTTACTTAGTGTTTAACCTCATTTGACCTTTAACAAAGCCACCGACAGGTATTGTGGCACGGACCTATGTATAAGTTAGAGTTTATTAAGTCAAATTTTAACAATTAAGAAACCCAAAGGGAGCGAGCGGTAGCGAGTGACCGGGGTTTCTTAATTGTTAAAAATTGACTTAATAAACTCTAACTTACTTAGTGTTTAACCTTTTCTATAGCCACCGACATGTATTGTGGCACGGACCTATGTGTATATAGGTCCGTGATTGTGGGCGGAGCTAAAGTGCTTTCTATTTAGAGCGAACTCTTAATGAATTAAGTGATTTTAGCAGGTAGCTTTAATAAAAAAGAAAGACGTTTATTTGAAAATCTGAGCGATTCGATTGGTCGGCAAATGGGGTCAAACACTAAGTGTATATATGTCCGTGATTGTGGGCGGAGCTTAAGTGCTTTCTATTTAGAGCGAACTCTTAATAAATTAAGTGATTTCATTAGGCAGTTTTAATAAAAAAGAAAGACGTTTATTTGAAAATCTGAGCAATTCGATTGATGGGCAAATGGGGTCAAACACTAAAGTAGGGTTTTATATACATTCGGCACCCATTTGTATAAATAATTTAACACATGGTTAAATTTAACCAGGGTATATTTCATATAACATTGTTTATACAAATGGTTGAAAAAAGAAAGCGTGCAAGACTCTTTCTCGAGTAGCTTTGTAACCAGTCGACCAATATTTGTCAAATTTACAGCACGCATGAGGTCATGTTGACATTTCCATTGTCCTATAATTTGAAGTAAGCTCTAATGCAATATTTTGCACGTGAACATAATGCTTCGTTCTTTTGTCGTATCGGTATCTATAACGTTCGTTCTCAGAAGAAAACACACAGTATTGCAAATTTTATCACGAATAGCGATGCCACGCCTTAGCAAACAAGAGAGACTCCCGGTGGTAATAAAATGCTGGCGTCTGAAACTTCTGTTGATGACGTTGCCCGGCCGTTAAACTGTCACAGGAATACAATTCCACATCTCAATGTTCGATTTCGACAAACTGGAGACATTTCTGACAACCCCAGGTCACGTAAACCTTTTCAGGTGTTTGAATAGAACAGGATTCCAAATGACGTCATTAGACGTTACGTCAGGTCAATGCGATCTCGTTTATTTGCAGTTACACGTCAGAGAGGTGCCCACACAAGATATTAGTTAGTTTTATGCAAAAAAACTCTGTGTTAAACTTATCCTGCAGTTTTCTGTTTACTTTCTTTCAAATCTAAGAATTTTAAGATTGACCCCTGCCTTATAAATCATTTGATATAATTTACGTTTTTCTGCAAAACACATGAAAACATTGAAAACATACCCTAAAATGTGTATGCAAGTATTTTTTCATTTTTGTTTTTGTTCTAGGTTCCAATAAGTATTGCAAATAATGTTGAATTACAAAACATGTATTACAATTCTACAAGCTTAACATGTGTACCAAAATGTTGCAATGATTTATAAACCTAGGGTATACAATTGTCCCTATACATATCACTCATGTAAATATACAAGAGTGTAGCAAAGGATTCAGAGTAGTGGCATCACTACTTATTATGGAACTTTTATAAGTAGTATTTGAACTACATTATCATGAAAAATGATATAATGTTTTACCGTCTACTTTTTGAGATATGGAACTTTTAAAACTGATCAAGGTCAATTTTTATAGTTTCAAGTAACTGTACAGCTTGATATAAGTAAGGAATAATAAGATACAGTACTCATATCTTATGAAAATACATAAATTTTCATGTTATACAATCTAATAATCTAATTACTAAAAAAGAAAAAAATGGCTCCAGTGGGGAATGAACCCAGGACCTCTTGATCTCAAAGCGGACGGTCCACCATCCCCAATACCTTAATCATTTTATTTTGGAGTGTATAAAAGGGCACGAAAGGGCCAGTATTACTCTACTGGTCTGACTGGATTGTTCCATACGGATCATCTACATGTTACACGGAACCTTCTGGGCAAGTTTAGTGACAGTTGAAAAAAACTGTGACCCGTAGAGCGTTATCAAGGGAAATCTAACGAAGGTCATTGTGACCTTGACCTTTGACAAACTGACATCAAAAACAACAGGAGTCATTAGCATGCTGCAGGGAACCTTCTGGGCAAGTTTGATGAAATTTGAAAGAAAATTATGACCCGTAGAGCGTTATCAAAGAAAATCTAACGGAGGTCACTGTGTCCTTGACCCTTGACCCACTGACCCAAAAAACAGTAGGAATTATTTACATGTTGCAATTAACCTTCTGAGCGAATTGGATGAAAGTTGAACGAAAATAGTTACATGTATAGTGTTATTAAGGAATTGCTATCGGAAGTCACTGTGGCTTGGGGAAACAAGCATGTAACATTGTGTTCCAGGAAATGCTTTAGTACATGTATGTATTTAGCTAAAATTCATCTGCAGGGTTTGTATTCTACGTGGGCGTATGTTTTTCCGATATCACTGTGAGTTGTTTCCCCGGTGGCAGTTTCTGTTGTTGCTCCGGAAACTTCAGCTTCATCTGAGATATCGGTGTCTAACCTGGAGTGTGTGCCGTATCCGAGAAATACGATAACTGTATTCTGGTCATTTTTTACCGCTATACAGTCTATCTGGATCTTTAAAATGGCGGTAACACCTTGACCAAACATTTGCAGTTATGGGCTGAAGTTCTTGAAATACAAGTTTCTTCACATATGCTTATTTGAAATTGGCGACATAACATATGATAGTTGCATTTTATAAATAAAACTTTAATTCAATTTTCACGAGAAACTTAACCAGAATGTATCTTACATATGTCTTGTACAATGTATACGCAAAAAGAGAGGGAAAAAAATGAAATAATGTGACTGCATTAATCAGCGCCCCAGGGTTGTATAATCAGTTTCAAGCTATCGTTTCGACACACTGCTACACTGGAGCAATCTTATTTAAAAGCACAAAACACGTATGATCCAGATAACGTATTGTAGAGGTGCGTTTGTATTCATTTTTGTTTAATTTTGCTGATGTGATAATGCTACAAGAAGATCATGCAGATCAGGTAGGTAGTGGCTTAGGTAAAGAGATATGTGACAATACACGCCCAGAATGCATACCCAAAGTGAAATGTACATAAATTGTGAGGCAATAAAATCGTGTCCTTCATTACTTAAGGGGGGTCACTGGTGAGGTTTTGGATTTGTGCACTTCCGGAAAATTACATTTGTTATATTTCAAAAATGATGAGTTAACTGGAAAAAACAATTATGTAGAAGTAAACTTAGGCACAATAGGAATATTTTAGTGCAAAAAAATTAACTTTTGAGAAAAAATATTTTGACCTCACATTTTGTGATTAAATTGACAAATTTTGACAGATGCCAAAATGGGGGGTAGGGGTACAAAAATAGTCATTTCTCAAAAACCATTTAAGATATTTACTTAATTCAAACTGTATTACAAGAAGGATTGTTAGGATAAAAAATTAATCAATAACTAGTTCCTTTTACAGTTCCTTCTTACAGACATATGCCGTCATATCTCAAAGCTCGTTGAAATCTAAAAAACACATTTTTTATCAGTTTTTGATGAATTTCTTTCTTATATACACATTGACCCCCATTTTTTATTTTTGCATTCTAAAACAAAGGTTTTAATCAAACTGTAGGCAAAATATCTGAAAAACCTTGTTATTCCTTCATCGTGAAATATTCACATATCAAAAATTGAAAAAATGAATTTTAGTAAAGTGGGTGGGGTAATAATAAGGGGCGTAATATTTATTCTGATGATGATAGAAATACCACTATCTCTATTTTTTCATTCTTAAGTATAACATACTACATTAGAAGAGATTAAAAATTGATACCCATTCTAGTACATACACCACATACATAAACGTTTACATTACGAAAATTCAAGCTAATTTTGCATTAAGCACCTTTTTTTGGTAGTGTATCACTAAAAATTGATATTGCGAAAAAGTTAAGTCATTGACCCATCATTATTTTTTCAGAATTTAACTAGCAATATGTTAGTCTCCATAAAAAACAGGGTCAATAATATTTCTTGATATTTTGAATTTCAGCAGTGACCCCGAAATTGCGAAAGGTGAAAACACTCAGATTTAAGATAGTTCCGTAATAAATAGTGCAGATAGCTTTTGTTTTAAAGGAAAGACACAATAAAATGTCTGGTGCGAAAAAGAAAGCGACGGTCTTCATTAGATCTACTTTTAAATATGTCGGCAAAATAAAAGCGGTCAAAAACATCTCATCGAGCATTGTATTAATACGTTCCCATTGACAAGTTATGCGTTAGTCGATAAATCTTCTTCTGTTAGCTTTGTATAAAGTAAATTTTCATCCGCAATAATGTTGATCTGATCGATGCAAGTGGTCAGATTTCGAGCCATATCTTCCGAGCAGCCTTTTTTTTTGTAATGGCTATCGTTCAAAACTGTACATTATAGCTATGCGTGGGGTTAAAAAGTAAAAGATTGTCAGTCTTCCAAGCTACATAGTCCACCTGGTGCTTCCCGGCAGTAACTGATAAAAAGGTGCTAAACCTTATACGTTCAAATCCCTGCAAAATATGTGTATATACTAACTAACACAAACTAGAAGGGTGTAGATATATATTAGAAAGATTGAAAACAGGATAATAGCAAGTATATAGTAATTATAGCCGAAACATTGATGCAGCGCTGATTCAAATTCGGAGATGTTTCAGCACTGACCACAAGAGACGGTGACAACAGTCAGAGGGAAAAATGAGTTTTTGTAGTAGTCAACAGTGGTAAATGGTATCTGAAGTGCTAAATGATGCTTATGTCTGGATTGTCTTGTGTATAGTGTTAGTGTTTGTTTGCGATCGACATCAACATGATTATAAACCATTTTATGAAACAGAGTTAGCCTATTCAAGGTATTTCAAATAGTATATTTGAAAGACCTTGGACTATTATATTGTCTTCTTGCTACTTAAATCAGTTAGTATTTTTGATGCTAGGCTATGAATAATAAAATCACCGGACGTTCTGTATCATAGTTTATCTGATTGAATCTGAATTAAATATTTCTTACAGGGCTATTCTGGTTGCTTGGCATGAAAATATATATCGTTTAATCTCAGCCACTTGAGTATAATAGCGTTTCTTCTTGTTTTTTTCATAGTATATAGAAAACACGTATTCAAATATTTTATATGTTTTATAGAATACGAAGTACATTATGTACATGTAAACTCCGCATATGCAGGTGGAAGTCACCGTTGCGGGGAGTTTGACGATGGTGATACTAGAAATTTATTCGTACTTCTGTAAAGTCCAGAATGGCGGACATGAAAAATTCGAAAAAGAAAAACTTCAGAAAAAGGAAGCAGTCTTCTGACAGTGACCTTGATTCAGATGAAAACGTCGAGACTGTGTAACATTAATGTTATGTATATGTAAACTTAATGAATACTTAGGCATTGTCTCTGTTTATTTGTTTGTTTTAATTATCATATGTTTTCGTTACACTTTCCCATTCACTGTGGTTTTGGGAAACGTATTTATAACTTTTACTTGCTAGTTACTGTTACAATACATAAATCTAGTTTGAGGAATTATATTTCTGTGTTCAAAACATTGTCATTGTCTCCCACATTGTTTTTGCCATGGATGTGTGTCTGTCTGGCAAAATCATGTGCGCTTCTCATCTCCTAAACCCTAGAAGGATTTTATAGAAACTTGGGTCAGATGTTCACCTCAACTACACAATGTGCAGGATCTGTGAACGAAACGTACTGGCTCAAGGTCAAAGGTTTGATCATTGCATTACGTGTCCGCTCTGTATCTCCTAAACCCCTCAAAGGATTTTCATGAAACTTTGGTCAGATGTTCACGTCAACTACATAGAGCTGTCATTGATTCAGTCAAAGGCATATCGTCGATATATCGATATCGGATTACAAATATCGACGATTCACCGATATATCAATATATCATTTATCTGTATTTCATTTTCATACATATCTGTATGTTTTTAGTAAAAAAACACCTTATGTACATGAACTCATATTGTGTTTTGTTTATAAATGTCCTAGAGCTGCATGTTTTTCTCTGATCATATTACCACCCCCTTGTCTTCAACGAACCCAAAATGTTCCCAAACGGGACTTTGCTTGGCATTTTTTGCTTTCTTTTTGTCAACAATTTTTATGTTGTCGGCCATTTTTACCGGTTGCTAAGATATGGGCACAGACTAAAATGTAGACATTAATGAATGATGACCTTCAGATCAAAGGCCAGTTGATTTAGTACTATCGGGTTTTTATTTTAAAATAGAATATACAAATTTTGATTGTTTTGTTTATATAAATTATAATGATTTCATTTTTAACACAAACAAATTTGTTGGATTCCGAAGTTCGAATACAGCCACCATATAGTAGTTGTCCATTAATTTGGGCATTAAATTAATGATTAAGTAGCGACGGCATAGTTTTAGACATGTCCTTTTGACAGGGCACCTGTTTCCGTTTATGTTTCGAGTAAATTTCCGTCATTCTTAGACCTTTTAATACTTAATGAAAGTATCGATTTTTTAAATTTTAAATCGATAATCGATCGACAAAAAAATATCAATGATACATCGATATCGCTTCTATGGATGACAGCTCTACAACTACACTATATGCAGAACTCGTGAACCAACCGTGCCGGCTCAAGTTAAAGGTCACAGTTAGAGATCAAAGGTCATATGACTATATTTCTTGTCCGCTCCCTTGAAGGATTTTAGAATAACTCGCCACAAATTTTCACCATATTGACATGATGTGCACAGTGCATGTGAGTTTTTTTGTGACAACCACCTTGGATCAAGGTCAATGTTACCAAAAATAGAAAAATGGTTGTCGCTCAATAACTCAAGTTATGAGTGACCAATTGCAATGAGACTTATTGTGTATGTAGTGTGCATGGGGAGGAAGCTTGGGATTGCATTGTGGGTCACTAGGGTCAAGGTCACCGTTTCCTTCACATCTCTGAAACCACTGGGCTAATGTTGATGAAAGTTTACAGGGATGTTCCTTGCATGAAACTCTATCAAAGAATTCCATTCCATGTAGAAAATTAAACAAAAATAGCACCAAAAAAATCGGGGTAAGGCAGGGTTCCCGGAAACGCTTAAATCCGCGTATTTGTATGCATACTTTTCCCAAAAGGACGCTAAAAAAATCCGACAATGATTCCACGGGACGCATACAATTTTCCGTGAAACGCGTGCCCCCGATTCATGGCAATATACAAGACACGATTTGACAGCTGATGAAAGGTAATTCTGTGTACCCGTTTCGCGCGTTAAACCAATAAACACGCGTGGTGTTTTCCAATACTTGATTGACAGGTGTCGTGTGTAATTGTGTTTATGTAGACATGCGACAATGTATATATTGAACTAACATCATTTTATGCCTTTGTAAAGAAAAGGCCGAATATTTTAGTTGTGATAATTGGATTAAATCATGTTGCAAATTAGTCGCGTATTTGCAGAGGAGTGACAGAAAATTAGCGAGTTTGCACAATGATAACCTTTGTTTTTCGGAAACGCTACAAATTAAAAAGACATAATCATTGCTCAATTTTTAATATTGTTTCAACAATGGAAACATTTTGAGATATAAACGATCGGCGTTTGAGAATTTTTACACAGTTTCAAACTAGCCCAACTACCGTAATTATGCGCCAGGGCTTTTTGCTTTATACGACGGCGGCGCTAAAAACAGACATCTATGCAATATGTTTGTAAAATCGGTCGGTCTTGCAGTCGATATATTTAGGTTACTCTTAGATTAGATCAAATAACTTTGGGACAAAATGGGCATAAAAGGAAATGCCTGACCGACGATTCTGAAAGTGAAAGTTCGGTGAAAAAAGATAGAAATGTATGGAATGATTCTTGGTTTGGGACATTTCCTTGGATTGAAAAAGTGACTCATAATGATAGTATAGCAACCTGTTCGTGGTGTAAAGAGTCAAAACGCATGAGTGCTTATTAAGCATAAGAGTAATGAATCAGATTACTAAATAAGCACTTTCTTTTTGCTATAAAAATATAAATATTTCAACTCTGATACACTGGCATTGCTTATATAGCTTGTTTTGTATATATTTTGCATATTTTCATATTTGAAAACAATACAGTTGAAAAAAACACACTTGTTTCCTTGTGTTATCCCAGGCAATCTATTTATATCATACCATTGCAATACTGTAATACATTCATGTAGAAGCCAATTTTCGTTTTGGGTCAGCGCGCTGTACTTAAAAACATGGGACTCCAACATTTTCAGATGGGACTCCTATTTTTTCTGACATAGGAGTCCTGGACTCCTACTTTCAAAATCCTACAGAGAACCCTGGTAAGGGGGGTCAAGGTCACTGTTACTAAAAAAAGATTTTTTTTTTTTTAGTTTTTAAATTGTGTGAAGCAAATGAATAATCATGATAATAGGTTTTATAGTTTGTAATACATATTCCTTTCAGGACAAAATTAGAGGACATCAAAGAGTTACAGAAGTCACGAGAGAGACAGAAAGGTGTGAATATTGTAGGTCTAGCACTTGGCAAGAAAATACCTAAAACAGAGGATGTTGATAGTGTAAATATATATTTTTACAAGTTGTTTTTCTAACATAACTTTTACCATACTGACAGCAAGTGTGATCAGTGCAGATTATGATTAGCAGGCATATACATGCAATCTGATCTTTACTGTTTTCTGTTAGTCAGTAAATTTGGTCTGAGCACCCCTTTGAACATTTCATACCACTTTCTAAATTGAATGATGGGATTTAGCAGGAAAAGGGTTAAATATTAAAATAGACTACTGTTTTTTAGGGGTGTAACGATAGTCGATACTATCGACTTATCGCGATTGTATCATGCCCGATTGTCGACAGTCGATAGCAATTTCACACTATCGATACTATCACGGTTAGTCTGGACAGCTATCAACTTTTCTCAATAGTTTTATTTTCATTTTTGAATGCGTTATTTACATAAAATGTAGTTGATATTTCTTTGCCATAAAATGGATGTATACATTACGGGCTAGCCTAAGTTATATACGATGGCATTTCCCTTTAAGAACATTATTATATTTCAAATTATTTGTAAGTCATTGAAGCTAAGCCTTAGGGTATTGTAATTTATCTTTTGTTGATTGTGAAGGCATGGTCAAATAACAATTTCATAATTCATCTGTTTATAACAGGTATTGATACAAAAAATTGAATCAACTTAGTAAAATATATAGTTTGTAAACTATTGAAACTATCGTGATAGTATCGCAATAGTGAAGCCAACTATTGATAGTCTATTGTGATAGTACTTTTAACTATCGATAACTATCGTGATAGTTAATTTGGCTGCAATAGTAAGCCCTACTGTTTTTGCAATTGGGGTCAGGCATTTGGTGTGAAATGTAAGTATAATAGTGGCCTTTTACTTATTTTCAGCATGACCCGTTTAAGATGAAAACTGGTGGCTATGTGGATATGAAGGCCTTGAAGTCACAGTAAGTACAGTAGAATTACATAGCAGTAGTTGTTATCAGCTGCCCCTATAACTGACTGTAGGCCATCCTACCCAGTCTCTGTCTGAACAACTGTGGAAGGGATACTGCTTTTCAGTGTCTTTGATATGATTAATGTTACTGTGATGATGAAGTATAAGGAGATGGTCTTATACATGCATTGCTCATTTTATGTTTCTTAATGTGATAAACATGTAGTGTTAAGGAAGTACATTTATTGTTTCATCATATATACTTCAATAAAAATCAGACTATTTTTATAAAGTGAAAGTTCTAACAGCATGAACAGAATATTCTTTAACATAAACATGCTAAGCAGATGTCATTTATGACTTTGTTTGAAGTTGATTATTGTTACTTGTATCGTTGGTTTTTTTCAGGGGTACTGTTTTAACAGAGGAGGAGAAGGATGCTATTGGTACAGCATTTGCAGCTGAAACTAACAGGAGAGATGAAGATGCTGAAATGTAAGTAGTGTATCTAAGCTGTCGTCCTTGTGTACATGACTGACTGATGAAAATAAATCGGTCAACAAAGAAACTACAAAAAAAAGAGCAATGCCTCATTTGAGACGTCAGTAATAAACATTTATAAGTATAGTTGTAGTCCCATAGTGTAAAACATAAACTAAAACATACAAAAAGTTGTTAGCTTGTTACAGATGTATTTAAATGGAAAAATGCTATGCAGTTGTCCTTTATGAATTGGTTTGAAGTTTTGTTAGTGTAACAAGTTTTCATTGTGAGTCAATACATCATGTACATGATTGATGCTGCTTGACCTGTTATTATGATCACAAGAAGCCATTATTTAAGTGCAGTTATGCATTTTACTATTGCTGTATGTTGTTGAAGTTGATCACCACATTTACTTAGTACTTAAGCACTGTATAATGGAATATCTGTAGGTTGTCAAGTAAAATATGTTGCAATTGAATTCGTCCTTTCTCATTACTTTATGCTGGTAAATGTGTAAGAACTTCACATAATATGATGAAATTTAGATGAAATGATTTGGTTATCTAGGGCCAAGTATGTAGAAGAAGAAATGAAGAGAAGAAAGGGAGTGAAAACAGAGGATAAGAAAGGGCAGATGGAGTAAGTACACTACTGAATTATAGATATCTTCGTTGGCGGAGGGGATATGGTAATGGGCTCCTTCTGTCCGTCCGTCACACTTTTGTCCGGATCTTAACTATGGAAGTATTCAAGGGAATTTATTTAAACTTTACACAAAGACAGAGGACATTGAGAAGAAATGCAGTGTACCAGGACCTTAACACTAGCTTGACCTATTTTTGAATATTATCTCCCTTTATTGAATTTTCTTGTCCAGGCCATAACTCCTTAAGTACTGAACCGAATTGGTTCAAATTGCATACATTTACAGAGGACATGAAAACACAGTGCAGTGGCTGAGAAGAGAGGACATTAAAGGTGGTCAGTTACTACAACATTTTATGACAATTTTTACTTTTTGTATATTCTGTTAGAGATTTATTTAATGAACAAAAAAACCCATTACATAGAGTTAGATCCCTTTCAGAAATTTATATTTTATTAACTTTTATAAAAATGTTGTTATTACTCCCCTTTAATATGAAAGTATTTAAAACGGGCAGTATTTCTGTTTTAATTCAATATGATTTCTACTTTTACATTTGAATTGGATAGATATACAAATATTCTAACATTCTGAACCAAAATGCAAGTTTTAAAACTACGTGTAGCTTCTGAATTCATTTATTTCCTATTTATCTTTGGTGCGCACCAAGATAGGTAAAGGGAGGTAATAATAATTTTTCAAACTTGAATTTCTAATGAATTCCATCTAAATATATAATTTTTAATGCAAATATTTCACAAATATAATACAATAGGTTTTATATTTATATCTTTCCGTAGGCAAAGTATGTGTATCAAATATTTACTTATGATAAAATAACTATCTTGGTTGGGCAACCAGGATAGGGAAATCAAATTTTAAAAATACCAGTGAAAATCTTACTTGAATTAAGCGCTAAGTGAACATAAATGAATGTAAATGATCAGATGTTAAAGTCTCAAACAAATCTGTTTCATGACCAAAATCTGATTATATACCTTTAAGAGGAAGTGCAGTGTACGTCCATTTGTCATACTTTTGTCCGGAGCATAACTATGAAAGTATTCAAAGGAATTTATTTAAATTTTAAGCTATACACACAGGCAGAGGACAATGAGAGGAAGTGCATTGTACAAGGACCTGAACTCTAGCTTGTCCTATTTCTGAATTATCTACCTTTATTACTTTTTCTTGTCCGGGCCATAACTCCTTAAGTACTGCACTGAATTGATTCAAATTGCATTCAGTCATAGAAGAAATTAAGATGCAGTGCAGTGTCCAAGAACCATAACTCAAATTTACCCTGGGTTAGAGTTATCTCCCTTTATTGATTTTTTGCATAAGATGTTTGTGCAAAGCATACAATTTCAGATTTTTAGAGTAGAAGTGTGACATTAACACAGAAAGTAATAACCTTCAACACGTTATAATCACTGATATTTTATTAAATTAGAACCTATACCATATCCATTCCTCTCGCATCAAATGTCTTGGTCATAGAAAGAGCACTGGATGGAGGATGGCCGTGTCTAACATGGCTCTTGTTTTAATTGCAAGAGGATTTTCATTATTGTAAGCTGCAAGTAAATGCACTGCAACAATTTCTATATTGCACTAGAAGTTCATACATGGTATTCAGATCGTTAAACCAGTCACAAGTAGAATAGACTTGATTAAATTGAATTGTCTCCGTTTATACTTTAATTTAGAGTTCAAGTTTTCACGTTGTTTGGGATTTTATTTCATTGTATTACCCCTTACTGTATTGTTATAAAATTGAAAAGATACTAAAGTTTTGAAGAAAATGCACTTCAGAGTCTTGTTATTTGCTGTTTCATGTAGGCTACTGAAAGAGATGCTTCACAGAGATGTCACAAGCAGTATTAGTGTGTGTTTTGAACTTGATTCTTTAATGCCAGATGGACAAAGGAATTTGTCAAGGTCTAGATACTAATGTTTTTCCTACATTTCAGCTTGGAGAAGAAAGAGGTGTTGTTTCAATTACCGGAACATTTGAAATCTGTAACATCAAAGTTTAAGAGGTCAGAAGACATGTTGTCGAATCAAATGTTATCTGGTATTCCTGAGGTGGATCTTGGAATAGAGTAAGTAAATTTTTTCTAGAAGCTGTATGTTTGTTTCATTTCCGAAATGTTTACAGTCAAGTTTTTACAAGAAGTAGTTAGATGTCTATGTTGTGTTAGAAGTACATGTTGACAAGCTATCTAACAGTGTCTCGGCAGTATTAGTATATCATTTGAATTATATATAAAGTGCATGTGATTGGCTATGGAGTAACTGTATTGCACAAAATATAATGAAATACTGACCTTCAGTGACATATTAATATTTACTGCTCTGTAAAAAGGCTCAGAAGTTTTCAAAATGATCTGTTGCAAGGTCAATATTTCTCATTCTGTAAGTTTATCTCTCTAGTTTTATTGATATAAAGCTGGTGAACAGTTATTTTCTTATAAGCTGTGAAGAAGGAGGCTATTAATGTGGAAAGTAAGACTATCTTATTGATCATGTGTATCAGTGAGGTCAGCAAATTAAAACTCATTGGTCCACAGCACAGCATGTTTTACAGCTAAGAGTAACTTATTGCATGAATTTTTCCATTCAGCCAACATAAATATATACATACTGGGGTAGCAGTGTAAACTTATCCTCAATTTATGTTATTTTCAGAGCTAAAATAAAAAATATAGAAGAGACGGAAGAAGCTAAGCAATTATTGATCAAGGAGAGAATGAAGAAGAAAGAAGACGTCTCTGAGTTTGTCCCCACCAACATGGCTGTTAACTTTGTTCAGCATAACAGATGTGAGTATATTTTGGTCCTGCTCGGCAAAATTATTTGTGTTTTGAAGTTTAGTGATTTACATCTTATAATATTGCTTGAACTGTCAATTCTTAATGAAAGACTACTTTTGGACTGAGCATTTTTAAGATTGAATATTGGACTGAACCAAGCATTGGGCAGTTTACATGTAAAACCTAAAAATGGTTAAATGTGACTATAACACTTTTCTGACAGATACTGACAAAAGAACAGCTTTTATAAAAAGAACAACAGTTATAAGTGCTTGTACAGCAAACATATTACTTATATAGACTAGTTTATTGAGTTTGTCTATGTCAAATACATGCCTATTGATTTCTGTTTGACAAAATATGTGGCCTTTTGTATGAAATACAATCAGATTTAAAATACAGCAAATATTTGGAGTCACTTGTTCTAAATGACTAGTTTTGTTACATCTTTGGGTTAGTCCCTTAACTTAAGTTCAAATGTTCAGAGAAATCTTGCAGATATTTATTTCTGGTGTGAAAATATAAAACACAATATAATATCAATGCCCATTATATTGTTTACAGTTAACATTGAAGATACTGCTCCTATCTTGAAGAAGGAGGAACCAGTTCCAGCAAAGCAAGCAAGAGTAGAAGACCCAGAGTTGAAAAAGAAACGTATGTCAACTCTCAGAATACTTGATTTTACTTGTATGCAAGTTTCATTTACTAGAGATCAGTAGAACACTATTTTTATCACATGGAGAGATAGTACTCAATAACAAGGAGCAATTTTCCAAAGTTGTAAATTTGAACCCGTCAGTTAGTGGGATATTTACGTCTTCCACTTAGTGGAGGGAGACATATTGATTTGGTGCTGTCAGTCTGTCACAAAGCTTGTCAGCGCAACTGCTATATGCCTGGATGGATTTTACTGAAACTTAGTAGAACTGTTGCATACAGGGTGTAGTTGTGCACATCATCAGGGTTTTCCGCATCATGGATTTTTGAATGAGTTACGAAACTTTGCAAAATATGTGGCTTGCTTTGATGACATCCTGATTTTTAGTAAAATCTTTTCCATCCTTCTCCAATACCCCTTGCTGGAATTTCATAAAACTTTGCAGGAAGCATCAGTATGAAGTCTAGTCATTCTTATTATAATTTAGGGTCACTAGCTCACAGGGACTTGAAATAAAATTATGTCATATTTCAGTTTGTTAACTGCCAAGCACCTTCTATTTCTCTATCATTCCAAATGATACAAATACAAACCCCCCCCCCCCCCCCCCCCCCCCCCCCCCCCCCCCCCCCCCCCCCCCCCCCCCCCCCCCCCCCCCCCCCCCCCCCCCCGGGGGGGGGGTTTTTTTTTTCTGTTTTTAGCTTCCAATTAGATCTCAGTTACGTTCAGTATTGAGCCAAATCAGGCCAGTTAGTATGTGGTGATATGTGCCAATGAGTTTTCAAAGTATATTGTATTGTGTATAAATTTCACAATTTGTAAGATATTTAGTCAGAATGTATGGCTTCCCCAGGCAGTTTACAATGTTGCCAAATTGGCCAATATCTGTTCGAAATTGGCATGAGACATTTTAGCCTCATTGGCCAAAATGTGTTGAATGATTTTTGAAAACCAGGAAAGACTCTGAAGTATCATAAAAGTATGCAGACTTATACGTGTCCTCTTTTCACTGTTGATGCATGTACCTTAATAAATTAAACATAATATGTTACTGTGTCATTTTGACTCAAAATTGATAATCAGTTGCAGTGAATGTTTCAGTTTATACAGAGATCAGGCAAACAATTTGCCACGATTGGGTATTTATGTATATATCTGTGTCAGGGAAGCTAAATGTTAAGGCAGTATTAAAGACATCATAGTATGTATTGTTTCAAACAATCCTTTCAGGTGACCGCCCCCTCACTGTACAGCCTGATGAGAAAGCCACAGACAACTACCACTTTGACAGGTTTAAGAAACAGATGAGGAGATGATAGAAAACAGTATCTGTAGACAGGATGTCATAGCTGAAGACAAGATGTCATAGCTGAAGGCTGGATAACAGTTAACAAACAGTATATGTTAAAAGATCTATGTGTTAAACATACTATGTACTAATTATTTTACTGACTGAGTTTGTGGTCAGGTTTGGTCCGCTTCAGTTGCTGTTCATTATATTAAACTAATGATGAGTTGCTCAAGCTCTTAAGAAGTCTCGTAGGATGCATGACCTGTGTTGGAAGTGGAACTATGTATAAATAGTTTTCAGGATTGCTTGTCACTTTCAGACGCTGCTGTATATAGGGAAGGAAAAACTACATGTATATAAAGGTGTCAGCATTGTGTTTATTCATTTAAAAAATGATTTGTCATAAAAATGTACAAGAACTAGAAGATCTTCTCTTGTGCAGTGTTTAGTTTGACAAAATGATAAAAGAAATGGTCTGTTTTGATGGAATTCAAATTCAGGGAATTTATTACGTTAGTTACTGTTTTCTTATATATTTCATTCGATCATGAATCACTGAAAAAACTAAGAATTGTCTTGAAGAAATATTTTGTCTTTGATGTATCATGTGTTAAGTTCATATGCCTACTGATTTCTTAAAAACATAACATGATCTTTCAGTAACAGTCCAATCTTTTATAAGCGCACATGGCTTTGCCATACTGAAACCACAAAGCCTAGAGCTTAGATATTTGGCATGTAGCGTTGCCTAATAGACCTCTTCAAAGTTTGTTCAAATTATGCCTCTGGGATCAATATTGGCCCTGCCCAGGGGTTCACTTGTTTTACAAAGATGTATATAGGAAAACCTATTTGGTATGTAACATTGTCTAGTAGTCATCAACCTACTTTGTTCAAATGATGCCCGTTTGGCTAAAATTGACCACACCCACCAGGTAAATGGACTTGTTCTAAGATGAGCGATATAGGGACATAATGACCCTCTTGTTTTAGTATAAATGAAGGGATTTTCAAATAATTTTACTAGAGATGCACTGTTTAACCGGTATACCAGTAAACCATGGTTCAAGCCTATCGTGGTACAGACCCGGAATAGCCTAATAGACCTCTTCAAAGTTTATTCAAATTAGGCCCCAGGGGTCAATATTGACCCTGCACAGGGGGTCACTTGTTATGCAAAGACGTATAAAGGAACACCTTTAAAAATCTCTAAAACCACAAGGTTGAAAGCCTAGATACATAGTGTGTAACAGTTACTAGTGGACCTCTTTAAAGTGTGTTCAAATCATGCCCCAGGGTAAAAAATTACCCTGCCCAGGGGGTTGTTTGGTATAGAAAAAACTTTGCAAATCTTCTTTTCAAAAACTACAAGGTCTAGAGCTTAAATATTTGGTATGTAACATTGTCTAGTGGTCTTCCAGCAACTTTGTTCAAATCATGCCACTGGGGTCAAAATTGACGACATCCACCAGCCAAGTGCCCTTGTACTCATGTGATTGATATAGAGCTATCATGGCCCTTTTGTCTATTTATGATAATTTGCTTTCGTTAGAATATTGTGTTAACTTCTTTTAGACATCTTAAAAAATCATTTCATTGATAAGTAGATTATTTTAAAATCATTATCTAAAGTCATGATTGATGTGTAATTAAGTCGTAGTACGAGTTACTGAAAAAAATCTCACACTGTACTTGTCATTTCTATTCATCATTAATTGCTTCGGTTTTCAAACTCACTTTGACATTTTTCAAAATGTTTTATTGAAATTTACTTGATAAATTCTTTATTCTTTTGTTTGAATAATAAAAAAATTTACAGTTAAATGTATATTGATAGTTAATACACAAAACACACTGTAGAAGTGTATGTTTCTGTTTGAAAAAAGAAAACTCCCACACCACGTATTTTCTTTGCTTTATTTTTTAATTTAAATATAAGAACTATTAAGAACGACATTTTTCAACGCTGAATGTAAAATCTAGGTAATTTCTGTGATCATTTACAGGGCTTTTTCTGGCTCTTTTGGGAAAAGGGCCCTGGTGCTAATCGGGAAAAAACTCAGCGTTTTTCTGATCAAATTGGGAATCTATGTATGAGTTTAATATATATTACCTTGAGGTCAAAATAAATATCTGTGTTTAGGGCAACGGTCCCAAAAATTCTAGGTAGGGTGGGGGCAAAGTTTGTTTTTTTTTTATTGAGAATAATTCTATAGGTTGGGAAAAAAATCTGTGTTTAGGGCAACGGTCCCAAGAATGCTAGGTAGTGTAGGGACAGATTAAAAAAAAAGTGAAAAAATTGGAATTGGGAAAAATGAAGGTTATTTTCGATTGGGAACAGGGCCGATATTCAGCCCCTGGTGATAGGGTGAAAAAGCCCTGATTTATGTACATTGATGAAATCTTAGTCAATATAGCTATGCCTTTCACAGGCGATTCTTTTCTTTCCTCCGTATTATAATTTCATCATTTTCTACAATTAAAGTAATTGAAATATACTTATTCAAGTAAGGATATAATTTATAGTAGAAATAAGTTAATAATTTAGGAAAATACACGATAATCATAGGATTATTCATTCATGATATATAAAAAAATGCCACTTTATCGGACTGAAACTGCCCTCTCATTTGTCGATTGATTACCATTTGTTCTCTTTAAAGCGGAAGAATACTCAATAACAGTAGGTCTGAAAAAACCCGTATTGATGTGGCAATATGTATACTGTACAAATTTAATAAAGATTGGTATTCTGACGAAAAGATACAAATGGATACAATGAGTGAATGAAACAAGGAACCAACCTCATGTCAGTATCTGCAATGGCTTGCACATTAAGTGCATGGAACCCTTTCCGGCAAACATATGATGCCTCATCCTCATATTGTGTTTGTATAGGAATAAGAACATCATCTATGCATCTTATAACATTTGGAAAATGGGCTATTTGGTAAAACTTAGTTTTCATCTCTTACACTTTCTGTGGGTCAGTATTGATCTACATTGGGTCCTCCACTGGTAGACAACTCTTGGATAGAATTGTTTATTGATGGTAAACCAAATTCGTTTATCAACTTATAATCAAGTCCTACATCTTGACCTTTCTTACTTTCTGTCACCCATAAAGTCTCACAAATGCAGCAATACAGTGAATTAATGAACAAAAACAATAATATTCAACGCTTACTACAGTACAAATTATACAAATGTCCTTAATAGAGACTCATCAGCTGATGAATATAGTCCAGTAATTAAGTAATCATGACTTGGAAGCACTGCAACTAGATCTAAATCAATAAAAAAAACTAGAAACAGTGCATTTCATATCGTCCTAAACATGATCAATAATATCTAGAATCACAGCCGTGCTAAAACAGCATCTCGCTACCATATCCCGATCACTCAACATATCAAGCACCTGTGTCTAGTCTCTAAAAACATGTTCCCTTTGGAAAATCCGTCGTCTCCTGTCGTTGAAAAACGCTAGCAACACAGCCATATTGTGATAAGTGTCCCACAATGCAATTATTTTAAGCCAAACTTTGCACTTAGGACAGCATAGGACCGCTCTTAGAGTTGGCAGCATTAGGAATTTTAATTAAATGCACATAGGAAAATGATTTGAACTTAGGATCAAATTTTGACCTAGGAACTTTGATTAAATGCTGCCTTGGTGTTTAGCAGTTTCTTAGGGCTTAGAATCTACTACATATAAATATATCAAAATAAAGACATTTACACACATCTCTCATGTTGTTGATGTTTGCATCCTGAAAACAACTTTTGAAAAGCACAGTACTCCAGATAAAATTAAGAATGATCTATTGGTTATACTAGTTGCTAATAGGATACCAAGCTTTGATTTAAATTGTTTGGCAAAATATAATGTACCTTGGAAGATCTTGTTGTTAGGCTACTAGATCGTCCATCAACCAAACTACATTTTGTCATCTTGTGGAGGAAGTGTTTCTAAGTCAGGAAGACATATTTCTATACCTTGACTCAACCTGTGGTGGGTCCAGTTTGCGACATTTCCCACCATGGCCTGTTGAAGATTCACCGCGTTCAATATGAAACGTAGTACAATGACCAACACAACTACATTTTTCACACTTGACTGTTTCCTTACAATCTTTAGCAAGAGGTTTACCATTTAAACATTTAAAACATATACCGTTTTTCTTAATAATTTCTCTTTTTTCATAAATTGCCTTTTCATTAAAGGTTCGACAGTTCTCATTTCAAGGATGATTTCTCAATTTTAACATTCAATTTTATGTTGTCTCGATCAGAACTTTCAACTAGTTGATCAAGCACAGAATTTTGGACATGTAGTTTCTTGAAGATCTGCTTGCTGTGGCTGTTAGGACAAGCATTGGCACATCTGGGCACAACAAACACACTTCTCCAATTTTTCTGAACCATTTTCTGAATGGGTCATTGCCTTTCTTCCCTTCACCTCTGAAATTGAGGACAGAAGTAAATAATTAGTTTGTCACCACATATTTATGACATGTTACAAACTTCTTGATATCTATTGACATGTGGCAGGAATGCTTATTTTGTCATGGTGTCTAGATGTGAAGGTTCTTCAAGTTTCTAGGGCTAATTGATTATTCACATAGTCATATAAGTAAAAGCTATATATGTACATGAACTACAGGCTTGTTTTCCAGTACATTATATAATTTCATGAAAAACATGCTCACCAAGTACATGTATTTCTAAAATCCTGTGAGGAGTAAGAAAGGTATAAGCTGGACATGAAAGGCAACCAGCAAACCAACCAGGAGCTTTGCATAAAAACACAAATAATATGTACTTTCACCATTATGAATATACTGCTATATATTTTCATAAGATATGCATTTAACGTGCTGGTAAGCTTAATGAACTTGATTGTCCCTAGCATGCGCATTACTCTGTAAAACTAATTGTAACGTAACTGTACAATGGCTCTGAAAGAGTAGAGGAAAATTGATAACCCGTTAGTCTAATCAATTTGACTTTGAAGCCAGCAAGTTTGTTTCTGGATGGGTGCTTCCTTCTATGGCTCTGAGGTTTGACAACTATAAAATATCAGATAAAAAAACCCCGGATCAAACCGATGAGCTGAATGAATTGGCTAATAACCAGATGAGCCAATCATTCAACTAATTCTTCAATCTATCAATTTTAACATAAATATAGCTTACAATCACATCTAAGAAGGTGAATAGCACATATCTTAACCATTGAACAACAGTACGTGCCTCATCAAAAACAATGGCATACAGACTGTCTGAATTCCTCACTGAGCAGCACATTTCTCCATCTTTCACTGAGAGAGTTTCAGGGCTGGTAAATATAGTGTCATATCACAGCTTTTGATCAGATCAAAGTCCTCTTCTGTCCCTACTACTGTTGTCTTTAATCCAATTGCATCCAAAAACTTCACTTGGTTGTCCATAATTAAATTCAGAGGGGAGAACACCAACACAATCTTCCATAAATTAACAGGCAATGCCTGGTAGCAAAGAGATGATTTTCCACTGCTTGCTTTAATAGATACTAACTCATCCCTATGTTGTCCAACATTATACAATGCTACTAACTTATGACTGTACAACGATTCTATCACAAAGAATCACAGATTTAATATTGTTTAGAGCGTCCTTTTTATGCCCCCGAAGGGTGGCATATTAAAATCGCACCGTCTGTCCGTCTGTCCGTCTGTCCGTCCGTCCGTCTGTCCGTCTGTCCGTCCGTCCGTGCGTCCCCACTTACAAATTCGTGTCCGGACTGTAACTTTGTCATGCATTGAAGGATTTTAAAATAACTTGGCACACATGTCTAGCACATCAAGACGGCGTGTCGCGTGCAAGACCCACATCCCTACCTCAAAGGTGAAGGTCACACTTGGAGTATGAAGGTTATGGAATCCTCTATATATGCACACATTCGTGTCCGGACTGTAACTTTGTCATGCATTGAAGGATTTTAAAATAACTAGGTACACATGTCTAGCACATCAAGACGACGTGTCGCGTGCAAGACCCACGTCCCTAGCTCAAAGGTCAAGGTCATACTTAGAGTTTGAAGGTAATGGATTCCTCCATATAAGCATATATGCACACATTCGTGTCCGGACTGTAACTTTGTCATGCATTGAAGGATTTTAAAATAACTTGGCACAAATGTCTAGCACATCAAGACGACGTGTCATGTGCAAGACCCACGTCCCTAGCTCAAAGGTCAAGGTCATACTTAGAGTTTGAAGGTAATGGATTCCTCCATATAAGCATATATGCACACATTCGTGTCCGGACTGTAACTTTGTCATACCTTGAAGGATTTTAAAATAACTTGGCACAAATGTCTAGCACATCAAGACGACGTGTCGCGTGCAAGACCCACGTCCCTAGCTCAAAGGTCAAGGTCATACTTAGAGTTTGAAGGTAATGGATTCCTCTATATAAGCATATATGCACACATTCGTGTCCGGACTGTAACTTTGTCATGCCTTGAAGGATCTTAAAAAATTTGGCACAAATGTCTAGCACATCAAGGCGACGTGTCGCGTGCATGACCCACATCCCTACCACAAAGGTCAAGGTCATACTTAGAGTTTATAGGTAATGGAATCCTGTATATATGCATACATTGTGTCCGGACTATAACTTTATTATGCTTTGAAGGATTTTAAAATAACTGTGCACAAAGTCTAGCACATCAAGCGGACGTGTCGCTGCAAGACCCAAGTCCCTACCTCAAAGGTCAAAGGTCACACTTAGTGTTTAAAGTAATGGAATACGTATGCATGATTACTCTGTCATGCATGGAAGGATTTTAAAATTACATAGCACATTTATTGAGCACATGGAGAGGACACAGACTGTGAGGCACCTCTTTCGGGGGCATTCGTCACTTGGGAGGGACAGCTCTTGTTTTTTAAAATTTCCCTCTTGAATGATAAAATCAGAGACATGCCAAAACATATATCAATTTGCACTGGCATTTCTGATTAGATGGTTGCAAAGTGCCACTGGGAAACGCCTTTGATGTGCCTTTGCTAAAGCTATGAATGCCCTGGATGATGAGAATGTCTTTCAGCTAACATTTGTGTCTTACTTAGCTACTCCGTTTTTTTATTTTTGTAAGTTTTGCTATATGCTTTGCTTTTTAGCTCACCTGGCTATGCCAGGGTGAGCTTTTCTGATCGATGATTGTCTGTCGTCCGTCGTCCGTCAACATTTTGATTCAAATGACATCTCCTCTGAAACCTCTAGGCCAATGTTGATAAAACTATGCAGGAATGTTCCTTGCATGAAGCTCTACCAAAATTGTTCAAAGAATTCCATTCCATGCAGAACTCTGGTTGCTATGGCAACAAATAGGAAAAACTTTAAAAATCTTCTTCTCTGAAACCACAAGGCCTAGAGCTTAGATATTTGGCATGTAGCATTGTCTAGTGGACCTCTACCAAGATTGTTCAAATTATGACCCGGGGGTCAAAATTGACCCCGTGCAGGTGGGCACTTAGTTTTTGCATAGGCATATATAGGAAAAACTTTAAAAATCTTCTTCTCTGATACCACAAGGCCTAGAGCTAAGATATTTGGCATGTAGCATTGTCTAGTAGACCTCTATCAAGATTGTTCAAATTATGACCCCGGGTCAAAATTGACCCCGCACCGGGGTCACGTAGTTTTACGTAGGAATATATAGGAAAAACTTTAAAAATCTTCTTCTCTGAAATCACAAGGCCTAGAGCTTAGATATTTGGCATGTAGCATTGGCTAGTGGACCTCTACCAAGATTGTTCAAATTATGAGCCCCGGATCAAAATTGACCCCGCACGGGGGGTCACTTAGTTTTACATAGGCTTATGTTGGAAAAACTTTAAAAATCTTCTTCTCTGAAACCACAAGGCCTAGAGCTTAGATATTTGGCATGTAGCATTGGCTAGTGGACCTCTACCAAGATTGTTCAAATTATGACCCCCGGATCAAAATTGACCCCGCATGGGGGGTCACTTAGTTTTACATAGGCTTATGTAGTAAAAACTTTAAAAATCTTCTTCTCTGAAACCACAAGGCCTAGAGCTTAGATATTTGGCATGTAGCATTGGCTAGTGGACCTCTACCAATATTGTTTAAATTATGACCCCTGGGTCAGAATTGACCCCGCACCGGGGGTCACTTAGTTTTACATAGGCTTATATAGGGAAAACTTTAAAAATCTTTTTCTCTGAAACCACAAGGCCTAGAGCTTAGATATTTGGCATGTAGCATTGCCTGGTAGACCTCTTCAAAGTTTGTTCAAATTATGCCCCTGGGGTCAAAATTGACCTTGCCCGAGGGGGGGGATCATTTGTTTTACAAAGGCGTATATAGGAAAACTTATTTGGTATATAACATTATCTAGTGATCTTCCACCAGGCATGTGGACTTGTACCAAGGTGAGTGATATAGGGCCATCTTGGCCCTCTTGTTTATTTACACTCTTTTCTATTTACAAGTTCCTGTTATTAACTACACTTTAACAAGAATATGAGAATAGTCGAGCGCGCTGTCTACTGACAGCTCTTGTTATTGAGAATAAATAAATACATGTACATACCTTTTTCGAGCCATGTTCATCCGATGAAAATTTTTTCCATTATCTGTAAGTTTGAAAAATGCAGCAGACCACAGGGTGACTCCTGTATACCCCGCCAAAACTTCGTTTTGGGGGGTATGAACAGTACACTTAAGCGACGGTAGGATGTTACGAAAAGGCGATGGTACGAAGTGCAAAGGCGATATTATATCATGATTCCTACTTATGATAATGATGATGTTATTTCATACTTACAGAGGAGAAGGCTGTGGCTTTACTGCTTTCCTTTTCAATGATAGCCTTGATGCAGTGTGGTGTAGAGTTGTCCATCGGAGTGGAAGTGCTTTTAGGTATTGGCTGTTGTGGAGTACCCATAACCATCTGGCTTAAGTTGGAGGCTTCTGTTACTGCCTTGTCACCCATCACGGCGTAGAGTGCCGAGCGGAATGCGGTTTCAACTGCATGATTATCCCGCCTTGCTTCTGTATCTTTTCTCAAGCGGTTAATTTCCTGTTTTAACTCTTTGTTCTCTTTCTCTAAGAAGTCCAGGCTCTTTTCATAACTCTTTTGGTTGTCTGATATCTCTTTTCTCAGTGTAGTAAGCTCCTGTGCTACGAACCTCTCTGACTGTTCAACAATTTTTTGAAGAAACTCTGTATCATCTAGGCAACTCATTCTGCAAAATAGAGAAAGAGAATAATGCTCACTGATTGCACAGTACTGAAAACTTGGAGGAAAACTACCTAGTGTATAATATGTATTAATTCGTCGTTTTCTATATAAATTAGAACCGTGGACGGAGGCAAAAGCGACATTTTTATGTTTTTGTTACAGGCTGCAAGAGGTAACCATCACCTGATATTAGCTCCGAGTACACAGAGATTAAGCACTGTAACTCAGAACCTTTAAGTTGATCAAGCTAGTCTGTGTGACAATGCTTTTGCATTGTCATTAAGTCATGTTTTGCATCATATAACTTTATATTATATATTATCAGATACTATCATATATATATTGTAACATATTTAATAATGAATTTATTACGTAAATGATATATGGTTGTATAGGTATTGAATATACCTACACGAACATATAACAAACAGTAATATGAACGTGTCCGTCTGATTTCAAAAACCAGTCTGTATCTTGCGAAGATTGGATTAAGCTTGGGTTGTACATAGGTTCTGAATTTTGTGTAATAAGTGTCGATCTTTTTTGCGTCTTCGTTGGAGATATCTTTCCACGTGCAGTGGATATCCCTTCCTTTATCGCCTATCCATAAGAGGAATTTGTTTCTTCTTCAGATTTCTTTTTCAAGGGTCCTGTAAACATTAGTTTTGCATGACGTTCGAATTTATTATAAGCTTCTGGCAAATTTGTAGATTCCCAGTCCATTTTGGGCACTGATAGTCCACTCAATTCCATTTTTATGCCCCCAAAGGGAGGCATATTAAAATCGCACCGTCCGTCTGTCCGTCCGTCCCCGTGTGTCTGTGCGTCCCCACTTACAATCCGTGTCCGGACTGTAACTCTGTCATGCATTGAAGGATTTTAAAATAACTTGGCACACATGTCTAGCACATCAAGACGACGTGTCGCGTGCAAGACCCACATCCCTACCTCAAAGGTCAAGGTCACACTTAGAGTATGAAGGTTATGGAATCCTCTATATATGCACACATTCGTGTCCGGACTGTAACTCTGTCATGCATTGAAGGATTTTAAAATAACTTAGCACAAATGTCTAGCACATCAACACGACGTGTCGCGTACAAGACCCACGTCCCTAGCTCAAAGGTCAAGGTCATACTTAGAGTTTGAAGGTAATGGATTCCTCTATATATGCATATATGCACACATTCGTGTCCGGACTGTAACTTTGTCATGCATTGAAGGATTTTAAAATAACTAGGCACACATGTCTAGCACATCAAGATGACGTGTTGCGTACAAGACCCACATCCCTAGCTCAAAGGTCAAGGTCAAACTTAGAGTTTGAAGGTAACGGATTCCTGTATATATGCATATATGCACACATTCGTGTCCGGACTGTAACTTTGTCATGCATTGAAGGATTTTAAAATAACTTGGCACAAATGTCTAGCACATCAAGATGACGTGTCGCGTGCAAGACCCACGTCCCTAGCTCAAAGGTCAAGGTCACACTTAGAGTTTGAAGGTAATGGATTCCTCTATATGTGCATATATGCACACATTCGTGTCCGGACTGTAACTTTGTCATGCATGGAAGGATTTTAAAATAATTTGGCACAAATGTCTAGCACATCAAGATGACGTGTTGTGTGCAAGACCCACATCCCTACCACAAAGGTCCACACTTAGAGTTTATAGGTAATGGAATCCTGTATATATGCATACATTTGTGTCTGGACTATAACTTTATCATGCTTTGAAGGATTTTAAAATAACTTGGCACAAATGTCTAGCACATCAAGCGGATGTGTCGCGTGCAAGACCCAAGTCCCTACCTCAAAGGTCAAGGTCACACTTAGTGTTTAAAGTAATGGAAAACTGTATGCATGGTTACTCTGTCATGCATGGAAGGATTTTAAAATTACATACCACATTTATTGCGCACATGGAGAGGACACGGACTGTGAGGCACCTCTTTCGGGGGCATTCGTCACTTGTGAGGGACAGCTCTTGTTTTCCGTTTTATGTTTAAACTTAATTTAAATTGTGTAATTTCTCCAAGATGAAATATTCCAATTTGTATCGTAAGTCCAGATTACTTATTTGTTAATGTAATATTATTTATATAATTAATGTAAACTTATTCAAGTGCCTTGATACAGTGAAGTAAATGAAACACGACAAGTGTTCAGCACAAGATATAAATTTATTCTGCCAAAGCCTTAACATGTGATGTTAGATATTTACTAGAAATACCATGAGCAAACAAGCATTCTACAAAGGGTCAGTTCAAGTTCATCATGTATGATAATACTTCACCCATCAGCCTTCCATGACCCCAAACCAAAATGAATGCTTGCTTCAAACTTGTAACAAGCTTGCAGATTCTGTAGGCTTGTTGCATCACTGATATAATCAGGAGGCAAGGTAATTAATCTCTGTGGGGTCATTCAGGGAATTTGGTCATAAAAATAGATAGCATACAAAGATAACATTCAACATTGTTCTGTACAATCACCACCTGGAACCCCAGTATCAATTTACAGGAAGCAGGAATTATCAGAAAGATCTCTACAGGAAGTGGTCATTTTGATTGTGGATTCAAATGTTAGACATGTTAGAAAGTTTTTGAATAAGTTTTTAAGAAATGTTTATATGTGGATATTTTTGTGATCTTTGTGCTGAACAGGACAGTACCATTTGCATAAAAATAATATTTAATCTAAGATACAAAATGATGGTTTAAATCACTTAAGTGTTAACTGAGGATTTGATAAGCATGCAGTGGCTGGACAGCAAAGGTATATTGTTTATTTGATTCATATAACATATATGTATACATATAGTAGCAATTACTGAAGCTATTAAATAATCATAATGTTATCATTAACAGAATTTAAATTATAATGGAGTTAATTTAACTAAAATATGTAAACACGCTTGACCTAGTAATCAAACTCATAAGTGTATCATATGACCTTTGACGTATGAATACAAAAGTAACTGAAGCATAATGATTGGAAACTACAAATTTGCTGTTAAATTAGCTAATTAAAGGATTTTACTGTTGGAAAATATTGCTCAAATTGGGAAAATTGTGTCATTTTTTATCAAACAGGAATAATTTTACTTTAAATAAAAATTACCTAAGAATGATAAAAAATCCTTTCATGTTTAAAAGGAACTTCATATAAGGAGTCCTCCGAGTCAGAATCCCGAAACTGACTGACATTTTTAGGAACTTCATATATGGAGTCCTCCGAGTCAGAATCCCGAAACTGACTGACATTTTTAGGAACTTCATATATGGAGTCCTCCGAGTCAGAATCCCGAAACTGACTGACATTTTTAGGAACTTCATATATGGAGTCCTCCGAGCCAGAATCCCGAAACTGACTGACATTTTTAGGAACTTCATATATGGAGTCCTCCGAGCCAGAATCCCGAAACTGACTGACATTTTTAGGAACTTCATATATGGAGTCCTCCGAGCCAGAATCCTGAAACTGACTGACATTTTTAGGAACTTCATATATGGAGTCCTCCGAGCCAGAATCCCGAAACTGACTGACATTTTTAGGAACTTCATATATGGAGTCCTCCAAGCCAGAATCCCGAAACTGACTGACATTTTTAGGAACTTCATATATGGAGTCCTCCGAGCCAGAATCCCGGATATCCCGCCTATCCTGGCATTTTCAATATATACCAATTCTCTTGCAGCTGGTAATGTGTGTGATTTTGATGGTATTTTTGGTTGGTACTTCTTCTTTATCAAGTATATTAAAAACACTACATTAATTAAAAAGCAGCGATGCAAGAAAAAGGAAAAGAAATATTAAGTATTTACCACTGTCAATGAGGGATTTTTCCGTTGTGTTGCTAGTGGAAAACTGGGTAGTGCTTGATTGGAAAGGGGTGGGGTGTGTGGTTTCATCAGTGGTAGAGAATGTTACATCCTCAGCTGTGGAATATGCAACATCTTCACTGATAGTGGAGAGCACGGCAACTTTAGTGGTGGTAGGTGAGGCAACTTCTGTGATGGTTGTTGATGTAGCAACCTTAGTGGTGTTGAACACAACAACTTCTGACTCTGCGGTGGTTGTGGGTGTACCAAACTTAGTGGTGGTTAGCGTGGTAACCTCTGTGGTGGAGGGTGTGGTAACCTCTGTGGTGGAGGTCCAAGTAATCTATACAAAAAAAAAAAATGATAAAAGTAGCATAAGACCTGTTACAAAAACAGTTAATTGCGTTTTTAAATAATTAGACACTTTTCCTAGTGTAGACTATTGTAAGGCAGGGTGTGTGAAACTGTTTATACAAAACTCCGCAGGCCATTTTCTGCATTTACACATTTAATTAAACTCAGTGGAATAATGAAACCAAATGAAGCAATCAGTTTTGATTGGTGTGGACACCTAACTATGAGAAACTGCTTGTATAGCCGCTATAAACTATTAACAAAATAATGCTTGTTTTTCTTTGAATTTACCAATTTACCAACTACATTACACATAGGAAATTTAGAACATGTATGTCATGGCACGGACTTGATCACAGTTTGAGAAATTGTGTAAGTAGCCCGGCTAGCTCAGTCAGAAGAGCAATTTCCCTGTAAGCGAGGGTCTCGGGTTCCAGTCTCGGACTAGTTGCACAATTTTCTCACCCTAAAACATGTACTAATCTCCAGTCTGTGTGTGTGCACATGCAATTCATGTAATTTCTAGTGTAAATATATACATGTACATGAAACATGACAAAAAAAAAATACTTGTTGTTATAAAACTGTTTCATGTTGAGTATGCATAGAGTGATCATAACTAGATAATTAAGAGTAAAAGTGAGTTGTTGGTAACTGACCTCTGGTAAATGGTTGTAACCCAGGAGATCGAGTTTGATATACATTGTGAAAGCAAATGTTACATGGGAATAAATTTCTATGGGAAACATTTTGGTTTTACAACTATGCTTACCTCATTCCTTAATGTGCTTTCACATGTAGTAACAACATCAGATGGTTCTAGCTTTACATTAACGCTGTTGTGTAATTTTATATCCAGCATAGCGCATAGGTCTACATCGTTTACGTCTCCTTCAAAAATAACTAGCTCTAAATTTTTTAAATTGTTATCTATCACGAGAACAGAGCCCTTAAACTGTTTGAAAGTAATCCTTTTTATGTTCATAAATTGTCTGTGGGCGGAATATACTGCGGGTTCTATGTATGTACACGTGATTCTCTCATCAACATCTATACCTGCTCCACGGTTTTGGCCCTGAACCATGCTTAAGTAAAACATCAATATCTGACTCATTGTCAGAATCGTCCAATATGTTGTGTACTGGAACTTTTTTCTTACGCACCGGCACCTTGTCATCCTCGACTTTGCGGCTCCTCTTGCCTTGCATTGATTAATTGGCACCTTGCATTTGTGAAATGGATGATGACATGTCCTTTATTTTCAGCACTTTGCCGTCAAATGCCAAAATAGAAGTTACAAATGTTTCTAAAATCACTGTCCCCTTTCCGAAAAATTCCTCCATTTTGTTTACGTTTTCTTCCATCTGCACAGAAACGTCATTTCCGCCCAAGACACTTTCTTCGATCGTGGCCATTCCACCAATCTCCAGTGTGTTATACTTCAAATCTAAAATATAATGAGGGAAAGAATAAGGTACTGGTCAGGATTTCTTGAGCAATGTTTTCAGAATAATTATTCACAAAGATCAATGTGTTATCCTCAGCAGGTTGTCGGTCAGAATGAACTGAAACCGGCCCCGATGTCGTAATCTCCGATCATCATGGATTTCTCTGAAATAAATGAAAGTAACTCGACTTTCACCTTATTAAAAAATATCATTTAGCGACTGTACCATTCAAGTTAGTCAGCATCATTGAGACTGTTTTACAATCAGATATTCAACCTGTGTATTGTCATTCAGAAGTTGCTCAGAATCACTTATTCAAGTGGAAACAATGGCAGAGTGCCTGATCGATCAAATAAATCGATAAAAATCACGTACATCTTACCCTTACCATTATCGACAGCTTGGTTAGTGATCTGTTATATTAAGATGAAACTGTAATTCTGTAGAAAATTTCTCGTAAGTGCTGAATTATGAGATTTAAATACAAAATTTTGACTCTAAATTTCATAGCTGTTACTTCCACAAACTCTAGCCTCGTTCTGATTCCACATACTAAATAGCCATGTCATCTCTCTGTTAGGTTCCCAATAAGGAGTTAGGTGGGAGGTAAAATTAATGTTTGCAAGGATCTTTCTGTTAGAAAATGGATATTGTGAACATAGACACCATCTGCAGCCAGAAAATGTGTAAGACCCGGGAGTTAAAATAATTTCTGCAGTGGGACCAGAAGAACAAATTGGAGTGGTTTAAACAAACATCCTTGAGACAGTTTTTGGTTACAACAACCCTGAGATTGTAACCAAAAAGATGTTGTCTATACAGAAATTCAGAAATTACAACCACCTAACAACCCCTAGCAAAAATAGATTATGCAATCAGCCACAGATTCAGGTGAACATTTTCTCTGGTCCAAACAGGTTTCAGAATACACAGGTTCTGCTGGATCTCCCATTTCTGTTGCTTTACGTTTAGCTTGAGGCCATACATGTATAACCAGGGTGCTTTTCTCACAGGGAATTTAGCTATTAAATGTATTACTCAAGTCCAATTTTTGTTTTTAAATAATCTATTTTTTTAAACAACTATGTCCACCAATTTAAGGTCCTACCAAAAGTTCTTAATTTCTTTCTTAACCAAAATTTGACTTCCTTTAAACTGAACCTTCTTCTTTAAAACCTAAACATTAAATGCCTAGAACCTAAACATGAAGTGCCCTTTCTCCCTCTCCCTCTCTTTTCTTCCACTTTTTCCCGCTAAAACTTTCTTACATTCATAAACGCCTTCTTCACACTTTCAACCAATAATATCACATACTCATACAGATAAACATGCCAATCTTAATGACTCTTAGATTTACTGAAATACTAATGAAAAGCTACTGATATTAATTAGCACCATAATGTCTATAATTAGCATTACTCATAATGTGTAGGGTGTTCTTTCAACCTGTAAACCAAAACTAATTAACATATGGAATATCAGACGTACTAGAGAAATATCAAAGACATAATATTAAATCATCATTTGCATAATTATTAGAACCATTTTCATAACCAGGTTACACATCCTCATCAGAGTTATGATCTTGTTCATTTTTCTGAAGCATCATTTTCTCCAAAAAGAGAATTTTGCAAATTATTTGTGAGTGAACTGGCTGATCTTTTCAAGTGGGGTCTTTTATTTTTGAAAAACTGATTCAACATTAGACACATATACGTTCTCATTTTCAGAATTATCAGTTGCATTTTGGTTCTGTATGCCAAGTAGATTATGATCAAAGGAGCTGTGTCATTAAGGGTCTGATATGGATAACTTGCCAAAGGAAGGTTTTCTACAGCTAACATTGATATTATTTTGAAAGTCAGAGAGATGTTGATGACTAAAGTGAATAACAGAGGGAAGAAATTAATTCTAACATGCGTATACAATGTATTGTGGAGATTGTATTATGTAAGTTTGATTGTTTTCTCTTCTTGTAGCAAGTTCCTAATTTATGTGTTTTTCTTTCGTCTTCCATTTTCCCCATTTTAGTTCATTATTATTTTATTGTACAGGTAAGTTACTTTTAATTTTTTATTTGCAAATTTATATTTTGAGACTACTTGCTACATCACAAGGTGTTAAAAATTCTATACAAAAACATTCAATCAACTGTGATGGCATAAACCATGAATTTCACATTTATCTAAATTTTATGTACATGAAGCTTATAATTACAAAAATTTCAAGTGATTTTTGAAGTCCTATCGAAAGACATAAAAATTTAGACAAATACTCAACGTATGTTGGTATTTCGAAGCTTTCAATATAGCCAAATTTTCGCACTTTTATGTTGACTAGAGGTCAGTGAGCCTACAACACATGTTGCATTTAACGCCCACAAACATTCAATTCTACATCATGAACATTGACAATGTGTAAATTGATTCGAAAATGATGATATTCATATGCTTTTCTAATTATGAATAAAATATCCAATTTCAGTTTTTGTCTTACTTTAATTATACTGTACAGAACTTCTGTCCTTAAGTATAGAGATCAGGCCTAGCATTTCCTAGGCTACTCCACTAAATATTCGATGTCCTGCTAAAATCTGTTGAAAAAATTGTTAGGAATTCCAGCCGTTGTTGGAAGATATTTTGGACTAGGTTGGAATTTTGTATTTGGGATTGTGGTCTCTAGTTCCATGCTTCTGTGTCGGTTACTTGCTAGATATGAAAAATATTGGTTGACACTCTCTATTTAAGTTGAACAATGAAGTTGTTCTTGTCCTTAAACAGAATGTTCATACACATAGCACATAGTTACTCATAGCAGGTATCAGCATTAGATGTTAAACTACATCTAGATATTTTAGATGATTGCACACAGCATATATTTCACTAATGCATATGGCATTATGAAAGTGGTTCAATCAAGGAGTCTGACTTGCATGAGGCAATGAAATGTGTGGCATATCTCATGTTCCAGACAGGACTTGGGTGTATGAACGGTTCAGATAAGACAAACAAAAAGGTTCTGTCAATGGACTTGTGTATAATCCAGGAGCAGATAGGACAACTTCAATACTTCCAAGCATCTTCTAACTGATTAAATAGCTGGTTCAGCTATATGTACAGTGGAACCTAGCTATTCCGTACTCTTCTAATCCGATATCCTGTCTATTCCGGACGTTTCCCACTGTCCCGAATTTTCTTCTTTATTTAATACAAATATACCCGACAAGTTTTATGGCCAATTTCTTATAAATTAGTTGAAATTTACCTCTTGGATCCAAACTTGTACTGGACTCCAAAGTTTTGACAGTACACAATCATTTAATGAGGTGTGAAGTGTCATAAAACACCGATAAACTTTGTAGTTTGTTTACAAGGTGCGAGCCTGTGAAACGAGCCTGTGGAAACGTTTGATTAAAACAGTTGTGAAAAATACGATAATACGATAAAGTCTTGGTATCAAAAGAATACGAGTAAAACACAAAAATGAATTTTGTTGCATTCGTTTCGACTCTTTTTTTTATATAAAAAAACTGTTTAAAAGTAAATCTCTGAAATTGAAAGATATTTGAGAATTATTTGAGTTATTTTTCAAACTGTATAAAATGTTGATTTCTCTTCCTTTAAATCATAAGCAAAATCTTTTTTTTCCCTCAGACATGCATGTACATCACCCTGGTAGTAAACCTTTCTAATCTGAACACCTTTGTAATCCGAACATTTCCTCCGGTCCAAACAGGTTCGGAATAGACAGGTTCCACTGTAGTCAAAATTTTAAAGAATTAAAGGTCCAATACTAACGAAAGTGAAAATTCAAATATACTTTAAAAAGTACAGAAATAAGTTATTTTTAATAAAAATGAAAGTTGGTATGTAGAGATTCTAAACAAATCACAGTACATGTACAATTATTTTTCTATGCATTATGAAGAAAGTTAAAAAGACCTTGGTGGTCATTTTGTTGATTCACTGAGATTTCAACATAATACACATACTTTTCTTTGTGCTCCAAACACTTTCTGTAAATTTTAACCTGCCAATCTTCATTATTCAGTGTCTTGCATAAGGTAATGTACATGCCATTGAAATAACTGTCACTTCATTTTCGCTTAGTAGTGGACCTTTAAGCAAACACAGAAAAATATTAAAGGTATCAAATTTCAGCATAGCCCCAAACATTTTTTTCATATTGGGTTGAACCATGGAACTATCTGCATGAAATACATTTCAATCAGGTCAGAAATACTTAAATTGTATATAGCATTTTAACTTCCTTAGCTTTTCTGGGCTGGTCGATATTTGCTTGGACAGATTGGAATTTATGTAATATGAATTAAAATACAGACAAACAATGATAACAATGAATCGGATCCTTTTAGGAAAATTGAAGATGACAGTAGAATACACCAACATTTTCACTCTCTTTGTGCATAGTCAGTTGGAGAAATTGCCCTACATAGTACACATGTAACTGCAGTGTAGCAAAACAACTCAAAAGGCCCAAATAATTGACCGAAGAATTTATTCTCATCAAAAGTTCCTATCACAATTTTTAGATGATAGTCGCACATAAGTCTCTGCTATGAACATAAATGAGAAAATTGGAAGACGCAGGAAAGACACATAAACAAATAACTTGCTTTAAGATGAAAAACAAAACTTGCATATTTTGCGTAATTCCTGATATCCACCGCTGTATAACTTGCGGTAGTGTTGTTTGTTCTTGTTGGGATGGTGGCATCCCCACTCCTTTTTCCTAAAAAAGCAGCTGTTCAAGGGCTTTGCATCATCTGACGTGATTTCTCAACAACTGCTTTGGCCTCCAAAGAGCTGTGTTACTGATTTGACTGTTCCCATTTTAAAGTGAATATTTTGCATACAATTTGAATTGAACTGTAACAGTTAAGATCTATAATGATCCTGATTTTCCCATCTTTTTTTTTGCTTGGTAAAAACGTTAAATAATAATGGTTAAAGTAAAGTTGTTTGGAGTCTGGATGTTTTTAATTCCACTTCTTATTCACATATTATGTGGGGTCCACAAAGGGGGCTATGTTGTTGATAAAATACTACAAACTATTCAAACTCAACTAGGCATAATTATAGAGATTTGTTGCATTATGTTCTTTGGCAGTCGTGTGTGTATGCAAGATTAAGGAAGCTTTCTATTGTTATGTTGCTGCCTGGTGACTGGTTAGAATATAAGGCAGATGAGACAACTGATCGTATAGCATGGAGCATCCCAACAGACTTCATGACCTTTGGCTTTGTACTGTCCAGTTTAAAGAAGGCTGACATGCGTTTGCTGCTGATGAAAGGCAGTCAATACACTTGGTCTCTATTTCTACTTCTTTCGTACGTTTGACTTCTTTCAGTTCTCGTTTTGTTTTTTCTCTCTGTACTTTAGATTTCATATTTCTCTTTATTGTGATACATTTACTTCCTGCTGCTTGTTAAATGAGGTCTTTTGGTCCATGCACAGTGGGGTTTTTTTTTTAAAAATTTTTTTTTTTTTTTTTTTTTTTTTTTTTTTTTATAAAAAAAAAAAAAAAAAAAAAATAAAAAAAAAATATATTTTTATATAAAGGTTTTTTTTTTTTAAAATAAAATTTAATTTTTATTAAAAATTTAATAAAAAAGATTTATTACACACGGTATCAGTAGATAAGTACCTAACTTCATTTAGGGAATCAATAAGAGACATACGGCAGGTTATGGCGTGAATGTTTGAGCCTGAGCAAAAGCCTTTGAGGACATCCATATGATCCATTTCACTTTTAGTGTCTGAAGAGATGTTGCATTCACTTTCCTTGAATGGTGTGCTGAAGAGTGTTTTCTTCAACTCTTGGTGATGGTGACCAACTCGATAATGTTCATATAACAGCCTTGCACAGTATGGGGCATATGATGTGGCATTGTTCATAGATTTTATTGTTTGTTTTTTGCTGAACACAATAGCAACTTTGTACTTAAGTTTTTTCATTGATGCAATCACCTTTGCTTTGCACTACAACAATGTCATTATTCTCAGCAACTTTGATGTCACTAATATGACCCTCTTTAAAGAAACTGTATACTCTCTCTTTCTTGTATACTGTTTCTTTCATTGTAAACTTTTCATACTTTTTGGCTACTTCCACAAGATACTGATTCAACTGGTGAAAGATATTTTGTGGAAAAGAAACAGGTCTATTGAAATGTTTTTCTGAATAAAACACTTTGACTAATGAAAATGTTACTTGTTTGATAAAAAACCAAGGATATAGCGCATAAAGTGTTGGGGGTCAGGAAGGTGATATTGAAATAATGAGTAAAACAGAATAAATTCTACAGTGAGGTAAACAATGTATGCTTTTAAAAAAGGCACTTTTATAACACTATGATATATCCATTGGAGGCAATGGCATCAAGAAAGTTTGCAGAATTACTTCTCGTCGTCTTATAAAATACAAATGTACTTTGAGTCAGATTTCTAGTTTTAAGGGAGGTGTCTGATTCATGACTATGAAGCATACAAAACAACTTGGGCAGCTTTGTTTCTAAGCCACTAACAGCTGTGTTAGTTTATATTCTAGAACAGTAAACAGTTTTTAATATATAGATTACAAATAAAAAGAAAATAGACACACACCTTCCATCAGACATACACAAAAGTGATATACTGAAAAATCTGCAGTACTGACTTACTTCTCAAGATTTCTTTGTGCCTTTCTTCCTATTTGGACCATGTTGGCACTCTCTTTCTTCTTTACCCACAATTATAAATGGCACTCCATCAAAATGTATAGGAAGTGCCCCCTGTCTCTCGTCCCATACAACTTTAAAATCAGGTGAATCTACTCCTGTAATTATGACATTTGATTACTTGCTCCCTATTAGCTTTAATTTAAACTAGAGATGTTAATTGCAAAGATTGTTTAACCATCACAGCCCATCAACACAGCCAAAGGTAACCTATATATGTAATGTTAATCAACAAATGTGCTAAAATTTGAGTAAAAAAATGGTAAAGTAAAATCTTACATATTAATATTATCATGAAAGAAAAAAAACAGATGTTATGTCTTTCAAATTTGGTGGAAACACTTGGTCTTTGGCCAATTATTCGTTCTAATCAAATTTACCTTGTTATTAAGAAGGCAAAGACACAGATCCTATATAGCACCTACATTTGTAACACTCATAATATAATTATGACAGGGAAATAGACATGTGCATATATAATTCCTTCAACTCATAAGGTGATTAACTTTTGCTAAACACATCCAGTGAAACAATTGTCAGATAACTTACCTTTGATTTATTACGCATAATCCTAAACAAATCAATAAACAATGGCCAATGACATCAGATTTTTCAACCAACTTTTGGCTTATAAGACAGTAACAATAGCTAGTAAAAGAAAAAGCATATGCAGGTTGAATTTGCCATTACATGACTTTGAATACATCACAAGGCTTACTAGTACTTTCCAGTGAAAGGAAATTAAACAAAGAGCACTGGTACATTAGCACCACGCCTACGCATGGGAACAACTTTTGCGCCCTGTCTTGATCGCGTCAATTGGCACTACAAATAGAAACACTACTTTACAATTGAACACAGAAAAAAAGTTATATAACGATATTGTCCAACAACTCACGTGTTTTATTGACATCTCTTGTTTTTTTGTATATTACTGATTTGCACACTGTACGTTGCTCATAATTTCTAATGAATTGCATTGCTTCTTCATAAGAGGAAAAGCGTTCTTCTGCCATTTTGTTGTTGTTGTTATCAATTTCCTGTTTAAGAAGCAGTACGGTAGGTTTTGCGCATTAATACACAGGGAAGTGGATGGACCCATAGGTGGTCAGAAATCATTATTTATGGTGGAATGAACCCTTCTGTGCTGTCAAGAATACATGTTGTCTTAGGGTATAAGTCGGAGCATGATGATGGCATTGTTCTTTGGATAGATTCTCTTGGTAGCTACACTATGCAATCACTTAACTTAACAGCCATTATGTCAATCCAGGAGTGAAATATTGAGGCTGCAAACTGTCTTGAAACATTAAGTCTCCATCCAATGTTGTGAAAGTTCAATCCTAAGCGTGATCTCATCAATACAGACAATATTTGATCAGCAATGTTCAATTTGTATGATGATGCTTTACAGAACAGAGTAAGCATTTTTACAAGAGACATTAACGCAGTGCAGTTCTATCCAGTGTAAAATCTGGCATCTGTGTCAGACGATGTGTTTTCTATGCTGAATTCTGGTGTAGAGTGCTGAGTAGACACATTTTTAGCTTGTCTGATTTTTTAAAAAGATGATAAGCTGTTGTCGTCACTTCATTGTCGTCTTCGTCTTCGGCTAAGTTTTTTGTTTTTACGTCACTTACATGGAAACTATCAAAGCTGTCACTGTGAAACTTGAACAGCTTATTCATTCAATACCCTTCTTCACATTGTGTATGCTGAGGATGCTGAGTGTGACCTGTTTTTTGGGGTAATACCAGCGAAAGGATATGGTATTTATACCCATTTTGTCTGATCAGCAGCAACCTTCTTGCATTGGAAATCTGTCTTCCTCTTGTGATGAAGTGTTAGTTTTTGAATTTGTAGATTTTGCTTTCAGTGATGAATGTGAGCTTTGATTTTGAGTGGACTGATAGAATCAACTTAAAGTAGACTGTTGTTTGTCAGAATTGGCAGATTTAGACTGAGAAAGAGATATTACTGATTTATGTTTGTATAATCCATGCCTTGAATGTGATGGACTGGTAGAGTTTGAATGTGATCTAGAATGAAAGGTATGGGTTGAAGTCCTGTGTCTTTGTGACAAAGTAGATGATGATCTTGACCCTGATTTAGAATGTGAAAGTGAACTGTATCTTGACCTCTGTTTGTCTAATCTATACCTTGACTTGGACAGTTCTGTGGATATTGACCTCGATCTTGAAATGGATGCAGAGAGAGAGTGGTATTTGGAGAAACTGTGTTTATCTGCTCAAGACCTTGACCTATTGACAGATGATGACCTTGACTTCGATCTAAAGAAGGACTGAAAAAGACAGTAATTTTTTTAAGATCCATGTTTTTCTGATTCTGAAATAGTGTCTTGATCCATGGAGGTCAGTTAATTGCGTTTGTAACTTTGCTTTTCCCCCAGATTTTGACCTTGATTTGGAATGGGACCTTCTCTGAGTGAGGTAAGTTGATGTCCTGTGCTTCTGTGAAAGTGACTTTTGCCGACTGACAGATTTTGATCCGAGTCTTTGGGAAGTTGAAATTCTGCATTTGTCTAAGCTGGACTGTGACTGATTTCTAATTTTGATCTTGACCTAGACTTGCATGGGGAGATGCTTTTGTATTTTGATGATCTATGTTTGTATGATCCACCTTCTGAGCCACTGTGAGACTTTTGAGAGAGAGTGTTATATTTGTATGATCTGTCCTTATTTTGTGGAGATCTACTGGCACATCTTGATCATGACTTTAGACCTTGTAAACATGCTAAGTGACTTTGACCTTGACTTGGATTGTGTGTGTTCTTAACTGTTGAGAATCTGTTCCACATATCACCCTCTTTGGTGAAGTGGCAGAGAAAGTTCACCTTTCAAAATAATAAAAAAAAAATAAAACTGAAATGATGAATGAATATTTTAAAATTTTTTTTTTTTTTTTTTTTTTTTTTTTTTTTTGGGGGGGCTAGGGGTTTTTAATTTTTTTTTTTTTTTTTTTTAAATTTTTTTTTTTATATTTTTTTGTAAATTTCAATTTTTTAGCTGGATATTGCCAGTTGCCAGGTAACACAAGGTTGCAAGAAATTGTACACACTTGCTAAATTATGGTTTGTTTGGGTGTTTGGTCTCAGCACAATGTCCAGTTCATCAGTAATACATTGAAGAGCCCCATGATTCACTTTGTACCTTTCTTGCAGCTTATTGTTCGTAAAGTGGTTTATATCTAGTCTGTCTATGAAATATCTTGCATTTAGCTTACCTGACACAAAGTGTCAAGTGAGCTATTAGGATCGCATCAGTCGTACGGCGTGCAACCATTAACATTTTCCTATAAACAACCCTAGTGAAAATGAACTTATGGAATAACACTGTAACTTTAACTGGAATTCAGTATCAGTTCCACTGGTAATTTCAAAATACCATTGAAAAATTGATTGTACATGTCCTTGCCTCCTCGTTTGTCAAGAGGAGCTCAAGGACACTGTGGGCAAGCTTTGTCTCCAACGCGTTTACCCATATGCCATACTGGACAGGCCCAATAGTTGCCAATCCTGAAAAGTAAATTAAAAAGTACATAGTGAATGTTAACTTCTCTTCTGAAACCAATAGGTCTATGATAATACAACTTATATCTGACTGGAACTTTTGCTTCACTAACATTTCTTTTGTCCAGGTGATGTAACACATTTTATTCTGAATCCTGTTGTACATGTAAGGCAGAATCCTGTTTGTGTCCTGTTGCTTCAGCTCTTTACTCATTGCATTCTGATGCTTTAGCATGTTTTTTCGCTCACCTTGCACTTTGTGAGCTATTCTAATGGATGATTGTCCATCATACTTCCGTCACCATGCATTTTGCTTCAAAAGACATCTTCCCTAAAACCACTGGGCCAATGTTGATGAACCTTGGGATGTTCCCTGCATGAAGCTCTACAAAAATTGCTTAAAGAATTAGATTCCATACAGAACTCTGGTTGTTATGGCAACAGAAAAGAAAAAGTTTTAACTTCTTCTCAAGAATAGGAAGACCCAGAGCTTAGACCTTTGGCATGTGGCATTACCTAGAGGACCTCTACCATGATTGTCCAAATTATGACCCAGCTCAGGGGTCACTTGTCTAAACATAGGCTTATAATGTAGGAAAAACTTAAAAAATCTTCTTCACTGAAACTACAAGGCCTAGAGCTTAGATATTTAGCATGTGGCATAACCTAATGACTCTCTACCAAGATTGTTCAAATCATGACCCCCATGTCAAAATTGATCCTGACCGGGTATCTCCTGATTTAAATCTTGAGCCCAAGGTCAAAATTGGCCCTTTCTGCTATTGATGATCTTCTGTTATAATCAATGGTAGCCAGTTGAGCGATAGATACCATCTTGGCCCTCTTGTTTCTTTTTCGTTCGTCCAGATTCAATTTTTTATTGACGATCTGTGGAAGAACACTCTTTCTGTCTCTTCATGTACATTTCTTGCAGTATACGTGCCATTGCCTTCCCATTCGCACGATAAGGAATACGTGGTTTCCTGACAATTTAAGTCATCTATAAAGACAATACGTCCCTTCAGTGCAACAAGGTTGTAACTCCATTTTTCTTTTTTTTTCAAGAGAAGCAAAAAACTTTCCCTTTTTGTCAAGCAATACCAAAAATGATCTTGTTTCTGATATTTATTTCTTGAATGAACAAGAAATCAACTGGTTGATCAAATTTTATACAATTATTAATCATAAAAGAGATTTTGTGAATTTCATGAGTTACAACCATGTTGCGTTGAAAAGAACACAAATTTAGATATTTGTTTGGTGCAACAAGGTTGTAACTCATTACATTATTACCAAATATTGAATTATGTGCATAATATATAAACAATGATTTACAGTATCTGTATGAATTGTTATTATTATAACACATGATCATAATTATTTTATGATAATTACCATATACTTTCCAATAAATGCCTTTAGTCTATTTAACGCCCTTTAACCTTTATTAACAATGACCAGAAATCTAGAACTGAAATTTTATAAAACAAAAGCCTGCTCTGCTGTATTTTTACACATCAATATCATTGTATTTAAAACAAAAAGGATATCTGTTCAAGAAAATAAAGTGTTTTCCCCTGATATATAAGACATATGACCTGCCTTACAAGTGAGAGACTAACACTGAAAAAATAATATTTAAAAAAAAATTTGCAGTACTAATTGCCTGTACATAACACTATTATGGCTTACCATGGTGTAGAAGCACATGATAAATTGGGATTATATTTTATCTACAAGTGTTACAAGGTCAACGTATTTTTTCAATGAAATATTGATAGTTTCATTTTGTGGAACAAACTAACTGACTGACTATCTCCTACTTAAAGTGATCTGTTCTGTATTCAAAATGATTTGGATTGTTTGTGTACACTTTTTTCATAGAATTCCAGTACAACTTTCTACAATATAGCCCTTTTTGGCCTAGACAGAAGAATAGTTGCATTCTTAGATGGAATATATTGGTTTTTTTTTAGCTCACTTTAAAGTGCCAGGTTGAGCTATTAGGATCACTCATCGTCCGACGTCCGTCCGCTCACTTGTTCCTTAAAAGAACATCTCTGAAACCACAGGGCCAATGTTGATGAAACTTGGCAGGGATGTTCCTTGCATGAAGCTCTATCAAAATTGTTCAAATAATTTAATTCCATACAGAACGCTGGTTGCCATTGCAACAGAAACAAAAAACTTCTTGACTTCTCAAAATCTTCTCAAAAACTGTAAGGCCCAGGGGTTAGATACTAATTGGCATGCAGCATTGTCTAGTGGACCTCTACCAAGATTGTTCAAATTATGACCCCAGGCTCAAAATTGACCCGGCCGTGGGGGTCACTTGATTTTACATCGGCTTATTTATAAGAAAAACTTCAAAAGTCTTCTTCTGAGAAACCACAAGACCTAGAGCTAAGATATTTAGCAATTATAGCATTGCCTAGTGGCCCCACTTGGGGGGGGGGTCTCTTGATTTTACATAAGCTTCATAAGATAGGAAAAACTTCTTCTCTGAAACCACTAGGTCTAGAGCTAAGATATTTAGCGTGTAGCATTGCCGTGTAAACCTCTGCCAAGATTGTTCAAATTATGACCCCAGGTCAAAATTGACCCCGCCCAAGGGTGACTTGACTTACATAGACTCATATTGGAAAAAGTTTAAAAATCTTCTTCTCTGAAGCCAGGTGAGCAATATTGGGCCATCTTTGCCCTTTCGTTTAGCTCTGCTGGACTTGTGTCATGGTGCTCTTTCGGTCTGTCTGTAAACTTTTCCTTGATAACACTCTACAGGCCACAATGTGTTTTTGATTGTCATGAAACAGAAGGGTAACTTCAATCAATATGTACATAATCTGCTTAGAAAATGAGTCATGCTGTGCAAAAACCAACTGTGCTACAGCAGATTAATGTAAAACCTAGATAACCAATGGATTTTCATTCTACAGGTTCCGTTGTCCAATGGATTTTCACAAAACTTGCTAAGAAGGTTAATTGCCTACACGCTGTGTGAAAACAACCATCCTGCAGCAGATTATTGTAAAACCTTGACAACACTGCAGGTCACATTTTCCAGTGGATTTTCATAATGCTTGCTCAGCCTGTAGATGATCTTTATAGAAATAAGTCACACTTTGGGAAAACCAATGTGCTACAGCCAATCATTCTAAAACCTTGATAACACAACAGGTCATATTTTTGAAAATCTTTTCACAAAACTTATCAAGAACAGTCCATTCAGTCCAGTAGAATGATACTGGCCCCGAAAGGCCTCTTGTTCTTGTTTTCTTTTGTAGCATGTTCATTTAATGAGTGAAAATAACCCTGTTTACTCTGGGTATGCCCCTTTTCAAGGTATTTATGTGTGATTGAATTTATATTGAATTTCTGAAGGGCATAAGATAGCATGCATTCTCTTTTTGCTTTTCGCAGTACAGAATACTACTCTGAAAGATAAAACATTCTTGCATACCAGATCAGGATATCTGCAGTTTTTACCAGTGCTGGAAAATCTTATCTTACACCCCCCCATGTAAGACAACTAAGTCTTGCCTGAATTACTTTTGACGTAACGTTATAAACAATGTGACGTCATTTTCCCATACACAGCCTCTGAATTACGTTTGTTTTTATATTAAAATGTATCATTTTGATAAGTTTGTATTTAAATATCTAAGACGGTATGCAAGAAAAAGTTTCTACCATGACATACTTCATGATCACTGAGGGTAACTGTTTTGGCGGGAACGAGGCTCTGTCGAGTTCCCGCAAAACAGTAACCCAAAGTGACGGATATTTCCATCTGAACCGCATGCTCATGTAAGAAATTAATATTTTTACCTTTCTGGCTTAATGTTTTGATGAAACAGGCCCCCCTCTACCAGCAATACACTCATGCCATATACAACAGTAACCATCCCCTGTTCCCATGGCATATATGGTGAACTCAGGACTGCATTTGTAATAGATTGGTGAAGCGAAAGCATTTGGAATCATAAGCAAATCAAACACTGAACCAGATAATGCTTTATATTTGTTACTTTTTGCACTCTGCTTATCATAGAGTATAATTTTATGTTGTCTCGCTTAGTCTTTACTAGAACCATATTTATGTAGCATGACTATGCTATTTTTGATAAAAAAAATTTTATATTATGTTAAGAAATTGTAACAGTTAATCACATACAACCATGTTGCACAAAAGAAGTCTGCCACAAGATGCAGTTATGTTTGTGCAACAAGGTTGTATCTTGAGTTACAACCATGTTGCACAAAACAAGTTGTATCAATTTCAGAAACAACTATTGGACAAATATTATTTTTAAAGGGTTAACATTAGAATCCGATTTCCAAATTTTAATATCCTGTGTATTTATACATTTTAAATAATTTTAAATGAAAAAGTCACTTTTGTATAAAATGTCAGTTACAACCTTGTTGCACTGAAGGGACGAATATTCTTTTATCAATAACTTTGTTTTTTCTTTGGTCCAAAACAGAGACTGTTGTGATTCTGTTTGGATTTATTTTGATTGTCAAACGTTTGCCTGTGCAGTTTTTTCAGTTCAACTGTTTCTGGCTCATAGTTGTTTCGGTCTGCAAAGGAAATAAAAACATTTGTCATTGTAAGAGGTACATCATATCACATTGCTAAAACGTTTCCATTTATTTTGTAACAATATATACAAACTATTTCAAATAAAACATCTCAACATAATGAACATATATGAAATTTTAATAAATTTTAATAAAAGTAAACTTGTACCACATACAACATTTACATTTTGTAAATTTACATGTTTACAACCTTTAGCCTATATTATTATAGTTAGCGTATATCATACGGATATCTTATCAAGGAAAATACTGTATACCTACAAAGTAAAATTGAGGCACATGTATTACAAAAGACTAATATTGTTCGCCGGACGGTGTTAACTTGACCATTGTATACAAACAAGCAGTCAACAAAAAAGGATGTGTAATGTTTTGTACTGTAAGTGAGGTTATATTGAATTGTGTATATATTTTAAATCTGTAATACTTAGATTATACTGTACATGCATAGCTTCGAACTCAAGAACTACCATAGCGCAGTGGTCAGTGTATCAGTTATTGGACTATAATTCTTGTATACTGACCTATTCCCTGGCAACAGGCATGTTGCACGAAAAGAGGCATCGACATGAACCACAACCCACATTCTTCACATTGAAACGTTATGTGACATTCTCCCGCTGCATTAATTTCAGCCATTTTGTCATACTTCTCAGTGACCCACCTTTTGAGCAGGGGCATACAGCGTCTTCAGAGCGCTCTCGGTGGAACTTGATTTGTAGTTTTTCACTTCTGAATACACCATTGACGAATCAAGCATGCCCCAGAATATTAATAATTACCTTGGCTGTAGCCTTGGTCTATTGCACCCTCTTGACGTGAATATCACATCTCCTTCAATCTGTAAATGTATAATATTTGCTAGTGTGCAGTATGTATTGTACTGAAGCGTACCCACGGGATGGCCTATTCAAATTGAATGATTATTACGCAGGTTACTTCAATTAAGGGTTTGTCTGGTTACTACCTTTTGGCTGCACTTGGGGGTCAGAGATATGGAGGCGAATGTCTAGTCTATATTTATACCCCCAAAACGAAGTTTAGGGGGGTATATAGGAGTCACCCGGTGGTTGGTCGGTCGGTCGGTTGGTCGGTCGGTCGGGCGGTCGGGCGGTCTGTTGCATTTTCCTTGTCCGGAGCATAACTTGAAAACTACTAGTTGGAATTCAATACAACTTCATACAATGGTCAAGCACATTGAGAGGAAGTGCAGTGCACAAGAACTATAACTCCATCTTGACTAATTACAGAGTTATTGCCCTTTGTTACTTTTCCTTGTCCGGAGCATAACTTGAAAACTACTAGTTGGAATTCAATACAACTTCATACAATGGTCAAGCACATTGAGAGGAAGTGCAGTGCACAAGAACCATAACTCTATCTTGAGTATTTACTGAGTTATTGCCCTTTGTTAGTTTTCCTTGTCCGAAGCATAACTTGAAAACTACTAGTTGGAATTCAATACAACTTCATACAATGGTCAAGCACATTGAGAGGAAGTGCAGTGCACAAGAACTATAACTCCATCTTGACTAATTACAGAGTTATTGCCCTTTGTTACTTTTCCTTGTCCGGAGCATAACTTGAAAACTACTTGTTGGAATTCAATACAACTTCATACAATGATCAAGCACACTCAGAGGAAGTGCAGTGTACAAGAACTATAACTCTATCTTGAGTATTTACTGAGTTATTGCCCTTTGTTAGTTTTCCTTGTCCGAAGCATAACTTGAAAACTACTAGTTGGAATTCAGTACAACCTCATACAATGGTCAAGTACATTTAGAGGAAGTGCAGTGCACAGGAACCATAACTCCATCTTGACTCATTACAGAGTTATTACCCTTTGTTACTTTTCCTTGTCCGGAGCATAACTTGAAAACTTCTGGTTGGAATTCAATACAACTTCATACAATGGTCAAGCACAGTGAGAGGGAGTGCAGTGCACAGGAACCATAACTCTATCTTGACTAATTACAGGGTTATTGCCCTTTGTTACTTTTCCCTGTCTGGAACATTTTTCGAAAACTACAAGTTGGAATTCAATACAACTTCATACAATGGTCAAGCACAATGAGAGGAACTGCTAAGAACAATATCTCTTTTTAGTTTGTTTGCAAGGTATTATGTTACTACGAACTTCTTCAGTTTATAAAGCAATCCTTTTGGGGGTATTAATCACATTTAGTAATAGCTCTAGTTTATTTACAAATATGTACATAAGTATGAACAGTATGAATATTTATACCCCCAAAACGAAGTTTAGGGGGGTATATAGGAGTCACCCGGTGGTTGGTCGGTCGGTCGGTCGGTCGGTCGGTCGGGCGGTCGGGCGGTCTGTTGCATTTTCCTTGTCCGGAGCATAACTTGAAAACTACTGGTTGGAATTCAATACAACTTCATACAATGGTCAAGCACATTGAGAGGAAGTGCAGTGCACAAGAACTATAACTCCATCTTGACTAATTACAGAGTTATTGCCCTTTGTTACTTTTCCTTGTCCGGAGCATAACTTGAAAACTACTAGTTGGAATTCAATACAACTTCATACAATGGTCAAGCACATTGAGAGGAAGTGCAGTGCACAAGAACCATAACTCCATCTTGACTAATTACAGAGTTATTGCCCTTTGTTACTTTTCCTTGTCCGGAGCATAACTTGAAAACTACAAGTTGGAATTCAATACAACTTCATACAATGATCAAGCACACTCAGAGGAAGTGCAGTGTACAAGAACTATAACTCTATTTTTAGTATTTACTGAGTTATTGCCCTTTGTTACTTTTACTTGTCCGGAGCATAACTTGAAAACTACAAGTTGGAATTCAATACAACTTCATACAATGGTCAAGCACATTGAGAGGAAGTGCAGTGCACAAGAACTATAACTCCATCTTGACTAATTACAGAGTTATTGCCCTTTGTTACTTTTCCTTGTCCGGAGCATAACTTGAAAACTACTGGTTGGAATTCAATACAACTTCATACAATGATCAAGCACACTCAGAGGAAGTGCAGTGTACAATAACTATAACTCTATCTTGAATATTTACTGAGTTATTGCCCTTTGTTACTTTTCCTTGTCCGAAGCATAACTTGAAAACTACTAGTTGGAATTCAGTACAACCTCATACAATGGTCAAGTACATTTAGAGGAAGTGCAGTGCACAGGAACCATAACTCCATCTTGACTCATTACAGAGTTATTACCCTTTGTTACTTTTCCTTGTCCGGAGCATAACTTGAAAACTTCTGGTTGGAATTCAATACAACTTCATACAATGGTCAAGCACAGTGAGAGGAAGTGCAGTGCACAGGAACCATAAATCCATCTTGACTAATTACAGTGTTATTGCCCTTTGTTTCTTTTCCCTGTCTGGAGCATTTTTCGAAAACTACAAGTTGGAATTCAATACAACTTCATACAATGGTCAAGCACAATGAGAGGAACTTCTAAGAACAATATCTCTTTTTAGTTTGTTTGCAAGGTATTATGTTACTACGAACTTCTTCAGTTTATAAAGCAATCCTTTTGGGGGTATTAATCACATTTAGTGATAGCTCTAGTTACATCTGAAATGATTAAAGAAACTAAGTTGTAATCATGGTTACTAATGAACACACTATTTGGTAGCTGGCACTCAGTTCACACATCCATTTCGAAGGAACATGTACAGAATAATCATCTAAGTTCTGTATAACTATGCCACCTAGTCACACTGGTCAACAACCTTAGCCCTGCCACAAATTTCCCAAGTAGCTTAGCTCTATACTACTTGCACTCCTAATTTGCCAAACACAGCAGCTTGGAATGCCCCTACACACTCCGGCCCCTAATCTGCTGTGCCTCCACAGTGTATAAATTCGGTAGCCAGAATGCTGACATGTTTTATTGTAGTCTTCGACAGGCTAGTGATGTTGCCCTAGCATATCTCTGTAATATGCTAGGCCAATGGCTAAGACTTCTGGGTCCAAGCATATTATCTCCATTTGCTAAATAAACAACTGAACATTTGTAAATAAGTGATGCAATAGAGTGTTCTGTGTACTCTACTAATAAAATCATTTATAATCATGCAGTGTTCTATATTGCACATAATGCAGATCCTTTTAGACTTTGTCATTTTATGCTGACGACACTGAATGAGTCTGATGTCTTTTGGCATTAGTGACTTTATGAACATGATTCATTTCCCATAAGGTTCCATAAGTTCAATAGCCATTAAAAATGATCAGACATCATTTCATCAGTGTTATTAGTAGTGTTACTGCATCTAAACATTCCTTTTATCTCAGTAATGTGTGCATTCAAGCATCCATTTTCAAGCAGCATCAGCCTCTTGTAAAACCTGAATGGGACACTGTCATGTTATAATATGAATGTAAAGTAACTTACATCCCTCTGACTGACACAATTTTCAGGCTTACAACCACAGTACTTCTCTCTTGCTCTGTCGGCATCACCTCTCTTGCTCTGTCAGCATTTCCTTTCTTGCTCTGTCAGCATTTCCTCTCTTGCTCTGGCAGCATTTCCTCGCTTGCTGTCGGCATTTCCTCTCTTGCTGTCGGCATTTCCAGGTAATTTCGGCATCTGCACCATGCTTGCATAGGGCAAGGGAGGTTGAGGTGGTAGTGGCTCCCAGCAATCATCAACCAAATCGAAAACAAGTTGGAGAACAAGCTCTCTAAGCTTCTTTGCTTTCATCTGTTTTACAACCTTCTGGAAAAAAACCCACAAAACAGCTAACATAGTGATTCTATTTTACCTGGCAAGATCACCGGTATACAAATATAAAATATAAGAAAATGTGAAGTAAAGTACAACCAAGCCGTCTGTAAATAATACTAAGAAATACATATTTAAAAGATGCAATTGACTGAAATCTTAAATTCCATTGTTATCAAAGTTTGTCTAGCAATTATAAAAAAACAATCAATATTGCTATAGGACAAAGAAAAGTAACTGTTCTGATCTTTCTCTGAATCTGTTTGACTGCAATCCTTTCTCTTCCACTTCATCCACGACCCCTAGCTGTCAGACCTCAATCTTGCACACTGCCCCTTAGCTGTTTCCCCGGCTTGGGGCAGCCAAAACATAGTAAAAAAAACATAATACAACAAAGGAATCATTATTATCAGTCATATATAAGTCAATATAAAACATGTATACACATACACAGACCTGCAGGACACATGGCCATGTGTGGTGCACAGGACTTAATAATATGTACATGGTCTATCTCAAGTAATAAAGTTTTCAAAGTTTCATCTTTATGACTGTATACTAAACCTTTAAATGAAAAATAAAACAAAATCTACACAATACAATGAAAAATCATAATCTCTTTTAATTCTACAAATTACAAGAAGACCATGATGGCCCTATATTGCTCATCTGTGTTCAAGTGAAATTTTGGAGTGTATATCACAATATAAGATAGTCAAATTTGTTTATTTTTGTTTTAAAAATGTACAAACTTCAAAGCAAACATTCCGAATGACATAATCATACACAATTTTACATCATACAAAAACAGATGTCACCCAATGTTTTTCTGATTACTAGTAAACAAACAGATACAGTCACACAATTTGTACAAGGCGTCATTCAAAAAGGTTTTACATTATTGATTGGATCATAAAATCATTTCTCTCACTAAAATGCAAAATATGTGGTAAGATTAATAGCCACTATATTTTCCCAAGCATAATATATTAGAGAAGACAATTGCCACAGCAACATTTTTTCTTAAATTATTCCTATTTCTATAATTGCCGATACTACGGTATACAATTGTAATGTTTCTTGTTTTTTATGTAGGTATGTTTATTATGGATACGGAGTTCAGTAATTCACAAATGTGAATAGATTAAAGAAAGAACACAGATGTGAGCTTTTCAAGTTTAATCTCAGAACTGACTAGTGGCGGGAATCGCCTGTCTATAAATAAGAACTGCCCATTCAAGCATTAATGGAATAGTACTGATATAAAAAGTTCAAGGTAAAATGATCATGCAGGTTAAACTAGTATCTGATATCGTTACATACAATATATGAAAAAGCTCATTTTCTCATTAGACAAGATATACAAGAAATTATGAATGTAAAGTTTTGAAAAAAATGCATTTAGTTTTGATGTTGAATTATTGTTTGTGCCATCAGTCATTTCTAGAGGCTATATGTATAGCATGCATATTTGATTAAAAAAGTTATGTTAAGATTATTTTTCATACAAAATCACCACTCATTTCCTTGGTAAGACACTTTACTTTGTAATACAAGAGCTACAAAGAAATGTTTATCAAAAGTGCTCCTCGTTCTTAATAAATCAAAATATCTAAACACAAAAATAAATTCAAAATATTTGTCCCAAAGTCCATTTTCCTGTGTCTACCAGCCAATACCACGAGCTTGAATAAACCCAGTGTATTGTCCTGTCAAACTTGAGATCTGTCCCTTATAACTTTAATGCAACAGGCAGGAACAGTTCTCCTGTCATCTTGCTGAAGACGTCAAAAAATCCACAGCACATACTGGCGATATGCTGCATGCCACATGGCTTTGTTTGTGTCCTCCACTGTATCTGCGTGCAGAGCAAAAACATCATTTCGAAATGTTTGCTGTATATATAGTGTCAATGGGTCAGTTACAACCAGTCCCATTTCCTGAAAGGTCAAAAGAAATTCTGGTTTCATTTCAGAAACATTTTCTTCATTGAGCCTATGTTACTGTACATAAAATGTTCAAATGAAAAGTTACAAAATGCTTATGCTGAAGAAACATTATATATATGACATTGTACTCATACTACATTGGACAGTATGAAAAAGCAAATACCTAAGACAATCTTCCAAATCATTGTCAACTGTCATGTTCATCAATGTGGTTTACTAACATACTAACGCATAGATATTTAGCATGTAATAGCCTAGTGGACCAACAATAATTGACTTCCTTAGGTACTTGATATAGGGCCACCTTGGCCCTCTTGTTTCTGATTTCTGCTGAACTTCAATGTTTGTGATGACTGTGTCCTGTTGCTTAGATGTGTGATCGTCTGAGTTCAGTTGTTCTGTTATGTGACAAACTGTGTTAATTTGTTTTGGCAGATTTTTTTATGAGTCCCTCTGTACTTCTATCATGTCCAGTTTGACTGTTGCACTCTGGTTTCTGTGTAACTCTTCTGAAGACTTGGTTTCATCACTGTTGGCTCCATGTAATTGTTCCCCAGTAAACTGACTGTATACTTTAAACATTTAATCTGCCAGAGTGTATACTTGCTGTTTGAGGCACTGTTTTAGGCACTGTAAGAGGTATTGCTTCAGACTTATGTGTTTGTTTATAGCTCAACTTTTTGAAGAATAAGGAAGCTATTGCAATTGCCACAGCATCGCCTTCACCATCTGCATCTGTGCTAGTAAAAGTTTTTTATAGAAGCTAATATCTTGTATACCATTGACCATAATTGTAGAGGTAATTCTAGAAAGACATTATGTCAGATTCTGCAACGACAAAACTTTTTTTGGTTTTACAATTCTTCTTCTCTGAAACCACAAAGCCTAGAGCTGAGATATTTAGCATGTAGCATGGTCTAGTGGACTTTTACCAAGATTGTTCAAATCATGACCCCCTAGTCAAAATAGAGCCTTCCCAGAGAGGGGGGAAGGCACTTGATTTCACATAGGCTTATATGGGGAAAACTTTTAAAAAAACCACAATGCCGACAGGCAGATAATAAATATTTGAAATGTTACTTAGCATTGTGTAGTGGACCTCTATGAATTATGTTAGAATCTTGACCCCTTTCATTATGCTAAATGGTAGTCAGGTGAGCGATATAGGGCCATCATGGCCCTCTTGTTTGCATTTCAACCACTGTATGCCATAAGCCGGACATTGTCTTTTGTTATGCAATAGACTGCAGTTACCACATTTAGTATTACTGTCCAACCAGTTGATTTATGTCCTTGTGGCTGTTTGTTCCCTTATTCGGTGTTTCACTGTGTATAGATATATATCCTGTCTGCTTAACATCCTTTTCTCGAGTTTCTTTGCATGTAACTCACTGTGGAGCTCAAACCCTTGGCTGAAGGTTGCTGCATTGTCTTCAGTTGTTCTTGAGCGTATTCTGTGGTCTGGCATATATCTACAGCCTTCGCAAGTGTCAACTTTTCACCCAATGTTACAGCTTTTCACATAATTATTTTCAGAGATTATATGCCAAAAACTATCCCGTCTCTCTTATCATATCGAAGTTGTAGGAATCATTGAAGGAGCAGTCATTTGCAAGTACTTTTAGCTTTGTTACAAATTGTTCTTCTGAGTTTTCTCCTTGCACCTCGTTGTTAAATTTAAACTGGATGAATACTGGGTTTGATTTGGGTTTAGTCACTTTTAAACTTCTGACACAATGTTTTATGGTAAAGAATGAAGACAACTTCTGAGATATACTTTAATGAGTTTGCGATACACAGCTGAATCACTAAGACAGCAAAGTACAAGCATCGGGGAAAATATATATATTAGCGCATGTGCTCAGTTTACATGAAATACATGACATATGAGTGATATAGGGCCATCTTGACCCTCTTGTTTCTCTTCTTAAAGATGAAACGCTGGAAGTCTGTAATCTTGTCCTCTAAGTCTTCTGGAAGCTTCTGGGCAATGAGTGTTCTACGTCTGATTGAGAGATGTTTATGTCTCAGGAAGTAATCTTCTTTCATATCAATGAATTTACATACACTCTTCTTTCTTCCAAGTTCATATTGTTCCAAAATGTTGTAAATATTTCTTTCCTATCATCTTCAGTTATCGTAGGACACTTTTTGACACCCGAACATTCACACTGTTTTGAGCAATTTCTAGGTGTAAGAATACGTTCTGCTTTATTTGAAGAGACTATTGCCACTTTCCGTCAACATTCTTCTTTAGACCCTTGTAGGCCCTCTATTTCAATCTTCTGCGTTTTTCTACATTCTTAACCCAACTTGATTCATCACGCTTACTCTTGACTAAAGGAACAGTTTCGACTACTTCTTCATGATCAAATAGTGACTCATTTTCATCTGAAGATGACTCATTTTGTTCGACTGAGAGTGTAGTCCATGTCATTTGCACTATCATCAAAGTCAAAGTAATTAAAGTTTCAGTAATTATAAGGCACATACATTGTAATAAAGTCACTTTACTTCTGACACCATCTTATAAAGTTGGTGAATATAAAGCAGACATAACTGTTTTCTAAGCTTTAATCTATAGGAATGAATATTCTATGTACAACAAACATACAAGTAAGAGAATGATCAGTGGGCGGTGCTTATCAGTAGATCTGACAGCAGTGATTCGCTAGTAAACTATAATGTAACACATATAAAACCATGCAGTACTTCCTACGAAAGCGTACCGCTAGTCGTGTCCAATATCAAAATTCTTTATATAGTGCAGTGTCTTCTACTTTTGCTGTGTCAGATGAACATGACTATGGCTTGTCAAGCTAAATACATAGAAACAAGAGAAACATCAACAATAGTAAAGCAAGTGACTTGTAATATCAAACTCTGAAACAGTAAAGCAAACAGAAAAAAACATTATTAAACACTTCATATAACTACCACTAAAAAGACATCTCTGGAACCCTCAATGACCAAAGCATTCTACACTGAATTGGCAAGATTTCCTTGAATTATTTACTGCCTGTTTTTCATATGATAAATGCAAAAACTGAATACAATGTTTGTTATTACACCAGTGCGGTGCATGCATACGTGGACTTGAAAGTGTTTGGTTTTGAGGCTGACAAAGTTAGTACGCCATGCGGTGACACAGAAAAAAATGCTGCGGTCATATTTTGTCTCTGAAAACAGTGTAAATAAACATTAAAACTATCAAATTACTATACCCCCGAAATGAAGTTTTTGGGGGTATATAGGAGTCACCCGGTGGTTTGTTGGTCAGTCGTTTGGGTGGTCTGTTGCATTTTCCTTGTCCGGAGCATAACTTGAAAACTACTAGTTGGAATTCAGTACAACTTCATACAATGGTCAAGCACATTGAGAGAAAGTGCAGTGCACAAGAACTATAACTCCATCTTGACTAGTTACAGATGTATTGCCTTTCGTTACTTTTCTTGTCCGGAGCATAACTTGAAAACTACTGGTTGGAATTCAATACAACCTCATACAATGGTCAAGCAAATTGAGAGGAAGTGCAGTGCACAAGTACCATAACTCTATCTTGAGTAATTACAGAGTTATTGCCCTTTGTTACTTTTCCTTGTCCGGAGTATAACTTGAAAACTACAGATGGGAATTCAATACAATTTCATACAATGGTCAAGCACATTGAGAGAAAGTGCAGTGCACAAGAACAATAACTCTATCTTGAGTAATTACAGAGTAATTGCCCTTTGTTACTTTTCCTTGTCCGGAGCATAAGTTGAAACCTACTGGTTGGAATTCAATACAATTCATACAATGGTCTAGTACAATGAGAGGAAATGCAGTGTACAAGAACCATAACTCTATCTTGACAAATTACAGAGTTATTGCCAAGGACATAGAATTATTCTCTTACTACGTACTTCCTCAGTTTATAAAGCTGTCTTTCAGGGGTATTAATCACTTCTAGTGATAGGTCTAGTTTTCAATGTTGTTTGGGGGACTTTTCTATCTTGGATTTTTTTTTCATCTTTGGGGATTTGATTGATGGAGTTTTTCTTAATATTTTACTTTGCACTGTGTTTCTGTAGGCTTGGTAATTTGCTTGGTGACATTTTCTTTAGAGTAAACCTTGTGCTGCTTGTTTCATTACTTGATTTATGTGGGCTGTCTTTTGTTGGAGTTTCTGTAGGCTTGGAGACACAATTTTCTTTTTCTGGGTCAGGATTTTTTTTCCCCACTGGATTTTATTATTTTCAGATTTCTCTGGTGTAGTGTTAGATGTCAAACCAGCGAATGCAAGCATTTCCTTCTGCTTAATATTGCTGAATATACTGGTGTTTGTCATTGTTGCTTTTTTTGACAATAATTGGGGGCCTATTTTCATTTTTGTTTTGTTTTTTCACTGCTAGCACTCTTTATCTCCTCCTCCAACACTTTTTAACTTGCTGCTTTACAGTTCCTCTCTTCCCACACTGTTTACTCTTGTTCACAGTCTGTTTTAACTTGTGCACAAGTTGCTCATATGTGTCTGATTGAAATTTAAACCTTCTTCTAGAATAACAAGCACCCACATGTTTCATACTGAAGTTTTATTATTTATATCCAAAATCTCCTATAACTCCATGGAAACTGAAACTTAAAACATACCATCTTATATGTGTAAAATGACACAGAAGTGTAATGTAACCAAGCAATCAAAGCAGGTTTAGTTTGACAATTTTCCACCATTAGGCCACCATAGAGTGGCAAGTTCATTTTCCATTGTTCATTTTTCACCTGATGGGTGGCAATAGCTGGAAACTGCTTGAAAAGCACCCTGTACCCTAAAAGAGAAACATAAAATGAATTTAAAAAACAATCCTTTTTAATGACTCCATATTATCATTGAATTATTGTCACAAAAAAGAACAAAACATGAATCCATTTCATCAGTTCATCATCTTCGTGTTCCTTGATGGTTTAAGGAGGTGCCAAATCACCCTCCAGATTTCAGTCCTTGGGGTGGTCAGCCACTTCTCCAGCACACAATCTAAAACAAATTAATTTTATGTATGATTAATATGATAATTACAAGCATTAGCTTATATTCTTATATGACTATGGGATATTTCTATATTCAATTTGAGTGCATTAATATGATTAAAGCACTTTGATAAGACTATGCTGAGTTGCAGACATAGAAGAAGTTTGTACAGACTTTTCTAATTTACTCCAAAGCAGAAAATGAAAATATATAAAGTAATATTTGTATAATATACACATCATTCGCATGAAATAATTGCAATTAAGAATAATTGTTTAAAAATTCTGCATGGTACATCACCTCCAAGGAATGCTTCAATTTCAATAAAGCACTCCAAGCCATACATTAGCTCTTAACTAAATTAAATGAATTAAATTCAAAATACAGTTTAACAGCACAACATTAGCTTAACCCATTTCATTCTGGATACACCTTTTGGTGTAGTTACCCTTTTCATTCTGGATACACCTTTTGGTGTATGTCGGTCAATTTATGGACTGCATGTACTGTTTCTGTTAAAATATGCATTTTATACTGAAAATCAGGCATTTAAAGTTATAATTTTCTGTATCAGAATTAAATTCCCCATCTTATGGTTAAACTTTGGAACTGTATTTTAATTATTGAGTTAATTATAACAATGTAAAAACTGACATGGAAGTAAAAATAATTACGCTAATGAAAATATTACTCAGTTAAACTTATTTTTTTCTCCTAACCTCATCATTTAACCAAAACATATGATGTAACACATCAATTTAATCTGCTAAATATAAACATGTCATGCATGATTCTGCATATTTTTCCCACAAAATATCTTGTTGAATTCTTCAAATTGCAAAATATTTAGACTTTAGCTATCAAATCATTTTTTCATGATAAAGCACTAAGTAAATTTAACCTTAAAATGTCCAGAAAATTGTTTTCTTGAAAAATATTTGTACAAGAAAATATACCCAGAATCAGAAATGATATATTCATTCAGTTCATGAGCTACCTTCCAAAAACTTCAGTTTTGCTTTGTCTGCAAGAGCAGGTCTTGTGTCAGACTCCCGGTTCTGGCTCCCTTTCCTCGTGCCAAACAATGAGCGACCTTCGGTCTCTTCTATAGTTAAAAGCATCCTGAAGAGCCTTGTTGCTCCCTTCTGAGGCGACTTATAGTGCCTCAGTTCTGCCATCACTTGGTCCTAAAATATTGATATCAATATCCAATAAATAAACACAGAAAATGAAACACTTTAAAAATATCTCTTGAGAAAATGTATACGACTCTAAAATTTGAACAATGAAATTTAAATGCAAATTAAAGTGTCATATAGAGCTTTGAGTTTAAGTAAAAGTAGGTTTGTAAATAGTGACTTATAATTATATGTGTTTTATTAAGAACTGGAAAGTGTCTTATTGGGTATTGTGGCACTTCTTACCTATCAATTCTAAAATCACTTTGAATTAACTGAGAAACAAAGCAAGATACTGATCAACATGACATAGCATTATAATTTCACATTGACATTGTTTATAAGTTGGTTATTTTTGCAGTGCTCAAACGGTTTTCAGATCAACAACATTTATAATTGTTCAACTCCTGTCATTTTGTACCAAACAGATACAAGTTAGTACTGTGTTGGTCCTCCTCTATTCAGACCAACCTCCGGCCACACCCTATGTATATGGTCAATGTACTTGGCACATTTTTGGTGAGTGAAACTTTCCCAAAATGTCTTAATGCCACTAACAAGTTCATCCTTTCTTTTTGGTTTCACAACTCTCTGCAAGTAGTCTTTCAAAGCAGACCAGACATTTTCTATTGGGTTAATATCTGGTGAAGATGCTGGTGTTTGCATAACATTGTGTTCTATTCCATTCCTTTCCATCCAAGCTTTTGTCGACTTGCTACAGTGCTTACTATCATTGTCCTGTTAAAATAAAGAAGTAGTCTAGATAGTGAGTATTCAAGTAAAAGGAACTACAACAAATATAATTCAACAAAATACACTGTCTAGATTATTGCATTTAATTTTGTAACGAAGTGGCTGTTGGCGGGAGGTAACCACTAGTTGGGGTTACACAGTAGTTTGAATTTATAAATACAGAATACTGCAGCAAAACACTTGATTTAATTTTTCCACTGGACCCTAGTAAAGCCGCTGAATACTAAATGTGTTGCTCCAAACTGCTCCTTGTTGCTTTGTGACTGTAATAAAAGAATAATCCATCTTTAATGATGTTTCTCTTGTGTACTGCCATTCTCCTAACAGCTTGTTACTTTAGACTGTCTAGTTATGGTTATATATTTACTGCACAATGAAAGCTGAATTACATCAATGAAGGAAGGTAACTGACTAATAAAACAGATAATGTTGCTCTGCTTCACGTGTGACACACAAGGAAAAAAGCCTATGTTTGATACATGAAAGTGTTATCAATAGGTACCTGGTTATTAATATTTTGGTTGAAATGATCTTGCTGGACTGTCTGGTTTGCATGAATAGGTGATTGCACATTGCTTGACCTCAATTGATACATCTCATTTTCATTGCCTGTCAATGAAAAAGACTGTTTGTACAAATTCATGCCATATAACTTACATTTATCAAAGCATATGTGCTTTAAACAATTAAAAAAACTCTTATTAAAGAAATTGATCACATGGCATTGCTCTGAAGAAACAGACATGATAAGCAATGATAAATTCATCAGGCCATGAAGCAAAAGTAAGACCCTTTTGTAGAACAAGAGGCCCACAGGGACCATTATCACTCTACTGGTCTGACTGGACTGTCATAGGTAAATATTGTGAAAATCTTTTGCAATATTATCAAGGAGATGCTAACAGAGTTCATTGTGACATTGACCCACTGACCCCTAAAAACAGTAGGGATCATCTACTCAGCAAGACCAATCATTCAATGACTTTTGAAGACAGTTGGTGATGTATATCTTAAGAGTGGAAAAGATTTTCAAAGTTTGGGTCACTTTGACCTAGACCTTTGACACAATAACCTAAAAATAGATGGGGATCATCTAAATGTTACAGGCCTTTTCAGCAAGTCTGATGAAAGTTGAATGAAAACTGTAACCTGAAGAGCATTACCAAGGAAAATCTGATCACATTACATTATACTTATAACCCTACTTGTACTTTTCTAAACTAGTCTTACCTGCATTTCTGACCAGATGTACCTTATTTGGTACTCTGCATAGTCCAGGCGATTTTGGTATTACTGCAAATTTATGCAAATGCATAATCACGGAGTTAGCTGATTTCATCCTGGTTGTCTTTTAGACATAACACTCCATTTAATATGATGTTTTAGAAGGATTTCATCCCAAATAGCTTGTGTAAGTCGTTTGTTATAGCTTATACTGCGCCGTACTGTACTTCAGTAATGGCGCACCCCTACAAACAGGCCTTGGATATTTTCCTGAGAATTTCCTTGATTGTTGCGTTGTTTAAACAACTTGAAAAAGGTGTTGATACCGTCATTACTATACTGCCCTACAAATTAAAATAAGCTTACCATGTTAAATTTATTTCCTGACTTTGCTAACTGCTGATTAGCTTTGTCATGATATCCTGGCTGCGGGAAGCTGCATTGTCTCTCTTGGGGGCTCATTAAGGTGTTATGCAGGAGATGAAATAGCAGTAATTCAACAGCAATGTTTCGCAAAGCCCTGGCCAGGGGGCCAAAGGCCACCATGAGGGCTTCTGATGCATTCCCAGAAAGGAAATCTATTACAGGACAAGCAAATATTTCAAAAGATATTCACAAAAATCTCTTATGCTTTTGATGTTTGCTACCTGGAAAGAACTTATAAAAAGTACAGCACTAAGTATAAAATTAAACATTATTCATTGCTTATACTAGTTAGCTAGTAAGATAATAAGCTATAATAAAAATAATACACTTTGTAGTCATGCTTATTTTCTCAACAGTACTAGCTAATAGAACAATGTATATGTTTCAGTCTACAAGTTTAATTCTTTTTTACTTTTGTTTCCCAGCAATACTACTGGAGGATCCCTCAGCATCCCTCTTTTGTGTCTTTCTTGGCTAAGCGATTTTTTATTTTAGTTAGTCTAGCTAGACGCTTTGCCTTCTCTATCTTCAACTTAACTATTGAATCACTAAGTTTCTGCTCTTTCTTTCTTCTTAGATTTTCCTTTTTCCTTTTTTGATGTTTTTGGTATGTGCTGTAAGCACTGATTGATTTCTTTTTTATTAAAGATGTGACCTTTAAAGTTGATGCCTTCACATTCTTTCTCTTCATAGCCCTCTTTACAATAGCAACAGCCTCATAATTTTCTATACACATTTTTGCTCTGTATTCTTCTATGATGTCTCCCATTATGTTGAATGTTCCTTCAATCAACAGTCCACTGAATGTAGTCAGCAAACTACAAATCAGTTTGAATAATGTTGAATATCTCTGTGATTCAAAAGTTTTCAAATTGAAGACATGTGCCCAGAAGTTAATGCCAACTCTTTGCTCTTCCTCCTAAGAACTGCAAATGTCCTTTACCTATGTGTCAACAGAGAAGGCACTCAATTCCATTGCCAAGCTAACTTCTTCAGCTGGTGTCATAACATTTGGCAGCTGACTTGCCCAATGCTTGAATTCCATGGTTGTTTGACTGTGATTGTGCAAATATGGATCCAACAGAGACAAATAATGCAGTGTCTTGTTGTTCAAAGGAAGCTGCAAAATTTTCTTGGCTGCAGCAACAAAACCTGCACACAAGTTGATGAACAAATTGTTAAACCAGTGTTGTTGGGATTTTTTCTATACATGCTTTTGTTATCATTGACTGGGCATACTTCCCAACAGCTAAGTCCTTGTCCGACTTCTGTAATGCATGATCTGTTACATCAAGCTTCACCAAGGCTCTAGCACTGTCAGGAGTATTATCTGGTTTGATTCCACATTACAAGAAAGACCTCATCACCATATCTGAGATTATATCTCTCCATGAATCTAACACCCACTGACAAACAGTTGGTAAGTCAGGTTTCTTAAGATTTCCAGCCTTAGTAAGTTCCTTTTTACCATTAACCATCCAGTCGTTCCACTTGACTCTCATGTTAACCTTAAATGGCTTGCTAATTTAAGACACACATCAAGGGGCTGAAGCACAGATGTGCATCCTCCTGGAATAACTGCCTGGTAAGTCCTATCTTTCAACTTAGATTTCACTTAGTACACAAGATGTGCTCGAAACATATCCCAAACAAGAAGTGACTTCCTATTCAAAAGAGCGCCTGGTCTCTTGAACAACACATCGTTCAACCACACTAAAAGAACTCTTTCATCTACCCAGCCTTTCTCCTGTATACATACACAACAATACCCGGGGGGAAATTATCCTTTGGAAGAGTTTTCCTTTTGAATACAACAGCAGGTTTCAACTTAGTTCCATCGGCAAGACACACCAGTATCACAGTAAAGTGGGACTTTTCACCTTTAAAGTCAATAGTCCTATTCCCAGGCATATCAAAAAACATTGGGGTCTCATCCATATTTCCGATTGCTCCCAGTTAGAAATCATTCACCTTTTGCAATTCAGTCACGAATCTCTGAAACAATGTGAACTTTGTGTCAACGTCTTTTGGTAATTTCTGTGCTATGTGAGTCTGCTGTTTTAACGTGAGCCCCTGTCCATCAAGAAAACAAGTGCACCACCCATTTGAAGCCTTGAACTCTGTATGACCGAATTCTTTTGCGAGCTGCAGAGCATACAGTCTTATAGAAGGACGAGTGACAATATAACCATTGCTGCATAGGTCTACAATCCATTCTTTCAGTTTCTGCTCAAGTCCATCGTAGGGGGACAATACTGTTCTAAGTTTCTTCAGTGTAATGGAAGATGCCCCTCTCAGTTTCTCTTCTTTTGACCGCCAATCATGAACCATTTTCTCTGTGACGCTGAACTTTCGTTCTGCAGCGCAATTAGAGGATTGTTTTGCATGTTCTATTACCTCAAGCTTAAACTTGACATCATTATTACGTTTATGTTTCAAGGACATTGTGTTGTTTCTAGAGTACTACGACTTAGAGAAAGAATAATCATTTGTTTTTACTTTTATTAATTAGTGAACAAACCTAAAGTAAAGATAGCCAATCAAATAATTCGGTAATTCTAACTCCACCCTTAATCTACGTAGTTTGATTTTCTAATCATTCGCAAATAATCAGATTAAATGATTACCTTGCAATATTTCTAGATCGATTTTCATTTTTATTCACAATATAAGAATTCATGATTACCAAGATACTATTTTAGATATATTTTTATTTCTATTTGCATATTTTAAAATCTTACTTTCACTTTCCGGATAATTATATTGTGAAAAGAAAGTGAAAGATTTAAAAATGCTGATTTAAAACAGATGTTTAAAGCAGCTTTTCAATGTCATTTGTGACTATTAACTTGAAGCATATGGACGCGTAAAAATCTCCCGCAAAAAGTACCAATCTCCCTCATTTTTAGGACAAATCTCCCTCATTTCTATCAAAAATGGTTCACAGGGTATGCTTTGAGGCTAAAATTGGGATTTTATTTCCTCGTCATATAAGTGGGGAAATACGGTAGGAATATGATCCTGAATATCTCTGAAATGCACTTAAGGAGCTGCTAAATCGGTAATCCGACCAATATGGTAAAGTCTGTTGATCTACTATCCCCCCATAACTGTTTTGCTGTGTTTGTTCTTCCGTGTCACTGTGTGATGATGGTATATCATTCATGCCAGAGTATCTACTGTCCTCCAGTGTTTTCTTCATTTTTTCTTCTTTCTCATACCATGTCTTCTAACTATCTATTTTTGGCATCAAGTTTCATTGCCTTGTCTATCTTCTTTTTCTTCCTCTCTTCTTCCTTATTACAGATCTCCTCACTGGCCCTCTTCTTCATTATCACATTATCCTTCTTTTTGCCTAATGAATAAATAATGAAAACTAGAAATGCATCGACAGGACAAATGTTGAACCATTTTTCTCCTCTATCAGTATGATAGACGTAATCTGGTCTAGCTATTCAGGTACTCTGTACAGAGCTTCTATAATCGCGTCATTTTTAGGAATTACTTTGAAGAATAAATAAAATATGTGTCTCCTTTTCTGATTTTTCTTTTCAATTTGTTAGTTTTACCGTAAAATACTGGTAGTGATACTGTAGACTAATAGCATTTTCGGTTATTGGAGTTAAAAAATAACAATTCAATTTTATGCCAGATTATTCATTCAAGCATGTCAAGTAGTTCAGGAAAATGCCAATATTGGACACACGCACATGACAAATCATTTGTGGAATAATCTTTGCTAATCTCATGCATTTCAACATGACCCATCAGACATACTTTAATACCACTACTCTTATCATTCTTATTCTTGTCCAGGTTATCCTCTTTCTCATCGTCATCTTCTGTATTTGTAATAGCAGTCAGTTTCTGTTTGGTGGTCTTTTTCTACACATCTGATTCTGTATAAACAATTTGATCAAATAATTTATCCCCCCGCCGAAGGCGAAGGGGATATTAGTAATGGTCTCCGTCCGTCCGTCCATCCATCCGTCCGTGTTTCCGTCCCAATTTTGTCCGGAGCATAACTCCAAAAGTACTTGAGGGATTTTCTTCAAACTTAATACACTGACAGAGCACATTGGGAGGAAGTGCAGTGTGTAAGAACAATAACTCTACCTTGCCTACTTTTAGAGTTATTCCCCTTTATCAGATTTACTTGAAAAACTTTGTCCAAAGCATAACTCCAAAAGTACTTGAGGGATTTTCTTCAAACTTAATACACTGACAGAGCACATTGGTAGGAAGTGCAGTGTGCAAGAACAATAACTCTACCTTGCCTACTTTTAGAGTTATTCCCCTTTATCAGATTTACTTTAAAAGTTTTGTCCAGAGCATAACTCCAAAAGTACTTGAGGGATTTACTTCAAACTTAATACACTGATAAAGCACATTGGTAGGAAGTGCAGTGTCAAGAACAATAACTCTACCTTGCCTACTTTTAGAGTTATTCCCCTTTATCAGATTTACTTGTCCGAAACATAACTCCAAAAATACTTGAGGGATTTTCTTCAAACTTAATACACTGATAAAGCACATTGGAAGGAAGTGCAGTGTGCAAGAACAATAACTCTACCTTGCCTACTTTTAGAGTTATTCCCCTTTATCAGATTTACTTGTCCGAAGCATAACTCCAAAAGTACTTGAGGGATTTTCTTCAAACTTAATACACTGACATAGCACATTGGTAGGAAGTACAGTGTGCAAGAACAATAACTCTACCTTGCCTACTTTTAGAGTTATTCCCCTTTATCAGATTTACTTTAAAAGTTTTGTCCAGAGCATAACTCCAAGTATAAACAATTTGATCAAATAATTTATCCCCCCGCTGAAGGGGATATTAGTAATGGTCTCCGTCCGTCCGTCCATCCGTCCATCCATCCGTCCGTGTTTCCGTCCCAATTTTGTCCGGAGCATAACTCCAAAATTGCTTGAGGGATTTTCTTCAAACTTAATACACTGACATAGCACATTGGTAGGAAGTGCAGTGTGTAAGAACAATAACTCTACCTTGCCTACTTTTAGAGTTATTCCCCTTTATCAGATTTACTTGAAAAACAATTCTGGAGCATAACTCCAAAAGTACTTGAGGGATTTTCTTCAAACTTAATACACTGACATAGCACATTGGTAGGAAGTGCAGTGTGCAAAAACAATAACTCTACCTTGCCTACTTTTAGTCAAATAGAAAAATATCATACCTATACTGATAATGAACATTAATATAATTTTGCAAACCTTCTCTTCATTGCCTTATTCTTTTTCCACTTACTTGAAAACTGTACTCAGCATGACCATAACTATACGGCTTTTTAAGGATTTCCTTTCACCAAGTAAAATGTACGAAAGTACAACCTTCTGGTAACTTCTTCCCAGCGGGGGGATTAACCATGTGTAACATGGCTCTTGTTAAAGTTGAATTTATAGCTTTATTGAAATTAAGGCAATATCAACAATCTTCCAATTAAACATTTTGAAATATCATATATATTCAAATTAAAGAATATAAATCACACTTCAACACAACCCCCACTAGCACAAATTTAAGCATAGCAGTATCAAAATTTGTATTGGCCTAGTAGATTGTTCTTGTGGCTAGCCTTGGAAACAAATTATATCTAGTCAAGTACCACACACAAGTTAACCAGCCAAATCGCCTTAGGCACTCCTGGATTATTGCCCTTGAGTTATCGAAAAATTATGAAAATAGCCTTCTCAGCTCTATAGTTCAAACAGGTGAATTAGCCTTGTCTGCTATAAAGTTCTAGTAAATGAACTGCCATATACTGCATTAGCCTCATTGACAGGCGTGTTTTGTGACAGTTTGGCACAGTTAATTATTTCCCATTGACAAGTTCCAATTTTCTTTTCTGGACCGATAAGTCATTTACTGGGTTTACCACTGACTGGTTGATTGAGACTTTGGAATACATTTCAGCTAGTATATCTGAAAAAGATGAAGGCATAGAATGTACAGCACTTTGTTTTTGTCAAGCCGCATGTGAAAGCTCAGTATAGTTGTTCAAATGGCAGTTCGGTGTTACTATGTGCATGCGTCCGTCTGAGTTTAGTTTGTCCGGGCTGTAACTTATCCATGGATCAAGGGATTCTTAAATAACTCGGCACACATGTCAAGGTGTATTTTGACCTTTCTCTTCTTAATAAGGAGTTAGTCCTTTTGACAGCTTGTGGGCTTGGCATGTTGCTCATGGGCATCTAGTCTTACTTCCAGCTCCAGGTCTTTTCTTGTTGCCAGTTTTGTTGCTGGATTCCTTTGGAGAGCTCCTAAAAGAACAAAAAAAATACATGGGTTATTGACTTGTTACTGCCTAGAGATTAGATATTTGGCATGTAGAAATTACTAGTGGACCATAGCTTAAGGGTGATATTCAGACTATATGATTTAATTTGTTGTTCATAATCTGTGAATGTACTAATGGTTTGATGTTAAATCAGGCATAAGACAAGGGTGTATTTTGTCACCTTTATTATTCAATTTGTATTTTAATGATCTCGCTGTATTTCTTTAATCTTTAGACATAGGTGTTGAAATTGGTGATGAACTTTTATGCATCTTACTATATGCAGATGACATTGTATTATTAGCAGAAAATGCTACTGATCTACAAAGACTGTTGAATGCATTACATGATTGGTGCAATGTAAATGATGAGAACATTAAATGCTCTAAAAAAAGTAATATTATACATTTCAGACCACTTAATTGCCTAAGAACAGAATGATCAGGTTTTTACGTGTGGTAAGACACACTTAAAATAGTAGATAGATGTACTTACCTTGGTTTAGTAATGCATGAGCATCTGGATTTAAATGTTATGGTTAAAGCTGTTGCACAAAGTGCAAGCCGTGCACTTGGACTGGTCATTAATGGGTGGGGTTCCATATGATGTGTTCACAAGGCTCTATGATGCTGTAGTGCGGCCGGCTATCAGTTATGGTTCAGCCATTTGGGGGTACGGGTCATTTTCCTGCATTGATGCTGTTCAAAATAGAGCCATGTGGTTCTATTTGGGAGTAGGGAGATATACTCCTAATTTGGCTCTTGCAGGGGAGATGGCCTGGACTCCTACTGTAGTCCACCAGTGGAAAACTGTCGGGGGTTTTGTGGGGTGTCTGTGTAACACTGCAATGACTAGAGTAAATAGACGGATTGCAGTCTGGGCTAGTTCTACAATAGGGTGTAAGAATTGGTTTTACTATGTGGAACAGAAATTTCAAGAGTGTAATACATGTATTACATATAATAATACAGAGTTATATGTCTAAGTCATTATGTTGTTGGTAAAATTGAGAAATGTATTATGGTAAAATATGTTCATGATTGGCAATAGAAATACTAGTGATAGGGGTAAAGGCAACAATAAATTGAGGACATATTGTACATTTAAATCAGAATTTTTTGTTGAGGCATATTGCAAAATTTTAGACCTTCACAAATTGTATTTGTGTAAATAATCTTATATAATGTTTTAGATGTTTAACAACATTTGATGAGTTTTAATCATTTTGTAATGCTATGATGCTAAAGTTCTTTGGGAGGTTGGTATTAATCAGGTTGCACCAGATCTGATCTGATCTGAGGTAATAATTATTGTTCTCTTAAAATACTTTTAAATCATTATGCACATTTGTGCTGTTTTTTCTGTTGTCAAAGTTTATATGAATTCTCTTAGAGCAGTTTTTAGGCTTAAACTAGTCAGGATTAATGCCAGCTTTGCAAATTTTATCCTTGTATATTTATGGTTTTCAGTACCAACTGTGATAATAAATGTGTATCACTGTTAGAGTACTATTTATGAAAAGTATGTATGTATGTATGTATGTATGTATGTATGTATGTATGTATGTATGTATGTATGTATGTATGTATGTATGTATGTATGTATGTATGTATGTATGTATGTATGTATGTATGTATGTATGTATGTATGTATGTATGTATGTATGTATGTATGTATGTATGTATGTATGTATGTATGTATGTATGCAGATTTGACTCTAATAAATAATATTAAAATGTACTATGTTCATCCAGTTGATCTTTTCAACAATGTGTGAAATACCCATTGTAAATAAGTGTACAGATTTCAGACAACAAAAAACATTATGTGTGACAGCCTGGAGGTAAATTTATAAAGTTTACTGAATATAATAGTTGATCAGTTAATTCTTGATAGAAGAGGATTAAGAGGATAAGTGAGATGTATTCTCAAGTAATTGTTGCAAATGTTTATACTGTTAAAGTAAAAGTAATCTTCAAAGTTTCTAACAGAGTCAATAGGTGAAGACTGAATTGTACAAATTTAAATTCTTTATGCAGACATACAGAGTGAGAGATGTCAGAAGACTTGATTTACCTGTTGGAGCTGAACACCAAACATTTTTTAATGTGGACCCAAAGGAACAAGGTTAATATGCACTTTATTTGTAAATGTTTTACAATTAATGTCACACTCAGTCTGACTCAGACATCAGTTCTGTAAAGGGCTGTGGTATTTATTTAAAAACTGTAAAGGGTTATGGCATTTATTTGAAAACTTCAATAAAGTCTTCAGTGATATCAAGGGATCCATGTGTTGGAAAAAGTTCAGTGCATTACCAGAGAATTATGATCTTCTTGATCTTGATTTTGATTGAATACGGTGATACATCTTACAGACATTATTTCACCGTGCTTGCGTCAAGTGTTGTACTATCTATTCACTTATTCTGATTTCCTTAATAAACATCTTCACTGGATTAGAATCTAGTTTTAACTTTTCTAAAATTTCAGTCACGTGCTGTTACTTTCGAAACACATGGTTTAGGGAGCACATGTGGATGCTTTTATATACTCTTTATTTCTATTTTCAGGTGAAATTAAATGGGCATTCTGGTACTTACTTACTATTTGTGAGGAGACAAAGTACATAAAGGGTTATATACCAGTATTTCGTGTATTACTCTGTCTTCAACTACACATTTAAGTCTCCTCTGTCTGCATTCATGGTGGTCCCAGGAAGGCAGTGTTGCAATTGTCAGCTTTTTCGGTTCATGGACAAAACATTTCAGGCAATTCTTTTATGAGGCCCTAAGCCCAGCTCTCATGGGTTGGTCTGGCAAGAACTGCTATCTGAAGGTTCATTTTAAGGGACTGTTCTGACTCATTGTTTATGACAAAGACTTCTTGTAGTTTAGAAAGTTTATAATAAGTCCAAGTCATTTTTTACAAAAGATCCTGTAGGCATAATGATACTTGCTTACCATCATGACCTACACTAACAGACAAGAGTACATAACTCTGTCAAGGTTTTGACAAAATTATGGCCCTTGTTTCTTAGATATATTTGACATGCTCAACACAAATGGTAAAGCCTTTACATCCTCTTTAATTTCATTGTAAGGATTACTCATGCAACTTATTTTTGACAAAAACTTCTCATAGGGTATCAAGTTCATTTTAAGGGACTGTTCTGACCCATTGTTTATGACAAAGACTTCTTGTAGTTTAGAAAGTTCATAATAAAGCCAAGTCAAAATTTACAAAAAGATCCTGTAAGGAATATAATTCATTTTAAGGACAGTTTATTCAAATCATTTTCAACAAAATCATACCATGCAACCAGTGATAGCTTTTGTGTACATGAGACTTAATTGGCTTTTGGTTTCTCTCATTGAAAATAATTCATCTTGAACTTTGAATAGAAACAAAATTTGAATATGTTAATATTTCATTTGTGCCTTTTTGTACAAATGTTTGAAAATCTAAAACTAGCAAGCTTTTTGGGTTAGGCACAAGTTAAGTGCCTTAGAGAAAGATAGCTAGTGGTTAACATCTTATGAATTGTGTGCACAAAAATAATGTGATGGTTTTAAGGTCAGTCAGTGTAAAAATGTTTTGATCTGTTGTAAATTTTTTTGAAAATGTAGAGATATTTGTAGGTCTGTAATCTCGATCCTTGCTTTTGCTACAGAATTTTGTCATCCCCTGAATACACCATGTGAATGTGCTTTATGGTAAGTCTGTCATCAATATGGCTATGCCAAGCAGGCTTCCTAGGTTAGGCACAAATTTAATATCTTGGTAACAGGTTTTAAACTGAGATATACCCAGTAGGCTGTCCAGTATAGTCATTTTCCAGTATCTTAGTCCTTTGAAGAGAGAAAGCAAGTGGTTGAGATTATATATATAATAGTCAAATGGCAAGATAATCTAATTGTTTCAGAAACTAAAGCATTTATTCCATTTGAATACTCATGTAATGACAATTTAAGGCAAATCTTTTTGAACAAAAGCTACAAAACCTTGATTAAGATCAATTTTCTTTAAGTACCATTTTGGCCTATCATTTTTGACCAAAATTTCTATTCAGCCGCAAGTTTGTTTCATTGTAAGGACTGACCTAAAAACTGATGAACAAAGTGTTTTCATAAAAAAGGATTTTGTATATGCTTGGACAGAGTTATTCTGTCTGAAAAGATGTTTAAAAGTAGGCAGTTTATGTAAATGTACTTAAAACAGTTCCATTTACTTCAGTATCAGTTCAGAATATATTGCATTTCATTTGTACAATGTAGCCAGTAACTAGGTCTTAACACTGATTTGTGACTAAATGGGTTTCCTGCTTAATGTTTGTAAGATATATTTGACACGCTCAACACAAATGGTAAAGCCTTTACATCCCCTTAATTTCATTGTAAGGATTACTCATGCAACTTATTTTTGACAAAAACTTTTCATAGGGTATAAAGTTCATTTTAAGGGACTGTTCTGACTCATTGTTTATGACAAAGACTTCTTGTAGTTTAGAAAGTTCATAATAAGGTCAAGTCATTTTTTACAAAAAGATCCTGTAAGGAATATAATTCATTTTAAGGACAGTTTATTCAAATCATTTTCAACAAAACATACCATGCAACCAGTGATGGCTTTTGTGTACATGAGCCTTAATTGGCTTTTGGTTTCTCTCATTGAAAATAATTCATCTTCAACTTTGAATAGGAACAAAATTTGAATATGTTAATATTTCATTTGTGCCTTTTTGTACAAATATTTGAAAATCTAAAACTAGCAAGCTTTTTGGGTTAGGCACAAGTTAAGTGCCTTAGAGAAAGATAGCTAGTGGTTAACATCTTATAAATTGTGTGCACAAAAATAATGTGATAGTTTTAAGGTCAGTCAGTATAAAAATGTTTTGATCTGTTGTAAAAAAAAATTTGAAAATGTAGAGATATTTGTAGGTCTGTAATCTCGATCCTTGCTTTTGCTACAGAATTTTGTCATCCCCTGAATACACCATGTGAATGTGCTTTATGGTAAGTCTGTCTTCAATATGGCTATGCCAAGCAGGCTTCCTAGGTTAGGCACAAATTTAATATCTTGGTAAATGGTTTTAAACTGAGATATACCCAGTAGGCTGTCCAGTATAGTCATTTTCCAGTATCTTAGTCCTTTGAAGAGAGAAAGCAAGTGGTTGAGATTATATATATAATAGTCAAATGGCAAGATAATCTAATTGTTTCAGAAACTAAAGCATTTATTCCATTTGAATACTCATGTCATGACAATTTTAGGCAAATCTTTTTGAACAAAAGCTTCACATCAACAAGAAGGATCATTTAGAGGACTGTTTCGGCCAATCATTTTTGACAAAAATTTCTGTCAAGACAAAACCTTGATTAAGATCAATTTTCTTTAAGTACCATTTTGGCCTATCATTTTTGACCAAAATTTCTATTCAGCCGCAAGTTTGTTTCATTGTAAGGACTGACCTAAAAACCAAGGTCTTTCAAATAGTATGGTCCGGACAGCGTAATACGATAAATAACCTGCCTCGGATCACGTGACAAACAGTCCGGTTACCCAGCGATTTTGGAAAAAGAAAGAAATTAGTTGATACTTTATATCTACGTATATCTCGATATTTTACCAATCAATTTGACCAACAAAGTGATACCTTAATACAATATATGCATTCCCTTATCATTACATAGGATATTATATTTTACCGATGTTTCGTTTTTTTAGGTGGATTTACGCATTGGAAAGTTGACCTAATACGGCGGGTCTTTTTTACAAATGACCAAAAGCCGAAAACCGACCTAATTTTAGCGCTTCTTTCCTACTTGCAATGGTGTTCATGGGATTGATGTAACATCTTTTTCTCATAGATTTAAGTCTAATGTACGTCTGTTATGTCTTAGATTTTCGTATTTCACCCGTATTTCAATTTTCTGGGACGGTTAGATCCGTTCAAAATCTAAAAATGGCGTCAATGGTGATTTTTTTGTTCGATACGGTGATATTTTGTGCACAGGTTTTCATTATATATTTAGGGTCAAATGATGGAAAATTGCTAATTAAAATGTAAATCAAGAGTTATTTTTGATCGGATATGAATTAGATTTTCGTTTTTTATTTTATAGCATAATAACAGTACAGTTTTGTAAGACCAGTATCGCGAGTCAAATTACCATCCATCGCTAAAACACGCAAGACGGAATAGCATTGACCGTGTTTAACTTGCTTTAAAGATAAGGTAGTTAGATTATATATAGAGGTTTTAATTTCACAGTTTTACAGAAAATTTCATCAGCTTTCCAATTATACCATTTTTTTTTATTAAATGTGGTATTTAAATGACACAATGACGGGCAGTTTTGTATACAACTATCGGACAAATACCAGTTTACTTGGCTGTCTGATAAATGCACGGTGTGATAAAAGCTTCCAGGTAAAAATCGATAACCGAGACAAGATTATCAGTACGATAAGACATTTATAGAGGGCGTTTCCGGACCATACTATTTGAAAGACCTTGTAAAAACTGATGAACAAAGTGTTTTCATAAAAAAGGATTTAGTATATGCTTGGACAGAGTTATTCTGTCTAAAAAGATGTTTAAAAGTAGGCAGTTTATGTAAATGTACTTAAAACAGTTCCATTTACTTCAGTATCAGTTCAGAATATATTGCATTTCAATTGTACAATGTAGCCAGTAACTAGGTCTTAACACTAATTTGTGACTAAATGGGTTTCCTGCTTAATGTTTGTAAGATATATTTGACATGCTCAACACAAATGGTAAAGCATTTACATCCCCTTAATTTCATTGTAAGGATTACTCATGCAACTTATTTTTGACAAAAACTTTTCATAGGGTATATAGTTCATTTTAAGGGACTGTTCTGACTCATTGTTTATGACAAAGACTTCTTGTAGTTTAGAAAGTTCATAATAAGGTCAAGTCATTTTTGACAAAAAGATTCTGTAAGGAAAATAATTCATTTTTAGGACAGTTTATTCAAATCATTTTCAACAAAATCATACCATGCAACCAGTGATGGCTTTTGTGTACATGAGCCTTAATTGGCTTTTGGTTTCTCTCATTGAAAATAATTCATCTTCAACTTTGAACAGAAACAAAATTTGTATATGTTAATATTTCATTTGTGCCTTTTTGTACAAATATTTGAAAATCTAAAACTTAGAGCAAGCTTTTTGGGTTAGGCACAAGTTAAGTGCCTTAGAGAAAGATAGCTAGTGATTAACATCTTATAAATTGTGTGCACAAAAATAATGTGATGGTTTTAAGGTCAGTCAGTGTAAAAATGTTTTGATCTGTTGTAAAAAAAATTTAAAAATGTAGAGATATTTGTAGGTCTGTAATCTCGATCCTTGCTTTTGTTACAGAATTTTGTCATCCGCTGAATTTACCATGAGAATGTGCTTTATGGTAAGTCTGTCTTCAATATGGCTATGCCAAGCAGGCTTCCTAGGTTAGGCACAAATTTAATATCTTGGTAAATGGTTTTAAACTGAGATATACCCAGTAGGCTGTCCAGTGTAGTCATTTTCCAGTATCTTAGTCCTTTGAAGAGAGAAAGCAAGTGGTTGAGATTATATATATAATAGTCAAATGGCAAGATAATCTAATTGTTTCAGAAACTAAAGCATTAATGCCATTTGAATACTCCTGTTACGACAATTTTAGGCAAATCTTTTGAGCAAAAGCTTCACATCAACGAGAAGTATCATTTAGAGGACTGTTTTGGCCAATCATTTTTGACAAAAATTTCTGTCACGACAAAACCTTGATTAAGATCAATTTTCTTTAAGTACCATTTTGACCTATCATTTTTGACCAAAATTTCTATTCAGCCGCAAGTTTGTTTCATTGTAAGGACTGACCTAAAAACTGATGAACAAAGTGTTTTTCATAAAAAAGGATTTTGTATATGCTTGGACAGAGTTATTCTGTCTAAAAAGATGTTTAAAAGTAGGCAGTTTATGTAAATGTACTTAAAACAGTTCCATTTACTTCAGTATCTGTTTCAGAATATAATGCATTTCATTTGTACAATGTAGCCAGTAACTAGGTCTTAACACTGATTTGTGACTAAATGGGTTTCCTGCTTAATGTTTGTAAGATATATTTGACATGCTCAACACAAATGGTAAAGCATTTACATCCCCTTAATTTCATTGTAAGGATTACTCATGCAACTTATTTTTGACAAAAACTTTTCATAGGGTATAAAGTTCATTTTAAGGGACTGTTCTGACTCATTGTTTATGACAAAGACTTCTTGTAGTTTAGAAAGTTCATAATAAGGTCAAGTCATTTTTGACAAAAAGATTCTGTAAGGAAAATAATTCATTTTTAGGACAGTTTATTCAAATCATTTTCAACAAAATCATACCATGCAACCAGTGATGGCTTTTGTGTACATGAGCCTTAATTGGCTTTTGGTTTCTCTCATTGAAAATAATTCATCTTCAACTTTGAACAGAAACAAAATTTGTATATGTTAATATTTCATTTGTGCCTTTCTGTACAAATATTTGAAAATCTAAAACTAGCAAGCTTTTTGGGTTAGGCACAAGTTAAGTGCCTTAGAGAAAGATAGCTAGTGGTTAACATCTTATAAATTGTGTGCACAAAAATAATGTGATGGTTTTAAGGTCAGTCAGTATAAAAATGTTTTGATCAATTGTAAAAAAATTTAAAAATGTAGAGATATTTGTAGGTCTGTAATCTCGATCCTTGCTTTTGTTACAGAATTTTGTCATCCGCTGAATTTACCATGAGAATGTGCTTTATGGTAAGTCTGTCTTCAATATGGCTATGCCAAGCAGGCTTCCTAGGTTAGGCACAAATTTAATATCTTGGTAAATGGTTTTAAACTGAGATATACCCAGTAGGCTGTCCAGTGTAGTCATTTTCCAGTATCTTAGTCCTTTGAAGAGAGAAAGCAAGTGGTTGAGATTATATATATAATAGTCAAATGGCAAGATAATCTAATTGTTTCAGAAACTAAAGCATTTATTCCATTTGAATACTCCTGTTACGACAATTTTAGGCAAATCTTTTGAGCAAAAGCTTCACATCAACGAGAAGTATCATTTAGAGGACTGTTTTGGCCAATCATTTTTGACAAAAATTTCTGTCACGACAAAACCTTGATTAAGATCAATTTTCTTTAAGTACCATTTTGGCCTATCATTTTTGACCAAAATTTCTATTCAGCCGCAAGTTTGTTTCATTGTAAGGACTGACCTAAAAACTGATGAACAAAGTGTTTTTCATAAAAAAGGATTTTGTATATGCTTGGACAGAGTTATTCTGTCTGAAAAGATGTTTAAAAGTAGGCAGTTTATGTAAATGTACTTAAAACAGTTCCATTTACTTCAGTATCTGTTCAGAATATAATGCATTTCATTTGTACAATGTAGCCAGTAACTAGGTCTTAACACTGATTTGTGACTAAATGGGTTTCCTGCTTAATGTTTGTAAGATATATTTGACATGCTCAACACAAATGGTAAAGCATTTACATCCCCTTAATTTCATTGTAAGGATTACTCATGCAACTTATTTTTGACAAAAACTTTTCATAGGGTATAAAGTTCATTTTAAGGGACTGTTCTGACTCATTGTTTATGACAAAGACTTCTTGTAGTTTAGAAAGTTCATAATAAGGTCAAGTCATTTTTGACAAAAAGATTCTGTAAGGAAAATAATTCATTTTTAGGACAGTTTATTCAAATCATTTTCAACAAAATCATACCATGCAACCAGTGATGGCTTTTGTGTACATGAGCCTTAATTGGCTTTTGGTTTCTCTCATTGAAAATAATTCATCTTCAACTTTGAACGGAAACAAAATTTGTATATGTTAATATTTCATTTGTGCCTTTTTGTACAAATATTTGAAAATCTAAACTAGCAAGCTTTTTGGGTTAGGCACAAGTTAAGTGCCTTAGAGAAAGATAGCTAGTGGTTAACATCTTATAAATTGTGTGCACAAAAATAATGTGATGGTTTTAAGGTCAGTCAGTGTAAAAATGTTTTGATCTGTTGTAAAAAAATTTTAAAAATGTAGAGATATTTGTAGGTCTGTAATCTCGATCCTTGCTTTTGTTACAGAATTTTGTCATCCGCTGAATTTACCATGAGAATGTGCTTTATGGTAAGTCTGTCTTCAATATGGCTATGCCAAGCAGGCTTCCTAGGTTAGGCACAAATTTAATATCTTGGTAAATGGTTTTAAACTGAGATATACCCAGTAGGCTGTCCAGTGTAGTCATTTTCCAGTATCTTAGTCCTTTGAAGAGAGAAAGCAAGTGGTTGAGATTATATATATAATAGTCAAATGGCAAGATAATCTAATTGTTTCAGAAACTAAAGCATTAATGCCATTTGAATACTCCTGTTACGACAATTTTAGGCAAATCTTTTGAGCAAAAGCTTCACATCAACGAGAAGTATCATTTAGAGGACTGTTTTGGCCAATCATTTTTGACAAAAATTTCTGTCACGACAAAACCTTGATTAAGATCAATTTTCTTTAAGTACCATTTTGACCTATCATTTTTGACCAAAATTTCTATTCAGCCGCAAGTTTGTTTCATTGTAAGGACTGACCTAAAAACTGATGAACAAAGTGTTTTTCATAAAAAAGGATTTTGTATATGCTTGGACAGAGTTATTCTGTCTAAAAAGATGTTTAAAAGTAGGCAGTTTATGTAAATGTACTTAAAACAGTTCCATTTACTTCAGTATCTGTTTCAGAATATAATGCATTTCATTTGTACAATGTAGCCAGTAACTAGGTCTTAACACTGATTTGTGACTAAATGGGTTTCCTGCTTAATGTTTGTAAGATATATTTGACATGCTCAACACAAATGGTAAAGCATTTACATCCCCTTAATTTCATTGTAAGGATTACTCATGCAACTTATTTTTGACAAAAACTTTTCATAGGGTATAAAGTTCATTTTAAGGGACTGTTCTGACTCATTGTTTATGACAAAGACTTCTTGTAGTTTAGAAAGTTCATAATAAGGTCAAGTCATTTTTGACAAAAAGATTCTGTAAGGAAAATAATTCATTTTTAGGACAGTTTATTCAAATCATTTTCAACAAAATCATACCATGCAACCAGTGATGGCTTTTGTGTACATGAGCCTTAATTGGCTTTTGGTTTCTCTCATTGAAAATAATTCATCTTCAACTTTGAACAGAAACAAAATTTGTATATGTTAATATTTCATTTGTGCCTTTTTGTACAAATATTTGAAAATCTAAAACTAGCAAGCTTTTTGGGTTAGGCACAAGTTAAGTGCCTTAGAGAAAGATAGCTAGTGGTTAACATCTTATAAATTGTGTGCACAAAAATAATGTGATGGTTTTAAGGTCAGTCAGTGTAAAAATGTTTTGATCTGTTGTAAAAAAAATTTAAAAATGTAGAGATATTTGTAGGTCTGTAATCTCGATCCTTGCTTTTGTTACAGAATTTTGTCATCCGCTGAATTTACCATGAGAATGTGCTTTATGGTAAGTCTGTCTTCAATATGGCTATGCCAAGCAGGCTTCCTAGGTTAGGCACAAATTTAATATCTTGGTAAATGGTTTTAAACTGAGATATACCCAGTAGGCTGTCCAGTGTAGTCATTTTCCAGTATCTTAGTCCTTTGAAGAGAGAAAGCAAGTGGTTGAGATTATATATATAATAGTCAAATGGCAAGATAATCTAATTGTTTCAGAAACTAAAGCATTTATTCCATTTGAATACTCCTGTTACGACAATTTTAGGCAAATCTTTTGAGCAAAAGCTTCACATCAACGAGAAGTATCATTTAGAGGACTGTTTTGGCCAATCATTTTTGACAAAAATTTCTGTCACGACAAAACCTTGATTAAGATCAATTTTCTTTAAGTACCATTTTGGCCTATCATTTTTGACCAAAATTTCTATTCAGCCGCAAGTTTGTTTCATTGTAAGGACTGACCTAAAAACTGATGAACAAAGTGTTTTTCATAAAAAAGGATTTTGTATATGCTTGGACAGAGTTATTCTGTCTGAAAAGATGTTTAAAAGTAGGCAGTTTATGTAAATGTACTTAAAACAGTTCCATTTACTTCAGTATCTGTTCAGAATATAATGCATTTCATTTGTACAATGTAGCCAGTAACTAGGTCTTAACACTGATTTGTGACTAAATGGGTTTCCTGCTTAATGTTTGTAAGATATATTTGACATGCTCAACACAAATGGTAAAGCATTTACATCCCCTTAATTTCATTGTAAGGATTACTCATGCAACTTATTTTTGACAAAAACTTTTCATAGGGTATAAAGTTCATTTTAAGGGACTGTTCTGACTCATTGTTTATGACAAAGACTTCTTGTAGTTTAGAAAGTTCATAATAAGGTCAAGTCATTTTTGACAAAAAGATTCTGTAAGGAAAATAATTCATTTTTAGGACAGTTTATTCAAATCATTTTCAACAAAACATACCATGCAACCAGTGATGGCTTTTGTGTACATGAGCCTTAATTGGCTTTTGGTTTCTCTCATTGAAAATAATTCATCTTCAACTTTGAACAGAAACAAAATTTGTATATGTTAATATTTCATTTGTGCCTTTTTGTACAAATATTTGAAAATCTAAAACTAGCAAGCTTTTTGGGTTAGGCACAAGTTAAGTGCCTTAGAGAAAGATAGCTAGTGATTAACATCTTATAAATTGTGTGCACAAAAATAATGTGATGGTTTTAAGGTCAGTCAGTGTAAAAATGTTTTGATCTGTTGTAAAAAAATTTTAAAAATGTAGAGATATTTGTAGGTCTGTAATCTCGATCCTTGCTTTTGTTACAGAATTTTGTCATCCGCTGAATTTACCATGAGAATGTGCTTTATGGTAAGTCTGTCTTCAATATGGCTATGCCAAGCAGGCTTCCTAGGTTAGGCACAAATTTAATATCTTGGTAAATGGTTTTAAACTGAGATATACCCAGTAGGCTGTCCAGTGTAGTCATTTTCCAGTATCTTAGTCCTTTGAAGAGAGAAAGCAAGTGGTTGAGATTATATATATAATAGTCAAATGGCAAGATAATCTAATTGTTTCAGAAACTAAAGCATTAATGCCATTTGAATACTCCTGTTACGACAATTTTAGGCAAATCTTTTGAGCAAAAGCTTCACATCAACGAGAAGTATCATTTAGAGGACTGTTTTGGCCAATCATTTTTGACAAAAATTTCTGTCACGACAAAACCTTGATTAAGATCAATTTTCTTTAAGTACCATTTTGGCCTATCATTTTTGACCAAAATTTCTATTCAGCCGCAAGTTTGTTTCATTGTAAGGACTGACCTAAAAACTGATGAACAAAGTGTTTTTCATAAAAAAGGATTTTGTATATGCTTGGACAGAGTTATTCTGTCTGAAAAGATGTTTAAAAGTAGGCAGTTTATGTAAATGTACTTAAAACAGTTCCATTTACTTCAGTATCTGTTCAGAATATAATGCATTTCATTTGTACAATGTAGCCAGTAACTAGGTCTTAACACTGATTTGTGACTAAATGGGTTTCCTGCTTAATGTTTGTAAGATATATTTGACATGCTCAACACAAATGGTAAAGCATTTACATCCCCTTAATTTCATTGTAAGGATTACTCATGCAACTTATTTTTGACAAAAACTTTTCATAGGGTATAAAGTTCATTTTAAGGGACTGTTCTGACTCATTGTTTATGACAAAGACTTCTTGTAGTTTAGAAAGTTCATAATAAAGTCAAGTCATTTTTGACAAAAAGATCCTGTAAGGAATATAATTCATTTTAAGGACAGTTTATTCAAATCATTTTCAACAAAATCATACCATGCAACCAGTGATGGCTTTTGTGTACATGAGCCTTAATTGGCTTTTGGTTTCTCTCATTGAAAATAATTCATCTTCAACTTTGAATAGGAACAAAATTTGAATATGTTAATATTTCATTTGTGCCTTTTTGTACAAATATTTGAAAATCTAAAACTAGCAAGCTTTTTGGGTTAGGCACAAGTTAAGTGCCTTAGAGAAAGATAGCTAGTGGTTAACATCTTATAAATTGTGTGCACAAAAATAATGTGATGGTTTTAAGGTCAGTGTAAAAATGTTTTTGATCTGTTGTAAAATTTTTTTGAAAATGTAGAGATATTTGTAGGTCTGTAATCTCGATCCTTGCTTTTGCTACAGAATTTTGTCATCCCCTGAATACACCATGTGAATGTGTTTTATGGTAAGTCTGTCTTCAATATGGCTATGCCAAGCAGGCTTCCTAGGTTAGGCACAAATTTAATATCTTGGTAACAGGTTTTAAACTGAGATATACCCAGTAGGCTGTCCAGTATAGTCATTTTCCAGTATCTTAGTGCTTTGAAGAGAGAAAGCAAGTGGTTGAGATTATATATATAATAGTCAAATGGCAAGATAATCTAATTGTTTCAGAAACTAAAGCATTTATTCCATTTGAATACTCATGTCATGACAATTTTAGGCAAATCTTTTTGAACAAAAGCTTCACATCAACGAGAAGGATCATTTAGAGAACTGTTTCGGCCAATCATTTTTGACAAAAATTTCTGTCAAGACAAAACCTTGATTAAGATCAATTTTCTTTAAGTACCATTTTGGCCTATCATTTTTGACCAAAATTTCTATTCAGCCGCAAGTTTGTTTCATTGTAAGGACTGACCTAAAAACTGATGAACAAAGTGTTTTCATAAAAAAGGATTTTGTATATGCTTGGACAGAGTTATTCTGTCTAAAAAGATGTTTAAAAGTAGGCAGTTTATGTAAATGTACTTAAAACAGTTCCATTTACTTCAGTATCAGTTCAGAATATATTACATTTCAATTGTACAATGTAGCCAGTAACTAGGTCTTAACACTAATTTGTGACTAAATGGGTTTCCTGCTTAATGTTTGTAAGATATATTTGACATGCTCAACACAAATGGTAAAGCATTTACATCCCCTTAATTTCATTGTAAGGATTACTCATGCAACTTATTTTTGACAAAAACTTTTCATAGGGTATAAAGTTCATTTTAAGGGACTGTTCTGACTCATTGTTTATGACAAAGACTTCTTGTAGTTTAGAAAGTTCATAATAAGGTCAAGTCAGTTTTTTGACAAAAAGATCCTGTAAGGAAAATAATTCATTTTAAGGACAGTTTATTCAAATCATTTTCAACAAAATCATACCATGCAACCAGTGATGGCTTTTGTGTACATGAGCCTTAATTGGCTTTTGGTTTCTCTCATTGAAAATAAATCATCTTCAACTTTGAATAGAAACAAAATTTGTATATGTTAATATTTCATTTGTGCCTTTTTGTACAAATATTTGAAAATCTAAAACTAGCAAGCTTTTTGGGTTAGGCACAAGTTAAGTGCCTTAGAGAAAGATAGCTAGTGGTTAACATCTTATAAATTGTGTGCACAAAATAATGTGATGGTTTTAAGGTCAGTCAGTGTAAAAATGTTTTGATCTGTTGTAAACAAAATTTTTAAATGTAGAGATATTTGTATGTCTGTAATCTCGATCCTTGCTTTTGTTAAAGAATTTTGTCATCCCCTGAATTTACCATGAGAATGTGCTTTATGGTAAGTCTGTCTTCAATATGGCTATGCCAAGCAGGCTTCCTAGGTTAGGCACAAATTTAATATCTTGGTAACAGGTTTTAAACTGAGATATACCCAGTAGGCTGTCCAGTGTAGTCATTTTCCAGTATCTTAGTCCTTTGAAGAGAGAAAGCAAGTGGTTGAGATTATATATATATAATAGTCAAATGGCAAGATAATCTAATTGTTTCAGAAACTAAAGCATTTATACCATTTGAATACTCATGTTACGAAAAATTTAGGCAAATCATTTTGAACAAAAGCTTAACATCAACGAGAAGGATCATATAGAGGACTGTTTCGGCCAATCATTTTTGACAAAAATTTCTGTCACGACAAAACCTTGATTAAGATCAATTTTCTTTAAGTAATATTTTGGCCTATCATTTTTGACCAAATTTCTATTCAGCTGCAAGTTTGTTTCATTGTAAGGACTGACCTAAAAACTGATGAACAAAGTGTTTTCATAAAAAAGGATTTTGTATATGCTTGGACAGAGTTATTCTGTCTAAAAAGATGTTTAAAAGTAGGCAGTTTATGTAAATGTACTTAAAACAGTTCCATTTACTTCAGTATTAGTTCAGAATATAATGCATTTCATTTCTACAATGTAGTCAGTACGTAGGTCTTAACACTAATTTGTGACTAAATGAGTTTCCTTCTTAATTTTTAGCTCCACTTTTCGAAGAAAAGGGGAGCTATCCTACTCGCCCTGGCGTCGGCGTTGACGTCAGCGTTGGTGTCACACCTCGTAAAACAGGAGCAATTGCTTAACATTTTATATAAAAAGCAATGGTGAGTTGCCAAATTCAGATTTTATTATTGATAAACATGATATTGGGGTCATTTTCACTGCTTTCGGGGGTATACTTAAAAAAGTGTCCATTACTTATAAATAAGGCTGGTGACCTACCTTTTTTAGCTCGACTTTTCAAGAAAGGAGGACTATCATGCAACCAGTGATGGCGTTGGTGTCACGTGGTGTCACACTTGGTTAATGGTTTCCTCACCCCACTTTATTTCAAAACTATTAGAGGCATGGCTTTGAAACTTACCATACTTGTTTACCATCATAACCTTCATGTACAGACAAGAGTTCATAAATCTGTCAAGGTTTTTGACATAATTATGGCCCTTTTTTTACTTAGAAAGTGTATTGAGCTTGGTTAAGTTTTTCGTACCACCTCACTTTATTTCAAAACCATTAGAGTTATTGCTTTGAAACTAACCATGCTTGTTAACCATCATGACCTACATCACCAGACAAGAGTACATAACTCTGTCAAGATTTTTGACAGAATTATGCCCCTTTTTGACTAGAAAATACATTGAATATGGGTAAAATCCACTTATTGCCTTAACCCTTTGAGATATTGCTTTGAAACTTTGAATGCTTGTTTACATCATTACCCCCATCTGAAGGCAAGAGAAGGTTACTCTGTCAGGGATTTGTTTTAAAAATTAAGGCTCTTTATCGACTTACAATCTTGCTTAAGTTTTTCGTACCAGTCCACGTTTTGACTAAACTGTTTGAGATATCAATTTGAAAGTTGGAATACTTGTTTACCATCATGATCCCCAAACATGGGCAGGAGAAGGTAAATCTGTCAAGGATTTTATTTGAATTACGGCCCTTTTTGACTTAGAAACTCAGGTAAAATTTTCATTCTTGTGCACTTGTTGACTTAACCATTTGAGATATTACTTTGAAAGTTGGAGTACTGATGTACCATCATGAGACCTATCTGTAAGCAAAATAAGATAACTCTGTGAAAATGTTTCTTGATTTGTACTATAGTCAAATGAAAAGATAATCTAATTGTTTCAGAAACTAAAGCATTTATGCCATTTGAATACTCTTGTTAGGACAATTTTAGGCAAATCACTTTGAACAAAAGCTTCACATCAACAAGAAGGATTTCTCATGCAACTTATTTTTGACAATAACTTCTCATAGGGTATAAAGTTCATTTTAAGAGACTGTTCTGACTAATTGTTTATGACAAAGACTTCTTGTAGTTTAGAAAGTTCATAATAAGGTCAAGTCATTTTTTACAAAAAGATCCTGTAAGGAATATAATTCATTTTAAAAACAGTTTATTCCAATCATTTTCAACAAAATCATACTATGCAACCAGTGATGGCTTTTGTGTACATGAGCTTTAATTGGCCTTTGGTTTCTCTCATTGAAAATTATTATACACATTAATTGCATAAATTGGTGTTTAAATGCTCTTAACCAGTAATGTTCTGTCTGAATCATGCCAGAAAGTACAGGTAGCAGTTCTTGCCATAGTCAAATTCACAGATCAGTAGTTTTGTCTGTCGCAGGGTCTCAAGTAGTAAGTTCATTTAAGATACTGTTTTAAAGAGCGATTGTCAATCATGTTGGAACATTAATTGTCACAAGTTTAAAGGTCATATTCGAGGAACTCAAAAATAAAACTGTCTTAGGTTTCTGCCTTTGAGTGTCAGTTACCCTAAATGTTTAGTGACACAATAGTAGAGCATTCACCTTAGGATCGGAGGGTCCCGGGTTTGATCCCCGCCTGTGCTGGTAGTGTCCTTAAGCAAGGCACAGATATTTCCCTATTGCAAAACTCTCTTCAATGTGGATTCCATTTTGAGTGAATTAAGAATTATAGGTATACATACTACTATCACTCCTGGCTTTTTACTTTCATAGAATAGACTAAACTAAATCTTGTACTGGGAAAGCGATTGTTTCATACTTATTTGACTATGCATGTTTTGTTAAGACATTAAAGGTCTATTACTAACACCTAATCGAATTTTCTTTTAAATCTGAATCGTAACAGGCGTCTTCCCAGAAGGAAAAATAGGACATACTGCATTGAATGTGACCATATTGTGTTGAAAATTTGAGTTTTACAAAAGAATTAATAAATAATCGTTTGCCTTTTCAAAACCGAAAGTAGGTTTTCCAGTTTTCAAACATCTTTGTAATTTTCCAGAAATCTCCCAGAGAGAGGCTGTAAATAGGTTGTACATAAATAAGCATGTCAATTTTGAATTATAATTGAAGAACTTTACTTCCAATGATGTGCAAAGTATATGTCTGACTGTTTACAACATTCAATAAAGCGAAAGTAGGACAAAAAGACCACCCAGGTCAATCTAAGGAAATACACAAACATTCACTTGTTTTTCTGCAGCAGTATTTCAAACAGGGAAATACTCCACGGCTATTGTAAAGTTCAAGAAGCCAGTTTTAAACTGTATTTCCCTGTTTCAATTCCAGAATTAAAATAAAATTCGATTTGGCGTTAGTAATGGACTTTTAAGATTTGGAAATCTGTATTTAAAAGTAAAGTGCAACACCCACCAATAACCAGACCCACTCACAGAAGAGTTAATCATCCAATTATGAAAAATGGCTGTGGACGTTATAGGTTCATCAAACTGTTCAAGCTATGAAACTGTTTGATTTGAAAAATTTTCAAGACAGTGCTCAAAAAAGTTGGGCCTAGAGATTGAAAGATTTTTCAACAGTTCACAGGCCACTCTATAACCGATTCCAAGCTTTGCTTTAATCTATTGAAGAAATGTTCATGAATTCTAGCCTTTGCTTTAAGATACATGTTGAAATTTAGTACAGTGACTATGCAATGTGGCATCTAGTTCTAGTTCTGTCCTGTGTTGGTTTTCTTGCCATATACGGAAAATATTGGTTAATACTCAACGCAAATTTTATCATGGAAATTCATAGATATTTTCATAATAGTGCTATTGAAATTTAAAATTTGAGTCTTTTACCTGAACAAGGAAGTTACTCTTGTCCTAGAATAGAATGTTCATACACATAGCACATAGTTACTCATAGCAGGTGTCAGCATTGGATGTTAAAATACATCTAACATATTGTAGATGATTTCACTAATGCATAATGGCATTATGGAAGTGGTTCAGTCATTGAGTCTGCCCTGCATGAGACAATGAAATGTGCGGCATACCTCATGTTTCAGAAAGGACTTGGGAGTATGACGAGTCCAGATACAACAAGAAACACCCATTTACTGGACTCGTGTATAATCTGTGAGCAGATAGGACAAATTTTACTTTTTAATCTCTTCATGTATCTTATTAAATAGATAGTTTAACTGGTATCTAAAAGTGTAAAACATGTCAAGAAAAACAAAACAAGCGCAGAAAAATATCAAAGTTATTCAATACCAGCATTGCCTGAAACATTTTTCGGTAAAGGCTTGAAATATGGAACTATTTGTATGGAAGAAAAATTCAGTCTGGCCACAATAACACAAGTGGTAGCATTGAAACTTAAAATTGAAAGCTTTTATGGTCAGGACAAGAACCTACTCCATCAGAGGTTCTTTCCATCATAGCACAGAATATTTGCCAGGACAGACTTGAATTCGTGTAATGTGTAATAACATACAAACAAATGATGAATACAGTGAATCAGATCATTTAAGGAAAATTGAAGTCAGTAAGGGACTGCTCTTTCCCTGTAGACTACTATAATTGATAATCAGTATTTATGTACTGTTAAAGGCGTTGTGAAAACATATATAGCACAGTGTCATGTATTATATAGCTATATAGTCAGCCCGATTAGCTCAATAGTTAGAGCACGAGACTTGTAATCTCGGGGATGTGGGTTCGATTCCTGGGGCTGACCAACGAAAATTACTAACAGTCTTTCGGATGAGACTTACACCGAGGTTCCATGTATGGGTGCTATACACCTAGCATGATAAAGAACCAGTGGTGTCTCTGGAATTGGGACGCTTTCTGTATCTTGCACTAGTCTCACTATTTCCACTCCGAAGGTTTAAACATTAAGATTTTTATAAAGTGGTGAGTTTTTTCATAAAATCTTAGGTTTTCATTTAAAGACATATTTAATTCTTCATTCTAGAGCATAAAATTTCTATTTGAACTAGATTAATTGTGTATTATGCGGCGGTTGTACCTAATATTGAAACTACACTTTCTGCCTATTATGGAGCACATTAAGATTAGGCGTAGAGGTGTTACAGTTATAAAATATCAGATCTGTGAAAAGGGTCACACTGAAACGCCAAATTAATTAGGCTATATCTACAAAATAACTAACCTCTTCTGGCGGTGTTGGTCATATGAGAAACCGGTACCAACGATAAAACCCTAATATACGATACGATGTACTGTTAAGTGTCAGCTCAGACACCCCTCAGCACATCAGAAGACTTACAGCAAAGCTACTAGGTCAGTTTTAAAGGAATCTTGCTGAAGCAACAGAAACATCAAGAATTGTATAATGTGGCACAAAATTGTGTAACTTGTTACCTATTCCTATACCAAAATTAACAAGATCCATTTTGAAAAGTGTAAAATTACATCAATAAAAAAGAATTGTATTGACTTCTAAGCTGATTCTTTTGGGCCAACTATTTACCTGAAGACATTCACTAGACTTCCAAAAGACTTGCGAATACCAAAATATAGAATAGTTATGGATGTACAGTTTTTAATATTCAGATGTCAAATTAGAAACAATTTATTAAAAATATCTCTACAATGTTGCAAAAAACTGGGGAACATGATTGTATGCATCTTTATTCAAAGAAGGTGTCAACAGTGGATAATTATTTAATTGTTGCACTTCAATTCAGTGTACGTATAAGGACATTAAGTGTGATCTAAATGCCTTATTACAATACAATACCTGCTACCAAAAAAACGATTTAAAAACAAATTCTTTGCAGCACCTTTTAAAAAATGTCGTGCACCAATTCTTTTCTTCTGGTCCTCTTTGTTTACAGTCGAGCATTAGCCTTGATTTGTTTTCATGTGTTGCTTTTTTTGAAGCTTAAACTATCATGTCACCAGTAAGTGAAGGTCTCTTTTGTATCCATTAATCTATACATATTTCACAATTATACACTAATTTGAATTTCATCATATGGTAAGTAACAAACATCGTAATGACGTCACAGTAAGAATCTTAGAACTAGCTTTCCGTAATATCTAGCTTAGAACCTTACAAATACTTATTTATAAGAAGGGGATTCAAAAAGTACAAACTTTATTAGTTTCAAGTTTTTTATGCTCCCGAATGGTGGCATTTTAAAATCCCACAGTTCATCCATCCGTTCTTCTGTCCGTCCGTCTGTGTTTCCGCCCTTACATTTTTCTGTGTCCGGGCTGTAACTTTGTCATGCATGGAAGAACTTTAAAATTGCATGGCACAATTGTTGAGCACATGGAGAGGACACAGACTGTGAGACACCTCTTTCGGGGACATTTGTCTCTTGTGAAGGACAGCTCTTGTTTTAAATAATGCATACTAAAAAAGAGAGTAAAAGAATTTAAGTGGACAAGTCTTATGGGGAATTTAAGAGATTTATAAAGAAAGGATGAAGACAGGGTATGACAGGATTATAAGTATGGTCCAACAAGCATGAATTTAACAATACACTGACAAAAAACTGGCTTTTTAGCTGTTTAGGCTTATTGTCTGTTGTCTGTGTGTCAACTTCGTTGCTTCAAAAAACAGCTCCTCTGAAACCACTGGACCAATATTGATGAACTTGATAGGGATGTTCCTTGCATGAAGCTCTGCCAGAACTCTGGTTGCTATGTCAACAAATAGGTAAATATTTAAAAACTGTCTTCTCTGAAACCACAAGGCTTAGAACTTAGATATTTAGCATGTAGCATTGCCTAGTGGACATCTATCAAGATTGTTCAAATTATGAACCCCCATATCAAAATTGACTTCATGGGTGTCACTTGATTTTACATAGGCTATATTATATAGGGAAAACTTTGAAAATCTTCTCCTCTGAAACAAGGCCTAGAGCTTTGATATTTGATTTGTACAATGTAGCATTGCCTAGTGGACCTCTGCCAAGATTGTTCAATGGGTTTCTAAACAAAAGCTATAAAAATCTCAAAAACCACAAGGGCTAGATATACAGCATCGTATAGTAGACCACATTTGTTCAAGTCATGCCCCTGAGGTCAATATTTGCCCCGCCCAGAGGGTCACTTGTTTTACATAGACATCTTCATCAAACTTTCAAATTATGACAACATGGTCATTATTTTAGATGTCTGTTTTTGTTTTCAGGTATATATAGTTGCGCAGATTCCATCACACTCCAGCAGAAGAAAACGTGCCCCTGATCCTTCTGATAAACCAGGTCATCCTAACATGCAGCGGTCACAATTTCAAGATCCAGTTTCTGAAATTCAGTTTCTAAAATAAAAAATCATGACTACCTGAAATGAAACAGTTTCTGCATATGCAACAAGGTTACTAGACTTGGAAAAGGAAAATGAACCACTTAGTGTCTCGGCTGTTACGTCTAGAAAACATTAAAGCTGATGATAATTATACCCCCGAAACCCCCGAAACGAAGTTTGGGGGGGTATATAGGAGTCACCCGGTGGTTGGTCGGTCGGTCGGTCAGGCGGTCCGTTGCATTTTCCTTGTCCAGAGCATAACTTGAAAACTACTAGTTGGAATTCAATACAACTTCACACAATGGTCAAGCACATTGAGAGGGAGTGCAGTGCACAAGAACCATAACTCCATCTTGACTCATTACAGAGCTATTGCCCTTTGTTACTTTTCCTTGTCCAGAGCATAACTTGAAAACTACTGGTTGGAATTCAATACAACTTCATACAATGGTCAAGCACATTGAGAGGGAGTGCAGTGCACAAGAACCATAACTCCATCTTGACTCATTACAGAGTTATTGCCCTTTGTTACTTTTCCTTGTCCAGAGCATAACTTGAAAACTACTGGTGGGAATTCAATACAACTTCATACAATGGTCAAGCACAATGAGAGGAAGTGCAGTGCATAAGAACCATAACTCTATCTTGAGTAATTACAGAGTTATTGCCCATTGTTACTTTTCCTTGTCCGGAGCATAACTTGAAAGCTGCCTGTTGGAATTCAATACAACTTCATACAATGGTCAAGTACATTGAAAGGAAGTGCAGTGCACAGGAACCATAACTCTATCTTAACTCATTACAGAGTTATTGCCCTTTGTTACTTTTCCTTGTCCGGAGCATTACTTGAAAACTACTGGGTAGAATTCAATACAATTACATACAATGGTCTAGCACAATGAGAGGAAGTGCAGTAAACAAGAACCATAACTCTTGCTTGACTCATAAGAGAGTTATTGCCCTTTGATACTTTTCTTTTTCCACAACATAACTTGAAAACTACTGGTTGGAATTCAATTTAACTTCATACAATGGTCAAGTACATTGAGAGGAAGTGCAGTGCACAGGAACCATAACTCTATCGTGACTCATTACAGAGTTATTGCCCATTTTTACTTTTCCTTGTCGCAGAGCATAACTTGAAAACTACTGGTGGGAATTCAATACAACTTCATACAATGGTCAATCACAATGAGAGGGAGTGCAGTGTACAAGAACCATAACTCTATCTTGACTAATTACAGAGTTATTGCCAAGAACAATACCTCTATTTTAGTGTTTTTTTTGCAAGTTATTCTGTTACTACGAACTTCCTCAGTTTATAAAGTAGTCTTTCAGGGGTATTAATCACATTTAGTGATAGCTCTAGTTTCAATTTAATATGAATCTACGAAATTGTGCTGTTTTTTCCAGCACTTTGCTCTTATCTGAAATCAAGGATAAAACCAACAGGGATTAATTACTGGGGAGGAAAAACAATTAGTGCCTATCAATGAATTGCCAGTAGTCTGCAACAAAGGACCAGATAGAAATTATAGTGTTGAGGAAGAGATCGTCATTGTTTTAGTTAAAGACGATCCCAGCAGTTTAATTCTTGGCTATACTTCATATTTTAATGTTGTTAGCTCACCTGGCTATGCCAGCGTGAGCTTCTCTAATTGATGATTGTCCGTCGTCCGTCAACATTTTGATTCAAATGACATCTCCTCTGAAACCACTAGGCCAATGTTGATAAAACTATGCAGGAATGTTTCTTGCACGAAGCTCTACCAAAATTGTTCAAAGAATTCCATTCCATGCAGAACTATGGAAGCTATGGCAACAAATAGGAAAAACTTTAAAAATCTTCTTCTCTGAAACCACAAGGCCTAGAGCTTAGATATTTGGCATGTAGCATTGCCTAGTGGACGTCTAACAAGATTGTTCAAACTATGACCCCCGGGTCAAAATTGACCCCGTGCAGGTGGTCACTTAGTTTTTAGCTCGACTATTCCAAGAATAAGGAGACTACTGCACTCGCCCCAGCGTCGGCGTCTGCGTCGGCGTCTGCGTCTGCGTTGGTTAAAGTTTTTCATAAAGTCAAATATCTTGAATACTATCAAAGGTATTGACTTGAAACTCAAACTATATGTTAACCATCAACATCTTCACCTGAGGAAACAATCCCCATAACTCTGTTTTGATTTTTGACAGATTTATGCCCCTTTTTAACTTAGAAATTTTGGTTAAAGTTTTTTATAAATTCAAATATCTTGAATACTATCAAAGGTATTGACTTGAAACTCAAAGTATGTGTCTACCATCAACATCTTCACCTGAGGAAACAATCCCCATAACTCTGTTTTGATTTTTGACAGATTTATGCCCCTTTTTAACTTAGAATTTTTGGTTAAAGTTTTTTATAAATTCAAATATCTTGAATACTATCAAAGGTATTGACTTGAAACTCAAAGTATGTGTCTACCATCAACATCTACACCTGAGGAAACAATCCCCATAACTCTGTTTTGATTTTTGACAGATTTATGCCCCTTTTTAACTTAGAATTTTTGGTTAAAGTTTTTTTTTAAATTCAAATATCTTGAATACTATCAAAGGTATTGACTTGAAACTCAAAGTATGTGTCTACCATCAACATATACACCTGAGGAAACAATTCCCATAACTCTGTTTATGATTTTTGACAGATTTATGCCCCTTTTTAACTTAGAAGTTTTGGTGGGTTTTTTTTGTAAATTCAAATATCTTGAATACTATATAAGGTATTGACTTGAAACTCAAAGTATGTGTCTACCATCAACATTATACACCTGAGGAAACAATTCCCATAACTCTGTTTTGATTTTTGACAGATTTATGCCCCTTTTTAACTTAGAAGTTTTGGTATTTTTTTTTGTAAATTCAAATATCTTGAATACTATATAAGGTATTGACTTGAAACTCAAAATATATGTTTACCATCAACATCTACACCTGAGGAAACAATCCCCATAACTCTGTTTTGATTTTTGATAGATTTGTGTCCCTTTTTAACTTTGAATGTTTTGTTAAAGATAGAATACTATCGAACGTATTTACTGTCAACATCTTCACCAATGTTTTTGATTTTTGACATATTTATGCCCTTTTTAACTTAGAATTTTGTCACAGTTTTTCCAGACTAAAATGGAAATACTCAAAATGGCTTTCTTTTGAAATGTCATAGAATAATTATGCAGCATGAAGCGGTCATGCTTTTTTAATTCTATACATATCAATTTTGAAAAGTTACAAAATTATTCATGATCAAATATACAAGGTCATGTATTTCTTTGAAATTATCCCCCCATCCTCCCTCCAGTTGGCTTGCAGAATCCAGAGTAAGGCCTTGAATGCAATGTACATTTACAAAGGTCTTTGAACAAGTTTCATATCTTTGACCTTAATTCTTATAGACAATTACACAATACTCCTGTTCTTAGACAAAAACCCCATTTTACCAACAAGCTTTCGAATAGTCGAGCGTGCTGTCATGTGACCATCATAGGCTTTATATAGGAAAAACTTTAAAAATCTTCTTCTCTGAAACCACAAGGCCTAGAGCTTAGATATTTGGCATATAGCATTGTCTAGTGGACCTCTACCTAGATAGGCTTATATAGGAAAAACTTTAAAAATCTTCTTCTCTGAAACCGCAAGGCCTAGAGCTTAGATATGTGGCATGTAGCATTGTCTAGTGAACCTCTACCAAGATTGTTCAGATTATGACCCCAGGGTCAAAATTGACCCTGCAGGGGTGGTCACTTAGTTTTGCATAGGCTAAATAAATAGGAAAAACTTTAAAAATCTTCTTCTCTGAAACCACAAGGCCTAGAGCTTAGATATTTGGCATGTAGCATTGGCTAGTAGACCTCTACCAAGATTGTTCAAATTATGACCCCCGAGTCAAAATTGACCCCGCGCAGGTGGTCACTTAGTTCTGCATAGGCTTTATATAAGGAAAAACTTTAAAAATCTTCTTCTCTGAAACCACAAGGCCTAGAGCTTAGATATTTGGCATGTAGCATTGTCTAGTGGACCTCTACCAAGATTGTTCAAATTATGACCCCAGGGTCAAAATTGACCCTATAGGGGTGGTCACTTAGTTTTGCATAGGTTAAATATATAGGAAAAACTTTAAAAATCTTCTTCTCTGAAACCACAAAGCCTAGAGCTTAGATATTTGGCATGTAGCATTGGCTAGTTGACCTCTACCAAGATTGTTCAAATTATAACCCCCGAGTCAAAATTGACCCCGCGCAGGTGGTCACTTAGTTTTGCAAAGGCTTTATATAAGGAAAAACTTTAAAAATCTTCTTCTCTGAAACCACAAGGCCTAGAGCTTAGATATTTGGCATGTAGCATTGTCTAGTTGACCTCTACCAAGATTGTTCAAATTATGACCCCAGGGTCAAAATTGACCCTACAGGGGTGGTCACTTAGTTTTGCATAGGCTAAATATATAGGAAAAACTTTAAAAATCTTCTTCTCTGAAACCACAAGGCCTAGAGCTTAGATATTTGGCATGTAGCATTGCCTAGTAGATCTCTTCAAAGTTTGTTCAAATTATGCCCCTGGGGTCAAAATTGACCCCGTGGGGGGTCACTTGTTTTACAAAGACGTATATAGGAAAACCTATTGTATATAACATTATCTAGTGATCTTCCACCAGGCAAGTGGACTTGTACCAAGGTGAGAGCGATATAGGGCCATCTTGGCCCTCTTGTTTAATTAAATGTCACAAACAATTAATTTAATGAAAAAACATACAAAAGGATCATTTTGAGCAATTATATAACAAGAAAATATGTAATACATATAACTATAGCAAAAAATAAGAAAATCAAGAAAATTTATTACCTCCCTTTGAAAGCACCCAAAAAGTAAGTGTTTACCAAAGGTTGACTTTTAAACTGTGTTAAATGCTTTCAGAAGGATACATTTTTAGCTTGACTATTCGAAGAATAAGGAGGCTATTGCACTCGCCCCGGCGTCGGCGTCTGCGTTGGTTAAAGTTTTTTATAAATTCAAATATCTTGAATACTATCAAAGGTATTGACTTGAAACTCAAACTATATGTTTACCATCAACATCTACACCTGGGGAAACAATCCCCATACCTCTGTTTTGATTTTTGACAGATTTATGCCCCTTTTTAACTTAGAATTTTTGGTTAAAGTTTTTTATAAATTCAAATATCTTGAATACTATCAAAGGTATTGACTTGAAACTCAAAGTATGTGTCTACCATCAACATCTACACCTGAGGAAACAATCCCCATAACTCTGTTTTGATTTTTGACAGATTTATGCCCCTTTTTAACTTAGAATTTTTGGTTAAAGTTTTTTATAAATTCAAATATCTTGAATACTATCAAAGGTATTGACTTGAAACTCAAAGTATGTGTCTACCATCAACATCTACACCTGAGGAAATAATCCCCATAACTCTGTTTTGATTTTTGACAGATTTATGCCCCTTTTTAACTTAGAATTTTTGGTTAAAGTTTTTTATAAATTCAAATATCTTGACTAATATCAAAGGTATTGACTTGAAACTCCAAGTATGTGTCTACCATCAACATCTGCACCTGAGGAAACAATACCCATAACTCTGTTTTGATTTTTGACAGATTTATATCCCTTTTTAACTTAGAATTTTTGGTTAAAGTTTTTTTTTAAATTCAAATATCTTGAATACTATATAAGGTATTGACTTGAAACTCAAAGTATGTGTCTACCATCAACATATACACCTGAGGAAACAATTCCCATAACTCTGTTTTGATTTTTGACAGATTTATGCCCCTTTTTAACTTTAAAATTTTTGGTAATTTTTTTTTGTAAATTCAAATATCTTGAATACTATATAAGGTATTGACTTGAAACTCAAAATATATGTTTACCATCAACATCTTCACCTGAGGAAACAATCCCCATAACTCTGTTTTGATTTTTGACAGATTTATATCCCTTTTTAACTTAGAATTTTTGGTAAAAGATTTTATAAAGTCAAATATCTTGAATACTATCAAAAGTATTGACTTGAAACTCAAAGTATGTGTCAACCATCAACATCTACACCTGAGGAAACAATCTCTATAACTCTGTTTTGATTTTTGATAGATTTGTGTCCCTTTTTAACTTTGAATTTTTTGTTAAAGATAGAATACTATCGAACGTATTTACTGTCAACATCTTCACCAATGTTTTTGATTTTTGACATATTTATGCCCTTTTTAACTTAGAATTTTGTCACAGTTTTTCCAGACTAAAATGGAAATACTCAAAATGGCTTTCTTTTGAAATGTCATAGAATAATTATGCAGCATGAAGCGGTCATGCTTTTTTAATTCTATACATATCAATTTTGAAAAGTTACAAAAATTATTCATGATCAAATATACAAGGTCATGTATTTCTTTGAAATTATCCCCCCAATCCTCCCTCCAGTTGGCTTGCAGAATCCAGAGTAAGGCTTTGAATGCAATGTACATTTACAAAGGTCTTTGAACAAGTTTCATATCTTTGACCTTAATTCTTATAGACAATTACACAATACTCCTGTTCTTAGACAAAAACCCCATTTTACCAACAAGCTTTCGAATAGTGGAGCGTGCTGTCATGTGACAGCTCTTGTTGTTACATATTATTTGTAAGTGTTTTACTATGCACAATGTGTCCAGTTAAAGTTTCATTTAGCTATCTGTATATCGTCGGTGGCAATAAACACATGGCCTCCCCTCTAACACTACCCCCAACCCGAGACAACAGCTCATTTTTCTCAATAAAAAGGCTGGTGACCTATCATTTTGAAATTAGTTTTCAATAAAGTGATGTTTGAACAATTCTTCTGCAAAAAATTAAGAAATTCTCATTGCTTGAACATTTAGAAAAAAAACTTTGACAAATGGCTACAAATTTTACGCATTTTTTCACAGAAACTAGTTTCTCTTTATGGGTTTATTTCAGTGTGAATACAATTTGACATCTCAATACATGTAATTTTGTAAAACAGGAGCAATTGCTTAACATTTTATATAAAAAGCAAATTCAGATTTTATTATTGATAAACATGATATTGGGGTCATTTTCACTGCTTTCGGGGGTTTACTGCTTACTTATAAAAAGGGCTGGTGACCTACCTTTTTTAGCTCAACTTTTCGAAGAAAAGGGGAGCTAACCTCGCGTCTGCATCGGTGTCGGCGTTGGTGTCACACCTTGGTTAAGTTTTTCGTACCACCCCACTTTATTTCAAAACTATTAGAGGTATGGCTTTGAAACTTACCATACTTGTTTACCATCATAACCTCCATCTACAGACAAGAGTACATAACTCTGTCAAGGTTTTTGACATAATTATGGCCCTTTTTTTACTTAGAAAGTGTATTGAGCTTGGTTAAGTTTTTCGTACCACCTCACTTTATTTCAAAACCATTAGAGTTATTGCTTTGAAACTAACCATGCTTGTTTACCATCATGACCTACGTCAACAGACAAGAGTACATAACTCTGTCAAGGTTTTTGACAGAATTATGCCCCTTTTTTACTTAGAAAATACATTGAAAATGGGTAAAATCCACTTATTGCCTTAACTCTTCGAGATATTGCTTTGAAACTTTGAATGCTTGTTTACATCATTACCCCCATCTGAAGGCAAGAGAAGGTTACTCTGTCAGGGATTTGTTTTAAAAATTAAGGCCCTTTATGGACTTAGAATCTTGGATAAGTTTTTCGTACCAGTCCACTTTTTGACTAAACTGTTTGAGATATCAATTTGAAAGTTGGAATACTTGGTTACCATCATGATCCCCAAACATTGACAGGAGAAGGTAATTCTGTCAAGGCTTTTATTTGAATTATGGCCCTTTTTGACTTAGAAACTCAGTTAAAATTTTCATTCTTGTCCACTTGTTGACTTAACCATTTGAGATATTACTTTGAAAGATGGATACTTATGTACCATTAAGAGACCTATCTGTAAGCAAGAGAAGATAACTCTGTGAAAATGTTTCTTGATTTATGTTTAGAAATTCCTAGTTAAAGTTAAAGTCTTGTGTGCCCAGAACTGTCAAAGTTTTGTTTTATTGGCAAGCACTAAAAAAGTCGAGCGCGCTGTCTGTTATCCCCCCGCCGAAGGCGAAGGGGATATTAGTAATGGTCTCCGTCCGTCCGTCCGTCCGTGTTTCCGTCCCAATTTTGTCCGGAGCATAACTCCAAAAGTACTTGAGGGATTTTCTTCAAACTTAATACACTGACAGAGCACATTGGGAGGAAGTGCAGTGTGTAAGAACAATAACTCTACCTTGCCTTCTTTTAGAGTTATTCCCCTTTATCAGATTTACTTGAAAAACTTTGTCCGAAGCATGACTCCAAAAGTACTTGAGGGATTTTCTTCAAACTTAATACACTGACAGAGCACATTGGTAGGAAGTGCAGTGTGCAAGAACAATAACTCTACCTTGCCTACTTTTAGAGTTATTCCCCTTTATCAGATTTACTTTAAAAGTTTTGTCCAGAGCATAACTCCAAAAGTACTTGAGGGATTTACTTCAAACTTAATACACTGATAAAGCACATTGGTAGGAAGTGCAGTGTGCAAGAACAATAACTCTACCTTGCCTACTTTTAGAGTTATTCCCCTTTATCAGATTTACTTGTCCAATAAAGATGGTTTAGCATTCTTAATTAGTAACGATTATATTTATACTGAATTCAAGTTAATTACAGGTATTGATACAAACTATTTGAATCAACTTGGCAAAAATTTATAGTATGTGATAATGTAAACTATCGAAACTATCGTGATAGTATCGCGATAGTGAAGCCAACTATTGATAGTCTATTGTGATAGTACTTTTAACTATCGATAACTATCATGATAGTAAATTTGGCTGCAATAGTCAGCCCTAGTAGGTGAACTTGTTGGTTTAATATGATATATTGTATAAGACATGTAAATGTTGTGTCTTAGAAACGGGTATATTAATGCAGATCTGTTTTCACTTAGGTTAAATAAAACTTTGTAGCATCTTAAATTATACTTCAAATTAGTACCAAAAAATGAATTTAATTGCCCATATATTATTATCCCCTGCATTGTCTGAGGATATTGTTTTGGCATTGTCCATTCTGTCTGTCCGAGCTAACGTGTCTAGGACAATACTTAACTGTAAAATCTATTCATTATACCCCTGCCAAATGAACTTTTATATCGAAGATATATAGGAGTCGCCCTGTGATTGGGCACTCAGTCAGTCTGTCCATCTGCCCCTTGCATTTTTCTTGTCCGAAGCAAAACTTCAAAATTACTGGTTTGAATTCAGTGCATCTTCATATAATGGGCAAACAAAATATGAGGAGGTGCAGTGTACAAGAACAATAACCCTATCTTGACTATTACATCTTGAGTAATTAGAGTTATTGCCCTGTGTTACTTTTCCTTGTCCAGAGCATAACTTGAAAACAATTGTAGGGGACTGTCTGCCCAATGTATTACCATGCAGGGGATTTTGGCCTCCCTGTGGAAAATCAAGTAGGGGATTTTGTCCGCCTGTGTAATTTTTTGTGCAGGGGATTTTGTCCGTGGATTTTGTATACCCTTGAAAACTACTGGTTGGAATTCAATACTTCATTCAATGGTCAAGCACAATGACAGGAAGTGCAGTGAACCATAACTCTATCTTTAGTAATTACAGAGCAATTGCCCTTTATTAAGTTTCCTTGTCTGAAGCAAAACATGAAAACAACTGGTTGGAATTCAAGCACTATGAGAGAAATAGCATTGTACAAGAACTATAACTCTATCTTGACTATTAACTGAGTTATTGCCCTTTGTTTGTTACTTTTCCTTGTCCATAGCATAACTTGAAAACTACTAAATGGAATTTAATACAATATCATACAATGGTCAAGCAAAATGAGGGGCAGTAAAACACAATGATGGCAGCAATAATATCCATGGTGACATTGGCAAGCGGCAGATGGAACATTGACTGTTAAAGTTGAAAGCTGAAATAAGTTCAGCTCAGATAATAATCAGCGGTAGGGTCACAGTGATTTGCAATGTCTACATACACCAAGTAACATTTTAGTGACTTTAGGTTTGCTGGCGTCAGTCATACGTCTGTTCACTTTTCCACATTTCTGAAACCACTGGTCCAATATTGATGAAACTTGGCAGGGATATTTGTAACATAGTGTTATGTAGTGGATCTCTATGAAGATTGTTCAATTCAGAATCCTCGGGTCAAAATTGACCCTTTCTGCTCTTGATGACTTTGTATTATAGACAATTGAATGAATATATTAGAACCATTGAATTAGCATTCATTTTTTTGTGACATCATAAAAATAGTCAATCTCCTTTCCATATTTTGCACTTTTTCAGTGGTGTTTCAATATTATTTTAATGGTTTTTATGTCACTCTTTTAGAGAACAGGCGATACATAGGGATCGCGTTGTCCATCGCTCTGTCCATCTGTCACATATAAGTCAGTCACAATCCTTAATGTTGGCTATAACTTTTCCATTTCTTAAGATATCTTCCACAAACTTGCAAATTGCATTGCTTATGACAAAAGGGTCATGATGCCGCTAACGTTTGTAGGTCAAGATCATATTTGATAGAGTTATGCCCCTTTTTGTACTTAGATTTTGTCACGGAATTAGTTATTCTGACAAAGTGTAATAGGGCAACACAAGTGTTTTACTGAACACCCATCTAGTTAAATGTAATTGTACAACCTTTTAAATGGTATTGAAATGGTTTGATATAATTGAAATTGCAATGGTTTGAACAAAAATAGGTATTGCAATTGAATTGCTCTTTGCTAATGGAGTTATCATCAAATAATGTAACAATTGTCCAAAGTCCCCTTTTCCTGTGACACCACTCCTTTGACCTTTTACTTGTAGAAAAAAATGAATCTGTAAACAGATAACATTGTTTCTAGTACATTTCAAAAAATAATAGTAGTATATTGTGTTAGTAATTACCTTGCACTTGTGAATATGTTCTGTAAATGTTATGCCCCAGTTTTCCATGCAAATTTTTATAAAGAATTTGCATGGAATACTGGGGCATTACATAACACCTTTAATTTATGTTTCAATAAACATAAATACAAGTATGGCATAATGACAAAACTTTTGATTAACCAATACCGAAACTGCTGCATAGAAATGAAGCTTTGTTCATGACTTTCACAGACAAATTGAAAAAATTGTAATTTGTCTGATTTAATTGTATTTGAATATTTCAACGTCTACCCTTTTAAATTTCTGAAATGGCATTTTACGTCATATTTTAATAAGTACAATTAATTGTTCGAAATGGGTAGCCATTGAAGTTTACTGATTGAATAGGGAACAGTGTAGATCATGATATAAGACTGCATGGATGTATGGGCTGATCATGATTTGCAGTGGATGGAAAGCCTGAATTACCGGTACTTCTATAAGCAGTGTAAGGGTTAAATGATGGGTGAAATGTCTTGCATGTTTCATCATGTCTCTCATTTAGTGTTGGGAGACATTAATTTGGTACTAACTGTCTGTCTGTACGTCACAAAGTTTTTCGGCGCAACTCCTACAAGCCTGGATGGATTTTACTGAAACTCAGTAGTAATGTTAAGTACCAAGAGAAGTTGTGCATATGTCAGCATTTCCCAGTTCAGTGATTCTTAGCCGTGTCATGGCCCCTTATCCTAAACCCTAACCCTAAGTGTCTGCACAACTCCTCTTACACAGCTAGGCGGATTTCAACCAAACTTTACATGAATGTTCAGTGCCAAGTCTAGTTGTTGGTATTGGCAGCATTTTCCGGTACAGTGATTCTCAGCGTTATCTTTCTTTCTTTTGAAGGCCATGTGAAAATAAGTTATGTTTTTAATTATTTGTACTTCATGACACACATACCTCTCTATCATACAGTGTTATGTTGTGGGAGACATGTGGAATTTTTCTAGAGAAAACAACCTCTACAGTACTTATTTTATGAATATGTATATGATTATTTGAGAAAAAAATAAGATGACAAGATTAACATATATTTGTTACATGTATTTGTGAATACAAATATCAGCATTGCAATCTCAAAAAGCTGAGGTAGGCAACATTAGGAAAACTAGAATAACAGTGATCTAAAATACCCATTCAAGGAAAAATCAATCAATATTTAAATGCCAAATATCATTCCTGTTTGAGATTGTGCTAGACTTATGTAAAGATGACATGGGCTGTCCACAGCTTCAATTTGACTACAGTAAAATACCTTGATATGTAAGAAAAGACAATAGCTACTAAATATATAGTTATTGAAATACAACTCTCAACCAAACTTTAAATGTTAACATAAAGAGCCATGTACAGCGAACATAATCTTCTTCAATTTTATCTATTCATGAAAGCAGGGTCCGTATATTACATAATATATGTAATATACAGACCCTGATGAAAGCTACCACAGCCTCTCCTCCCATATCCCAACCTATTACTTAAACTATTACTATGTATTGTGGTAATTCTTAACAAGAAGCCCAAAGGGGCCAGTATCGCTCTACTGGACTGTTCTGAGTAAGTTTTGTGAAACTATTTTAGAATGTTATCAAGGAAAAGCTAACAGAGATCACTGTGACCTTGACTGATGCCAAAAAAGTAGGGATCATCAACCCAGTATGACCAATCATTCTTTAAATTTTCAAGACTGTTGTTGATGATTACATCTCAAAATATTAAGCGGAATTGATTTTCAAAGTTTGGGTCACTGTGACCTAGACTTTTGAGTTTTGATCCACTGACCCCATAAACATTTACAGACTGCATGCAATCTAGTTACCTTCTGAGCAAGTTTCATCAAAGTCAAATGAAAACTGTGACCCGTCTAGTGTAATCAAGGAAAAGCTAAATGCGGTCACTGTGACCTTAACCTTTGACTGACTGACCCCAAAGACAATAGGAATTGTCTAATCAGTAATACCAAACATCCTATGAAGTTTGAAGACTGTGGGTGATGACGATCTCAAGATATTAAGTCGAAAAGATTTTACAAAATTTCGGATCCCTGTGATTACTTACTCCTGAAATAATAGGGATACATCAACAGGTTGCAGACAACTTTCTGTGCAAGTTCTTAAAAAAAGTCAAATAAAATTGTGACCTGTAGAGTGTTATCAAGGAAAGGTTTATGGACAGATGGATGGATGACGGACAAATCACCATGGCATAATTAAGCTCTGCTGGACTTTGTCTAGTACAGCTAAAAATACATTTGTGAAGAGGATCACCAGAATTTCCTTCCATAGTAAACAAAAAGGTTCTAAATTCCTTTATCTTCATCATTATTCTAAAAGAGACTTTCCTTCAATATATATAAATAATATATTTGTAACCTTTCAATTTTTCAACTCAACTGCATGCTAGCAAAGGCTAAACTGCATTTAGATTGCATTCTTAGAAGTATGCCCAATTGTACTTAATAATAAAAGACGGTACAGAGCAAAGTTTACATGCAACATGTGCAATACTGCAAACAGCACGACGTCATTTGAAAAATGGTTTCATTGACTTGACATTTTATCACACAATTACTAGTTTTTGCATAGTATAACCTAATTCTACTGTCCTATTAACTACATGCTTAATTAATGATCCTCTATCAACTCGTCTTCCATGGCTTTTTGCTGAGCTTTGAGCTCTTCCATTCTAAGTCCTATTGTAGAAATAACCTCCTGTCTTTGTGTACTAGAAAGTTTATCAAGTAGCTGTTTATATTCTGTTAATGTTTTATTAACTGCCTCCTGTGCCTCTTCCAGGTCTTCAGAAAAATAAACTGTACCCCGACTTTCCCTCTGAAAATAAAAAAAAGAAAATCTGGAGTATGTTTGATCAAGGTCTTTCAAATAGTATTGAAAGACCTTGGTTTGATGATATATTGTGAGTACAAGGTCATGGATGTAGCTGCTGTGTTGCCAGTCTAAGATAAAGAATCCCAGAGGTTCCAGTAGCTGCTGAAGCTCTAAATGTCAATACAATGATGAGTGCGTTGCATATTAGATAACAAGGCCTACCTACCTACCTGCCTGCCTGCCTGCCTGCCTGCCTATTTCCTACCTACCTACCGGTACCTCCCCCCTCCCAACCTCCCCTGCCTACCTCCCTCCCAACGTCCCCTACCTCCTTCCTCCCTGTCTACCCAGCACGGTTACCACCTATGATGTACTGCAACACCCTCTTTCAGTATTATGTGCAGGTGCGTGTCTGCGGGAGAGTTTAAAAGAAGAAATGTAAAGGAGAATAAAAGTAATACTATACATGTATTTGTGAGAGTTGAAATAAAAAATTGATAGTATTAGTTAAGAAGAGAAATTATACAGCTAAAACAGATAAAAACAATATTTTCATTTTAAATGTGGTAGGGAAGAGTGGTCACCTGCTTTAAATTGGTCCAGGGTGTAGGAACCTGCACAAGTTCAGATGGCAGTGAGTTCCATAGGACTATAGTTGCAGGAAAAAAGGAATATTTGTAATAGTTACATGGAGTTAGGATCTGCCTGAAAGAAAGAGGATGTGAGTGGAGGGTGAGAGGGAGGGGGGGCGGAGGGGGACACAAGTAGCGAGTTCTGGCACTGCAACCAGTCCATGCACAATCTTGTAAAACATTAGGAGTCTGGCATCAGATCTCCTATTTTCCAGGGAACGCTAAGCTAATTATCTACCATATGTGAGACACTGCTGTAGAAATAACCCTCCGTCTTTGCGACTAGAACGTTTTCAAGTGCTGCTTTATATTCTGTTGATGTTCTGCTAAGTGTAAGGACACCAGACAGAACTGGCATATTCAAGCTGGGGTCTAACCAGGGTTTGTATGCAAATTCCCTTACGCTTGAGGTTTAATTCATTATGTTCAATAACTTGAGAACCATTGGGCATAAGATCCTCAGACTCGCATGGACAGGTCCGTGATTGATCACTATATAGAATAGTGACAATTACAATGTTAGTTCATATATGAAAACTTTGAAGACATTTACAATATTAAACAGAGAAAACATTAAAAGTGCCAATGAAACATGGGTTAATGTCATGCAGCAATTCCAATAAAATAAAAATTAAACCATTTGTAACCCCTTTCTATTTACAGCTAGGTTACTTACTTCGTGAAAATGAATGGTGACTTGCCCCACTGTGTTCCTTTAATTGTTCGTTTTGTCCTCGTGTGTTTGCTTTGTATGCTAGTGTGTGTTGGTAGTGTATATGTGTGTGTGTACATGATTGTGTGTCGTTAGGTGTGTATGCGTGTGTGTGGGTGTGTTGCTGGTGTGCACTTCCAGGTGGAGTGGGGGTTCGTTTTGGGGAGGCTTGGTTTTTGCAGGTAGGTTGACTCCCTGTTTGATATTATTTTTGTTGTTTTGATTACACAGGAAAGTACACTGAATAAAAGCTTACAGCATCACTGAGCATCTCTCTTGCTTCTGCAAATTGATCTGTCAAACTATTCATCAATTTCTTGACTTCTGGAGGCTCCAATTGCTTGTCATTCCATAAAACTGACTGACATGAAAACTTTCTTGAGCAAATAAGTGAATTTTGTAGTGTGCAAGTTGTCTTGGTGTTTACAACATTTAATTTTAGCACATTTTGCCATTTGTTTACAAATTTGAGGGCAAACCTGGAGGCTGCCATTTTGAATGGTAAACCGTAATAATAGAACATCATAACAGTTACTGCAGTAGGTCAAATACAACTAAAATGTGTGTGTTCAGGATGGTCAAAATTAATGTAATATGAAAATAGGCAATACCTTTATCTGGCAAAAACATTAATATGAAAATAGGCAAAACCTTTATCTGGCAAAAACATTAATATGAAAATAGACAAAACCTATATCGGGCGAAAGCATAACAGTAATTTATTTTTAAAAATGTTACGAATTTTCAGGGCCCAGGGCACATGTAATGTAGAGGCTAGTGGGGTATTATTTTGCCTTGTACATGTTATATTGACTGACTCGGGGGGCTGTGGGCCGAGGGGTGGAAAAACGTTTAAGTTGCGGGGGCCCCGGGGGCCCAAAAGCGTTGGGGGTTCTGAAAATTGTTGATATCGAATATCCATTGAATCATGAATCAAAGTGTTGACTGCTAAAAGAAATGTTACTTTTTGTCGCGTAACAAGAAAGGGTATCAAACTTTAGTAATGTGTACATAAATAGAATGTCTTTACAGTTCCAAAGTAAAAACCTGCATTGAACGAGATTGTGTTGCATTGTGGTTTTTTCAAAACAAAAATGGCTGACATTTAATGACGTCACATAAATGACATCATTTGCCAATCGGAACACCTCGGCAGAATGCTTCTTTTTTGGGGGGGGGGGGGATTTGGCGGGGACTTCCGATTGGTTATTTGCAGTGGAAGTTAAAAAAGCGGTGCATCGTTATAAGTATGTTTTCGCAGAGGTCCAGGTGCGGACAATTTGAAATCTTCCATGGATAATCACAAATCACATAATTGCTTTCAGTATTCAAGTAAATACAATTGGATGGGTTTTTTTGGAGGGGGGGCGGTTTTTTTTTTTCCATAATATGAAAATCCCAGCAAATCCCAGCATGTGATATAACATGGTAACTTTAGAAATGGTACGAATTTTCAGGGGACGCAAAAACGGTTCAAGTTCCGAAAATTATTGGTCACGTACATGCATCAATGGTTGATTGCAAAAAATGGTGCTTTTATGGCGTCACAAGAAAGAGCATCAAACTTTAGGAATGTGTATAAATAGGAACTCTTTCATTTCAAAGTACAAAGCTGAAGTGTTGCGTTTTCAAACACAATAATTTCAGACATTTAATGACAACAACAACAGAGTACCTGTAGACGCGAATAGGAAGTCCTTGGCAAAGTCCCTTCTTCACTCTGCCGAGATTTGAAAAGGCGCACAGACGGTGCATCGTTATAAGTATGTTATCGTATCGTCCATGGGTGCGGACAAATTGAAATCTTCCATGGGTACTAACCATCGCGCCCTGCGAGCTTTCGCCGGTACTAAATAACTTGTAGGTGTATGGGAGATAACTTCAAAATTTGTGTGCGATGTTCTCGTATGAGTTACCTCTCTTCGTATGCAAAACATAATGTCTAAGTGTGCGCTTTTTTCTTTCCACATAACATAATTATGTTTCAACTCGGTAAAAACTCAATTTATACAGTTTGAAAATTGTTACACATATGTTACTATTCTTATCCATTTTATTCCTCGGTAGCTCTCGTACTGAGATCCTATTTGTTGCTATTTACAGATTTAGACAATCCCAGCAAATTTTATTGCTTGCAATAGTAAATTAAAGGTACACTCCCTACATCTACCTGATTATATTCTCGAAACATTAGATTATGTGTTCAATGAACGTAAAATGACAAAGCATGAATACAATGTATTTAATTAAGAACCTATTGCAAAAAATGCTTCATTTTACCAAAATTAATCAATATAGAGGCATTCTGCAATAAAAGGCATCTACCCATTAATTGTACAACAACTTTACATAGATAATTGCATGGTTTTAGGTTTAGTTAAAATACTTGGAGGTCATTTAGTTTTGCATCAGTTATAGGGTATGTCCCTTTAAATACTCGATATTTTAGCTATGGTTGGGCTTTGCCCCCTTAGAGCTTTCACCCATATTACTGTTTATTGTAAGGGGAAGTAACTGTTGCGGAGAGTTCGAAAAAATTTCATTTGATCAATAATTTTTCCGAAATGATTTTCATTTACATGGGTTGTAGGATTGATTCAGATGGGAAATACGTATTTTAAAATAGATAACCGTAAAATTAATGTTTTAGAATTAAAAAAGAACGGGCGGTGGAATTCTTGGTAGACAGTACAGCGAAACATTTATGTTAGCATGATGTCCTGAAGTTGAAGGTAAGCATATGTATGAGTATTTAGCTGAATACTGAAAACAATTACAATAACTCAATCGACATATACCATGTGAAATCAGAACGTGTCTTGAAACATGGATATTGATGTTTGACCCTGAAAAAGTGACCTTAAAATTGAGCAGGACAACTGTGAGAAGTTATTTTAAAATTAGTATATATGCATGTAGAAATTACAGTCCAGTCAAAAAATACCAGAACATTACCCTAATGTAATTCCTCCTGCATTAGGTGTGGTGCATGCATGAAGAAGTTACAGCTCAGACACAAAATATTGATATACATGTATAAACATACATACCAGGGTGACTGTTACCTTTAAGGTAAGTCCCTGAATCTGGTGCATGATACACCCTTGTGTTATGGTCAACAATTGTTTGAAGTTAGTTGAAATCTGGCTGGGCATATATGTAGAAGGGGAGAAAGGGCAGGAAAAGAAGGGCAGACTGATGGACAGCCAGGACACAAAGTGCAGACTGATGGACAGACAGACAGAACAGAGTAAACCTTTAGTCCTAAACAATCGTCCATAGGTTCAGGATTTATCACCAAAGTTGTGTACATTTTTATTCACTGCACCTTTATCAAAATTTAGTTTACATAATTAGAAACCATTGAAAAACAAGAGGGCCAAGATAACCCTATATCGCCACCTCAGATAGAGAAATTGGGGTTTCATTGACCCTCTTTTTTTTTCAACCCCCTGTCTTGGTACTGACAGTATCAACAAAACATTAATGTCTAGAAATCATGTGATCATGTCATTCACTATCACGATTACGTCACAAATTTTATTCCCGCCATTTTGAATGTTTACACAAAGTTTTACTGCATGAGATAAATTTTAGTGCCCATCAATACATTGTCCGATAAGGTAGGTACCTTTCGTGAATCGGATTTAGTTTTTTTATGAAATGCAATCAGTTCAATTTTACATTTAATCAAACTATACAAATAGTGGACCCGTTTCTGGCAGCCATTTTTATAGTATCTTGCAACTCATGAAAGTGTCTTTGAAAGGACATAGATTGCTATTGACGTATTGACCCCTAATTAATTATAATTATTTAGTTATATTTTAGTTGACTTTAGAAAAACACTAAATGTACATATTTAGCTGATCTAGTATACACAATTGTAATATTCTACTTTCGAGACGAATGTGTGTCAGAAAGGGCCCCACTTCCAGAAAGGACCAGTACCAAAAAAAACCAAAAAGGCCCAAATCCCAGAAAGGCCCATCCAAAAAGGACCAGTATGTTCTATTGTAATAATTCGTTTGTACCTTAGGGAAAAATAAAGTTTAAGAGCATTAGAAAAACTCCACCAATTATACATAAAAGCAAGTACTTAGAGTGAGTGCAAAAATGTATATCAACAGTGAAATTTATGATGATAACACAAATTATTTACAAATTTCATTTATGAAAATAAAAAACAGACTTATGATTATAAAAATCAACAAAATGTTTAAAAAATAGACATAATTAACAGACATAACAGTCTGGTATATTATAATGGTATTAATAAAAAAATCATAAAGTAATTATAAGTGCTAATTGGTTACTTGGTGCCAATTAACCCAATTATTATAAAGGTATTTATCGAATGTATTCATTAAGTAATTACCAGTGCTAATTGGTTACTTTGATGCAGTCCCACTTGTGATAATGGTATTTACATGTAACAAATGTGTTCAAGTAAATAGACTAATAATGGACATTGGCATGGTTTAAAAAAGATAAAAACACAGCCAGGACACAAAGTGCAGTCCAACTGATGGACTAGTACCTTTGACAGAAGGGCTTGTCCTTTTGAGCTATAGGCATAGCATAAACCTTTGTCCGTAAATGTCAATTTCGTTATTATCTCTTCCTATTTGGTGTCAGTTGTATCTACTTTTACAATCATCCAAAATATTCTTATCATGCAGTATTATTCACGATTGTTACTCTAATAATTATCTTAAAATTAAGTAAAATGAAGTTCATAGCCTTCAAATAATGTTATAAACTTCATTGGTAAAAAACAAGAGGGCCAAGATAACCCTATATCACTCACCTCAGAATACTATATATACATACGGCAAGTAACAAGTGTTTTCATTAGTGATGTGACCAATATGGACTCAAAACACTTAGGCACAATAATTTGTAAAAACAAAAAAAATATTTATAAAAAAGGATTTATATCCCACAATTTTTTTTTTTTTTTACACCAAGGTTTTTTTTTTTTTTTGCCCCCCAACCCCAAAACGACCCATATTCGAACTCTATCTAGATTATATCAAGGCAGTCATTATGACCAAGTTTCATGAAATTCCAATGAAAAAATGCAGCCTCTAATGCATACACAAGGTTAAGTGTGGACAGACAGATGATGGACACCAGACCATCACAATTACTCCTCTTGAGCACTTCATGCTCAGGTGAGCTAAAAAGGCAGAAACAGAGGACTTGATAAGGGCAACATAAAACATATTCATAATGCTGTCAACCTTCATTTATTTACAAAAAATTCATTTAGGTCAAGTGAAGGCACATCAACAGTCACAAAATCTACAGAAACAAGAGACACAAGAAATACATACACTCATGACTGGACTGACAGCTGGTAAGGAGTCAATTCCTTGCAATGTTTGTTAAAGCTAGAAAGACTCAAACTTGACATAACATAATCGAACATTCAGTTTTGGAAGATGATCTTATTACATTATCAAGTTTACTCAGTTATTTATCCTCCAATTACTAGTATGGTACATACTCCTGAAACAGTCAATTTGTCATTATTAATTCCCTAATGTTGGAAAAATGGGAACTGAAATGCATGCATATTATTCATTGTCACTATTCTTTTGCACTTCAAGCTGTGTGAAACGTGAGCCTTTTCTTGTAGGAGCAGGGCTTTCCTCGCTGATTACCAATGTCATGAGCTTGACAGATTTAATGTGATTCACAGATGTTGAAATTAGTGACAAAATTTCAATACTAGATACCCACTGGCAACATGTTAAGATTGCCAACTGTACTACAAACATGTGTCTTGTACATGAGAAACCGTCCCATTGTCCACAGCTATGCAAAATCTTCCATGTATGAGGAAGCAACAGTCTAGACTTGTGTATCCTTTTTTTTGTTTCAATCGCTAATGCAACCTTGACCTTTGAGCTAAAGACCTGGGTATTGCACGCAAAATGCCTGCCCATTGTAAGAACAGTTGTGCGAAGGGAATTCAAAATCCTTCAATGCATGAGGAAGTTACAGCCAGGACAAATTATCATGTGTCCATTGTTTACATTTAATATCTTGGTGTTTTCTTGACTTTTGAACTATGGATCTACATTGTAGTCCTTACATGTGACATGCTGTCAAGTTGTGGTGAACAAATATGCAAAATGAATTCAAAAGCCTTCAATGCATCATTTTTGATAAGCAATTTTTTGACACACTACACCAAAATGTCAAAGTAACAACTGTGTTGAGTCATCACCTGCGGGCTCGACAAAAATTAATAAGGATAACAAAATTTTACTATGTTAACAAGTTCATGGCTACAATCTGTTCGTTTGACAAAATTTGACAAAATTTAGAGAACCAAGGAGTCCTTAGCAGGAGCTAAGAAACAAGATTTTGTTGCACACAAAGCATATACACACATTATGTATACTGTAGCAAAAAGGCTGCAGGATCAGTTGCTAAGCAACATTTTATGATCAAATTTACATAACTTCTGTACAACCTGTTGTCATTACACTAAATTTGAACACAGTATGTTTTACAGTCTTTCACAGTAAGTTTAAAACATATAATTCTAGCACCATTGCCTTGACACAAACAAATTTTGTAGTCCTGTACCAAGTCAGCACCTTTATGCTGTTGCTAGGTAAAAGTCTATTATGCAGTTGCTAAGCAAAGTCTATCTTGGAATTTAAAAATAATTTTGGCACCAATTTAAATATAATTGTCCTGCTGCCAAAGCAACATACTATCACGTATGTTGTTTAGATGCAGACAGAATGTGTTTCTTGTACTGGTCACTAAGTCCTCTCATCCAGTAACTTAGCAACGATTTATCATCAGCTGTAGCACCAACAATCTTTAAGAGATTTTTTGTGTCTTCATCACTTCGACCACCTCCAGCCTTAGTAAACTTAAACAACACCTTCACTTTACTGAAATAGAAATCAAAATGATATATTATTTAAATACACCAGTAACATTATTCAAAATTGCTTTAAATAAGTGAAAGACACAAACATAGACAAGTCTCTTGACATAGACTTAATATAAAATGGATGCTCACACGTAAACGAGTGAAAATTAACCCTCAAAGAAAGAATTTGTAAGTGCTTTACTCTTTACATTTTTTTTCCAGAATTTTCTACATCATTGACCTAACACTTCTTCTAAAATTTGCCTCAGAAAATATGAACTTGTTGCTATTATCATGACCACTTTAGTGTAATGGTTGTAAAATTGCAATCTTTTATCTATACTACTTTATTGTCATTTGCAAAACAAGTTCTTACCAGTTATATTAATCACTCTCAAAACTCAGTCCAGATAGAAACAACCCCAGAGAAAAAAGGGCAATTTGGAATTAATTAGTCTTGTCTAAGAACACTATATGGTACTAGCGGGGAACAGACCTTGGATCCTCCAATCCTCAAGCAAACACCTTACCACTGTGCAATGGCAGTAAAATTGCCATAATATAGATCTGACAGATTTGTACGTAACTATAAAATATAATATTCTTACTTCATCCATTCTTCCTTCAGACAGATGAGACACAGATCTACCACTTCCATACAGAGATTCTCATTCTTTATGGCATATTCCATCTTGCTTAGGACACATGGAGCTGAAAAAAGTACGAGAGCAAAACTACTGACATTTTTCTTCAATGAACAAGACCGGTAATAAAAATCGTACACAAGTAAACAATATCAAAGTACCCACTAAACACCATCATGAATCATGATGATGCAAAGGGTCTGTGACTAAAAGAAGGGTGAAAAAACTTTTAAGCAGAGAATCTGAATACATTTATATGCGAAGGAAAGGTGTTTGTTTATTATAGTGTCAACCCTACTTTACAGGCAGCCACTTCTGACTTATGAAACATCTTCTTTCTCTGCACATTTACCTCCTGAATCCTATCCTTTTAATGCCAGCTCACCAACTGGCCTTATCAGAAAAGACCCCTGCTAGTATTCAAACTATCAACCTCATCTCCCATGGTGGATGCCTAAACCACTAGACCAAGGGAAAAGCTATAATGTATGTCACAGGAAGTTATTCTGTAAGAAACACTTGTTTGTCAACATGGGCTCCTGGGTGATTACTTCAGTCACAAATATGTAAGTATAAATATCAAAAAGAGAAACCTCCACACCTTTCTCAAGTTTGACTTCACTACTAAACTTGAATCTGTAATCTTGAAGTGGGTCTGATTCTGCTGTATGGACACCTGGTGGTTCAAATATATCTACAAGCAGGAATGGCTCATTCTTGCTCACATGTGCTGGTATTGACACAGAGGGACTCAAACCAAGGAAATTACACAAGTAGGATTCAACATACACATCAGTATATGGCTTGGCATGATAGCATCCCTTTGGTAGTAAACACTGGAAATGAATTTATAAAAGATCATTTTTTAAAAACAGTCTTGATTAAGTTAACGAGAGCTGCAAGACAGCACCCTTGACTTTTCTCAGTGCTTGCCAATAAAACAAAATTTTCAGCAGTAAACAGCAAAACAAAAATCTGTGTAATTTCAAAGCGTAAACAAGAGCCCTTAGTAGCAAGATATTAAGTCAAGAGTTATCTAACTTAATTGTTTGATACCATTGAAAACTACAGCAAAGTTTCAAATTAAAACTTTTCAGTGGTTACAGAGATATGTGCATGGCAGTGCAGTTTAAATTTCTAAGTACAATAAAAACTATTTTTTGACAAAGTTATCTACTCTTGCTTGCACATGTCATAATGATACACAAGTATTCAAACTTTCAAAGTAACATCTCAAATGATAAGTCAGTAAGTAGTACTAAAAGAGGGCTAAGATGGCCCTATATCGCTCACCTGTATATTAATTGCCAATAATACAAAGGGTCATGATTTTAACATAATTCATACTGGTCCACTACACAATGCTTAGTAACATTCCAAATATCTAAGCTCTGTCTGTGGGCCTTGTGATTTTTTGAAGTTTTCTCTATATAAGCCTATGCAAAATCAAGTGACCCCACTCCTGGGAATGGTTAATTTTTACCCATGGTCATGATTTGAACATTCTTGGTAAAGTTCCACAAGGCAATGCTACATGCTAAATATCTAAGTTCTAGGCCTTGTGGTTTCAGAGAAGAAGTCTTTTAAAGTTTTTCCTATATAAGCCTATGTAAAACTAAGTGACCACCCGCCCGGTGTCAATTTTGACCCAGGGGTCATAATTTGAACAATCTTGGTAGAAATCCGCTAGACAATGCATCATGCTAAATATCCTAAACATAAAAATTGTAAGATAAACATTCTGATAAGATTGTATGAAGATTTGAGTTTACGAGAACTATTAGGATCGTGACACAATCCTTTTCTCCCTTTTAACTGCATGACCTTAATATTAACCTGAAATAACTAAGATTTCCTCTTAACCCTGTTTTCATTATGTCTAACTATATGACAATATTTCATTAAGATCTTCTGACAACAAAAACTGCAGGAGAGTTATAAAATTTTTTTTCATCTTTATGACCCCATAGCCCCATTTTGACAATAATGACAAAATTCTACTCCAAGTAAGTTCAAATTTGGACAAAAATCCACAAGGACTTGGTAGTTACAAAGAACAATAGAGGAGATATATATACTTACTGTAAGAGCATCAAAGAATGTCCTAATGAGAGTTTTTCCAGTTCCCCTCAATATCACCTGGTTACCAATGACAACATGATGTGACAATACATGGAACTTCTCTGGTCCCAATAGCTATAAATATACAAGGTATTGTTAAAAAATATTATTAAAAACATAAGTCATGAACTATTTGCATACTCTAGCAATTCCCATATTTGAGGACCTACTTATGCCTCACTTCACACTTTTAAATATAATTCAATATACATATTCATGCTTGTGTTTAAAAGCAATTTAAAGACTACCTTGACAAGGTGGCGGATACTTTGAATTTGTGGACTCCCATCATCCTCAGGTACTTCCTCTACAGACTGGTTCTCTGTTGTTGGACTAGAGAGAGCTTCCTGTCCCTCTTCAATATCATCATCACAGCCTAACTTCTTACTGAACAGCTTCACAAAACCTTCTTCAGTTTCTGGAAAAGAAAACTCACTACATTAAAGTGTTAGATCCTAAATGCATCTGGGTCTTAAAATGTGAGTTACAAACAATCAATATCTTATCATTACACATTTTTGGCATTGAGTACTGTTTCTTACAGAAATGAGAATACATTGTGTACTGAAAAAAATTGAAAACAAAGTTGAGCTTAAGCTTAGCATGACGAGTTGTTTGCTTAATTAACACCGTCCTCAAATCACACACTGACCTTGAACATAAACAAACCACATATAGCTATGATTGTACATAATTTAATCAAGTAAAATTACAATGAACAAACCTTCTTGCTTTTCCATGTCAATAATGGAATCCTCAGTGGGTGGACCTTCCAGCAATGTTTCTGACAGTCTGTTTCCACACGCTTTCAGTATCCACACATACGATGTGTGTAAGATCTTAAATATATTTTTATCGTCTGTTAGTTCCACCAGGGATCTAGCTGGTTTATTTACATTACCTCCCCTTTGTTGTATGAAATATTTGGGATTTACACTTGATGTCAGTCTGTGCTGCCTTTGAGGAAACTTCACCTTTTCATCCTCAAACACAGAATTTGCTTTTGTTTTTAAATGTTTCACAACAGTTTCTATGTGTGCTACTAGAAATGGCCAAGAATTGAGAAGATAAATTTTGTCCATCATTACTACCAGTATACTGTAAAGTCTCTGAAAGCCTCTGGCCTGGTTGTCTTTTATATAAAATGTGTAGCTGATAGCATGGCCTTGTTGTTCATCCCCAAAGAATACGGGTCCTTCTCTGCCTGGACATACCTGCAAAAAAAAAATCAGTATAATTGTGGAAACAGAGAGAAAAACAGTTTTGAAACAAGGACATGACGGCCCTGAATTGCTCACCTGAGTAAAATTGCTCAAATTCTACACCAACTAGAGGCTTATTTTTTGCCCAGAGATGAGCCACATTTGAACCTGTCTGAGACTGGTCCAAATTTCTTCCCTGTAACTTAAAAAGAATGAAAGTAGGTCAGGGTCACATGAAAAACTTGGCTACAGTCAAACAGTCATATTCATTGCAAATATGATTAGGATTAGTGAAGAAATAGAGGTACTAGAGTGTACACTTAATTAAATATTGCTATTTTTAAAACATCAGGGCCTATAACACTAAAAGTATTACACTGATAAAGCCTATAATCAAACTCATCCAAGATTTTATTCTCATACATATTCTGTGCAAAAATGAATGCCCATAGGTGAGCTAAAAAGTGATCAGTGAAAAGAGATTTTGAAGCACAAGGGACATGAGTTGCAGCAGCTACATGAACCCCTGTGTAGACACACAAAAACTAGACATGTTCCTATGTAGCAGTATTAACTTACTTCACAGCTTAAGCTCCTGATACAAGCTTGACGTATCATTGCAAACACGTCCCTGTGTGTTGGTCTCTGTGAGCTTACATAGCTTACACCAGCATCCTCGTCATGACTCACAAATCCAAGGTGGACAGAGGTGCAACCCTAAAAATCATAGTAATACATGTACACTAGTATAATGAAATTCCAAGTGATACATCACCAACAGAAAAAACCTTTTTTATTTTCAAAAATTATAATTATACTAAAGATGTAAAAGTGATGGAAACCCTTTTAATTAGTTAATATCATTTTTATTACAAATGGCTCTTTAAATGAATAAAAACTGCCAAAACACTTGACAGCCAGCACAAAAAGTGAATGACTATTGGGTAACAAAAACAGAAGTTAAGTATACAGTTTTAATTCATTAAATTAACATTACTTCTTAAAGTCCAAATTTCGTCCTCTTGCTTGAAAAAACAAAAACTAAACCATACAGTAGTCCAAGATCAGTCAAGGTCAAAGTTAAAATCTGCATTTCAAACCTGTGCATATTATTCAGTTTTAATTGATGTAGCTTCAAATACAAGAAAGAAGGTTAAGGTCAGGTACAGTCAAAATCTACATGCAAAACTGTATATATGGTCCAAATTTCTTCTTAAAGCTTCAAATACAGAAAGTAGGATAGTAGGTCAAGGTCAGCTACAGTCAAAGTTGAAATCTGCAGGTAAAACTATCCATATAGTTCAAATTGCATTGCTATAGCTTAAACAAGAGGGTCATGATGGCACTATATCGCCCACCTGAGTATCATTGCACTTTAAAAAAAGCAGGAAACAAGGTAACAATCAAGGTCAGTCATAGGAATTTTGGAAATACGTTTGCAGAACTGCACAAATAATCCAAATTTCATTTCTCCAGCTTGAAAAACAGAAACTAGGCCAAAGGTGAAGGTCAACCAATGTCAAAGTTGAAATCTGCATTCAAAACTGTAAATTAAAAACAATTTAGAGACCCAGGGGCCAACTTGGACACAAGCTATACCTTGTATTTTTGCAAAAGAAGTTTTTAAGGTTTTTTCTTTCATTGACATGGCAATTAGAGTTCTGCATGGAATGGAATTCTTTTAACAAATTTGGTAGAGCTCCATGCAAGGAACATCACTGTCAAGTTTCATCACCATTGGTAAAGTGGTATCAGAAGAGATGTTGTTTGAAGCAAATTGTAGAGGGACAACAGGCATCCAACGATCCTCAAAGCTCACCAAAAACACTTCGTGCTTAAAAGGTGACCTAAAAATCTTATCTTCACACTATTTTCTCGATGAACTAAAATTTTGTAGCAGGTTAATAAGTCTTAAGACCTTACCTCACATAAATCATTTTTATAGTTTGGAAGTGAATTATGTGTAGGTGTCTGGGGTGTCTGTGGCTCTGCTGACATAGAAGGGGTGACAACCCTTCTAGTTTGCACAGTTCCTTCCCCTGCATGATCCCCATCTGATTCAGCATTTTTCTCCTCTAAGTGCAATGGTTGTGTACAAAAAAGGACCTTAGGCCCATGCAGCTCACAGAAATGGCATAGTGATATTATAGCATTCATCTCACTAGTTCAGAAGATGCTCCTTTTTCTATCTGAAATATCAACATAAATATTTACAATTGTATTGATTTGTATTCAAATAGATATGTGTCATCTGTACAATTGGTAGACCCTACAATGAGTGGGTCTACACATGTTAGCCTTTACACCTGTTTCAGTCTCACTATTTCAACTTCAAAGCGTCATTTTTTACAGGCTGACACTGTAGGGTTGTTTGCCTACTACCTCTCACTAAGATGTGCATTACAAGTGTAGACTTCCTCAACAGATATAAGTTGGGCACTTATGAATGCTTTAATTGTTAATCCAATATTTAAATTAATTTATAAGGGAGCGGTGGTGTAGAGGTTAAGGTGTATGCCGCTTGTAAACCGGGTACCTGCCAATATATGGAGTGGATGTAAAATTACATGTTTAAGTTTTAACATCTGGACTTTTAATCAGTGTCAATATTCCTGTTTTAAAGGGATATCTAATTCTTCATTTTAGAGTGGAAAAGTTGTAATTTGAAAAAGAACAATTGAAATAATCTATCAGCAATATCTGATAGTCTGAAACATAAGCCTCAATTTAGTATTGTACATGTATTAGGTTAGACAGTTCTATGAGAGGAGTCATACAGCAACACCAAATTAATTAGACTAGCACTTTCTTACCCAGTGTTTAATACAATGTGTTTTTAAAGATAAAACACTTCTTTGAAGTTCTTTAAGAACATGTCGTCGTAATAGGCAGTATTTCTTAAGATCCTCTTGGTTTTATACAAATTATATATATGTATATACATGAAATCTGAATTAGATGCAGTTATCTTTTCATTTATTTATGAAATAACATCCGTTCCAGCGGTGTTAGTCGTTTAATAAACAATGATTTGGAGTACTGATATGCAGTAATTAGCCACGAAGGCCGAAGGCCTGAGTGGTTTATAACTGCGCATCAGTACGACAAATTATTGTTTATTAGACAATAACAACGCTGAAAAGGATGTTACTTCGATGCTAACATGACCAGATTTTACAAAACGTGAAAAAATGCAAAGCATTATATTCTACGCGAACGCTCATTTTACGTCATGCGGCGCAATTTGATGTTTACAGCATATCGGTTACAGCGTTGTTTCTGGTTTAATATAACATAATTTTTCTACTCTTTGTATATAGAGACAAAATCGTGAGTCATGTTGGAATTATTTGATATTTTAAGTATCATCTTATTAAGTAATTTCATTCAACATGGTTCTATATGATAACTTTTCTTTTCCTACTGCTATTTAATATGTGCTATTTCTCTGTTACAGCTGCTCTTTTACACATTATTCTTATATTTTGTTTGTCTGTTGCTTGTCTGAAAATGGCTCAAGTAGCTAATGTTGATCTGTTATATATGTATCCGAATATTCTTGTATCTTATGCATACATGCCGTTCTCCCGTTACTCGCCCGGTTCTCCCGATATTTAGACCCTTACCCCGGCGCCCCGGCGAAGCTCGCAAAAACACCCAAATCTCCCGATAAATCAAAATTTTGTCTTGAAAGAAAAAGAAAATCCATAAAATTGGTTAAATACCCACTTAAGTCCAAGTTTGAATATACAAAGTCAAAACCTTGACACGCGAGATCGATAATTGGTTGATTAGGTGACGAAAGTCGGCTCTTTATTACGCTCGTTAGTGTTAATTGTCAGTAACATCGGTAATACTTTGCGCCTGATTGACGTAATTGATGTTTGCAACAAGATGACACGTCAGGACAAGGTCTTTCAAATAGTATATATTGTATTAAGGATCTCTTTGTTGGTCAAATTGATTGGTAAAATTTTGGGGTATACCGTAGATGTAAAGTTTCAATATTTTCTTTCTTTTTCCAAAATTTCGGTACCCGGATGTTTGTCACGTGATCCGAGGCAAGTTATTTATCGTACGCTTGTTTCCGGACCATACATTTGAAAGACCTTGGTCAGGATTATTAAATATGATTATATGATACTTTTAATGTACTAGTTGATTAAAAGATTATGTACCGCCAATTGAAAGAAATAAAATTGTTGCTTTTGTTTGTTTTGTTTTGCTTTGTATCCAGATCAAACGTAAGTGCGACATTATTCTTGTTTCATTAAAATTCAGAGAATTTTGTTTGAGTAATAATTTTGCATATGAGAAATTGAGAATCAAAGGTTTAAATGTGCTTAAAATGGCGACTGCATGTGTTTACATTAAGTTGAATAAAGATAATCGTCATGTATGGCGTCAGAAACGCAGTTTTTTGGTTTTCGTTTTTACCCCGTTGTGATGTCCAAAAACCCGGCGATTTTTCACAAATCTCCCGTTAATGATCCAACCATAAACGGCATGTATGATCTTATGATCAGGATCAGAAAGTTCTGTTTAACTCCGACCTACTTGTACAGAATGTAGTGTTAAAGAATTTATCACTACTGAATGTGAGGTAACAAATATTTAGATCTATCATTAAAATTCAATCTCAATGAATTACCTTTAAGCTGAACAATTCATAATAATAATAGCTTTAACTTCTCTCATTACTTTGACAGTATTCGTCATCTACCATTTTCTAGTCATGTGATTACTAATAAAATTACAAATGTAACACAACTTTTCATTCGGTAATTGTTATCAATTGCGCCAATCAAATGTCTCTTTGCAAACGGTATTAGGAACGGGAACTGTTGAAACATGGCGGTCATGGTTTCAAAAATTTCTGATGCCGGCAATTAAGACGTATTTTCTTTTATCAAATAACATGGCGTGATGATCTATGTGTATTTTTATGTTACCTTTATATAAATAAACCAAAAACTAAGTCGAACGAAGTCGTTAATACTTTCTTTTGAAGGACTGCATCAAAGATCATGCCTAAACACGTCTGACAGGAAGTTGACACAGAGAATGACTGATGCATGTTTATAAACTTTAGAGTTCTGTTGTATATTCTGTGCTAAATTGTGGTTATGATGGCAGACTTGTCAAGTGGAGACGGTCATCTGAAGGTGAGATTTTTTGAAATTATCAAGAAGAAATATATTATGCAAGCATGGCAAGTGTGTGTCCAGAACTGTTTAGGACTGAAGTAGCTTACTAAATAACTTTCAGTTTATGGTTGGTAAAATACATATCTCAGTCAATCTGTCTGTATCATTCAGCGATGATTACTTTACAGCTGAATCTGACACAGGCTGTAGATACGTCGTGAAATTTACGAAGTTCTCTGCTGTTCAAGTACCAGTGTGCTATTGATTTCAGTCAAAGGGTTTAAGAATTTATCAGAATAATTCCTTACCATAATTTTGTTGTTGTTCATACTTGTACGGGAAGTTTAGTTTAAACATATTTTATTCCCATATATACACATGTATACACACAGTTTAACAATTACAAATATACATAATGGAAAAAGATAAGAATGAAAGACAAAATGTCTTATAAAATTCTTCTCCCTGACAAGACTTCTTTGTACTAGAACTGTACAATTTGGGTGATACAATGATATATAAATCTATTTAGGATGAAAAAAGAACTTATATAAATTTAAGGTTTTGCAAAAGTAATAGAGAGAGAGAGAGAGAGAGAGGAGAGAGGAAGTTTCCCAAATCAACCCAGCTATGTTGCTTCGACGCTGAGAAGGTTAACAATTTTTGCTTTTAACATTTTTTTTAATTCAGTTATTTATATGGTATGATATACTTTCCACTGTTGAAAATCCGAAGATATATTTAATTGTATTGGCTACAGTACAGGCAAGGTGTTTTTTCCAAATGTCACCCAGTCACTGCGACAAGAATTCATTCTGGGTGACCAGACACAGTGACATAGTCACCCTAAAAAAGTTTGGTCACCTAAACAGCCACTGCGACCATTTACGATGCGCTGAAATATGCGGTCGCGATGGCCGGTCGCGGTGACAAACTCGACTTGAATAATGTATTTTACAATTATCTTATTTTATTTATTGATGTACAAAATTTAGAATACATCAATTTCTGTAAATACTTTTATTTTTCATCGACGGTAGACGGTCGTTGTGCGTCTCTATTATTAGCACATCGCCGCCGTGGTATTTCCGTTGTGAATTGCCGCTCGAGTATCACTGTGTAAATTCATCATTTTTTTATATAATTGTTTCAAAACGTTTTCATTCCTACCTGAACTTAAAACATTTATCACGTATATGTAGATTTAAAATAATTATCTACGTAAACAATGTGCCGTAATTGGTCAATCTTTATTCCTAACTTGCCTTTAGTCAATCACGGTGGGTGTGAAAAATATCGCATCTAATAAAGGATGACATATTTAACTCAAACAATTGTAAAATTGTTTGCAAACCCAAGCTATTTGACACAAAAACTTCTGAAAGATAACTGTCAAAATTGAGCGAATATGCATATTTTTTTGTCCGAGGAGATTTTGAGTGTCTCTTGTGGTCGAAAGTCGACAGACAATGCATCGAAAGTGCGTAAATATTTCAATTATTGTAATGATTATTATCCGATGTTCGTTAATTTGTTATTGCAAAAAATGATCTAGATTAATATTAAAAAAGTTCCGAATGTTTTGTTTCCAAAACAAAATTACCGTTGGCTATATTTGGTGTCCCGCAAGGTTCAGTTGTTAGACCTCTCTTCGTTGCGAATTATGGTTTCTTTTATATTTAATTTTATTATTTCGTACGGATCACACAAACAACCGGAATTTTACAGGAATGTACATTATGAAAGGAGAAATGTTGAATATCAAAACGAGTTGCTTGTTCGAAAAACGAGTTGCTTGTTCACAGCGTACTTCTTGTTTTGCCATTTACGATCGCCTCTAATTTTTAAGTAACTGCCAATGCCGACTCTTTCCCAGTAGCATTCATTTTGCCAAATATAGTTTTTGACTTGAGTTATTGTTACTGCAAAGTTTTTTCTATAGCAAAAGCCACAGGTGTCATGAGATCAGAGAGTGCCGCCGCGATGCCCAATTTCTTTGATCTTAGTGAGCATGTGGCATTAAAAAGAGACAGTTTGAGACATTGATGAGAGATTGATATTTTGGATTATTAAATAATTAGGTTGGAATACATTAAGTAAGTTTTTTTTATTTAGATTGATTGTGTTGCCGGGTTGTTTTATTGATCATACAGTATTTTAGTTTGTTGATAGTGGCATCGTAATTAAAACGATTTTGGCGTCGGGAAGTTTCGAAAAAACATCAAATTACAATTATTTTTCTATTTGCTTTATTGATAATTAAAAGTTAATCAGTAAAAAAACATAACGACTATTCAAGTCTCGACCCGAATGTGGACACCGCGAATCACGGTGACGATGGTCACACTGGCCGGACACCCTGATTTGCGGTGACGGGTGACTCGGGGGCATTTGGGTGACCAATGGCTGGACATCACGGTGATGGGTGACAATTGGAAAAAACACCTTGCGTGTACTGTAAATAAATTTTAAATTATCAAAATACCATTGATATGTTACTCTGTTTGTAAGTGTTACCCAGCCTGATGGGTTTTCCCCAATGGTGTTTTGATAATCAATTTTTTTTTCATAACCCTTTGACTGTCTAGACCAGAAAATTCCTCTTTTGAACTTTGTAATAATATACTTCACAAACATTTAGACAGGCTCATTAGTTGGTGGAATAAATGTGTATGTTATTACAGTAACTTTACAGTGTAGTATGTCCTGAATACTTTATTACCAAAATTTTTGTTAATTTTTTATAACTGGTTACTAAATATTCTTTCTGGTATACTTAGTGTTCAACTAGTGTTAATTTTTGAGATGGGGATAGGGGTATAAAATTCCATATATTTTTTAATTTGACAAAAGCTTTCTTTCAAAATTTGAATATGAAATATTAAAAGGATATATAGTTATTTAAAATAACAATTTCCAGGGCCTTTGAACATGTTGAATGAAAAATTGACCATTCTCTGTACCTTTGCCAATACTGATTTTGTTGTCTTCCAAAATTGGTATGTAAAATGTTACAAACTCCTGAAAACTCAGGGGGAAAAAGCAGAAACAGCAAAATAGACAGTTTGTGCTAAAATGATTAAAATCACATTGACAATGACAGAAACATGTAACTACACAGTGACTGTTGTGAACTTTTGATGTTACAGATCGTATTCAATACATATGATATGGCTCAAAAGAAATTTAAATATACACAAAAGGGGTTTAGCTGTGCTTTAAGGTGATTTTATGAGTGGGATAGCAGGACTGACTTAAATGACACACAGACAACTATTTATAGATTTTATTTCCAATTATGGGTCATGTTATATGACACATTAGTCAACAATAAATTTGTCAAATAATAATAATTAAGAAATAATCTATGGCTTGGAGTGCTTTATCGAAATTGAAGCATTCCCCGGAGGTGATGTGCCTGGCGGAATAATTCACGAGGGCAAAGCCCGAGTGAATTATTACCGGGCACATTACCGACGGGAAATGCTTCAATTTCGATAAGGCACTCCAAGACATAGATTATTTCGATTCTTAGAAGCCGATTTTTTGAAAACTATTGTAACTACTATGGACCTTTTTTCAGTTCGGCGGTAATGTGTAAAACAGCATGAATAGTAGCTGTTGGAATTCACTCCCCTATTGGGGCAACCATTCAAGATATCAAACATAACTATATTGTACAAACTAATTTCAGTTTAATCATCTAATACATAAAATACAAAAAGAAATACGTGACTGACACTATACAGAAGACGTCAGATTCAGAACCTAACAAAGCAGCCAATCGATTTAAATGCGTACCGTTATTTTGAACGTACAACGTTTTAACGTGGAGTAATGGCGCAGTGTGATGGCGAAACGTTTTCATTCATAGTTTTGTCTCCCGAATCAAAACATTGTATGACGTTAATCCTGAACGCTTGGCCTTTTTGAAGGAAAAGGTGAGGGTATTCTAAGGCTTACTTGACGCAATCAAAAATAATATTTAGGTTCTTAAACAAATCTTTTTCATGCGACTGATGTATTTATACTGATATTATTTCCATTTCTATATTTTATTTTTGCGCGGGAGTAAATTAGAAAAGTCGGAAGGAGCTACTTCCATGTCCGAAACTCCGCCTACTTTTCCGAGTGCTTTAATCATATTAATGCACTTGAATGACTATAGAAATATACCGTAGGCATATTAGAATGTCAAATAAATTCATACAATGTAAAATAATGGTTACTAACATAAGGCTTCATTTTGATTATTGGTAACACAAGTAACATAAGATTTAACTCAGATATAAGGATTTTAACATGGTTAACTAGAACAATTACCAAGTACAGCTGTAACCAAATCAGGTCTGTCAGACTAACATGCATTTTAGAGACGCACAATGATAAAGTCTTGAATTATAACAATCACAATCTTTCTACTGGTGAATATAGGTCATGCAATGTTATCAGTTTTGCCCTTGGTACTTTTCGGGAAGTAACTGGCTAAGGGATTTTACCAAGCTAGGCAAGAATGTTAGCTCTAAGTTGAACCATTTTGCTTAAGTTCAGTCATGTCACTGATACAAAGAACTGTTCATTTCATGATGTAAAAAGTGAAACAAAAAATTTAACATGACGTATTAAAACAGCTTTGTGCAGAATTGTGTTAAGAAGCATATAAATATAAACAATTGTTTATTGTTATCAGTTTTGTACCAGTAACCCACAGCAGAGATGAAGTGGTTTAGTGTTGGCTTAGTAACCCAGAGGATCAGGGTTTGATTCTCAGCCAGGCCTCTTGAGGTTTGTCCTTGGAAGACATGTGGTTCAGTCCACCCACCAGTTTGCCGGATCCCTGTCTCTCTGATAAGCTGTTGGTTTGTGTCTTGATAATGATTAATACCTGTATATGCTAAGAGAACTTCATGCAATAGAGCTAGAACAAATTAGCATTATTATTTATAATCTTACACTTTTTACTTGAATAACTTGAAATAAATATACACAATATTGTAAAGGAATGAATAATGAATGTGTGTCCTTGTTTTAGATTATACCATAAATCCCTAGCTGCCAAAATGCCTGAATTGGGTCTTTTGTCAGATTTTCAATAGGCAAAAAGGATTTGTTATGTCACAGCATCTTCGTGCGCTATTGTATGAGATTTAAACTGATTGAAATTTCATGCTTAGCTTGATAGTAGACCATTCATGGTTGAAAATAATGAAGAATAGGGAAAAATCTCATCCAAACAAAGGGTTGTTCACATAAAAGAGAATTTTGACATTATTCATAAATTTGAAGTAATTGAATTTTTTTTAGTTTAATTGCAAATTACAATTTAATCTCTTATTTTAAGATCAATAATGTTATGTTGTCATGAATAGGGGTAATTGTAATGTTAAATCATACCATGAAATATATTGGAATTGATCCAAAATCAACTGATATATATTAAGTTAAAATGGCACATTGTGACCAAAGTGTATTTTTGGTAGGTTTGATTTTGTCCTTCATTTAGATGTAAGGCTTAACCCTGTAATTTAGGGATACAGCAATGTTGTTTCTAATATCATGTTAAATTTGTTTTGGGGTTATTTTCAACAATATTTATCACACAAACATAAATAGAAATGTGTGTCAGATTAAATTGGCACATCTGTTAATACAAAAACTTTCTGTTTATTGATCTAATCATTTGATAAGTCAACAAAGAAATTATTCCCTTAATAAATATCCATTAATTGTTTGGAACATACACCTTTCACTACAGCTTTCAAATTAAATTAAATATTTTATTGTTTAATAATTTTTAAGATATTTGGTACGTTTTGTTGAAGATTTAATTGTGATATATAGAAGACTGTAATATGATACATTCTACCATATTTATGTTGACGTCATCTATAACATAAACAGCTTGTATTTATGGATTAGAATTCCTTATATTGACTACAAGATATCAGATGACAGAGGTAACAGCTGATTCTGTTTGGGCTGGGTTTTAGTCATTATTTGTAATTGTTTTGTTCTCCATATCCTTTAACATGTCACCGTCAGTACTTTTGTTTTTGATTGTGAACTCATTACCACAGCTGTCTGTCAACTCTAACGGAAAGGTCCTTAAGTTCACATAAAACAATAAAATGTACCCATACCTGCTTAAAGTATTTTGTAGTAACACAATTAGAGACATATTATATAGTATAATATGACTTTGTAACTATTTCCTTTTAGGTTGCAGGATTAACAACAGACTGATTCTGCCAAAAACTACTTCGCAGTTTCTGGCATGTTATAAGTTTGGATAATGTACAATATTAATTTCCTGTCAGAATTCTCTGTTTGGACTATATAATTGTTTTTAAAAGTCAAGATTACTTTTGAATATTATAATTGGAGTATTTTAGTGCTTTTAGAAACATTTCTGATAAATAATGATGGGAAATAATTACCGAGTACCAAAAGATATCACCTTTAGGCACAGGAGGTTAAGGGTAAGGTTTCAATGACTTATTTTTGTTTCCCCTCAGTGGGAATATGGTAATGGTCTCAGTCAATCCACCCATCCCTGTGTCCATCCATCCAACATTGCTGTCCAGGCTATTTCTCAGGAACCACTGACTTGAATTAAATTTTTTCCTACTCAAGTGAGCAATTAGTCACTTTGACTTGAGATTATACCAGATTTAGTAGTATGAGAGTTTTTATATAAATATACAGGTATTTGTCCATGCAATGTATTAACTTTTATAAGTCATTACTAGCTAAAACATGTGGGGGGAAAAAAAGGGTCAGATAAACATTTTTGAACAGAAACAAAAACGGCCATGAAATTAAAGTTTCATATTCAAAGATTTATCATTTTGTATTTATAACACATCTAAATAGACATCACAATTTTGGAAATAAGCTTTTGACAAATTAATGCTTCAAATGTTTATTTAAATAAAAGATAAAGTCAATGATTGGGATTGCTCTTTGACAAATACAAATCACCCTTACACGAGTGTACCTGTAAACTTGCCAGAAATCCTGTTTGATTATTGATGAGGACATGGGGTCTGTATCACTGGAGCATGATTCAGCTCTTATAATCATTTGATTTTGTATATAAAAGAAATTACTTTAATGTATTGATTCAGTTTGCCACACGATGTTGGTACATGCTATAAAAGTGTATATTCCTTTTATATTTGTGATAGTTGTGAAGTAAAAATGTTAAAACTTTTGAAAACATTCTAATTTTGTTGTGATCGCTGTCAGAGAAAATTGGGATAAAAGTAAGTGTACTTTGATAAGTCAAAGTGCCAGCAAAATTAAGATAATATAGTGAAAGAGCTAGTTCACTAAAGGTAAATCTGTTTAAAGGTTTATAATTGTGAATTTGGCCATGTAATAGATTTGTTATTGAAGTACGTTTTAACATCTGATTATATTACACTTGTTTATATTTAGTTAGCGCTTTAATTCAAGTAAGGATATTCACTGGAGGTATTTTCTGGTTGATTTCCCTATATCACTGGTTGGCCAACCAAGATAGAGTTATTTTATCATAAGTAAAAATTAACGTGATATTACAGCAATACCAACAATTTTTCTGTATAAAGATACAAATATAAGACCTATTATTGATTATATTTGTGAAACATTTGCATTAAACTATTATATATTTAGATGGAAATCGTCATTAGAACAACATCATCTCACATGGTTTGAAAAGATATTATTACCTCGCTTTTTACACTAATCGATTTAAGATTGCAACAAGATAAGATGAAAATAGTAATCAACTTCAGAACTGCTACACGTTTGTTTTGAGAAAACTTGCATTTTGGCTCAGAATGTTAAGAGTATTTGTAAATCTATCCAAATTCAAATGTAAAAGTAGAAATTATATTGGGAAATGCTATAAAAAAAGCAACTTGAAATTCCACCTTAACATGTTCTTTAAATACTTTCATCTTAAAGGTTGGGGTAATAACAAAATTTTTATGAAAGTTTAGTAAAATTTGTAAATTTCTGATAGGGATCTAACTCAATGTAATGGGTCTTTTTGTTCATTAAATTAATCTCTAACAGAATAAACAACAAAGTAAAAATTGTCATAAAATGTTTTGTCTTAAAACAGGGTAATGACCACACTTTGGGTCAATATCATATTCTGATCAAAGTTCAGCACTGTTGTTATTGAAGTACGATTTGTATTAACATAAAGTGATCTTACCCTTATAATGACCATCATTTTTGTTTATCAAGAATAAGAGACTATTGCACTTTTAATGCTGTCAGGATATAGTATAGGATTCAAATATGTTGGATACTATGGTATTGACTTGACTCAAGCTATAAGTTTACCATCAATTAAGTGGGCACCAAAAGTATATAAATAACAACTTTTGGTGAGAGAAATTAATTGATATTACAGCAATACCAACAATTTTTCTGTTTGATTTTATGGTTAAAACTACACTTTTTAACTTAGATTTTGTTTGTGTAAAATATTTAGAAAATCACGGAAACGTCATTAGAAAACATCAAAGCGAAACGCAAAGTATGTGTCACATCATAACATCATTGTCACATAATTTCCCGCATAAATTACGCTCGATTGTACTTTTTGACGCTTATCCGTTTTAATAGATTTTGGTAAAGTTTTTATAACAATATCTTGAAAAATAAAAAGGTAGTTGAATCTCAAATGTTTCAAAACTGTGGATTATCACTTTTATTTCACTGAGTTTAAAAATCTTAAGGTTTTTCACTGGAAAACTATCAAAAGTATTGACTTGAAACTCAAAGTATGTGTCTACAACAACAGTGGAAACAATTCCCTAACTTTTCTTTGGCAGAAGTCAGAATACTAAATTTTGTAGCTTAGAAATAATCACATTTCGAAGCTCAAAATGCTATGTTAACCATAAAGCCACTTGAGATTCCAGCCTTTTAACATGTACTTCTTTATTTAGTTCCCCTAACCATGGGTGTCAATGGTCAACAAGGTTTGGGGCTGTATAGAGATTGTTTATGATTAGCTGTTTTTAGCTCGACTATTCGAAGAATAAGGAGGCTATTTACTGTCACATCTTCGCCAATGTTTGTTTTTGACATATTGCGCTTGGTTAAAGTTTTTGATAAATGCTTCAGTACCATTAGTAATATTTACTTCAAACTTCAATGGCATACTTGTTTCTCATGGCAATATAGACAACTGCAGCAAGTTACATAATTCTGTTAACCGTATTTGCCCCTTTTGAAATTGTCCAAACTCTCATTAAATTGTAGAATCCAGGGTAAGTTTGATGCAAGTCATAAAAGGTCTTTGGGTCAAGTGTCATATCTTTGACATTAAGTTCTTATAGCCAATTACGCTACTTCTAGATTTGTCATGATAACTTAAAGTGATTTTACCCTTCAAAATGACCATCATATTTTTTAAAAAGACATTAGTCACTGATTTATTCTACTTGAAAAAATTAACATTGCCAAAGTTATAACAGAAATTTATGAATCCATAACTCTGTTTTATTCCCATTGAATATAGAAACAATCAATTAAAAACTTTTTTGAATATCCTAGTCAAAAATAGACAATGATAGATATTCAATCATTTCTATCATGTACAATTTATATCATTCAGTAAGAGAAATAACTTTGCATAATTCACTTGTTACATGTTTTCATAGATTTTACCAAGTTTTCAGAAACTCTGAAGGGTAATATAACTTGAAAGTTGGCTATAATTGTGCCATTTCTTAATATTTCTTCATCAAACTTTCAAATGATATTTTTCTATGACAACATGGTCATTATGTACCCCCAAGATATAGTACGGTGCAGTACGTAGTGGCTCTTTCAGTTCAAAACCTAGATTGCCCTTACTATATCCTTTATATGTTCTGTTATTTGAGTTTTTATGGAAAATAAATCAGTGTAGACAGAAATGTCATCTTGTTGAGGGATTTGAGATATGATCTCGTATGTAAAAACGCAATGATATGATATATGTTGGTTTACATATTGATTCCTTATGCAGCAGTCACACATCTCGTTGTTAATTGTATTGAGAAACAATATTCAATTAAGGCAAGTTGTCTGTTTTCATAGATATATTGTAGAACAGCTGCTTCTGGCATGAATAATTAAGTAAGAGATAGCTCTGTAGTCAATATACACGTTTCAGATAGTTCAGAAACAAGGATTTGTTTTTATAAACTTTGTATAGGGTTACTTTTATGGCCGAGGCTAATGGAATTAAGTGATCTGTTTCTTTGAATTATGTGACTTTAAAAAGGGTTTGTTACTAATTTTGAATGTGTTTGGTTTAGTTTAGCTATTAGCGTGATTAGACGTCAATTTAGGAATGGAGAAACTTGAAAATAAGAATGCTTATGTTATTACTTAGTTTATATACAATGTACTAGGATTTTGTTTAACTATTGCCTAAATTTTGAGGTGGAGAATCGCATGTTGCTATTGCTGTATAAACATTAAACAAGTATTTTATTTCATCTATTTGCAGGCACCAGACATGGCAGACTTGTTAGAATACTTTGAGGCACGAAGTCGAGCGCTGGACGAGGAGGGTCAGCCTGTGTTAGATGCTTCAACACTACAGTTCATGTCACTGATCAAGTTCAATGGTGTCTCTATACTGCCTCCTGTAGTAAGTCCATTGTGTGTTTACTATTAGGTTAGATCTATATTAGTTTTCTAGAAATGTTGGATCATGTTTCAGATAAGTTTTTAAGAATTTAAGCCATCTATACCTAGATTTTAACAATGTGATCTTCTGACTTTCAATTGGGCAAGTCTATTTCTATAAATAACAACCTAAATCTGATCAGACGACCTAGTGTTTGTTGTCTGGTTCAAAGTGTAGCTGTTTAAAAGGGTATTTATTTAATAGACAGTTGGCATAAATAGGTTTATTTTGCAATTCTGTGTAAAAAAAATAGGGTAAACTACACTTAACTAACAACAAATAATTCTAAGTATTGTGAATTTATCTCGGAACACAGAGTGTACTAGATACTGCTCATAGAGATTCTGGTGACTAACCATCTGAAAAGTAAATATTGTGTGACTTACGGCCTAAACAGGTCACAGATGCAGTCATATAATATGCCAACCGTTTTCACAGTATTAAAAGTAACACCCTCTGGCTAGGTATATCGTTTGAAGGTATGCTTGCATACTGGTAAATGTCTAGTTTTGGAATCAAGGTTTTCATTTGTTTAATTCAATTCCCATGATTTCATGTATAATTGCTTTTCTATCAACAAAAAATTTCAAGTTAACAGGAATTAGTAGTAATATTTTATCTTTCAGCTATCTGAGGGTAAACGAGAAGAGATGATGTCGTATAAACATGAAGCTTTGCGAAGAGAAAAATGTAATCGTGCTAAAAAGAAAGAAGAGTTACATGCAAAAGTGCAATCTATAGTGGCTGGAGTCGAGGTAGATATTTTATTAAAGTTATGATGCAGTATGAACTGTATTACTTTTTGCAATCTTAGAAATTTTGAGAATGCTTTTAAAGTAAAATGTATGCAGAAAAAAGATTCACAGGTTTAAACCACCTTGATAGTAGTTTTGTAGAAATACTATAGTCTAGAATGATATCTTGGTTACCTGACTTTCTAGCATATTTCAGGTCAGAATTTATACTTTAGATATCTTTGGTAGTTTGTCCTTTGAGTCTAGATATATTATAACAAAATTGTCTGAAATCTGGTCTGAAATCTCTGGCTTCTGTATGGTCAGTTTTAAGACTGAGCTCCCAAGTCAAAATATATACATTGGACTCACAGAAAGGGTTGATATTTAAGGCCACCTGGCACCAAGACTACATGTTAAGTTAATAATATTCCTTATTTTGCATGTAAAAGACAAGTAAGTTCAAGCAAATACATTTCTATGAGTTTATAAGATAGGGATTAGGTTAACTGATTCTGCTTTCATCGTTAAAGTAATGGTGCAGAATATCACCAATCCAAGTTGATATTAATGAATAATATATGACAGAAGCAACCTGCATAATATTGCATGACATGGTGTTGTTACGGTTTGTGTATGAAAAGTGTGTTCTCACTTTGTTGTTGTTGTCCACCTTGAATAGTTTGTGAATGATAAGACACAAGCTAATGGATGCAGACCTTATTATTACAGAATACATACTCATTAAAAAGTCGTAGCCAGCTTCCAAGAACAAATGGAATGTACAAGTTGCTAGTATGTTATGTTGCTCTCTACACTTGTCTTGTGATTATAACAGGAAATTTTTGCTTCCTACTTTCAGTTTTTAAATTGGCTTTTCAGCGAAATTTTCAATCTCTACATTTGATTTTGAGGGATTTGTTAGTGTAGACTATCCTATTTAAATGTAATAAATGTATAGTTGACATGGTTGAAATCAAAAATTCTTTATTTAGAAACCTATGAAAAGTTTTGCCAGCAAAGATTTAATGCAGTCATTTTGTTCAAGTATATCCCTATCTAAATAGAAATAATGATCGCATGTGAAATATAAATAGAACAGTAGGATAGTTACAAATCACAAGACTGGTCTATGATGTGTCATTGAACTCTCTGTTTCATTGCAATGTGCATGGAAATGGTGTTACATTCCAATCTGGGTTCATATGTGCACAGCTCACCTGTATCTTGTAAATACATGTATATATATGTAACGAGTGTCTGTGTTGCTGTCTGTGTTTGAATGGTGTGTCTGTGTATTCTGAGGTCAGTTAACATTTACTGTTGTCACCATCTGTTCTGGTACTATTACTTCATGAAATATTCCTCACAATACAATATTCTGTATGCATCAGCACATGGTGATGGAGTGTAAATACATGGTCAGTTTGGATGTCATTTAAAAATTGTAAGAGATATGCACATAAAAACTGAAAGAATATTCTGTTTTGCTAAAGCATTTACATACATACAAAGCATTGGTTAATTGTTGTCAGTTTAATGACTAATCAATCCAAATTGTTTCATTTAGGATACTGCAATCTCATTTCCGTAAGTTGCATTTCTTAGCTTTTTCTTTAAAAAAACCCAGCAGATCTTGTATAAGTTTTGTGTTCATTCTCACTCATCCCATTTCTTCCATTACAGGAAAGAAGGGCTGCAAAGCAGGCAGCTAGGACTCTGAAACCATCCAAGTCATCATCTCCATCATCACGGAAATCTTCTGACAGACATAGTTCAGAGGTTGTATCCAAGGTAACCAGCAAGGCAACTAGCCAGGCTGGTTCCAAAGTGCCATCAGAAATCATTATCAATGTAACTGAATCAGGTAAAGAGTCAGCTTCTCCTCAGTCGAAATCATCAAGCAAGTCTTCAGCAAAATCTTCATCATCAGGTGCAGGAAAGCATTCAATGTCACCATCTAGGTCAGCTTCTCAAGGCAATAATGATGCAAGAAAGAAGGACCATGCTAACTACAAATCTTTAGGTAAATTAGGAACACTATCAAAGCAAAAATCCTACTCTTCTCAACATTTAGATAGATCAGAAACTCCAACTGGTAAATTTGACTCGGACACTTCCACAAGTTCAGCAAAGAATTTATCTCTATCTCCAAATTCACGGGCATTATTGCCTCATCCACCAGTAGGTAGACCTCCTTCAAGAGGTTCGTCAATGAGACAGTCAGCTTCAACCCCAGATCTCAGGAATATTGAAGTTAGTATTGAGACTGAAGATTTGAGAAAACCTTTTCCATCTGGGAGAAGTCTGTCTCCAAAAGGTGGGAGACCACAAGTACCAGAGCGTGACAATTTTGTAAAACCTGAAAAACAAGTAAGAGAAAGTAAAACTAGTAAACAAAAAGAAAGTTTAAAACAAGATAAAGCTAATGAAAATAAACCTAAGACGGAAAATTCTAATAAAAAGAAAGAGAAAAATAGTGATCAGAAAACAAAACAAAGTGAAACTGAAACAAAAAGGTTAGTTGAAAACAGTTCAAAGAAAAGTCGAGAAGTTGCAGAGAAAGACAGGGTTGTTAAGCCTGGTGTAAAAGCTTCAGATCAGCATAACTATCCGCTACAAAATCCACTTGAAATTCTTGAACAGGAACTAACAAAAGAGGAAGAGTATGAAATGAATAAAAGATTCGTGAAACCTAACATTCAAGGAGCGGAAGGAGAAGTGCGACAGGAACTGGACCCTATACAGACAGCAACAGCTGAGTTGTTTCCATTCCCTATATCAGAAGAACAGGCTTTGGCTACTCTTGACTCCTTGCAGTCAGATTTTGCTTCATTAGAACAGTTAGATTCCTTGCCAAGAGATTACAATGGAATACCATTAACATCTCTAAAACAGCAACAGATCATTCTGATGCTGACCAAACTGTCTAAAGCCTTAAATATGGAGGATACACTGACATCTACAGCAAGTAGCTTTCACCCAGTTGAACCTGTAAAGCAAGGTGTGAAAACTGACAGTAGTGATATCTACCGTAGAAGTGTTCCAAATGGTGCTAGTGGTAAGGGTTATGTCCATTCAGGGCAGACAGACATGTCAGAGATAGTTGATGATTCATCAGCAAATGTAACAAATGACAGTACAGCTACTAACAGCTCATTTCAGAACTCAAGTGCCCATTCTAGAGCCAGAATGAGTCCAACTGGATCCTCAATATTAAGTTCAGCAAGCTCAGTGAGTGCTTCTAGGTTAAGAATGAGTCCAAAATCACTTAAAAATACTGTACACTTTTCAACAATGGTAACGGAAATAAGTACAAGTGCCAGTCAGTCTTATGAAGACAAAATATCTTACAGAAAACTAGATATAACACCCAAAAGTAGTGAAAACTTTGAAGATTCAATTGATGGCAACAGGGAGTCAAAAAACTTGCAAAGTGAAGGCCAGGGAGCTAGACCTGGACCTTCATTATCAATGCCAACAGGCAGTAGCAATATGTTAAGTAAAGTGGCCTTAAGCCCAAGTGTTGCTTCTTCTTCAGGATCCCCAGGTGAATTTCAAAACCATAGCCCCTTTGAAAATAATAGTCAAGATAGTGACTTAAATACATCTGATAAAGAGAATGAGTTTGTACCAGCTGATCCAGAAAGTTCAGATGAAAATTACTCCGGTGAATCAAATGTTAGATCCGGTAGGAATCAGCATGTTTTAAATGTTTATACAGCACATATACCTGCAGGGCCTATTGGAGAAAATCACCCAGCTGTTTTAAAAATTAGTACAAAATCTGACATGTCTAATGGAAATTCATTAAAGGATGGTCAAGAAAAAGTTTTACAGGAGAATTTTTCAAAAACAAACGTGAATTTAGACTCCCAGTATTATTATGGAACAAGCGCATCTGATTTAGACAGGTATTTACAAGGCAAAGTCACACCTGATGAAAGCATCAGTTCCATGCAAGAAGAGATCACTAGGTCATATTTGCTATCTCAGAGTAAACCAGAAAGAGACATTTATCAAATGGATGAAAACTTTGAATTGAAAAAACCCAAGAAGATTGCAAAAAAGAAGGAAGAGTTTGAAGACTCTGCTGTGTTTTTGCAGCCTGTTATATTTAGTAACACTGGAAATTCCTTGAAAGAAAACAGATCAATGCTAGATGAGGAAGATGTGATACGGAGTAACCTGCAGAAAGTTCAGTTTGACGACTCAAATAGTGAAGAAGAACAAGTGATTGAAGATTATGAAGAAGAGAGCTGTGAAAGAGAGAGTGAGTCAGTAAAAAATGAGATTGAATTTGAAGAGATTGAAGCAGTTAAAGACATTTCTGTATCAGAATTTGATCAGGAAGAGGGTTTTAGTGATTATTTGGTACATCCATTAACTGATATTAATCCAGTTAACATTCTAGAAGAAATTGAACATCCTCTTGAAAGTGATGAAGAATGTGAAAATGTAATGTTAGTAGAAGAGTCTGGTGCAAGGCATAGTGATGCTGAACAAACAAATACACCTGAAAATGAAAGATATGATAAACTTAAAAAGGAGAATGAACAACCAGAAATCTTATATGATGATATGGGAGACATTCATGATGAAGTAAAACAAGTTGTATCACACGAAGAAGATACTAAAGAACCTAACACAGTTCAGACAGATACTGAACAACCAATAAGAATTCAGAGAGACACAGAACAGCAAATCAGAACTCAGGATTATGAAAGGGAGGAGGAAGCTAAAGCAGATCATATGCAGAAATATTTAAACCAAGTTCATGAACATTCTCTCCATCATGAAGAAGATAATACAGATGAAGCTGAAGCCCCAGAACATAACTCAGATGTTATGGACAGCATTGGTGCTCTTATTCAGACTTTCACCTCCAGTATACAAAATATGAACCATTTATCCCAGGAAGAATTGTTTCGACTGCAAACTGAACAGTTTGAACTGATACAGCAGAAGTTGATAGAACATCAGAGGGAACAACTGGAAGAACTATTTGTTGCACAAAGGAAAGAACAGATGAACCTAGAACATGAAATTGAGGTTGGTCTTAAAATACATATGTGTACAATAATATAGCAATTAAATTTTGAAAGATAACATAACACTAGAAATTTAGAAAATACTGTATATACTACATTTGTATTTAAGAAGATTTATTTAGAATTCTTAGATATTTACTGGTAGTTGTTAAAAAAAATTATGTTAGTTAATTTGTTAGCCGGGTGGGCTTGTCGTCCGTCAATCCGTCCTCCGCCGTCCGTCCCTCCGTCCGGGCCCGAAATCTTTGAACGCAACTCCTCTTAAACCGGATGGCAGATTTTGCTTAAACTACAGGGATGAACAACCTTAATGTGAGATGGTAGTAAAGGAAGGAATTTGCTGGACCAAATTAAGAGAAATGGCCCTTTGTGATTTTTTCACTAGATACTATGTAGAAATTTTGTGAACGCAACTCCTCTTAAACCGGATGGCAGATTTTGCTTAAACTTATAGGGATGAACAACCTTAAGTGTGATGGTAGTAAGGAAGGAATTTTGCTGTGACCAAATTTAACAGAATAGGCCCTTTGTTGATTTTTTCACTATATACTATGTAGAAATTTTGTGGGGCACGCAACTCCTCTTATTTAACCGGATGGCAGATTTTGCTAAACTTACAGGGATGAACAACGTTAAGGTGTAGATGATAGTAAAGGAAAGAATTTGCTGCGACCAAATTTTACAGAATTATGGCCCTTTGTTGATTTTTTCACTATATACTAGTAGAAATTTTGTGAATGCAACTCCTCTTAAACCGGATGGCGATTTTGCTAAACTTCCAGGGATGAACAACCTTAATGTGTAGATGGCAATAAAGGAAGGAATTTTTGCTGCAACCAAATTTAACAAATTATGGCCCTTTGTTGATTTTTTCATTATATACTATGTAGAAATTTTGTGAATGCAACTCCTCTTAAACCGGATGGCAGATTTTGCTTAAACTTCCAGGGAAGAACAACCTTAATGTGTAGATGGTAGTAAAGGAAGGAATTTTGCTGCGACCAAATTTAACAGAATTATGGCCCTTTGTTGATTTTTAGTTTTCAACTGTGGCACATGTAGTCCAAAAAATATTTGACCTAGAGTCATGAGATTGACAGAACAGTGGCGTGTGGGGGCATCCGTGTCCTATGGACACATTTCTAGTTTATAACAGTTTTGAATAATTTCATAAAGTTAAATGAAGACTTGTTAAAAATGGAACCTAATACATATGGAACTGTAACAGAAATATTGCACATTTTTTATAGACATACCAGACACAGATCAAAAGTGTAGATAAGACGCCAGTACAAGACCCATTGAAGCCCCAGATATCAGCATCAATGCCTCAGGTCACTCAGGCATGGCAGTCCCACCATCAGCATCCAGTTCATGTAGGAACTATTTCGTTCTTTGTTAAAATTTTAATATTTCTGATTTATATCACATTTTAAACATTGTAGATTTGTAAGGACAGAGGTGATGAAATTTTATTTAATAAATGATAAAACTTTTGATGCAAGAAGCATTTGCTTCCAGCCAACTTACCAAACAATATCACAGATTTCATACCTTTCCAAGTCATGAATGCAGTAAGTAAGCATTTATGAGACATTTGCTGAAAAGAAGTGCTGCTGGACAAAAATGAAGTAGTCATTTCATTTACTTTTCAGAGTTCTGCAAAGAGTCCACCATTTCCTGTACAGCCAGTAGCCTATCCCAGTTCCTACCAGAACCCAAATATGTCTTTCAGTACCAGCTACAGTACAGTAGCACCCTATCAGGATCCTTATGCAATGGGCCCCTACCTGAATGCTGGATTGTGTATGGTTCCAAATATTGATCCTCGTGCTGGGGTTGCAATGAATGTACCTATGGGTTTCATACCCGATCCCAACATGAGCAGTATTAGTCACAACACAAGTTACAGTACCATACCACACAGGGATCCTGGCATGCAGCGAGGAAATCAGGCTCAAACCCAACCACTAGGTGTGATTCACAGTCAAGACCCAGGTTCAAGCCAGGCCAGTAATCCCTTTATCTACCCATCCAGCCCAAGTCTGTACATCAATCCAAAAGATCGAGATGATGTGTCAGATGTCAGTGGTTTCGCTAAAGCCACGCCAAAACAACTTGTCTTCTCCAACCAGTCTACACCAGTTCAAGCGGCAAAACTGTACAAACCTATTCAACATTCTCCTGTGAAGCAGACGTCAGCCCAGCATCAGGATTCAGGAAGATACGTCATTCCTGATAAGGTAAGTACTTACACAAATCTTGATCATATTTTTCTGCAGGAATGGGGACTAGTGTGTAGAAGGACTGTATGTTTACAACCTGTCATGGTTCTGTAATAAATAGGCAAAATAAATGCACATTACATTGGAGCATGCTTATAACAAAATCCGAGGGACCTCATTTATCTTGCTACATTTACTTTGAATTTTGTTTTACGTGTAATTGCTTTTCTTTCATATTTTTTTCCATTTAGAAAAACCCCTGGAAAAGTTTCATGTTAAATCTGAGTTTGCTATAAGTGAGCACCACTGTATATTGTTCTGTTTAAATATTGCTGTACATGTATAAAAGAAGTTGTGATTTTCACTAAATAGCAACTTTTAATGAAAATAAAATCTTTCTCTACTAAACGGACATAATCATAATTACAGTTGGTGTAAAGAAAAGTAATCTTGTACTAATTAAGCCACCAGCAACTTTATGGCGGCTACATAACACACGTTTCATAGTACTTGGTTTGTTAATTTTCGCTATATCCGAGCAGTGAAAATGCGAACTTAGAAACAGCGAAAATTTAGTACACATTTCGAAATGTATGTTCTCGTGTTATACACGTATCACGTTAGCACATTATCTAACTATCATATTATATAAGGTGTAAGTTCTTTACACTACTTACCGGAATACAATATCAGGTCAGATGTTGAATAATAAACCTCTGAAGACAATTGAGCATAAAACAGTTGAAACCTGTTAAAACTAACCCGTGAAAGTCAAAGTCATTATCAATGCGCCATAAATACCATTCATTCAAGAACATACATATGATACTATTTATGTTTATTTTAGCAAACAAAAAAACAAAAGCGAAGCAGTTCGAGATACCGGTTTTAGCACTTCATTTCGTTATAAAACGATGTCATGGAAATTTCCCCTTAGTCAAAAAGGAAAATCAAAATCAACTTTAAAATGCGAAAATTAGAATCGCTAAAATTAAAACAGGACCAAAATCGCGAAATTTATGTAGCGTAAAAGGGAAAAACCGATATACGGTATTTATGGCTTGTCTGTTGGCATACTAATATGGCAGAGTTAACGTCCCAGAACAAACATTTTAGTCTCTCTCTGTATGGCCATAGCTATATGTATTTAAATGTATGTTTCCATCATGCATTTCAGGTTTTTGATCGGGAGATGCAGCCAAAGTTTGAACGTGTATCTGCTGCTGTGAAAGGTTATTTAACAAGACGTCTGCTGAGAACACCAAAAGTTCAAGAAATGATAAAAAAACTTTCTGTAAGTTTCTTCCTTCTTTCCTTTTCTTATTTAAATGCCAATTATTGGTCAAAGGGATGCCAACTTGGAAATTACTGACTGAATAGAAAACAGTGCAGATCATGATCAGACTGCATGGATGTTTGGGCTGATTTTAATTTATATTATTACTACTTTGCTCGATTGCAAAACAAGTTCTTACAACTTAGATTAATCGTTCTAGAGACTTGCTTCAGAAGGAATTCAACTTACACAGAGAGAGGCAGCGTATACACAATCATTCCACATTTCCTCTCTTTTTCGAGGATGACTCCATCTGGAGTGAGTCTCAAGAGTGATTAGCATAGGCTGAGCATAATCTGCATTGATCACAAAGCCAAAATTGTTTGCTACTGGAAGAGTAGAGGTTTATATTGACAAATTGTTGTATGCCAATGTAACATTAAATAAAGTATACATTGAGGGTTGATCGTGAAACTATTGTATCTGCATATAAAAATAGAAGCAGATACAAAGTTCACTATCCCCCCAAATACTGTCATGTACAGCGGTATCTAATGAATTAATTCTTTTCATGAAAGGATGGCTTCATTTTGGCAATGTTATGAGGTATGGCACTTTATATGTTCATCTCAGTGAAATTCAATGTTACTTTTAATATTTAACTTTTCAGGACACAAGAAATTTTGCATTTAGCTTCCAAGCTGAGACCCCTATTAAGAAAGGAACATTTTCACGTGAAGACAGAATTTTACTAGAACGACTTGTAGCTCAGGTAACATCTTCCTTTCCCTCAAAAACTAATACATGTACCGGTAAATGTTTTGAATGGATGATTTAAAGCTGTTTAATAAAAATAAAAGTTTGTCTTAGCACAAATTTCTTAAAGTTTATGGATGAATTTAACAAAATCATATTGATTCAACATGTATGTGCTCTCAGTGCATAATGCTAAGTTTATCCCTTTGATGATGTTTGAATATACATGTACCATGAAAACAAGTCATTCAAACTTTCCCAAATTACAGTTATTATTTCATAGCCCAATTTTTGATTAGTACATGTAATACAATGCACATCACTTGATTGACACCTTGTGTCATGTTAATTGCAGCTGCAGGGAGCTTTGCTAGATATCCACGAGATATTCTTTGAGATTCCTATATCAGAGAGAATGGCAATTATCTCAGCCTCTAGACAGCTGGAGCAAGAAAAAAGTTTTAGGGAATCTGTAAGTAACTAAAGTTAGTTTCAGGACCAAATTAGAACAAATTTAAGTGAGTGATTTCTTAAATTCTGTTGTAAAAGTGTTGAGTTTGAATTGCTATCACTAAGAATTTCAGTGAATATTGATCAGCCTGAGCTGTCCAGTACTGTAAATAACTGTAACTTCACAAGACAAAACAGATTTTTTATCGCCGGGTCAGTTCATGAGACCATAAATTTGCAAACAAGCGATCCCGCTCATTCACATGTTGTAACAACATTGAACATTTCTGAAGCACTTTGAATTGATGAAATGATGAATTTGCGAAGGAGCACTCTCGCGAAAAATGCAAAAATAAAGTTATCGCAGATATTTCTTGATTTACAGTATTTGTATATTTTAGATTGCTATATAAACACTAGAGGATGTCTACCAGCATATTGGAATCAAGTCATATATTTGACTGCAATGTGTGAATTGTAACTGTTTGGAGATGCTTTATAGTTTTTCTTTACTTGTAGGCTCATTTATATGATCGAAATATGTAGACCAAATTTCAGGTATTCAAGTTTTAAACCAATGTGATATCTTGTAAGACATCTTTGAGCTAGTATTGAACCTTGCACTATTCCAAAGGCACACAGGTGCTAGAAACCATGCATTGCTGTAAGTGTTTTTCTATGTAAATGTACGATTTAATGTATTGATACATTGCAGCAGAGACAAAGCCTTGAAAGTGTGTCAAGGTCACAGCCTAGACTAAGCAAAGCTACACTCAAAGCAATGGAAAGAAAGAAAAAAGCACAGTATCCTTTAACTAGATATATGTATAGCCAATAGTGAAACTAACCATTTTTGTCTTGCTGAAAACATTTGTGCCCGTGTAAGTATTCACCTTGATTGAGCACTAGTCTTAAATGTCCAGTTTTTTTTACATCCAAATCATTAATCAGACAAATATACTTTTACTTAAAAGCAATCTGCTTTCTCAGATTTGACTAAATGTTAAAGAGTGGTAAGGGTAAGACCCAAGCCTATGTCAAGTTTATAAGGAATTGCGAAGACTCATCTAAAAACTTGAAGAAAGGTAAGAAATTTGCAAACTAATAGCAAAGAAAATTTGTTCCCTCACATTAAGACAAATATAATAACGTTATTAGTATAGTAACATAATCCAGCATGCCGGATTTGCTTGGGTCGTGTGTCTTCAACGAGCAAATGGTGATCCATAATCCAGCTTATGGATCACATTACTATACTAATAACCCTTTTATTATATACCTCTTAAAGCTTGTCTACACTAATATACAAAATTAAAATGACATTTTAAGCATAGAATTATAGAAAAACTCTTGCAAAATATACGTTGTGTGCGATGTCATTTTATTGACGTCATCGTATAAACAAGTAGTAACGACCCAGTCAAAAGCGACGTTATTAATGTCCTGTGTATTTTAGGGCCAATTGAATGCACTCTTACAATAATGCCGCACTATTTGTATTGCACGTACATACAATACAGAATTTGTTTCTGTCGGACTGTATTTGATGGTTGAATATAAACTGTATTTTTGACAGAATATTTATAGGTATATAATGAATGTTCATACCTGTGAAATACAGTGTCCTTAACCAATATACAGATTAGCAGAGGAAGCTGTGTTTGGTAGCGTCGAGTTCCGTCCAAAGTCAGCACCACCCACCACCAGTAGCCCCCACCCATCTACAGATATCAGGTAGAGACCACCATTGCACAACAAAACTTTTTATAGATACAGTCTTCTTTTGAACACTAGCATATATTATGAGTTGAGGAGCATTTGCATAAGTTTTTAATTATGTCTTTACAACAGTAGAAAAAGAGGGAGACAAATGTATGTCATGATAATTGTTAAATAGTTTGATACTGTACAGTACGTTTTCTTTTATCTCAGTGGTCCTTTACGTCGCCATTACCATTCTCTATTTGTCAGGGCTCTGCGACCTTTACAAGGTCAGTTCTCACCAATCACATCAGACAGCCAGGTCACTGTCAGGTAATCATGTTAATTTCAGCATATTTCTGTTAAACCATTTGTACATACATTCATGTTATTGATAAATAGTAACGAAAGTTTTACCATAGTATGTAAAGTGTTACGATATTTTGTATTTGTATTTTTTCATCCGTAGATAAGCAACAAGATAAATGTACTAATTATGATAGTGTGAAAGTTGAAATGTTGGATTATTAAACTAACCTCTGATTATCCTGATTAATTATTTTTACTGATGTTAGTAAATAATTGAAATAAAAGTGATAGATGGTTCATAGAATATTTGAAAAATTGAAGTGTCATCGAGTAATATTGTGAGATAGTACATCAGTTAGATAGTACCATCCAGTACAAAGTGTTAGAAAGAAAGTTTGACTTCAGTGTTGTCCTGTAAGTAATACTGCACTTATTTTCTTATCAGGGAAATGAAAGAGAGACCCAAAACTGCCCCTGAGAAGAAAAAATCAGACACCAACAATAAAACCAAGAAAGCAACAGGTGCTTTTTTTTACACATTTTAGATTTATTAGATTTATACAAGTGTAGATAGCAGTTACCGGTAAGTGCTGGAAAATTTATCAAAACACAAGTTTAAATTTCATTCTGTATTGACTTTAAATTACTGTAAACATGAACTTAATAGTTTACCTTAAGCGGATTAAAAACCTTTTCTAGTCGTTTCAAGTGGCAGTTAATAGTAAAATAATAGTCGATTGTTAACCAGGTTTTCCGAAGGAAAAATCCTGGTTATTAGATTGAGGTATGGGGTGGGGGGGGGAGGGGTAAACAATTCTTCTTGGCAACTCCTCCTACATTTCTCAACGGATTTCAACCAAACTTTCACAGAAGTATTGTCATGAAGTGCCCAGGCGCATATTGTTGGGGTTTTGTGATTTGGTCATTTTTGACAGAATTATGGCCCTTTGTTTTTTTACAAATATGTAATTCTTCTTGCGCAACTCCTTCTACACTTCTCGAGGGATTTCAACCAAACTTTCACAGAATTATTGTCACCAAGTGCCCTGGCGCATATTGTCGGGGTTTTGTGATTTGATCATTTTGACAGAATTATGGGCCTTTGTTTTTTCCACATAATGTAATATATATAGAGAAATACTCTTCTGTGTGCAACTCCTACATTTCTCAAGGGATTTCAACTAAACTTCCACAGAACTATAATTGTGAACTAAAGAATTTTGAATATATAATGTTCTGCCCCTGGTCGTCTGTACGTTAGCAATTTTGTGTCTCCTTATTTGAGTATATATAAAAGGGAGAATACTCTGTTATTATAAAAGGGAGAATACTCTGTTATTACTGTCTATTTTTAGAATAGATTACCAGTCCTGTATACTTTGGAGTATTCTGTTACAGTAAGATGACAAAATTTCTCATGAGACCAGCGGTTCAAACCCCACACAGAGCAAGTTTTTGTTGTTTTTTCTTTCTTTTTTTTTTTTTAATTTTGCCTGAATTATGGCCCTTGCTTTTTCCACATATGTTATATATAGAAGAATACTGTCACGTGCCAACTTCCTCCTACATTTCTCAAGATATTTAAACCAAACTCTCACAGAACTGTTGTCATCAAGGCCCTCGTGCATATTGTCTGGGTTTGTGTTTGGATCAATTTTGCCTGAATTATGGCCCTGCTTTTTTACACATGTAATATATAGAAGAAGACCTTTGTTTCTTTTTCACATTATGTATATCTACTGACTTTAAAAACACATTTGCGCTCGGCCAGCAGACTGGAAAATGAAAACCTGGTTTTGTGACAATTTCCTGTCACTTGTTTTTTATTAGAATGTCAGTTACTTGTCAATGGTATTAAACTATTTTACATATAATAGATGTGAATAAAATGATATTCTCATCTCTAACTTTCTGCAGGCAACAAAAGTGGAAGGTCATCCACAGGTACCACCTCAAACAGACAGAAAACAACAACAGTTACTACTAGTACTAAAACAAAGAAAATGGACAAGGCATGGAGATGATAATATTGATTGATGTACAACAGTGTTGTTTGTGTTACTGATAGAAATAATAGAAGCCTCAATTTGATTATCTACAAATTTCTGTTTTATAATACTGATAAGTGAGATTAATGAGGCACCATTCATTGCCTGCACATTTCAGTTTCTTTAATTAGCATCATCAAAGGAATATTTGCTTCTTTTTAGAAAAAAAGTGGTTGAATGACAATTAAAGAGTGTTACTTTAAATATTTACCAAACTATTTACATGTATTTTTACAATACATATTACAGTGACTATCATGTAATAATTGCAATTTATATTTTGGCAGAAAAGTATATCTACAGAACCATGGCCAAACATAAGTTTTTAAAAAGTATGAGAGGTTTATCCAGCATTCTAGTTCATAAATATGTAAAAACATGAAAACTGGTAGAAATAGACTTCAATGCTGTGGAGGTTTTCTAGTGATACAAATGTTGGTACCTGTGAAGCTGTAATTTATTAGAAGTTTAAGAGAATACATGCCTTTACTAGAGAATTAAAGGAGGCACTTATTCTTCTGTCAAGGTTATGATGCTCAACATGTTTTAAGTCTTGGGAGCTTTTTAAATTCTCATAATTATAAAAATGATTTACGGAAAGCTTAATGATAGAATTGCGTTCTATTAATCCGAAACTGTGGAAATTAATTCCTTTCGGTCATATTTTCTGTCACTTCTTCATTGAAAAGCTTGCCAGAAAGCATTTCTTATTTCTTGCAACAGTGAAAGTAATACTGTGCTATATATAAAGTGTGTACTTTTGATTTTAAAAGCAGTGACAGGAATCTGTTACAAATAACAGTCAATTTTTCCAGTAAGATATCTTTCCTAGTAATTTTGCATCCAAAATGCTCCTGGGACTTTAAACTGGCACTGCATACATACAGAAGTTTGCCAAAAGCTCATAGTATTATATTTTCATGCATTTTTTTTTACAAGGCTGTAAAAATGGGTGTAAACTGTTAGAGAGGAGAGAGGAAAGTATTAATGAAGACACTATAAATATGTACTGTGATAAAAAGTGTGATATATACATTTGTTCTCATATAAGGTCATATGCTTCATAATTACTCTTCAAAAAATGGGATATTTGTCTTGCAGATAGTCTTACTTTTTCAGAAGTCGGGAAAACAATTAGACTCTTGATACATGTATCTCACTGATAAGCCAAATTTCTGCTTATCTAAAGACATTTCCTTGCTAGGGCAACGTACTCTGAACTAAATTTAGACTTCTAAGTCAAGTTACTTTTTAGGTGGAAAGTTTTCCACTGGTCGTGCAGACTTGGCCTAAGGAAGAGCCAGCTAGGTTTTTATAGAAAATCTGGAGATGTTTGCAAAGAGTATTGGTTTGATGTAGAAAGACAATGTAAATTTATCAGCAAATGTAAAAATACAAGCTGTTCAGCATATGTATATAATAATGATAATATTATAATAATAAAGTCCTTATTTAACGAGGCTACATATAATAATAAAGTCCTTATTTAACGAGGCTACATATAATAATAAAGTCCTTATTTAACGAGGCTACATATTTGGGCAAGCCCTATCTTCCTTATAAGCCTCACAATATATTCTTATTTATTGATGTTTTGAGATATTTTTGTTCTCGGCCGTGCTGTGTTCTGAATAGTTTTTATTTTCTAGTTACTATTATTGATAATTTATGATTGTTTATCCAACTTATGAATTTATATTTTATGATAACAGTGTGCCCAGGAAAAAGGCTTTGGTATTTTTTCGGGACGCATTAAGAAAAATACTTTTGATGATTTGGAAAATGCTGAGTGCTTTTAACTTAAAAGGTCCAGCTTGAAATTTGGCCATTCTTGTTGCTTCGCTTACTAAAGGAGCTTTTTCTTCATTTTAAATCTATATGAGCAGAGTCAGAGAGTGATATCTTTACACATGTAAAGTTACTAGAGCTCTGACATATTTTTTATTGATCATGCAGTTCTAAATAAATATTTGTGAGAAGATTCACACTAGATTTAAAACCTTTTGTTCATCTTGTCGGAATAAATGCTATACATATGAGAGTTTTCTGTTATTCTTTCATCAGTTTAAACATGACGTGACCATTTTGTTTAGCTCACCATACCTTGGCACCGTATAAATTTTGAAAATCCCACATACACACTGAACAGGTTTAGTTACTTGATAAACACTAATCAGTGTGTATGCGGGGTTCTCATAGTATGTGAATATATAAAGAAAATGATTACAAGAGACACTTTTGTGCCAAAATCGCTCTACTGAACCCATGTGTAGATAAATAATTATTGTCAAAGGCACTTGACGAAAATTTGAAATAAAGGACTTAATTGAAATAGAAAAATATGCATTTTTTATCAAAAGCTTTAAACGCCAGGACTTATCAGGAATCGGCGAGAGACGGACAGTTATCAAAATGTTTAAATTTGTCATTGCAATACATAATAAGCAAGATGTTCTCCAAAGTAAATGTGTATTTAGGAAAAGGGATTTTAAGAGGGAAAATAAACTGAATTTGAATTTATTGAAATGGGGAGGGGTTAGTGAGTAATTATGCAGCTAACTCCATATTTCTGTGTAATACAAAATATTTATACTATATCTTAATTTTGGTATTAAAAAGATAGTCATCTAGCTTTATACAGAAACAAACATACCGGTACTTGCCTTGCAGACCAGTTCTTGGTCTGAAAACGAGCTTGCTAAACATATCTTTCGACAGCTGTATTGATTTTAATGTGCTTTTGATTAGTCTCCAGCCAGTCAGAACATTGGAGGACTGCAGGTTCGCTAGGTTCCATCCTTTAGTCTGTCTGGAATGCAACTTCTATATGCATTGACCAATTTTCAAGTTCTTTCACACAGTTGTTGCCGATGATACAAGGGTGTGTTATTTGCCAACTTCAGGGTGCTACCTTGTAGGTCAAGGTCACACTCAGCTGTATTTCAGGTTGAGGCTGTAACTTCTGCATGCATACTGATTTTCAAGTAACTTCATACAGTTGTTACTCGGACCCAAAGGGTGTGTCATGCACCACACCCAAGGAGCCACATTGAAAGTCAAGGTCACACTTAGAACTCAAAACCTGTAATGTAGTTATATACCAGTAATTTGTGTCCAGACTGTAACTTCTACATAGTTACAGAGACTGATTTTGAAATAGCTTCATACAATTATTGCCGAAGTGTGTCATTCACCACACCAAAGGCCAAGGTCACACTTGAGGCTAAAACTTTTCATAGTTATTTAATTTTCGTGTCCCGGCTGTAACTTCACCATGAATCTTTGGTTAAATGTAAACGTGAAGAATGCTTGGCTCAAGGTCTAGGGTCACCCTAAAGGGCCTAAGGTCATCAGGCTGTATCTTCTTTACCATTGATTGATTTTCATCTCATGATGACAAAAGTCACAGTCACTCTTCAGGTCAAAGGTCATGTCACAATATTTTTCAAACTCTGAAGGATTTTCATGAAACTGCGCACACATTCATCTTATTCTTTCATCCCTATGGGGACTTTGTATTGCATGGAATTACTCCATCCACATGTATATACTGCTTCATTAAAATACAAAAACATCTTAAAAATTTCCAGCAATTTATTGATGATCAAATTCATTTATGATAATAAATAGTACACTTTAGAATACAATAAGACCAGCCAATAGGATTAGATAAATGAAAAGACTACTGGCAAGCAAGGAAAAGCCGATTTGCAAATCTTGGCCTTGACCTCCGTCGGGGGAGATAATTTTTGTTTACATTGGTCGCGCATGCTCGTAAATATGGGGCCTTAAAAGGGGTACTTAGAGCACACAAAAAATCGGCATTACAGCAGGAAATGTCGGCGGCTTGCTTTTATCACCGATATTCAGCTCATAATGCGTATAACACAAAAATATTTTAAAAACATAAAAAATAATTATTTCTGATGGGTTCTCACAATAAATTGTGTGTGAGAAATTACATTTATCTGCGGCTTGGTAAGTAGGTCTATATACCTACATGTGTCATTGTTGCCAAAAGTAACCGTTTTCTACTTAGTCAAGTAGATGCAAATTGTTTTGCTAAATACCCTGCACAGCCTCTAGTCAGAGCTAACATCATATTAGAACTCCTGACATTTCTCTATGTGTTTGTTTGGCAATGTAGCCTATAATTTCCCTGCATTGAGCCTCCCTCAAACAAAGCGGAAATACAATACAATCAGTACAAATTACTTCCCTTGAAGTGAAGAGTCAATTCATCCCAATAATTACTAGTGTACGGTTGGAATATGTTATCAATACCTTTTTATTGCGTGTTGAAATGTATTTTAACACGATTTCTAATGTTTTAAGAAAAATTGAAGTAATATTTTCGCGCGGAAATCAGAAGTTGACAGCCGTCAATACCATGTGTTTGTTAACATATGTCAAGGTTGCGAGTACGCTGAAATGAAAAATCGATATCTTAGTAAATATTTAACACTTTGACTCATGATTTCTGTCAGTCAGCTTCAAAAAGAATCCTCCGATAGATTTTGATCAAAACTTCCTTTAAACAGATCCGTTATAGAGGCATGTAACGGGAAAACTAAAAATCCGCCGACAATTCCTTGCCATAGGCTTTTCCTTGCTTGCCAGTATAAATAAAATGAGAGGAACATATTTATATGAACTTGATGGTGTATATCAAACTTCTTAAACATTTATATCTGAATTTAATTATTTTATATTCATATCAAGTCAAGGGTTGATCGTGAAACTATTGTATCTGCATGTAAAAATAGAAGCAGATACAATAGTTTCACAATCAACCCTCGACATTTAAGTGATGTTGACATTGGTTATATACATGTATCTGGAAGGTAAACAACGAAATTTTGGCTTTTACTGTGAAAGGTAACCTGTACAATGACTGACAAAATAATTATGCCACAGACAAGAGTAGCTGTCTCACGACCAACAAACTTTACAATTTGAAATTATTTGAGAGGCTGAAATGCAACAGTAATATGACATATGAATAGCAAGAAGTTGCAAGTTAAACTTGTTGGTACAGTAAGGGGACAAGTACATCATTTACTTTTAATTAGATGAAATACCTGTCCGAGTTACCAGACTGCGGCCTTACATCTTGTCTACTATTCACTAAGACATGTTAATTTCTAAGGTTTCTTCAAATAGCCTGCAAATGTACTATTATGTTAAAATGATAGAGGTGATTTCAGATTTTTTTCTGCTGCAAGAATCTCATGCATGTAATAAAAGATGAAAATCAAATGCCATACAATGACTAACACAGAAATAAACTTATACAATCATGTAAAATCATTTTCACAACCTTATCTACATATAAATGTGCTAGGCATAAACACAGACAAGGATTTCAAATAAAAAGTAAAACTTTAATGGCCTGCATTTTTTTTTTCAGTTTTGACTCGATCATAATGAAAATACATATTTGATACATTTCTCTTCTGGCACCTTTTACATTTCTCCCCTGACATTTTCCTTTGACATTTCTCCTTTGACATTTCTCCTCTGTAAGAAAGCCTTCTGAACTAAAATGTGATGTACCTCATCATTTTTTTTTGGTACAACAACTATCAAATGGCATTATAGTAACTTGCTATAAAGTATACATTCACTGTTGAGTCAGTTTCCAAGTTGCATGCAACACGAGATCAGCTACAGACATACTATAAACAAGTCGCTCATCTGAGCAAGCTAGATTCAAGTGGTCAATTTTGTAGTTTATGAGACCAAATACAGTAAACTCCGCTTATAACGAACTCCTCGGGACCTATCAAATTTGTTCCTTATATCCGGAGTTCCTTATATCTGTATATCAAACAAGTTCCTTATATACGATGTATATATATCGAACAAAAATATATATCAAACAAAAATATATATCGAACAAGTATTTTTATAGTCGAATGTAATAAAATCCAAACCATGTTTTAATAGGCAATACTTAAACAAATGCAATTGAAGGAAGCTGATTTTCGCTCACTTGCCATAACTTGAATATTTAGCAAGGTATTTTTTACCAGTATGGGATTTCATTCTGTCTGCATGCTTTTAAAAAAACGCTCACAATAATTTACGTAAACTATTACACTTGAATATCATACTTAGCAATTATGTTTGTATTCTCATTTAACAAGTTTACCAGAAGGTTACACATGTGTGATGATTTACCTTTATGAATAATAGCTACAAGTGCGCTATGAAAATTACAATGCAAACGGCAAAAGAAATATGCAAAATCAGTAGATATTTTTAACTCTTCAGATCATACATGTATTTTCAGTTCGATATATATACGATAACTTTACTGTGCATTTTTCACTGTTGGGCCAGAAAATATTGTTCCTTATATGTGAAGTTTCCTTATAACCAGAGTACGATATAACCGTATATTTTTACATTAAACAAAGACGGTGAAAAATCGGGCCAAAAAAAACTGTTCGTTCTATCTGAAGTTACGTTAAATCCGAAGTTGATATATACGGAGTTTACTGTACTGTTCCATACTGTAACACCATAATACTGAATATTACTGTGGTATTCTATAGTACTACACTACTCTATAGAACTTAAGTACTCTTAACTTCTAAAGTGCTGGTACTTTTCTAATTCTAATTCAACATATGCCCGTACATGCAGTGGACCGGAACTATTGACTGTTTTCTGAAATGGCATCATGAGTTCCTACAGAACGTGTTTGCTGACTTTCCAACTGATGGTTTGTGAGAAGAAGCCTTTCAAAGATTTTTCTATTTTTGATAACAGCAGCCCCTGTGTGCAGTGGACTGGAACAATTTTTCAGTATTTTGAATATCTATAATAAGATGCTTTGGAACAAATTTGGTTAAAATCTGACACTAGTTTCAGAAAAAAACTGCAATATGTGAAACGTTCACATTGACAACGGACGCCGGACCACCCAACAATACTAACAGCTCATCCAGAGCCTGCAGGTCAGATAAGCTAATACGTGTTGAAGTTTAGACCAATAACATAAGCTGCCCTACAAAGAAGAACTAGAATATACAATTGAACACAGATAAGAATAATCAAGTAAAATCAATTTTATAACTTCATCTGATATTTACACACAGCCAAGGCTACATCTAAAAGCATAAAACAAAAAAAGATTAAAATAAACAAGTTATAAGTTACACTGGTTAGTAAAATGAACATCCTTGCTATTTACATAAAATATGAAACTGTGCAAAAACAAAACTATATCTATGCTACATTTAACTATACCTTTAAAGGGGCATTTTAAACAAAGTATTTTTCATTCTAATACAAGACCTACAATAATATCCTTATTCATAACGCAATCAAGTTTATGTGAACATGTTAAAAAGCATTTACTTGAAAGAATTCATCTGATCAGTAGCCATAGTTACACCTATTTGAACAGTTACGGTAGGTCAGGGCTAGGGCATAGCAGAGAGTGTTATGTATACTTGTAATAGATAGTACTAAAACATCATCAGTTTTTGTTGAAATCTAATACAGATGATGACACTTTTAAAAGCATCTTTACATTGAAATAAAGAAAGGAAATAAAAAATCACCCTGTCTAACTTTATCTACCATGTTTAACAATCAAAAACACTACCTGAAAGTTTACTATGTCAAAATTCTTTGATTTTACATCACTTATTGAATTTGCATCTGAAAAACCTGTTTTTTGCATTTTGAGATGGTGTCCTTTCTCAAAAGATAGAAAGAAAACTTACGGAAGTTTTCTACCCACAAAACATGCATTATTGGTTTGTAAGTTTAATAATATTTTCAAGAATCAATATGCGCAACATAGTAACAAAGGCATGTAAGGCATGTATGTCTTTTCCTGAACTTTTGCACTGCTAAGTGTCATTAAAAGACTGTTTTCTCTTATATAAGCCTCGATATTAACATACCCTGTACTGGACAAGTCATGTTTACATCATTTCTTCAATCTATACATTTGTTTGTAACATTCACACATTGAGAACTGATTGAAGAAATGTTATATATTTTGAATATATTAAATAATAAATCATGAACAAAAATGGCACCGGCAAAAACATGAGAATGTAACATGTACATGACAACAGGATGTAACATGTACATGACAGGTATATCGTAAGCTGATCTAATGCTGAATACTGTCAAAACATGAATAAAAAGAAATTGTTCTAAAGTTGAATGATTAATTAACTGAGGTTTCAACAATTGTTCTAGAACCAGTCAGAAACATTGACTTGATTGGCTAAAAGTGAGTAAATATTTTTTAACTAACCAACCAGAGGCCCCGAGATATGAAAATGTTCTAGTAAGAGTTCTATAATCTCAGGTCAATTTTTAAAATGAAAACAACATTGCTATTGTGCACTAGCATTTACCTGGTACACATGAATAACCCTGCTGATTTGGTTTTCAGTGTAAGAACGTAAAGATAGTCTGATGCTTTTGATAAACAAAACCAGTATCTATAAATGGAAATAATGATGTATTCACAAATAACACAAAAACGCCCAAAAATATTTTCAGAGAATAGTGAATGCCTGGTAAATGCATAATGTACAATCATAAGGTACTCTATACATGTATATACATGCATATGGGCTATTACTGGATACTGGTAATGTAATTATCTGTCTCAGAAAAATGCAACAGTTGCTTTACAGTGAGGTTATGATGAAAACATGTGTCATTAAACGTACAGGAGGGATGCTCAGAAAAACTAAACCCCCCCAAGTGCGAGCCCCGAAAGAGGGCCTCACAGTCGTGTCCTCTCCAGTGCTCAATAAAAGGCTGAATTTAAACCTTCCAGCAGACAGAGTAATCATGCATACAGATTCCATTCTTTAAACACAAGGTGACCTTGACCTTTGAGGTAGGGACTTGGGTCTGCACGCGACACATCCGCTTGATGTGCTAGACATTTGGCACAGTTATTTTAAAATCCTTCAAAGCATAATAAAGTTATAGTCCGGACACAAAGTATGCATATATACAGGATTCCATTACCATAAACCTAAGGGACCTTGACCTTTGTGGTAGGGATGTGGGTCATGCACGCGACACGTCGTCTTGATGTGCTAGACATTTGTGCCAAATTATTTTAAAACCTTCGATGCATGACAAAAGTTACAGTCCGGACACGAATGTGGCATATATGCTTATATAGAGGAACCATTACCTTCAAACTCTAAGATGACCTTGACCTTTGAGCTAGGGCGTGGGTCTTGCACGCGACACGTCGCTTGATGTGCTAGACATTTGTGCCAAGTTATTTTAAAATCCTTCAATGCATGACAAAGTTACAGTCCGGACACGAATGTGTGCATATATGCTTATATGGAGGAATCCATTACCTTCAAACTCTAAGTATGACCTTGACCTTTGAGCTAGGGACGTGGGTCTTGCACGCGACACGTCGCTTGAGGGGGGGGGGGGGGGTGCAGACAGTGGCCTAGTAATTTTAAAATCCTTCAAGCATGACAAAGTTACAGTCCGGACACGAATGGTGCATATATAGAGGATTCCATAACCTTCATACCCAAGTGTGACCTTCACCTTTGAGGTAGGGATGTGGGTCTTGCACGCGACATGTCGCTTGAGTGCTAGACATGTGTGCCAAGTTATTTTAAAATCCTTCAATGCATGACAAAGTTACAGTCTGGACACGAATTTGTAAGTGGGGGCGCACGGGGACGGACAGACGGACGGACGGACAGACGGACAGACGGTGCGATTTTAATATGCCACCCTTCGGGGGCATAAAAAGCAAACAGGGAAAACAGACACAAGCTGTCTGGTCTGGTAAATAAATAAAACCATAAAGCAGGTGAATACACAAGCTGGATTCAGAAAGTCACATGTAGTTGACAGGTAGACGAAGAATATCACACTATTATGTTTATTGCACATTTCGTTGTGAACTCAAATACAAAGTGGATTTAACTTTTCCGTTTTACATCTGGACCTGATAAAAGTAATGTCACACAGAGATAGGTATTTATTTTTATCTGACCTACTTTTTTTGAGAATAGTACAAAATTTAATATAGTTTGAAGATTGAAAATACACAAAGAACTCTTGTCATCCTTCAACCTGATTCACAAAAAACGGACCATTCCACGTTTTTTAGGACAAATATTAAAGCCTACCCAAGGCTATTATTACAGCATCATTTTATATTCCTGGCTAGGTCAACTGTTCACAAACAGTATCACAAACAAATCCAAATGTTCTTTTGTGCAAACCAGGCCAAACCTTGGACACGTGATGTCCCAGTGTGGCCATTGGATAACCCATCAAATTAATCTAAATATCATATAACTGTAAACACTGAATCTGTCCATTGACTTATCTATTTCATAGTTTTATATTGTAAGAGTTCAGGATACAAATTGTCTGCTACTGTGGCATGTTCATGTCATTTTAATATCCAATCTAACACTCTGTGTGTGTAAGACTTTAATCAAATTGAACAGCACATAAAACCCGTAAGTCTATCTTATTATGCACACATCTCATTCAAGGAGCAACAAAACTGTCTTGTATCGACTAACAGAATACAATAGTTAAACACAATTTTAGAATTTAACTTTACGATCTTAAATACAAAGTTTCTTTTTGTGTGCCCTATTCCGAACGATTAAATGTCATTAACTACTACCACATCTGCAGAAATTCCTCTGAATGTTATTGAGATAATCTTTCCTATTTCCTCAGTGAATGGCATCATCATTTCTTGAGAATACAACCGATTTGAAGTTTGGCTCTCTCTCTCTCTCTTTCTCTCTTTCTCTGTCACTATCTTTCAGTTTCTCTCTCTCTTCACATCCTTTCCTGACTAATACTGGTACTTGTGTGATTAATCCTTGCATGTGAATAACTTTGACTGACGCATGTTCAAATGTCAATACTGTGACTGATTGGTTTGTATGTGACAAAGGTAGATGACAAGTGATTACTGTGTCTTAGTAACTGTGATATCAGATGCAGAGTAAACTGTTGGTTGCTTGTGAATTTGGCTAAATATTGCTCTTGTGCGAGATGTTTTGTGAGGAATTAAATGGCATTTTTGGAAGTGTGCGTTTTTGAATTGTTTCGACAACAAGTATTGTACATTGTAATGCATCACAGTAGCTATCTGAAGTTATTGTGGTTGATGTATTCCCAGTGATATTTAGGCTAATTTAACATATATCAATTAATGCTTTAAAGAAGCATGAGAAACACAACTTTCCATTGGTTCTGCCTATTACATATTCCTGCTAAAAATTTGAAGCTAAAACCAAAAAAAATTAAAAGGGGCAAAGTTTTGGAAACCAAAAACTGGTAAAATTTCACACAAGAACAATTCATATGTAGAACTTCCATAAATGTTCATTGGCCCCATATAATATCACATCGTAAACAGGCAAATTTAGTAGTCAGTATTGATTTCATAATTAACAAAATAATAAAAGCATTCCAAAACAAAGATTTGAACATTCAACATATGTGCATCACTTACCGGTACTGCAAAATGTATTTTCAGCAAATTGATGGCACACTTGCTCTAAAAATTTACCTCTAAAAATATGTGTACAGACATCATTAATATGAGGCCTTCAATATGCAGCCTGGTGTACATAAATCAATATATCAATATTTATAATAATTGTTGTTAAAAGGAGAAAACATGTTTATCCTTACGCAACCAAACTATAATTTACAAGCTCTTTATAGTTACTAACTTTGTCTATAATGGATAAACAGGTCATATCAGACTGCAGTGATATCATATACAAGCTGATCTGAGTCCAGACCTGGCACTGACCTTCAAATAGAAGGTGTCATTTATTTTATATCATACTTTCAATGATTGCCCAAATGAATGCCAATATGAAATAACTCTGAAACTTGGACCATTTGCCGGAAACGTAACAAAATACAGTATATCTTTACAAAATACAAATTTGGAATAGAAGTTTAATTGAACATAAACAGTAAAACCAATCACTGGTATCAACAGTATCAGTCCTTCCTAAACAGTTTATCACATGATCAAAACTAACACGCATAAAACAAAAACAAACCCAAAAAGTTGTTACGGTGAAGAAAAAGCTAGTGAAAGTGACTGGAATCACTTGAACTGTTTCAGTTATAAGTTTTTACTTGATCAAAGTAATTCCTACAACCTAAACACCTTACTGTATCTTAAAACTTACAAAAAAATTCTCAGTATCATAAAAACTTGAACAATTTACAGTATAGCTGAATTCAAACCATCTGTATCAAACCCAAAACAATCCTCTAGATAAACTGCTCTTGGCACACAACAAATTTACAACAGTATAACCCTAACAGGTCATTTGTCTCTCACAACTTCAAAACAATAAAACATTAGAATTTATTCTAAATTACTCTAATTTATTCTAATTATATTTAACACATGAATTTTTCTAAATTCATAACTATCACAATAGAAATTAACATTTTTAACATTAACATTTTTACTCTTATATAAGATCTTGCTCGCAAGCCTGTATCACTGCTCTCTTTTATAACTGTTCGTTATGGGAGAGGTGTTCATATCATATTTGTTGATAATTTCATCATTCATCATTTTGATTCCATTGCACCTGTCTGATTCAAGAACCTTCAGTCACACTTACTGTGACTACAAACTAACCTAAACAGAACAAGCAGTTCCAGACAAGTGACATACCGTAAGTTGGAACATTTTCACCTAATCCTGATTTTGTGATTTTACGTAAAAAATTTCATCTTTATGTCAATATTACATGGGCGAAAAAAAAGACAAGCTCTGCATCAAACACAAACAGCAAAAATTCATAGCTCCTTTCAATCTGCCACATTTTCAAATTACAAATTACTGAAAATTAAATCATTGTAATATTTTCCAACGTACGTCAGGTAATCATCACTATATAACCAAAATACATTTCTCTAACAGTACTGGTGGAAAGTCTCTTCCGGTGTTTTAATATACTGAATGTCTGGTTAACGCTGACTAGGTCTATGTTGACTACGTAGACTGGGTCATGTTAATAACTCCGCGAGCCGCTAATTTTCCTTGCAAAAGTTCGAAAACTTGCCTTTGCTGTTCTACGCTCATCAATAAAACACTCTGAATCACTTTTGAGGGGTCTGGCAATCTGAAAATGACAATGTACATCTATATACATGTATGTTTCATTTATATGATTTCAGATAGCAAACATAACAAGAAGCCAAGAACTGCTTAATCCCTTCCATTGGTGCATGTAGTGGTTTGAACTTTATAAAAACATTTTTTAATCAATGAAAGTAAACAACTTTCAACATGGAAAATTGGTATGCTAACATTGTTGTGAAGTGATATGAAACATAAACAGAGAGAAAGGTCCAGTAACCTTAAATGCAACAGTCAGACGTTAAAGAAATTAAAATCTAAAACTACTGAAACATGACGGCAATAGTTGTGCTTATATCACTCAGTAACATCTGTAATTAAAATTTTTTCTATTATTAGCCCTGGTGGCAATCTTGTGCAGCGGAATGGTATGAGCAATTTTAAGAAAGAGTCATCCGAGAAACTTTGTGGTGAAATATTTCAAAATCGGACAAGACATTTACTGGTAAGACCTGTTGTTTTAAATTAACCCAGTGGTTAAGATGTTATTTCAAGCTTTTACAGACATTCGGTCATCACATCAGCTCACCACTGAGCACCTCGTACTCAAATGAGCGTAAAATGTATTGTTCTTATAAAGGTTACAATTTTCTTACTTGATAAAACTGGAGTGATAAACATGAACAAATGTTGCCATGAGAAACTGGCAATCAAATCTATCCATGATACCTCCATGCCCTGGGATGGTGTCCCCAAAGTCCTGAAATATCAGCAAAATCATCACATGTACCATTTTTCTTCTTATTATGTCATCAGAGTATTAATTAATGAAAAATGGAAACAGCCTACTTTCTCACAACAAGACTCTGGTTCATAGAGGATTTTGAATCCATTAGCCTTAATCAGCAAGAGATTTACAGATCACTTATGATAAATAGAACATTTTTAGAACTCTACAAAAGGTGTAGATAAACAAAAAAATGTCAATCAAATCACTAGAATGTTAAAGAAATGATTATGCATAGCAATTCCTTTGCTCTTGGAGCTTTTGTTAGAAGAGTTACCAGACTGCAACTGAATGAAAATAGTTGGTACCTTTATTTTAAATGCCCTTTTAAAACCACTGGCAAAGAATCCTCCAAATGGTCCAATCACTGATGCGAAGATGGACATTGAGACAGAGTGTATCATGAATGGATACATCTTCACTGTGTACCAAGGTATACCAACCTGTAAAATGCAGGTAAACATTTAAATAATGCAACATGTGTGTTAAGCAAATTGTAGACAAGTTACTGAGGTCATAAAATTGTCAACAATATATAATCACACATAGTGGAATGATACAAAGAAATGTATTGTTTTAAATCACACAAACTAGCTTCTAGAGACAAAATACCATCTCTGATAGATAGAGTTGCCAGGCAAAGGATCAGGTCTACAACCATTAACACTGACAGACATGAACAAGTACGCTGCTGAAATTCATTCACAGAAACTGCATGTAATAAAACTGTTACACAATATAGTTACCAGTTTAAAAAGCATCTGTATGACTTCTGGAAGATCATATTCCTCAAGGAGGAAGACTGGGTGCCTCTTGCAATCCATGGATATCTCCCCTTTGTCATCGTCATATGTGATTGGACAGACAAACCAGTCAAACTGTATCAGCAACCATGCCATCTGCAATATATCAACATCAGGCTGTATGCGTAATTCAGGGCAATACCGTAATTCAAAACTTATGTACTTCTCCGATTTACCAACTTAATACAGAATGAAACAGGTAAAGTAGCGGTCTCAAATTTCTGAAATTCATTCAAATGAAAATTTCATCAAATTAAATTTTTTCAGACCATGACTCAGAAGGATTAACCCCTATCCTAGTGAAAACAAGCACAGGTGGAACGAACATACCTTTGACTTATTTTCTTAAGCTAATGTCTTTTTCTATGCATTTTAAAAATGTAAAATGTATAGTAAAGAGCTATGAAGAAAAAAAAAATTTCAGTTTTTTTTTTATTTATTCTGATATCAATTTTAAAATGCATAGAAAAAGACATTAGCTTAAGAAAAAAAAGTCAAAGGTATGTTCCTTCCACCTGTGAAAACAAGAGGGTACGATAGCCCTATACTGATGGCACGAGTGGACAGATAACATTCCTGATAATAAAGATACTAATTGCGCATTTGAACAGAGCTCTGTGAGCAATTTTGGTACAGGACCATCAAACGAACAATCCTGTAAAGTTTGAATGAATATGACCCAGTGGTTAAGGAGATGTTGTTTAAAGCTTTTCTAATTTTAGCTCTGGAAGCCAAAATGTGCAAAGAGGAACCCTTTAAGCACTTTTGGTAGAGGACCATCTAAGGAACAATCTTGTGATATTTGGTTGAAATTGACCAAGTGGTTAAGGAGGAGGTGTTGTTTGAAGCAATTGTCGGCAACGGTGGACAAAAAAACAATGGACATTCAGTAATCACATAAGCTCCCCATTGAGCACTTCGAGCTCAGGTGAGCTAAAACATTCTGCCTTAGTGATTACTGCAGACAGTGGTAGCCTGCATACCTGTGTAGACAGATTACATTCTGATCAATATACTTTTGTAAAATGTTGGCAAAGTACCACTGGGAATAGGTAAATCATTATGCCAAAACTAAAAGATGTGCAAGGACATTTTAGAAACTTTAAAAGGGTACAGGATAAAGTAATTTATCATCAGCATAATGAAACTGAGCTTTTATGTCTGTTTTAATCTTGGTAAAGGAGATACATTACAACTGAAAACATCAAGCACTTAATCACAGAGAGAATAGGGAAGCTTTTCTTTTAAAACACTTGCTTTTATGTAAAGATTATGGCAGGAGCAGTATAATAATACAAGAGCACCGTCTACGGGTGCCTGACGCTCGTCTGATTTTATCCTTTTCGATTTATTTATTACCAGTTTTTTTAAGTAACAGTGTCTTTGACCTTGACCGCGAAACACAATCCCACAAAAGGTTTTCATAATAATTACTAGACATAAGTTTGGTCACAATTATTCAACTGCAAGTAAAGATATTGTGTTTTTCCCATTTTTCTATTTTTTCGAAAAAATCCTGAGCTTTGACTCCATGAACCCCAAACACAATCCCAATAAAAGTCTTCATTTATATATATTACACACTTAATAATTTAGTTACATTATGTCCATTGTAACTAAAGATATTGAACATATTATTGTTTTTTTGTTTTTAGTTACAGTGACCTTGACAGTGACCCCAGGAGCCCCAAAAAACACAACCCCATTAAAGATCTTCTAAATAGTTACTACAAACGAAAGTTGGTTACATTATGTCAACTGTAACTAAAGATATTGAATATATTACGGTTTTCCTATTTTAAGTAACAGTGACCTTGACCCCAGCAGCCCCAAAACACAATCCAATTTAAAAAATATTCATAAATATTTCCTATACACTAAGTTTGATTGTATTATGTTCACTATTAAAAAATATTGTGTGTGTGAAACTTTCTAAGTTAAGAAGGGGCAATAACCCAGTCAAAATACATGACAGGGTTATGAATCTTGTAAAACTCTTCCTTCATTCTATTGTACATTTGATACTGAACAGCTATTCCAACTTTCAAAGTGATAGCTTTGATAGTTTGCATGTAACTGACATAAATGCAAAACTTAAAAAATCAAACTAGCTAAAAATTACAAAGTCCAAAAATATTAAAATATCCCCCCCAAATGTAAAACTCAAAACCCCGTTTGATATGTTGAAGTACATTATCCATTTATTGTTTGTGAAAAATTTGAAATCAATCTAACAAAAAATGAAGAAGCTATGTCCAATTCTCAAAATCAACCAAAATCGATCAAATTTCATGTTTTTTACCCCAAAAAACAGGTCAGACTCAGCATCTTTAGCATACAATGTGAAGAAGGGTATTAGATGAACAAGCTTTCCAAGTTTCAAAGTGATAGCTTTGATAGTTTCCATGTAAGTGACCTAAACGCAAAACTTAACCAACACTGACGACAACGACAACGACGAAGACAATCAAGTGACGACAATAGCTCGTCATTTTTTTCAAAAATCAGACAAGCTAATAACAATTTATGATGTCTCACAATACCCTACATTGCAATGTCTTTACAAAATTTGATAATTTTCTTTAAAGTAAATCCTGACAAGAGTTAAAACACTCAATTTCTAGCATGTGGAAATCAAATGGATGCTTTTTTCATCATTTGACAGAATCATACATTTAAATTCAAACAACTAACTTCATCATAGGCCACTGGCTTCATCATGGGTGATGTCTTAAAGCCACTACCGTAAGTTGAAAGAACCTGTTTCCCAAAGGAAACCTGTCCAAAAACAAACTAGTATCAACAATGACCTTCTGCCAGCAGTTTGACAATACAGGTAAATTCACAGAATTCCTAACACACTGTTATACCAACCTATACTATTCCACTTCATAAAATATTACTCATACATACCCCCATTCCAAGTAGAATAGTTGAAAAACCACCTCCTATAAATCCTTCCCAGGTTTTCTTCGGCGACAGTTTGATGAGTGGTGTCTTTCCGAAGAAGAATCCAAACATGTATGCCATGATGTCATTACAGATGATCATAGAAACAGGAAGTAAAAACCTGAAGATCAAAATACCCGATGTTAAATTACTATCTTACTATCACATGACACTTCGAGTCTATTTGTTTTCATTGTAAATTAAACCCTACTGAATGTGCAAAAACTAATGAATTCCTAATTGTTCAGTAGAAAAATTATTCTCCACTAGCACAATCTCTCAGTCAGTCAGTTGGTTTGATAGTTAGTCTGCCAGTCAACGTTTCTTTTGCAGCTTATTCTGTGTTTTATATTTTAAGGGATTTTACTGAACCCTTGTGTATATGTTTTCAAAACAAGACGGTATGTCACAAGCATTTTTGAAGTTTTTCAAAGGTCAATGTCATTGTAACTGCCTATTAAAATTTTTGGTCAGGCCTTCAACTTTATTTGGCATCAAGGAATTGAAGAAATACTTTGTGCCAATGTGTATGAAACAAAGTGGTAGTGTTGCATACTCTAGCATTCCATTTCCTCAATACCTGTTGTTGTTTTCTCATTGGTCAGTCAGTTGGTTTTCATGTTTGAACATTATCTGTTTTTTCCAATTTCAAAAGCTGCAAAACTCTGCTCAGGTTTAATTTCAAATTATGTCCCTTTGTAAACTAAAACTCACCTTTCATAGCCCTAGTTTTGAAAATGCTTATTACAATCATTTATCTATATCTTAACAGGAGAAGACATACAAGTTGTTTCTGTCTTTTGTTTCTATGACTTGATATTTAATTTAGATTTTAATTCTGCATGACTTGAAACAAGAAAATCAATGTTTAGCCGCTATCTTATTAAGTTTAAGATAGAGAAACTGTCTAAAATGCATTACCAGACCATTTCTGCTGGCGTCAGCTGATTCTGGGGAGTGTTGTTTATAATTCTCTGAGGGACTTTACCATATGAAAGTGATCTGAAGGCAATTACAGACTCCATGTAAAAACCTTCACAAAATGAAGCAGTTAAGTTTCAATCTCTAGGGGATGTTTTATAACTGTCTAGCTTGACGCAGCTACAAGTTATTACATGACAAGAGTGATTGAAAATGACATAGTCAAGTCATTTTCTATTTTCTATCATTTCACACCAAATTATGACTACACTTTGTGGAATTAGATTACAGGGTATAAGTCTGCATACTAACTCTGACATTCACTAGATAGCTTTTCTATCTCATTGTGGAAACAAAAATAAAAACATCATTTAATAGTGATGTAATCCTGTTACTTTCTGAGTACATGCTTTTTCCTGCAAAGTCAAAAATTGCTGTGTTTTTGAGCTTCGCTTCTTTGTTTGTGAACAACATAATTATATAACATACTTTCAGAAAAAATACAATTATTAGTGCATTTATGCGAAAACAAGGGACTGAAAATGCATGTTACATTTTATTGACAAGACTTTTCTGCACAAACATTTTTCCTACAATAATATTTCACTGAAATTCAGTATTGTACTGAAAAGCATTATGTTGTACTACATGTACTTCCATTAATCCGAACCATTATCTTATCTCAGAAAAGACATTGACAGAGACAGTGTACCATTGTACCAGACAAACCAATAAATAATGATATAATAGAATATTTTATTAATAAGAGAATATTTCCTAGAAAGATGGGGAATTTTGGTACATTCATTTATACAAGTCTGCTATAAGAATCAGATTCATTAAATCTTACAGTCTTACCCTATTGGTGGAAAGTGATTATGCTTGTGTGACCAGTGCAGATCATGATTGGCTTGCACAATAGTACAGTCTGATCATGACCTGTATTGTCTGCTTTCCACCCAGTAAATTTTCACTGAGAACCCCTGTGACATGTATGAACAATTAATGGTTCAAACAGAGAGACAGACACACTCATTACAAAGATTTAGCAGGAGAAAGGTGAAATTCATGTACTACTACCATATGAGTCCTTCAAAGATGTTCTGCATTATCAGATGGGACTGTGTTACAACCAGCAGCAATGTTACATGGGTCCAGCCAAACTGTAACAACAGAAAACAAAGTGCACTGTTAACACCATACATGAAATGAACATAGAAAAACTGTAAAATAATCAGAGTGATTAACACCTACTGTGATAATATAAGAATGGATCCAGTCAAGCTGAACTATAGACATCATTGTGTAATTCAGAGAACTTGCAATGTAACATAAGGTAAAGTATACAATCTGCTCATCCCAGAGGTTGCAGGTTCGAACCCCACTGGGGTAACGACCATACCTCCTCATATGACACCAGTTCAAACAATTAAAACATACCCCACTGTGACCGGCCACTCATTAATAAAAGTACTACAGAATGAACTTGGGACAAAATGTTGTATGCCAAATACTGGGCTTGGACCAGCAAAGTTGAAACAAAAGACCACACATGCCAAAGGCACAGTTGAGTTTACAATTCAGTACATGTATACAGTATACAGTTCTAACATTTACTAGCTAAATGGCTAACATTTAGTTCGGCATTTAATTAGAGAATATTCTACAAAATGTATTTGTACATAGCTTCCTGCCATTGAGTCCTGCATGCTACATCAATATCAATAGAAAAGCTTTAAAGCATTTGGATTACCCTGATCAATCACCTGATATACACTGATCAATGTTTTAATTAAGCAGACGCAGATAGAAATCTATACATTAACAACATATTGACTGAAATCAATAGGTTTCATATAAAAGTACATTAAACAAACATCTAAGATGTAAAAATTATTTCATTTTACATTGCAGTACAGTGAATGCAGTTGTGTAACTTTCTATTTCTGTTTCATAAGGTTTAATACGTGTTACAACAGTCACTGTTAGTATGTTATTTTACAGGGATGCGGTTTCCCTTACCCCTGACATCCATAGCAGACATGGTCAGTAGCTGGGCTCAAATCCATGACCCTCAATTAATGAGAAGTTGCCGTGATTTCAATTCAATGACTCTAACTACTCAGTCACTGCAGTGGTTATTACTGTTTATGTATCTTATATAACCAACATGTTGACACTAAGAGTTTACATACTTACCATGGTGAACTGCTTCAGATAATGGCGTTTTCGAAGACTGACCACAAATGACACAAACCCTGCCACATACAGACAGAATGATATAATACGGTGGTACATCACAAACGGACGCATGAATTCCTGAAATAAAAGAACAGTCTTAAAGATTCTGTCCCTTTTACAAAACTGTTACATGTACTGTCATTTTAAAACACATAAAATCAGATGTTTCCAAAACCAGACCACAATTAAATACCAGCATGTGAATTTATTTCTGACACGGTGACTGAGAGTAAAACAAAACCTGCTAGGAGCTCTGTTCAACTCTAACAGAGGTAATATATCCTTAGGTTGCTAAAATTAATTGTAAATAAATGTTGTTTATAATGTTTTAAGAAGGATACATATGGTCTTTTATACAAGCTCATACTGCTAACTCACTGATGTTATTTAAATTAAATTAACACAGCTGTGTACAATCACAAAATAACAAATGCTGGTTTTGGGAGTTAATTAGGTTGAATTAAAAAAAATTTATGGCCAACAGATTTTGTCACAATAAAAGTCCCAGGAGCACAATTGTGTGTAGCTCTTATTTTACCAAGAAAGGTACCAGTGGAAATGACCTTCATTTGTACCACGAACAACTTTGCTTTTTGTCATAATTATGTCAACATTGTTTTAAAATGAATAGAACATGGTTTTATCATTATCCTATCAGTAAATTTATATAACTATATCAGTAAATTCAAAGTGATCCTGTGACTTTAAACCACAATAAACTAGTACAAACTGACACTGTGATCTTACAGAAGTTCACTCTTATCGTACAACTGAGGAAATTTTTGCCTTTTCATATATTGCTTTCAGAAATAGAGCTCTACCCTCAAGAGCCATGAAACAATGATTCGCATAATTTTCATTGCTCTTGAAAAATCAAGCCTTTTTTCTTTTCAACTTGAATACTGTCAGCATTAAAAAGTTAAAGAATACTACAGTTGTGTTCTTATAGCTTCACATTCCGCTTGCAGAAATGAAGCAAACGTTGTATGACAATAACCTGTACATGAAGGTGTACATCAAGAAAGGATTGTCATTGGCGATGTTTTCTAATAACTTTCACAGACTTGTACTGTTGCCATAGCATTTGCTTGTGTCTCCTTGATACAATGTATAAAGACAGACGACTCATTCTTGTAGAATAATATTACAAATACAATTTACTGCTTCTGAAAATGTCAGGAATACAGTATGTCTGATAACAATATGCATTTTTTAGAAAACATTGTATGTGGCAATTTGTCAAATCTGTAGGGAGTGGGGGTATCTTATAAGATATTTCAATAGCATGCTGTCAATAATCAGAAGCAGTATTACAAATGTATACATAGATAGTCTAGTGCACATATCCCTTTAGCCAGAACTCATCTCAAGTAGTGACTAAATAAAACCCACTGTTTTTCACCACTTTATCATTAACATATTTTTTCTTAGTTTTAACAATATAAAATTTAAAGTACTGATACAATTATATCACTAAAAATAAGGTAATATTTTCATAATGTATGCATACATGTATGTGGAAACTTTCTACAACATCTTGTGAACAAGCAATCCACATTAAAGATTACACAAATTATAAATTTTCTGCTATATAGATATTTGTAATTCTTCTGCTCTTGAATTCATTTACATTTTTTTGGAAATAATAGGAGACATGCAAGGTCTATGATATCTGGGAATATGAAATTTTATCTGTGACTTTATGGTTAAGTGTTTATACATGGTAGTTCACAAGTTTGACTTGGGGTTGCTACATCAGGGAAGGGAGATGCATGTAAAAGCAGTATTGAATACTCTACTCAGTACAACCTACATCCTAACCATAACTGAACCTTCCACAATACAAGAAGGCCAAGATGGCCCTATATCGCTTACCTGAAACCATACATGACCAAACTTCAACCCTAAACTATAAATCATAAACACAAACATTCTGTTTGACCAATTCACATGATGATTGGGTATAAATCTATAGTACTAACAAGGTTTTCCTTGGAATATACCTGGTGACCTAGTTTTTAATCCAAGGTGATCCACACAAACATTTGACCAATTTTCATGATGAATGGGTTGTATATGTCACCTGTATGGGATTCACAAGGCTTTTAACGCAGTGACCTAGTTTTTGACCTCAGATGACCCATATTCAAGCTAGACCTAAATTTCATAAAGAAAATTATACTGGACAAGTTTCATGGAGACCCAATAAAAAAACAACCTCTATTGTGTACACAAGATTTTCTTATGATTTGACTGGGTGACCTAGTTTTAGAACCAAGGTGACCCATATGCAAATTCAATCTAGAAATTATCAAGATAGTCATTCTGACCAGGTTTCATGAAGATTCAATGAAAAATGAAGCCTCTATTGTATGCACAAGGGTTTTAAACTGTGTGACCTAGTTTTTGACCCCAGATGACCCATATTTGAACTCAACTTTTTGATTAAGGCAATCATACTGATTAAGTTTCATAAAGACCCAATGAAAAATGCAACCTCTATTGCATCCACGAGGTTTTTTATGATATGAGCCAATAACCTAGTTTTTGACCCCAGATGACCCATATTCAAGGCAGACATTCCGACCAAGTTTCATAAAGGTACAGAGAAAAATGTAACCTCTATTGCATTCACATCTTGTTGAGTGTGGACAGACAACACTCATACAGACAGACAATCACAATAACTCATCTACAGCACTTTGTGCTCAGGTGAGCTAAAAAGACCAACAAGACCAAAACTAGAACTGTCACAAGAGTGACGAATTATACCCCCACAATACAGCTTTGTCACAGAAGTATGGCAACCATAAGAAAGGAATGGCCACAAGGACATACATTTCAGTTATTATACAATAAGTTGTGTAAATGTATTGTTTTAATAGCACACAAAATATGTAAGGTTGGAAAGTATGGATTATTATTAAATTTAATAGGTTTATTTCAAACATGTTAATATCACTAACCTCCCTATCAAATTTCATGATCCTAGCCCCAAGCGTTCTTAAGTTATCATCCGGAAACCGTTTAACTGTTCCGAGTCATGTGACCTTGACCTACAGACCTCAAAGTCAAACCTGACCTGTATTTCATGATGTTACACCTGTGTACCAAAAATTATTTCAATAGGTCAAGCCTTTCATGAGTTATCATCTGGAAACAGTTTTACTGTTCAGGATCACTGTGACCTTGACCTTTGGCCTACTGACCCCAAAGTCAAACTTGACCTGTATTTCATGATGTTACAGCTGTGTACCAAAAATAATATAAATCGGTCAAGTCGTTCAGGAGTTATCATCCGAAACCGTTTTACTATTCCGAGTCACTGTGACCTTGACCTACAGACCTCAAAGTCAAACTTGACCTGTATTTCATGATGTTACACCTGTGTACCAAAAATTATTTAAATTGGTCAAGTCTTTCATGAGTTATCATCCGGAAACCGTTTTACTGTTCAGGGTCACTGTGACCTTGACCTCTGACCTACTGACCCCAAAGTCAAACTTGACCTGTATTTTCTGATGATGCACCTGTGTACCAAAAATTATTTAAATCGGTCAAGTCGTTCATGAGTTACCATCCGGAAACCGTTTTACTGTTCAAGGTCACTGTGACCTTGACCTTTGGCCTACTGACCCCAAAGTCGAACTTGACCTGTATTTCATGATGTTACAGCTGTGTACCAAAAATTATTTAAATTGGTCCAGTCGTTCATGAGTTATCATCCGGAAACTGTTTTACTGTTCAGGGTCACTGTGACCTTGACCTTTGACCTACTGACCCCAAAGTCGAACTTGACCTGTATTTTTTTATGTTGCACCTGTGTACCAAATATTATTTAAATCGGTCAAGTCGTTCATGAGTTATCATCCGGAAACCATAAAACCAACAGACCGACCGACCAACCGACAAGCTCACTCCTATATACCCCCCCCTAAACTTCGTTTTGTGGGGGTATAATAAAAGCTCAGGAAGGTCATCTTTAACATACTTGTAAGGAATTATAGCATGCTGTGAAGTGTTCTGGAATAAAATGCGTAAAGTAGATAAAATTATGACATATTCATTAAACGATTTAAAAACTTAGACAAACTATGTTTTTCATGTCAAAAAAGCACACTGTAATACTGTTAACACACTATTAAGCCTTTATAACCAATAAAACCCAACTACCTGGCCACAAGTCTACATGGTGTTAGCATAGACATAAGAAATTAAAGATTTATTAGTAAGTCAATTAAATAATCATTTAATTAAAATATGTCAGTCAATTAATTTATTTTAAAAATATAACTGTGCATTTACCCGAAAATATTGTTACATATACCCACTTCAATAAATAATTACATAAAAATGCGAAATTAAGCTCTACAAGGTATGCCCAGTAACTTTAAAATTTTCACAGTTAATAACAAGTCAACGTGTGTCCAAGTGTTCATGAGAAAGTTCTAATTTCCAGATTTGTTAACTACATGTACTATCAAACTAAAGTAAGTTTGATATCCCACTGTGCATTTTCAATTGTGTGATTTAACACCTGTACCAACTACATTTGTTATTTACAGGTGTGCAGTTTGCCTAACCAGTGCTCCTAGGTAGAACCAAGCACTACGCTTTTTTCTTACACAAGAAACTTCCATTTTTTTCACACAGCAGGGTTTGAACATATGTCCCTCAATCTGTGAGATTTCAATCCAGTAAATTTCTGAATCAACTAGACTGTGTCAAATGTGGCTTCTAGAGTGTCAACAAGGTTTACATAAGATTTGACCTGATGGTCTAGTTTTTGACCCTAAATTACCCAGTCTCACACTCATACTTGACCTTAAATTCAACAAGACAACATTCTGACTAATTATAGTGATGAATTGGGTAAAAAATATGACCCCATGTTCATAAAGTTTTTACATGATTGACCTTGTGACCTAGTTTATGACCCCACACCCCATGTGTCCCACTTATAAACTTTAGGTAGAATTCATCAAAACATATAATTCTGACTATTGTGCGACAATATTTACCTGGCACTCATTAATCTTCGCCAATATCTTCGGTTATGTTCGGGTGTGTTTTCGTTGTTTCAATTGATTACCATATCGAACAAATACATTTCACCTACTAAAGTTCACACCACAGAGACAGTGGCGTATTGGTAAGATGCCTTACTTGTATACAAGGTTTCATGGGTTCGAATCCGGCACATATATAATTTTATTTTTTTAAGAGAATGGCTATTTCTATTTAATTTGTGACACTGTCTTCTTTTATATATTCTGTGATTGTTGGTTAACTTTGCTTTGTTTTCTGTGTTTTACTTTTATGTACTTATACTTACTATTGATATTCATGGAATTTTCTTCAAAGTTCTTCGATATATTAGCTGAGGCTATCTTATCTTTAGATCTCATCTGTTTTTCAAGATGATTTGCTCGTCGGCATTTTCAGTTCTAAATACAAATGTATGTAGGACGACGGAGAAAGAATGCTCAAATAGTCATTAAAAAGTCTTGAAACCCAGTGCTGAACAAAGACAATAGTGAATACATTTAATGCAACGAAACAATTAAAAAAGGTAATACAAAAATTCAAGCAAGACTCGAACCTGCATATGCTGGATTGGTAGTCAAATGCCTTATCCACTACACCATTGCGGAATGCGATATCTGGTACACTATAAAATTGATATTTTATATCAATCGCTTGTTATATTTTTATTCGAAGATTACCGACCACATACGAAATATTCACGAGTGCCAGTTCAATATTGGCGTATAATAACTTTCAAGATTATTAGGTATAAAATGTTGAATCTGTTGATTGGTTAATCAATGTGACCTATAGAGTGTCCACAAGGATTTTTCTATGATTTGAAAAGGTGACCTAAACTAAGTTTTTGACACCAGGTAACCAGATTCAAACTTGAGCTAGAAATCATCAAGACAAACACTCAGGTCATCACAATAGCTCTCCTAAAAAGTGGAAAGCAATGCGTTACATCTGGAGTCATGTGATGATGTGTGCATACTAGCAACTTAACACATAGTATTACATCAAAAGTAGGGACACATGCTTTTTGTAAATTGACATACTATGTCATGAAATCTGAAATAAATACATGCATTCTCATAAATCCTTTATGGCCATTACTGTTCAAACCTCTCTATACACGACCATAGATGCACTGCTGGTTTTATCTAATGGATAAATAATGTCACAAAGGTGGGAGTTCTTGTGTTAGTGATGTGCATTTATAAACAGGGTTAGAAATTTACTGTTTCTTTGAATTGCAGGTCTGAGCACTTCAAATCTAACAAACTTATTAACTAATGCATTTCTGCATGAAAAGTACCTATTTGAGCTTTGCTGTGTAAAAACCAACATGTTTTCATCTTCACTGTCAGTATGCTTGCAGACCATAAAAGTATTATCATATGTGGAAAAACATAAGGCTTATGTGACCAGTATGGGTCTATGTGACCAGTATGGGTCTATGTGACCAGTGGGACTATGTGACCAGTATGGGTCTATGTGACCAGTATGGGTCTATGTGACCAGTTTGGGTTTATGTGACCAGTATGGGTTTATGTGACCAGTATGGGTCTATGTGACCAGTTTGGGTCTATGTGACCAGTATGGGTCTATGTGACTAGTATGTGTCTATGTGACCCGTATGGACCTATGTGACCAGTATGGATTTATGTGACCAGTATGGGTTTATGTGACCAGTATGGACCTATGTGACCAGTATGGATTTATGTGACCAGTATTGACCTATGTGACCAGTATGGACCTATGTGACCAGTAAAGGCCTATCTAACCAGTATTAGTTTTTTTCTGAGCCTGCACACCCCTTCAGTCTGGTCTGAATCCATACTGTCTGCTTACATCCGTTACAGACAACCAGAGTAACCTAACAACATCTGTAACTACAGTGGTGTTCCACAAGGAAAACACATTGTGTGTGTTTTGAAATGACTACAAACCAAAACAATAATTTTTTTTGCACAGGAATAGCTCTTATAATACCACTGCAATAATATTGCTTTCTGGATCCATACTGCCTGGCTGCAGAGCCCGATAGATAGGTTTTGCAAAGCAGGGATCGTCAATTAAAGCAATATTTTGACTTTTTACAATTTCTAAATAATCATTTGACCCATATTCATCTTTGTTTTATGCCAGAAATGACTTTGGATTATTAGTTCTATCTGATAATTCTATCTTTATAAACTACTTCAAATCCACAAGACAAGTCTTACAGAATCTGGATCCCATTTTATAAAAACATTTTTTTTGCAGTTGCATGAAAGCTGATAAATGAACGAGTCATGTGAAACTATTGGGGATTTAAGACATAATTTGTCCTAATTTCTGGCACATCTTATATAAATATGGTCAAAAGTGCAAGTACTACAATGTAATTCCTTTCAGATTTCTAACCCTGTTGTAAATAAAGAATAGGGAACTTACAATTTTCTCTGACTGCAAGCATGCCACAAATGAAAAGATACTAATAATAACTAGTCTACACACTGTACAAAGACTGGGGACAGGAAACACAGACAGACGGTCGACTGTGACTGCTTCTTACTCCTCTTGGTTTTCATGATATACAATAATGCAGGAATAAATGTGGATGAAAATCTTCATAGCGGCCCCGAGATTTTCAAGTACACAGACATTGCATCACTACTCATCAAGCTGTCTATCTTATCAATGATAAATGGCAGTCCTAATTTTCCTCAGACTTTTCTTAAGCATCTCCCTTTAGAGTATATTTTTTACATATATTTGTATATGTAATCTCCATCTGGAATCCCGCAGTTAAGTAAACAGTAATGATTTACATATGATTAATTGAATTATGTATGGCTAAATAATATGTTTTTACATTCTGTCAGAGGCTGATTTTCTATTTTTTGCAGATCTTTCCTCCTTGAAATACACAAGCTGCTCTACGGTATAATGAACTAGAGCTATCACTTGAAGTGATTAATACCCCCATTTATGCACTTGTCGAAAAACAAAATAACTCTCAGTGCAAAAGTACACAGAGAGCTACTCATATTAAACACAGCTCGAATGGTGCCATGAATTAAAGATAAATGTGGGAACGCAATGGTTTGCATGCATAATTCTGTATGCAGTACTAAAGGACAATACCAGTAACTCTATAAAAATGTAAAATATAGTTATATAACTTGTCATTGTAGCTTTGCATACATAGACATTACAGGGTATACAAACTGTCGAGTTTCAATACAGTACTATGATCAATACTCGAGATATTACACTTTCTAACAGAAAACATGCTACGTACAAAAGGGCAATAACTCTACAAAAATGTAAAACACAGTTATATAACTTGTCACTGTGATAAACCTTATGTCAATGGACATGTTGAGTAGGTTTAAGCAGAGTAGCACAAGAAATACCAGACTTTGTGTAAGATGATACGGAACAGGACTGATTGGACAACATGCGTGATTCCTGTATAGCGTAAAGAGGGGGTTTAATACTTTGGCACTTTTTGTGATTGACTTTTATCAATATGCAACTCCTTACTCAGCAGAGCACTATAAATATGAAACATCTGTTATTATATACTTGTCACATACTGATAGATGACTTCAGTTACCGATGAAAAGAACAAGAGGGCCAAGATGGCCCTATATCGCTCACCTTGGTACAAGTCCACTTGCCTGGTGGAAGATCACTAGATAATGTTATATACCAAATAAGTTTTCCTATATACGCCTTTGTAAAACAAATCATCCCCCCCCGGGCAAGGTCAATTTTGACCCCAGGGGCATAATTTGAACAAAATTTAAAGAGGTCTACTAGGCAATGCTACATGCCAAATATCTAAGCTGTAGGCCTTGTGGTTTCAGAGAAGAAGATTTTTAAAGTTTTTACTATATATTCCTATGCAAAACTAAGTGACCCCCGGTGCGGGGTCAATTTTAACCCGGGGGTCATAATTTGAACAATATTGGTAGAGGTCCACTAGCCAATGCTACATGCCAAATATCTAAGCTCTAGGCCTTGTGGTTTCAGAGAAGAAGATTTTTAAAGTTTTTACTATATAAGCCTATGTAAAACTAAGTGAACCCCGGTGCGGGGTCAATTTTGACCTGGGGGTCATAATTTGAACAATCTTGGTGGAGGTCCACTAGCCAATGCTACTTGCCAAATATCTAAGCTCTAGGCCTTGTGGTTTCAGAGAAGAAGATTTTTAAAGTTTTTCCTATATATTCCTATGCAAAACTAAGTGACCCCAGGTGCGGGGTCAATTTTGACCCGGGGGTCATAATTTGAACAATCTTGGTAGAGGTCTACTAGACAATGCTACATGCCAAATATCTTAGCTCTAGGCCTTGTGGTTTCAGAGAAGAAGATTTTTAAAGTTTTTCCTATTTGTTGCCATAGCAACCAGAGTTCTGCATGGAATGGAATTCTTTGAACAATTTTGGTAGAGCTTCATGCAAGGAACATTCCTGCATAGTTTTATCAACATTGGCCTAGAGGTTTCAGAGGAGATGTCATTTGAATCAAATGTTGACGGATGACGGACAATCATCGATCAGAAAAGCTCACCCTGGCGTAGCCAGGTGAGCTAAAAATTGATACATGCATTAACTGGGTGCATAACAAACTTCAAGCATCAACTTTAAGATCCTTCTTATATGATAAACTTCAAACATATACTTGTAACAATTATGCAAAATATTGTAAACCAGACCTGTTCTATGCCTTCTGCTATGGTAATTTCTTTGCAGCAGGGAACAAAGTTAAGCCTTTAATGTTGACACTTCTAACAATTTTTACTACACAAGAATTTATGTAATACAACAATGTACTCTTGAGTCAAACATATCAAAACAATTTCAAATAAAACTGTTCTCTGGAACAAGTCTCAATCTTCAGTTTATGACTGGTCAATTTTGGTAATGAACTAATAGCCAATCAAAAACCAGATCTTGAGACAGCCAATCAAAAGTAAGAGCTTTGGACTGATCTGAAAATAAGTACAAGTACCACTTACCGCTCTGTGAAGAAGTAGACCAAAGTGGTCAATCAAACTCTCCCCGTAGAAGTAGTAGTTTGAAGCAAACAGGAAGTACCAGCTGAGGGTACGAAACCATGGTAGCTCATATGACCTGTACACAACATAACCTATTGTAATGATTTCATGGAAACATTTCACCTGCAGCAGCATTATCTGGAAAAAAAATATAAAAAATTTGCTACTGTCTTGTAAATATCAAGAAGCAACTAACTTTCAAACATAGTACGTACATGCAATTCAGTGAGCAGTATACAATGGCTTCTCTATTATTTTGTGTTTACAGACATATACTTAAATTAAATATATTTTGTACTATGTTTACACTTTCTTTTTGACCTCACATTTAATTCAGAAAATGGACAAGGTCGGGCAGATAGTTTAACAGTCCAAATTAGACAGTTACATTTTTTTCACAGGAACTCTGACAACTTGAAGATAGAAACCCTGACTTCAACATCACATTTACTCTTAGTATATCCTTTTTCCCCTGTATTTTTTAACTGCACTTACATATACTAAAGATGTCCTTTGCTTTGAACATGTTTTTATTTGCATAGTTTCAATAAGGCATGAGATTAACAACTATTTGTTTCACATTGATGCATTAAGTGAACTTTGCTCTTACAGGAATCTTACGTTTATTTAACAAGTTATATTACTAGATATCCGTCTCATTTTTACAAAATTACATACGATGCAATGCCCTGCTTTAAATTTGCCAGTAGCTTTTCTTCCTTTTTGTTTCATAAAAAAAATCAAGTTACCATGGTGACTAAGGCCAGTGGTCCTAGATAGATGATAAGGCCAAATCCACCAATCATCACCCATGTAAAAATACCACGAATCACCCAGTTTCTCCATCTGTAAACAAACAAGATTGCCATAGACTGAACTATATATAGAGAACAAACTGCTGACTGGTCCGACATAAAACAAGTAAAATTCCTTGACTATAAGATACATGTACATCGTACCCTTCAAATGTTCAAGTGTCTTAGCGGGGAACTTTATCTGCCATCCTATGAAATCACAGTATCTAATTCTGTTAGTTTTCGCTTCTCAATCCTACACAATGACTATAAAATTAATGTATACTATGTTTAAATCAATTCAAAGTACTTCACTATATCAGTAACAAAGTGCAAGATAAATACATTAGTCACAAACAAATCTTCCCACTAAGTATGTTAGTGTTAGTTATATAGCACTACTTTGGTGTGAGATCCTCTATTATTTATATAACACGACCTCGGTGTGAGATCCTCTATATGATAACACTACCTCGGTGTGAGATCCTCTATTAGATTACACTACCTCGGTGTGAGATCCTCTATTAGTCATATACCACTACTATGTTGTGAGATTCTCTAAGTTTTATAACACTACCTTGGTGTGAGATTCTCTATTAGATATACAGTCAAACTTGTGCTAACGGTCACCTGTTACTAGTGGTCACCTGCAGATAACGGCAAGTCTGATTTCCCCCCGTCCAAATTTGCTCACAAAAAGTCAGTCAAAAAGCATCCCATCATTGGGTCTGTGATGCAAACAATAGCCACTGAAATTTTCACAGCCTGCTGAATTAAAGCATTTTGTTTCTTGTAAAGGTGTTTGCACCCCAAAAATCAGCTCTTTTAATTGCTTGATTGTTTATTTGATGGAGAACATCTTCACAATTTGGAGTCGCAGTTTTCATTGTTTGTGTGCACAACTAAATAATAATCAATTATTTCAACTAATTAATGCATTCATGTTTAGTGAATTGATTTATTACAATTAAATAAAAAAACACACACTTAAATCTCGTAAAATAGCCATTGTTCTTTTATTCACAATCAGCAATGAAATCAAACAAAGGCAAAGGGACGTACTCCACATTAATTAAATGATCGTTTCCTGTTTCGAAAAAGTGATCAGTGTCACAGTCTCCGGCTTATTAAAGCGTTTTAAGGTCGATAAACTAAATGCTGCAATTGTATATTCAATACAAAGTCATTTTGTATTTGATTTGTTAAGTGTGACTATTTGCAGAATATGAAACCATATGCATGAAATTCAGATAATCGTTATTCAGTCAATGCTTATAGCCAGTTTATCTGACAAGCGATGATGAAACTTGATAAAAAATGTTAAGTATGATGAAACTATCATAATTGCCCACATCTCCAAACAAAGGTCACCTGTGAACAACAACCATTTTCTTGGTTTCACTTGACCGGCCTTTGTTCACAAGTTTGACTGTATAACACTACCTTGATGTGAGATCCTTTATTAGATAACACCACCTTGGTGTGAGATCCTCTATTAAATAACACTACTTCGTGTGAGATCCTCTATTAGATAACACTACCTTGGTGTGAGATCCTCTATTAGATAACACTACTTGGTGTGAGATCCTCTATTAGATAACACTACCTTGGTGTGAGATCCTCTATTAGATAACACTACCTTGGTGTGAGATCCTCTGTTAGTCATATAACACTACCTTGGTGTGAGATCCTTAAGGGCAGAGTCTATCGCCTCTGTGGTCTGATCCGAGGACTGGGGCAGCTCCTTAGAGGCATTGGGGTTAAACAAAGGGATTTCTTCCTCTTCATCAGTGTCCTGATTCTTTGCTTCTTGCTTTGCAGAGACCTCCTCTTCTACCTAAATGATGAAACAAAATTCAGAACTAGTTTAACTTCATGTCATATAATCATGATACCTCAACAGGAACTTAGTAGCATTGACTTTAAGGACAATAAATTGTAGCTCCATCAAATAAATCAAATCTCTGGAATTATAAGAAGCAAAACTTGGTATCCCTTATCACAATGTATTTATTTCATCAGCTCTGAATAAGAAGAATTGGTTGAATTAAACTCACAACAAAGCATTAGATCAAATTACAAGTTTCAGGTAATAAATGCTGAGAAATTGCAGTTTTTTATAATTACATAAAATTCTGTGGCACGGGGTGAAACCGTACCGATAGGTATCGTGTCTCAAACGAATTGCAATATACAGGTTCATGTATACCAGTTTTATAGCACAGTAAACAAAGGTAAATTCTCCATTCTTTTGATTAATCAAACTTTTGGCAGATAGCTTGCTTACAACATGTACAAGTCACGAATGTGAAATAATCTGATAGTGGTGCAACGATATACCAGTATATTGCAGTACAGAGCCAGGTCAATAGGATATTTAGTAAACATTTATTCCCAAACAAACTTCATAAAATATCACACTTGAGCTCTTAGATCATTCATGTTTGATAATCATTGGTTGCAAATTTTGTATTCTTGGCTTCGCACATCCGGGTACTGATAAATTATTTACATCTGTTGAAGGTGATTCCTCGGCTTTCATCGCTGATGTACCTATGCATCTTTACTTTTCAAGTGTACGAAAATTAAGAATAAACATAAAAAGAAGATGACAGTCTACCACAAGCTTATAACTATCAAATTAAATTAATAATAATAAAAGAATTATGTTGTTAAAAGTTTTTTGTTTTGTTTGAAATAAACTTATACGTCTACAGTAAAGACCAACTTTTCACCATTTACCAAATGAAGAAATGAACGTGACATGATAATCTGATTGGTTAGCTGGTCATATGACGTGAGGGCGAAGCTGAGAATATCTCACCAATAAGAACAGTCAAATCCCACACTGGGAACGACTTTTTCCCCTTTTTGTAATTATTTTTTCCTGTCAAACTGATCATAATTAAATAGCAGGTACTACTATGTAGTGCTTATAACATTAAATGGTATAATATTTTATAAGTAAAGTCACTTAATCTGACCTAGTTTGATGAAGGCAGTGGCTTATGACCTATGTGGATTGGCTAGAGTTACGGAAGTTTATAAAGTTTATGTTGCTTTGAATATACACGGTAATGTATTGTAAACTTATAGTTCACCAGTGAATAAACCGATCTGTCGGTAAATGCAGCATTCCATAGCCACCATTTTGGTTATACATAATACACTGCTACTATATTACGGAAATATTGCTGTTGTCTTCGTCTTTACTCGAGTGTAGTTGGACAATTATCAAAATTTTTGAAACGCATGAGTTAAGTAAGTTATGGACATATGTTGTTTTTGTATTTAATTGTCCAACAACATCCAAGCTACACCACGAGACGGCATTCTTGAAAATTGTGACTGAAAAAATATTTGTCATTTGATCAAAAGTACAGCTGTTAACTTTATACATAAATCTTTACATTTTTCGTTCTTTTTGAATTCTAATATCCTTCATTTCTTTATCTTACTTTTGTTTTATTTACTTTGTTTCTAAACAGAACATGTAACTTATAAGTACATGTATACAGCATGAAGATGACAATGATAGTTCCTATATCAGTAATATATTAAGTATAACCAAAATGGAGCTTGTGAAACTGCCGTATCTACAACATCAGTTTATTCAAGAACAGTGGCCAAATATTTAAGTTTACAACACATGCATATATTAAAGCAATATACATGCCTTTATATACTTCAGTAATTCTAGCCAACCCTCATAGGACTTTTCTAGTGATACGGAACTTCTGTAACTCTAAACTCAGAGGCTAGAGTTACGGTACCGTAGATGAAAGGCAGTGGCTAGGTAGCCGTACCTATATTTCATACGAGGCTCTATATAGAATTGGTATTGAATAATCATTCATTAAGGTACATTATTTGTAATAGTTAACTTGTTTATTAATATCAGATAAGGATCGGAGTAGTATGTGTAATTTACCGCTACCTTGTCACTGCCTTCTTTCAGCAGTTAAATATGCCCGAAATGTTGAATTTAAGTTTCTATCACAGTTTTGCTTATACTTCTTCTTTTACATATTCATAATGTTCATAATTTCAGCTTTCATTTGATACCAAACATTTAAAACATCATAAAAAAATAAAGAAAATAAAGGGTACGGCTGTATTTTCAATATATTCTTACTTTGTATAATTATAGAACGGCCAGATAATACACTTTCCCAAACAGAACAAGTTGTTTTGAATAAACAACATTCAGAACATTTTTAATGTTCGAGAAAAATATTTTTTTGCATTCACAAATTAACGAACATGTGTCACATAGCTTTGACTTAATTGATAAGAGTTAATTTTGTCATCTTTTATGACAGGCCACATTTTTCACACGTATTGCGAGTGACAAATGACAAGTGGAAAATAAACATTGACCAGTTACGTTTTATCGGGAAAAGATATTTTAAAACAACATTTTAAGCTTCAGATAAAAAATTCTTTATTTTTGAAAGACTTATATTGAAACATTACATGATAGTATAGCGGCGCTTTGCAACGAAAATACCGCCTGTGGCAATGCGGCCATTCAAAGGATCTAAATGTAACAGGTCGCTTTTACAGGTGTATTGTACCAACAATACAGCGAGGAAAAAATTATGACTTGTGCAACGTGTATTAGACTGTTAAAAATGAAAAGAAACAAACATACGGCTACCTAGCCTTTTGGTCTAGGAAGCCGGATCAAGCTACCTAGACCAAAAGACTAGGTAGCCGGTCACGGCTACCTAGCCCCCTTATTGCCTTAATGAAATAGCTTGACCGAGCAATCCACTTATACCCAGCCTGACTATGTTTATATCAGCTGCAGAAAAATATTTGTTTCTCCATGTTAAAGATCAGAAGAGACATGGATCCAACATGCAATGAACGGAAATCCATCTGGCTTCTATGTAAACTATGTAGAACTTTGACAGGTGTTCTCCCCACCCACTTTCGTTTTGCTCAATTAGTGAAGATTTGCTGCATTTTCATACATTATGTAAGGCACATTTTGCAAAAGCCTGGCTGTATACCTTTGTTTCATTTTCAGATTTATCTGGTACGTTTCTTTGTCGAATTTCAGACATCGGAAAGCCTGAAATTATTGAAATTTCGTTATGTTTATGTTGATTAGTTGCAAATAACTTATTTCTCGTAAACTCTCGTCTCGGGCGAGATGGGACACGTTCGGTTGTTTTCCCGGAACGTTACGCGCGTACCCTGTGGTTACCACACACGGTACCCGTCAGCGAAACATCAAACTGTGTTTTGTTTTTTTTATTCAGTCAGAAAACAGATTAAGAAATTGGGAAAATAAATTCGATTTTTTTTACTTGCTATTTAAGACTGAACAGAGACGTATCAAAAATATTTTTTTATACATATCTGGACAGTCACCTCTGGACCAGGTTTAAGAGGCATATCAATTTATTAAAGTCTGTCCCAATTAAACAACTTCTTCCATGGGCCACATAAGACATAAAAAGATTAATTTGAAAAAGGGACAAACTTTATCAAAATGTCAAACTGCACAGAGGTCAAAATCAATATATTACCAAATTCAGAACTATGATCTAACTATAGGCCTAGATACTGGTGCGCGTCTGTGCAGAAAACGTGTTGCTTTTTTACAGTTTGGAAGAGAGACTACAAGTAAAACATTGAGACTGAATAAGAGATTAACTATGTTATGTAAAGGAGGAAAGTTAAAAGCTGGTAAAACCAACCGCATGTTTGACTCAGGGATAGCTCAAGGAATGCAGTCTGTGCTTGAACCTTTCCAGTTCGGGTTGAAGAACAGCAGAGGCTGGGAGGCTGTTCCACATGATCATCGTATATACACGGACCTATATACACAAACCTGTAATTCATTTATTACTTAACGTAAAATTTGTTTTACTTCTTCTACATGGAAAAACTGATAAAGAAAGCCTTTTTAACCTAGAACAATAGTATATATTCGTCCCAGTATTAACAAATGGAGCTGATAGGTTTTGTTCAGCCTGTTTACAAAACAATAAAATTAACATATTTCCTTTATCTATAAAATGCAATTATGACAAAACATCGGAAATATTGTTGTTTTTGTCATTTCGTATTTTACAAACGCTTTATAACCAACTTGTGGTAGTTACATGTATTATAAATGCAATGTTATTTCACGGTAGTGTAGTGTATACTTCCGTAGTCATTTCCTCATTAACAATTTTTGTCAGATTTTGACAAGAAACTGTAATATTCCCTCTTTTTTAATCAGAGCTTGTACTAAAATAGCTCTCATTTGGGCCATTTGGGTCATTGTATGAATGACTTCAAACACAGTTGAATTACTATTACTACCGCTTTTATTTTGGTAATGTCCAAAATGTTGTTCTGGAGGCTCCTGATTGAACCAATGAGTTAAAACAAATTGGGCACCACTGTCAGGGATTACTTTCACACTCTCTGTTATTGACCTGCTGGTTATATGCAAACGATATCATGTCTGTTGGGACAGCATCATTGTGTTCCTCTGGCTTTTCGTGCAATTTCCTGGTCGATTCATATCACTGTCTTTCCAAGTAGCAAGATGCCGCAAGAAATCCTCTGTAAGCCATTCCAGACGATCATGGTGTATGGATCAAGATTTGTGTTTCTTTTATTTTTTTCACCTCAAACAAATTCCTTACATTAAAAAAGTGTCAATGTTTCTTAGAGATGTTACAGTTTCAGACACTTCACCTCCATAAAAATGTTCTAGCGTAAAGGCGACTGTACTAGAAAGGATATGTGCAGCTTAATTGACCTTCATTATACTGAATGCATTCAAATGGATGTGAGCATAAGATAGTTTTGACCACGGTGACTTGTTTGACAGTGTTCATCATATAGTTTTAAAATATGCTGCCAGCTGATGCGTTTATCATTATTCCAAAGAATTCTGGAGTTTTTATGGAAGAAATAATTACTGAAACAATTTCTAGTCTTCTATAGCAAATGTGGCGCATCCGAAATGAAATATATTTTTCTGTGATTATCATATAGATTCACTGTGTAGAAAATTAGGTCGTTCCTATCATTTTTGTGCAATTGGAAAAAAATTCCTATTTGATGACGCACCATCGCATGTGATGCAAAGAACTCGCAGCTTTACACATAGTCACTTCTATGTATAAAATTGCTCGCCATGTAATCCGATATATATACTAAAATTTTATGCTGTTGGTGACATATCCTGCGAGTAGGAATTTCAAATTTGTGTAGAGTTCCCGTACCTTTAACACTAACATATATTTTGCCATCTGCTTGCCGGACAGTTTTATGCGATTTTCTAATTTAAATATTTAATTTACCACCGAGTCTAAATCGACAAAGACAATAAGTATACCTGTGTGTTTATCATAGACAATATCTCTCATCAAATGATAAACCAACCCACGCTTTCCATTCTTCTGAAAACAATCCCATATTTTTTGCTTCCTCTTTTAAAAGAGGTAACGTTTCTTTGAGAAATCCCTTGACCCGCTCATTGAACTTAAACTTGGTAATTACACAAAGGAATTGTTTTTCTTCCATAGCACATGTAAGAAAACGAATGAAATGTTGTAGTATTTTGTTTTTAAACGAAAAAACAATGACCACGAAGTGACCTTGGCCTCAACGGCGAGGTTGGCACATGGGTTCAGCATGTTGTTTTGATGAGATGACCATTTGACGTTTCATGTCAAGGTTTTGGAGATATAGAGCAGACACGAAAAACCAACCGACGTACCAATTACAAGCTGACTTCTATACATAAAAAAAAATCCATTTATTACGATTAAATGGCAGCAAGCAGAGTTCATTACGGTCCCCATCAACTAGATACAAATAGTTTTTTCTGCACATCGAGTCATTTGTAACAGAATCTAAGCAGCCTGAGACTTATATCTTCAACAGAAGGACTTTGAATATCATCGTTTATCCCTTTGCTTGAAGTATCTTCTCATTTAATGATAGGTCATAAACTACTTTAATACGCCATGGGATTTCACCGAAGAACAAAAAGAAAATGGTTTTGTCATAAGTCCATTTTACTGTACATGATAAACGTAATGATTTGATTATAAATATATAACTGAAGTAAAAAACAAAAATAACTGAAGTAAAATAACATTTAGATGAATAAACACAAGTTCGAAACATTTGCATATAACTGTTTAATTAAAAATACGTAACCGACACCTATAGTGGCTATAACGGTATGAATTAAGGCTATTTTTACGCCAAACCCACTTTTTCAAAAGAGGAAAATGTCCTATCCATTTCCAGCTACTGTTGTATATTTCTTGTCAAAGTCAATACATTTGCAAGAACCTGTTACCATTTGGTTTGTATGTTTCGCTTCTATAAGAAAGTAATGTTAATGTCCTTCAAGTATCATTTGCGAGTGTGTAAATTCGGATTTTCAAATGTTAAATTATTCCGAGTTACTCCCGCCCGTAGCGACATGCTCTCGTTACACACCTTGTCAGCGTATATGATGCTGTGAGATGATTTTATCTGTTTTCTACAAACTACGGTTTAAACGTTTTTCTATGTTGAAAGTACATGTTTAGGAGAAAAAACAACTTTAGATCTGGACGTGTGTTTTACATACTGTAATAGAAATTCATCCGGATTTATTTTCCTTTTTTATGTTTAATTAATGAATGAGAGCTATTCTATAATGGTCCAGGGTTTCGACTACACCTGGGTTGAAACGTGACTGAATTTGAAACATCTGCATAGATGCCAATGCTACTTTGGGATGCAGAAAAGAAGATACTATTGACAAAGCTAGTAATAGAACCTGGCCTAAAATTGAGCCCCAATGAACACCGTAACAATTTAACACAGTATCTGTGAAATAACTTTCTTTTAGATAAATGGCTTTGTCTACAATACCACAGACTTTAACTTTGCAGCATGGTTAGGTCATGCTGCATATGTATAGTGAAATTCAGCAACATACTTATTTATGGCCATTATACCTTGTTGAACACTGACTGATGCATAGTTTGTATACATGTAAGCACTGAAACAACATTTGCACTATCCCACAAATCCTTAAATAACCAACCTCTTCTGGGGTCTTGGCCAACGATAAAACTCTAAAATACATACATATAGAGTGTGCCATTTCCATCTGAATACAGACGAGTAAAAGACACAGACAATATATAGGTAAATAGTTACTCCTATTTGATAAAAAATATGATTACTTTTGATTTCTCCTTCTATTTTCTCAAGATACTGGCCACATTCAACAGATTAGATATCGTTATCAGGAGAAGCACAAAGATAAGGCAAGAGTAAAAGTGACAATATGAACAGTGAAGGATTAAAAGAAACCTTATAAGAATCTAGATACAGAGGGTGGCTAGTTCAGCATTTTAAAAAGGCAACAACAGGCCCTACTGATACGATGTGGAAGACTGTTACGCCCCTTGATTGTTCGAGGGAAAATTTACTGTTGACGGTAGCTTGTAGAACATTGTGGTATCTTGAATGAGTGTGTTGCTGTATATCGGGAGGGACGAGAACTGTGGTAAATGACGATTGGTTTTGTTCATGGCAACAGTGTCGTTTGAGGGAATTTTGTATATGAGTGTAAGTCGGATGAAGTATACGCTGTATTTCTGTTCATACTGTAACTGTTATACATTCAAGGATTTTAAAATAATTTTGCAGAAATGTTCAGCACGTGGGGCTCAAATGTTGAACGCAAGTACCTGGTCCGGCCTTGAAAGTCAAAGGCACAGGCTATAGACACAACTTCGGGGACATTCGTCACTTACATGTGACAGCTCTTGCTTATTTTCCATTGATTCTCCATTGATTGCAACATAATCATCTATAACCTCCCCGAAATTCAATCGACTGTACCCGTGACACAGGTTAATCGTAACCCGGGTTGATACGGGTTATTCTAACGAACTCGTCCACAACAAAATTTTAACCTGGAAAAATGGCGACCAGTGGAGTGTCATGGGTTGTTAGGCAGGCGTTAAACAACTTTGCACATCCGCATAGGTCTCGTTTCTTGGTCAGAAAGGCTCTGGTAAGTGCATTTAATTTTTTTACATAACTGTTCGTATTTTATACACAACATCAAATTGTTATTGCGAGTTTTCCATTTATAACGGCAAAGTTTTAGAAGAAGTTTTTTTATTTGTTGATATAAATTATCTGATTGTTACGTTTTAGTTAAATTAAAGCAAGAAAATAAGAGTTATCCTGTTATCTGTGAAATGTTTCTGTCGTTTGAGATAACTTTCTCATGTAGTGACATTGTAGTTCTGCTGGTAGTTGTGGCAAGGTGATAAGTTTTTAAGGGGTGCATAGGTCATACGCCACTAAATGTTTTACTCTATTTGGGTGACGGAATTTTTGAATAGGGGAAATATAGATTTGTTTGAATGTTGGCTGAAACAACTTGAGTATATCTGATTTATTTATTTGACAGAACAGGTAAAGCTGCACCGGACGAAAACAAATAAATAAAAATAGTGGCATTTAGAGTGTGCAGTAGTCAGAGTTATGACACTTTACTTAGTCAAAATTAAGGCATATTCCATATATGAGAAATGTACTGCTCCTTTACAACTGAACCTAGTGTCACCAAACGTCTACTCTCACTATTGCCACTTTAAAGCTGCTCACTCTTCAAAAAAATTGACATTCTTATTTATAAATATAAAACTCAAGGCTAGAATAAAAATAAAAAAGAATTGCAGAAAGCGATTCAAAATGTCGGTTACACTGCACTGCTACACTATTATGTTTATATTGAAATTTCAAAAGCATTTGCAACGCTTTTGAATTTGGTAGCGTATCTTTCGAAATTTAGAGATGTACGTGACATGAATTTATACTGGAGCCTTTTTATACCAGTAAATGTTCTAAAATACAATATTTTCATACAAATTGTTACAATTTGAAGAAATTAATTTTTTTACCAAAATCTGAGAGCGAGCAGCTTTAAAGGCAAACCAATTTTAGAGTGTTTGCCTTCTATTTCTCACTGCTATGTGCAAATAAATGTAGACATCCTGAGGGCTAGCTCTGGCATTAATTAGTCAGTGCCAAAACCACAGAGGTAGCCAATGGTCCAAATGAGACAGTCTTCTTGCATACATCTGAGGCAAATGGTGAAAGTTTATGGTGACAGAAATGCGAAAATTACCATCAGTGAAATAAATTGTAAATAATGTAAATGACCTGGAATTGTCTCGACTTCAAGGTTGCATGTTGCATGAAAAATAGAAAAAGTTCTGAACCGTGAAAATAAACAATCATTGTTGGTTTATACACAATGTGTTTAATCAAAACAAACTACATGTCACCAAGGACACAGTTTGACACTTTTTATTTACAAGGAAGGTGTTGTTGGCCATGTTTTAATATGGATTAAAAAAAGAATGTTCCTCAATGCAATTGTTTTGATAGATCTTGATTGAATTAAAGAAATGTTTGGACAGGTATTTAAATTGTAATGGTGGTGTCAACATTTCACCAAACAATGGCAATTGATTTGGGTTGTAAATTATTAGTTCATTAATTTGTTTGTACATATACCAGTATTATACATGTTATATGTAGCAGATACTGAAACTGAAAGCAAATAATGTCAACTGATTGAAAACTTCAAACGAGAAATGAGTAAAATTATTCTTAAATTGGTGATAATTACCAATTTAAGTAAATGAGTTTAGTTTACCTACATTGGTGTAACCTACCACAGTTTTTATGTTGTTGATAGATTTATACTTCTATAATAGACTGATTTTCTACAGCCTTTCACAAGACAAAACTGTATGGTTGTAACATTTTAAAGGATTTACTTTGTCTTTGAGAGATTTAAGTGAGTGTGTCAGTCTGTTGTTGTTAAACGCCCATTCCAGCCTTGGTCATTGTAATAGGTGGACAGTGTACCTTAATATTGTTCTTGGGTAGAATCACTCCCATGATCCGCTGTAAGAAACTACCAACTTTCATAAAGAGACATGGTCAGTAGCAGGGCGTGAACCCATGCCTTCAATGTAAGAGAAGTTACAGTGATCTCAAGTCAGCGACTCTAACCACTAGACCACAGAGGCTTCTAAATTATACATCTATATTGAGTACAATAATTATTGATGTAAGAGTATTCAATACATTTTAGTTCAAGTATAATTGTATATGACAAATTTTAGGATTGAGTAAGTTTCTTCCCATGTCTAAGTGTGCTAGGCAGTTGCCAGGCTATCTATTTTAAGATTTTGGTAGATTTTTGTAAAATTTCTGTTTAAAATATTAATGTCATTCAAGAACTGTGCAAAGAAAGACATTTCAAGACTTTTACTCTAAATACCAGGTGTCAGAACTGTTTTGCAAGGCTTTTCTAAATGTTTTGTTCTTAATTTTGTAGTATATATTTTTTTTATTATGTCGAGAAAGGATGAATTTTGATAATTCCTGCAACTTCATAGAAGTATAAGCACTTTCCATCTTTACAGGCACCTCAGAAAGAAGATTTATAAGAAAATATAAGATGAGATTTATTTCTTTGGTAAAACAGTAAAATGACAAACATATCTTATTTTTTGTAACTGTCAAATATTATAATGTCTGATATTATCAGGGCCCACACTGGGCTGAAAAAAGTTGGAGCCACTTTTTTTCGGAGTGATAAGGAGGGGTATCCACTTCTGCGGTGTGGTGCGGCGAAAATTTTTTACTTTCCAAAGGCAAATGGTGATATTCTAGCTATACTTTTGGGGCCTTTGAAAGACAGTGTGTATACCTTTGAAGCAAGTTTTGTATTTTAAAATGTAGTCCTGTGTTTTTTAATTTGCTAAAATCAATACAGGATTACATTTCAAATTCAATCCTTACTTTTAAACACATACAAACTATTCTTTTTTTAAAGATGTTGCCTGGTTTATGAAAGCTTGTATACCTTGAAAGGAAGAAGTGTATTTAAAATGTTGTCCTATGTTGGTAAGTTTCCTACTATTGAAATTAACATTAAATTGTCCAAAGTTTGCCTCACTTAAACGATTTCTCAGTGAAAACTATTTTTTTATCTTACTTTTCAGGAGTTTTTCTTTTTATATTGTAAAAGTCTTTAAAAAAAAATTTTATCGGCAGCAACTTTACTAATTATCGATACTGCAGAACACACAAGATAAGACAGCGGCGACAATTTTTGCAAAATCATCAAAGAGTTCATTATTTCGCCGATTTGTTTATTAATTGAATGATTCTCCGAAATTAAAGACATCTAATCAGCCGTAATTACAACTAGGGATCACGTTTGAGTCGCTCTATTTTTCGTAAACACTGACAATGTTTCTGAGTGTCATTCTCGATACCGCACCGCCTACTCGCTACCATTTGTTACATCAGCTTTCACTGGTCAATAAAAAACTTTAAGCTAATCAAAAGCGGCGAGACAACACAGCGGTTTAAAGGTTGACATGTGCGTTTTGACATGTGTAATGTTTATTGTCAATTTAATAGTTGAGTAAACATCGATTATTAAGCGGATTATTTGGTTGCAAATTGATTGCAAATTGCATTTCTCGCGTGTCCAGATGTTTATTGAATGCAGACTGGGTTACGATTTAGAACAAAACAGATATGGCGGTCTAAAATAAGGAGATTTTTTCATTTTCGCCACTCGCGATTTTTCTTCGCCACTTTGATCGAAGTTTCGCCAAATGGCTCGAGTGGCGAACGACAGCGTGGGCCCTGATTATGGAGACATAAGACACTAGAAAGAAAGATTTACTCTTCAGTTTTCTAAACTCTTATTTGACAAAGTTGCATTGGTTGATTTAGAAAAAAAAAATTATTTAAATAAAATTAGAAAAAGTAATGGTACTTGTGCAATAATTAGTTTGGTATGCAGTTGGTTCCTCCTGGAGAACCAAGAATAAGGAAAACAAATAAAAGATTTCCAAATTGCAGCCTTTGATCTGGGAATAAAAACAGTGTAAACTAGCTGGCAAACTGGCTTCATATTTAGAATGCCAACAGCAGGTATAAATAATAATGAAAATATAGTGACAGTCTTGTGACAAGAAAGTAACAGGTCTTTTTCTTTCTTTTGTTTTTCTTGTTTTTGCAATCGCTCAGCCTTCAGATTGTGATTTAAGCAAGCAATAAATCATGGTTAATAGTGATTAAGAATTGTTAATTATATCTGTCAAGGGAGGCATGTGGTTCATTTGAAAGAAAGTAATTTATTTAGTCTTTAGGGTAACTTTTAATCACAAGCAAAAATTGAAACAGTTTTTTTTTTTAAGCATTAAAACTCCTGTGAGAAAGTCAACATACTAAAGAATGCAGTTTCATTCATTCATACATAAGCCAGGGATCACGCTAGCCCAGACTCATAGGGAGAAGTGACTTCTCCCTCCAGAGACATTAGGGAGAAGTTTTTCAGAACAGGGAACAGTTTGTACAATGCGTTGATAAAGTTGTACCCTTTTCATACTTAAACAACTGCATAAAACAAACTTTTTGTTCATAAAAACTCTTTCTCATAAATAAACATTCTTGAGTGATAATATTATGTTCTGTGGGTTCCTTCGAGCTTTTTAACTTTTTTTACAGTGAAATGAAATGTGATTGCATGAAACATTTTATCAAAACTCTTTTTCCTACTGATTTTAATCGCCGATTAATGAATTGATTACCGAGATAAAAAAATGCAGCAAACGATCAACAACTGAACAAGCAGTGTCTGATATTCTTTGCATACATAAAACATGTGAATACGACCAAAGAACTTACTGGTGTCTTAACAGCCAGTTTAATTGTAAGCACGTGTAATTGGTCCTTATTGTTCCCTATCAATGCAAATCCGTTTAATAATGGATTTTACTCAACTATTAAACTGACAATAAACATTTTACATGTCAAAACGCACTTGTCAACCTTTAAATCGCTATGTTGTCTCGCCGCCTTTGATTGGCTATTCTATTATAATTGACCAATGAAAGCTGATTTAACAAACAGTAGTGAGTAGGCGGTGCAGTATCGAAATTGACACTGGAAAACATTGTCAGTGTTTACGAAAAAAGAGCGACTTTGTTTTCGCTTTTCTATGCGATCAAGGCGAAATGGCCGGGGATACGGCGACTATTTTGCCCTCGATGCCCTCAAACATGATCCCTGCAAGCCAGCAAGGTCACTAGCAGTGTTTCAGGTTGACAAAAGCACAAGATTAATGCTGCTACAGTGACTCTAGTCTGGCTACCCACAAGATAAATTACATTATAATTATTTTTCTACCAGTGACTGTGAATCTCAGTTTCTGCAGCAGCCCTGCAGGAAAGAAAAGGGAGGTATTAGTGATTTGTTTGTAAGTCAAAGTTACTGTGAACAGTATACATTCACTGATAATGAAGCTTGGTGATAAGTAGCACCAGGTGAAGTGCTTAGGAGTGTGAGAATATTTTGGCCAATCTATTTCTACTTCCATCCAAATAATTGCAAAGTTGGAAAATTGGTTCTCTGCAATGATATAGAAGCCAATAATCTTGGCAAAGATTTCTCTTTGGAATTAATCATTATGACTAAATAATAGCCATTTCTGCAGAACAAATTGAATTGTTTTCTTGTGCATATTATATCACTTCCTGCAGGTTAGGTGATTATAAGGTGCCAGTTGCCCAGACTTTGTCTAGGGAGGTGTATTGTATATTGAAGAAGACACTACTGTAAACAGTGGTAATAGAAACATGAAGTTCTGTAATAAAGTCAGTGTGGTGTTTATGTTAGGCCATACTGAATTGTTTGGTGGTTTCTCATTCACACTGCCCTGCCCTCCCCCCCACCACACCACCAATTTTTTGTTTCTTATTATTTTCATTTCAAAAAGGAAAGTGAAAGGTATTATGATAAAATATAATGTCTGTGAGTATGGTTTGTTTTTTTTTAATGTTTTTGATTAAAACCAAAGATAGAAAAGAAGAAGAAGCAGGTTCTGTTGTATTTAGTCCAGTGATTCAATTCTATTTCTTGAAACAAAAAAGCACTCTCTCTTGTAAACAACATTTTAATAAAGCACATTGCCTTCTCTTGAAAAAAATTAATTTGATGAAAAGATTAAAACAAGAATGATGTCCTTTAGGTCAAATATCAAAATCTGTCTTGTAATTAAAAAAAATTGAAATTGGAACTGGAAATCTTGCGTCCCTTATTAAGGAATTTTGTTCACACTTCAAGGCCACACTTTGAATTTTGGTAAATAGCTTGCTTTAAGGCTCTGCTGGTAACAGGGATTACATGTATATAAAGTGGATCAGTACTAGGTCACAATATATACATGATAACTTGTTGGATTGGTTTCCAATAGACTACAACTGAAGAGAACTAGTATCACTGCATTCACATTACGTATTCTCATTTCCCTTCTCAAATGCATTATTTACCCTGCAAAAAATTAAATTGATATTACAAGATTGTCATTCTGAGAAACTTTCACTTGATTCTTTATGCAAATAATTTGCATTGTATTTGCATGAACAAAGCTTGTTATTTATTTTATATTCTGACTTTTAGTTGCCTATAGAATAGGTGAAACTTAGGCCAAATATTTTTTTTGTGTGCAGTATACAACAACTGATTAGGTTGTTTCCATGCTCTGGATTCATCATCTAGGGAATATTCGAGAACTATGGGGTGAACATGTACCACAAGCCATACAATTCAATCAGGATCTAGGTCATCCATGTAATAGACAAGACAGATAAATTGAAAAAGTGTGGGGTCATCTACCATGTGAAGTGTTATAATTGCAACTTTAGTTTAGGAAAATCTGAGGAAAGTTCCTTGATTAAAGAAAAGTAAAAGAAGTCATTGAAATTCCGACAGCAGAAACCATCACTCAATAGGGACAAGGGCTAGCCTGGTCACCAGGCCCTGAAATATCTCTTTTACTAATGAATATCTATCAGTTTTGTTCTAAAGCCAGTCTACTATCCAGCACGGATAAAACTGCCCCAGTGTATAAAGCAAAATCATATAAAATAGACTGGAAATAGTGCAGAAAATATAGTATATTGAAAAAACATAAATTTTATCACACTAGTAACTAGTCTAGGACAAGGGCCTGCAATTACCTCACTGTTATACAGATCTCTCCTTGACTAAGATCCGCATCATGTGACCAGCAATAATAGTTCTTCAGTGCTGATAAAGGGGAGTGAAATTTTAAAAATGGCTCTGAGTAATGGAAACAAAGCTAGATTTTATTCAGAGGATCTTACCGCTTGTGAATACTTTCATTAAGTGTTTCAACTTTGTGTTGGATTAAAAGATGAAATAAGAAATATCTTTACACCAAGCCCAGAGCATCAGCCTCAGTAAATATTAACGATATAAAGGCAATGCTTTTAGCCAAAAAAGTCATACGCAACATAAAATTCAAATGAGATATAATACTTGAAACTAAAGAAATTACTGTTTACTGATGTACTTAAAAAAAAATTCCCAAGTCAGAGCACCAAGAACTTGAGGGTACTGTAACTTCACGGAATAATGGATAGATAGAGATGGATAGCGTGATTGGTGTGAATTTAGAGCAAGCTAAAATGTAATTTGAAAAGGTGTCAGTTTTCAAGCACAAGCCAGTGTTTCTTCTATATCCCTGAACAGCAAGGTCCAACCATTGAACAGCACCAGTTACACATCTCTCTTGGTCAAACATATTCCATCATCATTCTTTTTAAAGTCATGTTTGATTTTATCAGCATAATCTGATTTTCACCCATGAAAAGTGCTAAGTTGCAGTTTTAGGCACATTACTGATGGTGTGTTGTATTCTCATGCAGTCCTGTGCTATGGCAAAATACTTCATCGGCTCTGTCACATAATTGCCGTTACACTGCTTCAGTGTGCTATAAAACTGGACATAAACGTCTGCTTTTTGTTCGGAGAATACCTCAAGACGACTCCTGATAGATCAATAGCATCTTGTACATCATTTATAACAGAAAATTTGCATCCAAATGTCTCTGAAGATTGCAGATATTTGCAAATATTGTCATAGATTTTGTATTTCTATCATATGAAAAGCATTTAAATTGTAATAACTGTTAGCTAGGAGCTGTGATATCAGAATCGGATGGAATTAAATACCATATCTGAGATATTTTATCATAAAGGGCGCTGGGAATCGTTTTATGAAAAGCCTATTGTATAGGCTTAAATAACATTTTATGAGTTTTTCCTATTATCTTTTAAGACAAGATTTATTATACAGAGCTGAATAATAATCGGTCTACAAACCAGAAAGAGAGAATTTTCTGAGAAGCATTAATATGGTAGGATGAAAAAATAATAAAAAGGTGATTCACAGGAAATATATCAAAATGAATTTGATGCATAGCTATATTGCCCAATTGTTGATAAGGCTTGCAGCAGTGCTCTTGACCATGCATACACATTTTCAAAGCTTTGAGAAGCTTTATAGTTGTTAGGATTTGACCATCGATGTGTTATCAGTCTGTTTATAGGTTGCTTGTGTTTCTATAGTATTGTTAGTGTTTGAGCAGTGACCCATGCCTTACCCTGGTCTCTTTGGTATGTCTGGTTCTGACCTTGGCATTTTACTACCTTAAGGTGCAGATACAAAAATGTACAGCCAACAGTAAAACTGTTGTCAAGAGTTTTACGTTGAAAGCTTGTTACTATTTAAAAGTTTATGAAACAAATTTTAACTTGTATACTTGATTTTTAACTACTAGAAGTAACATTTCCTTGAGCATCTTTATGTAAGTCGACTTTTAACATTGAACTTATAGCTCATTTACTGTTAATAAGTTGATACATGTATATTTAGTTGTTTGTTTTCGTTGTAATTGTATGTATATATATATATATATTGCCAAAGGCATTTCATATGCAGTGTGAGTGCCAACAAGCTTGAAACTGGAAACTGTTTCTTAGTAAAAGATTTGACAGACTGTGGTCATATTTCATGCATGATAATTGGTAACACAGCAGACAGATAGCTTTAAAGCTTGCAGTATAAAATCAGTTCAGAAACATGATCATTCTGTAAATATCGGACATGTTTAACATTTCTAGTGGTCTTATGTCCAATCTTGTACAAGCAATGTGAACATTTTCTGCAAGTTATTGTATTTCCTTTGTCCTGTTGCTGACAGATAGATGTTTACATATTCACGGGGCAGAATAAATAGTACTTAAGGGTGTTAGAATGTCTGCTCTGTGGAAAAGCTTTATGTTCTTTGGCACTAAGCTTGGTCAGTATAAGCTAATTTTACAAACCAATCACTTACAATAGGCAGTCAAATGTCAATATTTTACAATACTGTATTAATGATGATTTTGACTGTTTACATGATAGTTTGATAGATGCTCAAACTCACATTGCATTGTCAGTATTGGCAGTTTGTGCATTTCATCAATGTTTATAACGTTGCTTTTATAAACAGTACAAGACAAAACTACTGTATCTTCTAATTTGTGTTGGCTTGCTGGCATACCAGTCGGTCTCTGGCCTATGTTATTTAAACTTCACATCATAACTGCTCTCTGTAATACTATGTAGGTGACCCCTAATAAACTACTCTGTCAAAGGTCAAGGCCACACTGACTTTACAATTGAGATAACTCCAGGACTATATAAGAAACATGCCTCAAACTTCAAATCATGGTTGCTTTTTGCAAAGTTGATGACACCTGTGAACTTAAAGGTATGCCAAAGGTCAAGGTCACAGTCACTTACATATATTCAACTGGATTCCAAATGATACACCCATTATCATTCTCTGTGAACTTTTGAAGCAGCCTGACTTGTGATGCTGGCTAATTATTAGGCACAGTCATGTAGATGATTTGACCTTTTGCTTTGAGGTCACTGCCTTAAAGGTAAAAATTATAACAACCTTTAGTTTATTAGTTTATACTAATTTATTTTAGCTCGATTGTGAAGAAAGCTTTTAGCTTATCGAGTCACTCTCGAGTCCGCTTCCTGGAAAAACCAGTACTGGTGTCATATGAGGAGGTACGGTCGTGACCTTGGTGGGGCTCAAACCTGCAACCTCCGGGATGAGCGGCAGACACCTAAACCTCTACACCACCGCTCACCTTTATATTCACATCATTAGGAACTGCAGCATTCACATTTTTCCAGTAACTCTTGTTAAACTATAGTGCTAGATAACTCCATAAGGATTTATAGTAATTCTTTCATTTACATGAGTGTAAATGGGTTTGTGATAAAGGAACACTCATCCTAACACAGCTTATAGTACTATAAGACATCTAGTTAACAGAGCAACACATTAGTTAAATATCATGTACAAGTTTTGGCATTGAAAACATGTAGAACTCCTTAAGTTTTCAAGTGCTTTGTTTATGGGGCATTCCTACATTCAAGTTGTTCAAGAATATTGGTAGTCACAAAAGAGGAGGTATTTATAAATGGACTTTTTATAGTCTGCCTGAGTCTGTAGTGTTCATCATGACGGATTCATCATTCGGGACAGATGGATGTCACTTGATTGTCCATCTTGCGTTTGTCATCAAAGGTTTAATTGTTCAAACTGTCTAGCATCATGATGATTCCTGCAGCAATCTTGATCAAACTTGGATAATATGGAAATGGTCGTAAGATGATACTTGGTTAGAAGATAGTATTCACTGTGTTGGTGATAATGTATTTAGATTCGACCATGTAACTTTGTACACTATATCAAATGATAGTGAAGTCTTGTTAACAGTCTACCCGGTTTCATTGTTGATCTGATTTTCACGAAACTAGATCTTATAATTTAGAGCAATGGATCTTTGACCATCATGGCCCTCTTCAATGTTTCACTTTGTAAGAACTATTAATATATATAAGAGATAACAGTGTCTGTAACTCTGCCATTACAAATCAATTAATTACTCAATCTGTAAAATGCAGCTTGTGGATTCATTGATTGTAAATGGAAGATGCTTGCTTTGACTAGATGTTTATTTCACCTTATTTATTGGGTTTTCCTATGCGTCAATTTGTTCCTTTGTTACTTTTCTCATTAATGTCTGTGTTGTTTTTATTGCTTTGAGCATGCAGATGAACAGTTTCTGTTTGAAGAGAAGATTGCAGTTTATAATGAATTGAACCATTTTGTATTTGTGAATGGTTAATACTTGCTATGTTGGAAAATTAGTACCTGAGAATTGTGTTTTGCTTGCTCAGCATATTAGGTTACTACACACAACGTTTACTCTTGCAAGGACGGTTAACTTTGCTATTGGCTGGTTACTTGTTAAACTAATGAATTGACTAAATCTGACAGCTAGCAGGCCAATGAGGATCAAGAAATGGGTCCATCTTCTTCTGTCAAGATTAAGGGAGGAAATTTCCAAATATTATAAGCCCAAAAGAGTTTTTCCATTTGGTGTCTATGATATATGTAAAATGCTGTTAAGTCTGATTTGTTTCAATATTTTATAGCCATAACTATTTTTTCAAACTGATGATGATTTTGCATGTAAGTTGGATAAAGGCAGACACATTTTGGTGATATTGAGGTACAGGGATCAGGAAAACCGAAAATTTGCCGGTCTGGACCGATTTTCAACTTGCTGGACCGATTCACGTCACCAAAAGTTGCTTAAAAATCGGTCCGAGATTTTTTTTTTAAAAAGTCATAAAATCGCTTAAATATGACAAAAGGAGTTGCTTGTGTAATTACACATAGCATCTGTGTTATTAGCACCTATCCAATACCCCAATAAACGTGTCATGTTAATAACCCGCGGCGGTCTTTACCTAATTGGTCCTCGGGCGTCGCTAACACGTTATTGATGAAAGGATTTTATTAATTTGTTTGCAGCTCCGATTGACTCTATGCCGGACCGATTGTCTTTAGGCCGCTAATCATTACCTACACTTTGCCAACATTACTGGTCATTATGATTTAATTAAAAACGATTCGGTCCACGTGTACTTTTGACCGGTAAGAAAACAGTTGAAAGAAATTATTAAAAGATAAAACCCAAGAGTTAATTTTTATTACTCAAATAGTGCCGGCTATATAATGTATCATGTTCGGGCATTCAATGCCTTTCGATTTATTGTTGAAATGGCACAACGCCACATATTTGCGATGTTCAAAAAATCAAATGACCGAAATGGCAAACCGGCTTATGATAATCGGGAGAATAATAACGAAACAAATAACCGGACCGGCAACCGGTAGTAAATGCTTCCGAAAGTCGGAAGGGGAAGCCGAAAGATAATGTTAATCGGTCTGGCAACCCGAGAGGCATAAAAAATTATTCAAAACGAAACCAGACAACAAAAATTATATTGCCTATACCCGACACATGGATTATTACAAAACTTTGTTGGGGTGACTTTGAACGTAATCAGTTCTAATCGAAATTGAACACACTTTCAATGATAAAATCGCATGGAAATTATCATATTTATTTATGAAAACTGGCTCGATATTTACCTAATTACTTAGAAATTCCGTTTCTTATTCCTTTATGGCGAAAATTATGTAAAGTTTATCCCTTAGAAAATGGAACGCTCCACGTGAACGGCGCATTTATTTTATCGACTCGTGAGATTTACTAATCAATAATGAAAGTTTCGTTTTTGGAAACATTTTGGAATCCAAAGGAGGAAACTAAATACTTTAACCGTTCCATGATCATGCACAACAATGGAAAGATGGTTGAAAAATATATAAATCACGTACAAATTTTTCATTTTTTTTTTTTTTTTTACGTTTTTGTAACTTTTTTTTTTCGGGAGGGGGGGGGGATGTTCCCTCGACTTCTCCGGACCGATTGAGATTTCAAAATTTCCTGATCCCTGTTGAGGTATCAAAGTGGATTTTCTGCTGTAGAATTATGTGAAAAGGACATGTCACTTTAATGCCTGTTCAGCTATAGTGCTTTTATACTGACAAACTCTAGCATTTGCAAGATATGGTAGCTGCTGTTTTGAAGATCGTATATCAACAAATTTGATCAATTTTCACAAAATTATGCTATGTTTGATGTATTGTCAACTCCTCTGGGACTGAAATCTGTTTTAGAAATGTCCAACGAATGAGTAACAAATGGCCAGACTTTCCATAAGGGAAAGATAGATTTCAGATTTATATGCACTATAGAAATGGAACAGTGTGAAATAAGGAACAATCAAACTGCATTATAAATCCCTTCTTTGTTGTGAAAAGATTAAAGAGGCAATGCTATGTAGTAACAGTGGGACTCCTGACAGCTTCTAAAGGGAAAATATTGGACAATATCCTCATAAATTAGGTCAGTATACAGTCTAACCTTCCCGAATGACACCTCCATAGAGCAACAACTTTTCTAAAAAGACACACATTTTCTTTCCCGTTATATAAGGAATGGACATCTCCATAACAAAACCTCTTTACAACAACCACTTTTCTGTGTTCCCAAAGGTATTTGCTCCTGAGAGGTTGCACTGTTTATCATAATTTGATTGGTTTATTTGGATAGCTGGCTTATGTTCCACCAGGTAATTTTGTAACCTACTGGTAATTTCAGTAAACTTTTGCGGACAGAAGTTTATTATTGCTCTTAAATTGTATCTTAAAGCTGCTTGCGCTCAGTTGCCGTTGAAAAAATTTTTTTTTTTAAAACTTGACATAATTATACATAAATATAAGACTAAAGGCTAGGATCAAATTTTAACCAAAAATCTAGGTAGGAATTTGCAGAAATCGCCTGAATATGTCGGTCACACGGCACCGCTACACTATATCGAGGGGTGAACGCAACACAGGTCTAAGTGTGTTTTTTCAAATTTTACAGGAGGCTTCAAAAACTGTTCCATACTTGCAAGATAAACATTTTTGTATTAATTTGTACATTTTTTGTCAATTAATAGTAAGATATTAACACCAGGAATTTAACTTATAAGAAAAAATAAATAATAAAAAGAGATATTTAAACCTTTTGAGTTAGATCTGTTTTCCAATTATAAACAGTCATATTTTTAGATAAAACTTAAGGCAAAACAGTTCTAACTCAAGTTAGAACTCTGTTGCATTAAACAGTTAACTCAAATTAGAGTGATTATTACTTGGAAGACTGATCTATCTGGAAAGAAATTATAAAGGAATGATATTTTAAAAGAATTAAATGAATATTTATTCATTTAAATCAATTACACATATTGTCTGCCCCCATATGCAAGACTTTCAGGGACTATAGGATCCACCATGCTGGTTAGATGGTCATTTAGTTTTGCATTTGTGTCTGAATGAAAACTTTATTATCTCTATAATGATTGTAGAAATACTAAGTGTAAATGTTTATCACAAGACAATTTGTCCCATGTAAAGTAAAACTAGCCATATCTGGTACACATTGGGACTGCCTGGTCATGGCAGATAAAACCAGTTTCCGATTAAACCAGGACTGGCTCTCCTACATTTGGCTTTTGGCAAGATGTGCATTAAATGGACATTGTTCTTATATTTTAAATAAAATATCCAGAATTTAAAAAAAAATGCTCCTAAAACTGACACTTTAATTATAATTTCCTGCACAAAATGAGTTTTTTTTACATAAATATTTGCTATTCGGTTCTCAAATAAAAATAAAAATAGCCCAGATTTACTTCTACATATGTTTTTAAGTAACCAGGGTAATGTGATGCAGAGGCTTGACTTGCTGAAGACAAACATCGGATTATAAGAACAAAGGACAAAACTTAGTATGATCCGAAGGGTGGTGCGGTGGTCGAGTGGTTAACGCTCTGGAGTCTGGACTACCAATCGGGAGGTCCTCAGTTTGAATCTTGGCCGGGGCACTGGAAATTCAGAACGCTTTTCAGTCTTTCCCACCTATCTAGAGATGAATTGGTTAGAAACCCAGAGGTAATTTCACGTGTATCGGTGTTATACACCAGGCACGTTGAAAAAAACAAGGGGTCTATTCATAAAAGAGCTAGGATCTGCAGGTACCTGGATTCCCTTGTATCTGTATCTGTCTTCTCTACAAGCCGCATCGTTTATACCTTGAATAAGGATGGTGGACTTTAAGCACATCTAACAAACAAACAAACAAGTATGATCCGACAATAACAACGGTCAGTCCAGCATTTATTAATGAATCACAATTCTAAGACCTTTTCTTATATACCTTTGACCCACATGAACTGAAATTCAAATAGAAACACGATATAGGCACTCTATGTGATATCATTTTATTGACATCATTCCATAAATAAGTAGTAACATTACCCAATCAAAATCAACATTGTTAATGTTTGAAATACTGTCTTGGGAACCTGCACTGAACCAATGGTAAGCAGCCTTATGAAAAAGATATTGTGAACTTGTCTCACATACATTTCATTTGCGTCAATTCACATAATTATATTAGTTAAAAGCCTTTATTTTTGACAAAATATTTATATGTATCTTTATAATTAATTTTGAAGAAGTTGCAGTTCCTAAAGTTCCAAGATATTTACTGTTTTTACTCATTTAGTCAAGTTCAGGTTGGCAGTTTGAAAGACATCAATAAAGGGAAAAAAATGACTGATTCCAACATTGCAAAAGAATAATGTTAGGGTATATTATACAATGACTAGGGACACAGGAAACAGGGCATTCAGACAAAATACAGTCTAATTTGTCACAAGCAGTCGGCCAGGGGATATAGATAATTTAACTGGTAAAAGGAAGTGACCACTAATGCAGGGTTGTGGTCTTTAACTCGACTCTTGATGCACAAATTCCCATCCAACCGAGGCTGAGACTGCAATTATGAACTCACTCAATAGTAAAATTAAATGGGATGTGCAAGAAATAGTATTGCCATTTCTTGCATACCAGATTGGGGTATCCGCAATTTTCACCAGTGCTGGAAAATCTCATATTACATCCCCCCATGTAATATGACTTTCGTGAATTACTTGTGATGTTAAGTTATAAACAATGTGACGTCACTTTCCCAAACACAGCATCTGAATAACGTTGTTTTTTATATTAAAAGGCATCATTTTGATAAGTTTGCATTTAAATATCTATTTTAAAGTGCAAGACAGTGTGTAAGAAATACTTTCTGCCATGAGATATTTTGTTAAAATGGAAATATCACAGCAGAGCCTTGTTCATGCCAAAACAGAACCGCATGCTCATGGAAGAAATTTATATGCCCTTTTGTCATGACTTAAACGAAAAAAGTTACTTTTAATCAAATTTTGAAAGTTGTTTTGTTTTTTAATATGTTTGATGCAAGGAGTAAACATCCTTTACATATACCAAAAACACTGATATTGGGCATGTGGTAAAAACTGAACATAATATGTTATGATGATTGTTTGATGAATTTGTAGCTTATACATTTTTCTGGTTCTGAGAATTACATTAATAACACAATGAAAACGTATGCACACAAAATTGGTATGTTTTCTGTAACCTGCTGCTGCTGAACGCCTTAATAAAAACGAGAAAATTGGGCGGACATCCGATCAACATAGATACCTAGCGGCAACTATTTTATTGACTTGATCCCAGGGGCAACATGTATGAAATATCAAACATCAAAGCACAGTTACTCATAGGTTTAAATCTTGAAAAGTCTCATTTGCAGGTCTGCCTTGCCTGTACTTCTTACATTCAATTTTCATCAGTGATTTGTATAAAACATTATGATGATTTCATTGCTTTTCATTATCTTCTAAAAAAAGTCCAGACCCTTGCTCTTTTAGGGGGGGGGGGGCCAGTTCATCTCTAGATGGGTGGAAAAAACTGAAAAGCGTGACTGAAATTTCCAGTGCGCCGGTGGGATTTCAAACCGGGGACCTACGGAGTAGTAGTCCAGAACGTTAACCACTCGACCACTGCAACACCCTTTAACACGATGTTAAAAAATTGCAACTTGTCATAACCCTCTACATTCCATTTTAGGAATACAAAGTTCTTTTAATGCATTTCAAATTTTAGCAATTCAAGAACATATAGGAAAAATTGACATAAAAGTATAACTACATGTATATTACATTTCTATACTTGTACATAAGATTTTGAAATATATAATCATTCCCAATAAGTGTTATTTACATGTACAAAATAGTTTAATATTAAAAATAATGAATCAGTATTTATCATAAATAGAAACACTGTGCTAACACAAGTTAGAACTGAGTGACTCAATATAATAAACATTTTATTTAATGCAACATAGTGCCAACTCAAGATAGCACTCTGTTACATTAAACAAATGATCATAAATGAGTTAGACCTATATGCCAACTGGTCCCTTGACCCCTTAAATTTTAGAATGTTATCTTAATATTTTGTTGGGATGTGTATTTTATGAAACTAACATGAATTATACAAAAAAGTCATTTTTGACAAAAAGTTGAGTTAGACCTGTGTTGCGTTCACCAGTCGATATGTTTATATTGAAATTTCAAAAGCGTTTGCAACGCTTTTGAATTTGGTAGCATATTTTTTTTAATTTAGAGATATACGTGACTGGAATTTTTACTGGAGCCTTTTTATATGACTATATGTTCTAAAATACGTTATTTACATACAGTTTGAAGAACTTTATTTTTTACCAAAATCTGAGAGCAAGCAGCTTTAAAATAAGTCTAGGCAGACCCCTTGAAAAGGGTTTGATGGGATCTTAATAAAAGTGTGACATAGAAGACCTGTTTTCTTTAATTTAGCGTTCATATTCAAATCTGCTATTGAAGAGTTAATGCCCTTGAATTTATGAAAAATCTCCAATATTCAATGCAAGTGGATGGAAAAAAGGTAACTTTACCAAATGTAAAACTGGGTTATGATTTTCTTCAGTACACTTTTTCCTAAACTTATGAAGAGCTATTTATTAAAGTTTTTACTGCTCAAGATAGTAAGGGGGCATCTAAAGATGTTAATTATTATATCATAACCCACCCACAGGTAGTACTTGAAAGTGGACAAGGAAGTAGTAGATTGTCAAGTTCCTGTTCAGGGCAGAGGGGAAGAAGATTAATGTTTACATTTGATATGACACATTTGTTTGGTTCAAAGTCAGTCAGTATTATTAAAATGAAAAAATAAAAGCGGTAGTTGGTGATATGCAATTCCTCACCGTCTTTTAAGTTTTATAAAAGTCTTGCTAAAATGTTTCTTTTAGACAATATTACTGAAAGTAAGCATTAATTTTCAGAAATATTGTCTAAAAAGATTTCACTTAAATTAAGTAACTTAATTATTACTTTATAAATGCATATCTTCTACATACACATTAAATATTAAAGTTGATAACAAAAGCATTATATCATAAGCAAACAGATCAGCTGGGTTACAACTTGATACTCAATTGTTAACAAGAATACAGATTTAACATTTCATGCAAAACTGATAGATAATAATAAATCTTGCACCTCGGTCTTGTTTAATTGTATTGTTAAAGAACTGAGGACAACAATTTCTTGACAGGAAAATTTGATGTCAGTTGTGTTTTGGAAGCGAATACGTCCAAAGCAATTTTCTATACATTTTCTTGTTTTTGTTGAATTAAAATTGAATTCACTTTGTCTTATGATAAATAAGGATTCATTACTTTCTTAGTGATTTTCTACACCTTTTCATAAAAATTATGTGAATGTGATCAGGGGGTGGGGGGGGGCTTGATTATGCAAATTTGTATGCATACTTTTTACAAAAGGATGCTAAATAGATTTGATGATGATTACACAGGATGCATGAAATGTGCATGAAATGGTGTCAAAAATCACCCCAATCTTGACAGCGATAAAATAGGCGTCATCTGTTTTGTGAATCTCAACCAATTAGAATGTGGCAGTTTTCCCAAAATCTGTTTAATATTGTGTTAACTTGATTTATCAATGCTAAAATTAAGTTGTTGTGTGTTTGCTGAAAAGTGACATGAAAGTTAGCATGTTCGCTGATTAATTATCAGCTTATTACAGTCGGCAAACTTAATGTCCAATTTTAAATTGTTAGCCCTACTGGACGAAGTTCAACAGAGCTTATGCCATGGTGGTTTGTCCGTTGTCTGTCTTTCCGTATGTCTGTAAACTTTTCCTTGATAACGCTCTGCAGGTTGCAATTTTCATTTGTTTTTAATGAAACTTGCTGATAAGGATCCCTGCAACTTGTAGATGTTCCCTATTGTTTTAAGGGTCAGTGGGTCAAAGGTCAAGGTCACAGTGACCTCGAAGCTTTTCATGATAACATTCAGTCAGTCCACTAGAGCAATACTGGCCCTTTTGTTCGTCTTGTCTCTGACATAGGAGTCCAGGAACCCTATTTTTGAAATCCTACTGCATAAAAGCCCTGTATGGTGTTATGTATTACCAGGCCTGTACTTGGATATCTCTAAGAAAAGATTCATCACTTCTGTAGAAAGTAACCTAATGTTTTCAATGATGCTAATAGATAGAGACTGAATGAAAACCCCACATGTATTGTCAGGAAGTCCTTACTCTTTATTAGAAACTGATCGATTGATTACTGATGCACTGTATTTGTTGTAACTACAAACCCACTGAGAGTACTAAGTTGCCTTTTGTGGAACTCACAATTTGCAGAGAACGTCATAGACAAATCAGTTAGATGCTCATGATTAAGGTAGATTCCAATTTCAAGCAAATTACTAATTTATTCATTCGACTTTATATCAGTTTCTCATAAAAGATTGTTTGATTAAATCTAGATTTATTTGTGTTTAGATAATTTATAATATATATTGTAGTCTGGTAAATTCATTCTTTGTGGTACAGGTGGTGGTGGTGGTGGGGGGTTGGGGGGGGGTGTACAGGACCTGTTTTTTTGAAAACCTAATAATTTTCTTTTTTTTTGGACACACCCCTTTTCCAGGCTATTTCTCATTGACTACTGGGGTGGAAATTTAATGACACTTCAAGTTATTGTTTGCTACCAAGAGAAGATGCACATTATGACTGTCTGTGGGTTTCAGTTTGATTATTTTTCACAGAGTTATAGCTCTTTGATTACTGCTGTATTGAAATTTGTTTCTGGACTGTTTCTCATCAACTACTTGTGGGAATTTGAACACAAAACATCATGTTTAATGTCCAGTACCAGAGGAGATGCACACACTGTCTGAATGTACCAGTTGGATTATTTTTCACAGAGTTATGGCCCTTTGATTACTTTGTTTTGAATATATAGAGCACCCATTGTTTCAGCACTATTTCTCAGTAATAGTATATTGGACAAAATTCAATAAAACTGTATAGCAACTTTAAATACTAATAGGAAATGTGTTTGTTGTTGGCACTTTCCATTTGATTATTTCTTACAGAGTTATGGCCTTTTGCTTTTTGCTTTGAATAATTAAGATAATTCTTGTATGGCTCCATTTCTCAGCAGTCCATGATTGGATTTTAACAGAACTATATAGCAACCTTTACAACTAAAAGAAGAATCGCCCATTATCAGCATATCCTTACCTATGGTGTATGTATGGTGGGGTGCTTGGGATAGTTTCCAATGATACTCTTGTCTTGATCTTGATAAAACAACACGAGTGTTCATACACCTAGTTAATGAATTGTCAAGATAAGCTCAATGATGACAGAGTTATAACTCTTCCAAGATCTGAGAAGTTTCCTGATCTAGATATTATGATGCATATGTGTTCATAGGCATGAATTCATGAAATGTCAATAGATATTTAGTAATGACAGGGTAATAACCCTTTAAATGTCCAGAATCCTACAAATTCATTTTCCATTTCTGTATCAACTTTGTATGCAGTCTGTGCTCCGGTAACACTGGGCATGGCGGAGTAATTCCCCGTTCTGAAATTGAAGCACTGGAGAGAGGATTTATTTTTTGACATAGTATTTTTCAATTTTGACTTAATTTGCAGCCTCCTTGCCACAGATATCGAGGAGAAAATAGGGAATCATCAGTTAGGCTTCTAAATACGATTGTGCACGCAGTTTCTTTACTCATTATTTGCCATCCGTGTGTCATTCTATTTGACATTCTCTTCATTACTTACTTAAAATCCTATCAAGTCTGGTAAGATCCCTTCAGGCAAAATTGATAGTGGAAGACTTTTTTGTCTGAATAGCAGTAATTTGTCACAGAGAGGTAACAATTCAGTGAACTTGCACCAGATATTGCCAGTGTGTATATCAGATACATTACTTCTAGGTCTACTGGCAATGTGTTACTCCAATGCTCAGGAGACACTAGCTTTTTAAAGTAGCTGATAATAATGGCCATTTATTCTTCCACATTATTGCCCTATGTATAGAAACACACACAAAAAAATGTGATCACATTTTGTAATCTAATCTAGTCAAATTAATAATCTTAAAGCCCATAACCGAAACTGCACACGGAAACTACAAAGGGAAATTTATGTGGGCTCATTGTGTTTGGTATTCACTTCAGCATGAACTCCTTCACCCCTTCGAGGATGTCCATGAATCTTTGGGTCAAATGTGTATCTCATTGAGACAAGTCTATACTAACCTAGTTCAGGGTCACACTCAGGGGGTCAAAGGTCATGTTGATATATTAGTATTTCTAAAGTTTTCTGTGCATCTTTTCTGCTCATTAACTCCTGAACCCTTTTCGTTTGTGATTTAAAAAGAACATAATTATGGCATGTACAAAATTCCTACCAGTTATCATGACTGGTTCTAAGGGACTATAGGTTTGCACTGTTTCATCCATCCGTCTGTCCGTCCACAATTTTGTTTCCATGCAGTCTGTATCTTCCACATGCATGGACTGATTTTGATAGAATTTCACACTAAGGTTATCCATACCACAATAATGTCATGCACAACCACCAGCCACCACATGCGTGGACCGATTTTGATATAACTTTACACAATAATTATTGTTACCTGTGTGATGAGGGTGTATCATGCACAACACCCAGTCAGCTGCTGCCCTGACCTGCTGCCAAGGTCAGGGTCATACTTAAGGGTTCAAACTCTATAAATTTATAGTGTTGTGTACTTTCCTTCTTTATCGATTGCTCCAAACAGGTAGTGCTATAATTCCAGTCCTGGTAAGTTTGGCATTGATTAGTGCATGAACCATTTTGTGCTGAGTTTCATAACACTAGTGTTACATTATTCCCAGGGCCAAACAGTAATTACTTTATTCCCAGGGCCAAACAGTAATTACTTGGCCAACAGCAGCATACTTCTCTTAAATCCTATTGATACACTGTCCATTTTGTCTGCCTTGGAAAATCTCCCTGAGTCACATTCTCAATAATCAAAGAATTACTTTGGTACTGTCAAATCCGTTTTTACACTGACAGATCAGCTGTACCTGCTAAACTTGCATCTGAAATGAACATTCATTATAAGTCTGCAGTCTACAGGAAAAGACTAAAATGTTTGCTGTCATTTTGTTGTGGTGGTTTTATCATTGTGAGGGGTTTATAGTGCTGGAGCAGCACTGTAAAGCATGAATTCATGTATTGTTTTAGTTGATAAATTATCATTTCTCATGTCACAAAATCAATTTTGCATGTATGTTTTGACAGATATGACACCTTGAAGCATGTCAACTGTGAGCAGTCACAATAATTTACAGTGTTCAATACAGTTCCGGATATAAGAAACAAATTTTCTCTGTCCGAGTTTTTTTGCTTTCTTAAATTTATATGAAAATTTAATATGGATATACAAACACTAAAGTTGATATTTTGCAGTGCATTTAGGCGTGAATATTACATGGAAATTGATGTTACTATAATCCAATAGGCAAAGCCTTTTCTAGAATAAGCCATTTTCAGCATGGCTAACTGATTTACTCACATTAATGTGTCACACAAAGTTTCAAAGCAGACAGGGGTCTAAATGTTTGTACATTAGTCCTGATGTAACAGACTTCCCTCTTTTATCCAAAAACCTAGTCTTGGCATCTGAAACCAGTGGGTGAATATAGTCAACATTGTGTCTGGATATCTATTATTTAAAATAGCTCTCCTATTATTATGAAAAGATCTAATTTTTTAACACTTTCCAGAAAAAAAATACTTGTTGCTGATGGCAATATGGAAAATGTTATAAATGATTTTATGGTGAAGCTATATGTAATAGTTACTGGCTAAATAGAGAAATTTATGCAGTGTAGAAACCCAAAGGAGGGAGTGCTAGCAACCGACTGGGTTTCTATATTGTATAAATTTCTCTATTTTAGCCTCTATAAGCTGACTTAGTGTTTGCCCTTCATTTAGAGTTTATTTACTACATTTTCTGACGTCATGCGCAAACAGGTCTATAGTCATGCGCAAACAGGTCTATAGAGTCTCCCTCTATCAAGATAGAGTGATACATAGAATTTATGGCAAATAGACAGGGAACATTTAAAAATTTAGATATTTTCATTGGACAAAAATGTAGGGCAAACTTTCACAAAGATTTATTTTTAGAGAAAGGTTTTGTTTTATTTCAACTTTGTGTATATACAACATTATTATATTCAATGTAACCATGTTCACATTATATATATTGGAGAAATCACATAGTTCTTATCAAGTGCAGGAATTAGAATGAGAAATGTTTAGTAATTCTCAAATGACAACCTAACTGATAGGTCAGGTAGCAAGCTTATGCAAGTTAGCTTTAGGACAAGGAAACCCCACAGTAATTATAGACAGGATGTCACTTCTCTTGCCTTTATAAACTGTCACATAAACTTGCTGGTCACTGCACTTCACAGAATGAATTAAAAGAGTTGTTTTAAACTGTTTTATTCTTCAATACAGGTAAGAATTATGTTGATTTTGCTTAATTCAAATATTTAACTCTTGGTATAATTTATCATTTTAAGAAATGAAAAGTAAATGTAAACCAGAGTAAATGTTTATACTGAGTTTTGTATTAATAAGAATTTAATAGGTTATGTACTGATTGATTTTATATACAGTAAACGTTTGTACTGAGTTTTGTATTAATTGAAATTAAACAGTTTAGTTCATCTACTAATTGTATTAATTAGAACTAAACAGATTTTATATTGGAAATGTATTTAACCTTTCACAAGCGAGTTATTCCCTTTGTATGTTTGTATATAAGACTGCACTTCACAGAATGAATTAAAAGAGTTGTTTTAAACTGTTTTATTCTTCAATACAGCCCCTTGGATCCGCAACTAAGCGTACCAAAAATATACAGGCCAAAATTAGCCCTGAAAACTGGTGGTGAATCATAACAAGATCCCGAGGGAAAATTAATGCAGAGATACCAAAGCTACCCTTTAAGATCCAAGGGGCCTATCACAGAAGTACAGAAGGCTGAGTATATGCCATAGTGGTTTGTCAATCATTTGTCTGTCCCTTCGTTTATAACACTCTACAGGTCATAGTTTTCAGGAGACTTTCATGAAACTTGCTCAGAAGGTTTCCTGCAATCTGTAGATAAGCTCTAGTGTTTTTCAACTATTTGGTACGTGTCTGTGAGTCAAAGGTCCAGGTCACAGTGACCTGAATTTGAGTATCGTTTTGCACTCAGTTTCCTGAGATCTTTTTAATGTCACTCAGTCTTCAAACGTCCCTTGGATGATGGAGATGATCCCTATTGTTTTCTGTGCTCAGTGGTTCAGTAGCTTGGGTGTTCAATTTGGGGCTTCTTTATGTTATATGGGGTTATATTGTAGGTCTGTCACATCCTTCTATATGTTTTACTGATCAATGTGTTGTGCTGCTCCTGGTTAAGGGTATATCACAATAGTTGATAAAATCTTGCATAATAGATGACAATGTATTTATGTCAATACATCAATCAGCATTATTTGAAAATATTTGTCATGACTGTTTCAATAATTATGCTTTTCAGAGTCATCTAAAAGCATATGTAAAATGACATTAATTCTATATTTACCCACATTCAGCTGTTCAGCACAGTTTCAATTACATATATAGAGGGATGGTTCTTCACAATTATTGTTTATTTATAGAAATTTACTTCCTCTTGAAACATAACCCCAGAAGCAGTGAGCATTTCTTCCATGTTGATGATCAGAGACAATTTCTCATTTTATAATGACAGATTAATTCCAGTGAAATTAATTTGGTAGCCTGGCACCATATTATCTGTCATCATCATATTTAGCATATGAGATTTCAATGAGGAAAAACAATTATCAAAGATGTCTGGCAGTTGAAAAATGATAGAAAAAAAAATCAATTTTGCTGGGGGAATTGTCTCATAAAGTGTTCATTTATATTGAATTTTAATGGGCTACAGTACTAATAATAAAATAACAGAATGTATCATGTTGTATCTTTTTAACTGGGCTCTTGAATGTAAATAAAGTTTATATGGATCAACATGAAACATTTGAACATACATGTCTAGATGCTTCTCTGGCTCTATACTTGTTGTACATCATCAATGTTACATCTCAGGCGGGGAGAAATTGTGTTTGAATCAGTTTATAATCAGATTCTGTCATACCTTATGTGCCAAAAAAGGTTAATAGGTGTTACTTGTAGATTCAAGTCTTTTGTCATGGACAGGTACTAAAGAGATGTCATTCGTTTTAGATGCATGCGAGTTAATTAATATGTTTGTACAATTAATTGCAGATTAAGCTTATAATTATTAGATACTTTATTTTTGCATTGCTCTTAATTTCTGTGAGATTCTTAGGAAATTTCTGAAAGCCTGCTGAACTGAGTCCCATAGTTAAATCACGCAACAAACACAGAAAATGAACTATAGATCTAAAAATGCATAGAGACATGAATGTAATCATGGCTTCCAGGAATAGCAACAGTTCTTATAACATGAAGTCACGCTACATTGCAACATCAGTGTCAAACTGTTACAGCAAAGGTTCAGTATATTTTGTGGTTACAGTTACTAACTATTCATGTTAATTACTGTTTTTTCTCTGTTTCAGAAATTGTCTCACATAAATGCGGCTGTGTGTCCTTGTGCATCATACTGTACTACAATTCTCTATAGAAATGGTAGGTATTACCTGACATTGTACTAACAGACTGTACTATGGTTCACACTGCTTTATACTCATCAAACAGGTGCTGCTCCTGTCTGATAAACAGTAACTGTCACTGTCATCATGCATTTACATGTTGTATTTTGCTCACTACAGACTGTTGACATTGGTAGCTGGTGAGTCTGGATGTCTAAATTTAGTGATGGCCATTTCAGAAAATACAGTTCGATAAAAAAATATATTGCTAGAAAAATAGTCATATCTATATAATACTCTGTGGGTCACGTCACTGTGGATGCTACATTTTTCATTAGATCTTCGAATAACTGGGTCTGGTCAGGAAATGTAGGTCTAGTTCATCTCAATTAAAAATTAGGTCACCAGATTATCGAAAATCTCAGCAGCTACAGTAGCCACTTTATATCATCATATATTGTTAAATCTGGAAAGATGTTGCCGGAAACATTGACAGAACTACAGATCAAAACATCATCAGAAATAGTAGAAAACATCAAAATTCCATATGTATGGGGTAGACTAATGTAAACTATGATCACATGATCCCCAGCCCTGCTGTATATGTCATGGAAAAGATAGATATTGTGACTCATGTTTTGTACATACAAATTCTATTCGTATATTTGTTCAGTATGGCAAGTTTGTATAAATATTTGAAATTGCTTACAAGGGTGTAATTTAACACCAAGTACATACTCCCACACAAGTAATTGGAAATCATTTGTGGGAGGTTTAATAATGAGGACAAGGTTGCAGTAAAGCTGAATTACAGTTAAATTGATAAGCTCTGGTGAATATTTAATCAGTTTACTTCCGTGATCAGTTCGATTTGCAAAATACACCACTTTGTTTTATGAGATCATCTTTTCATTAAAAAAAAGGGTGTTCAGAAATATTGTTTATCGTATGGAATATTTGGCACACAATATATGCACATTAAGGCATTTTTTTGCGGGTAAGGGAGGATAAGGGTTTAATTATACCTCCAAACGAAGTTTGGGGGGTTATATAGGAGTCACCCGGTGGTTGGTCGGTCAGGCGGTCGGTCCGTCAGTCAGGCGGTCTGTTGCATTTTCCTTGCATAACTTGAAAACTACTCGTTGGAATTCAATACAACTTCATACAATGGTCAAGCACATTGAGAGGAAGTGCAGTGCACAAGAACCATAACTCCATCTTGACTCATTACAGAGTTATTTATCCCCCCGCCGAAGGCGAAGGGGAAATTAGAAATGGTCTTCGTCCGTCCGTCCGTCTGTCCGTCCGTCCGTCCCAATTTTGTCCGGAGCATAACTCCAAAAGTACTTGAGTGATTTTCTTCAAACTTCATACACTGACAGAGCACATTGGGAGGAAGTGCAGTGTGTAAGAACAATAACTCTACCTTGCCTACTTTAAGAGTTATTCCCCTTTTATCAGATTTACTTGAAAAACTTTGTCCGGAGCATAACTCCAAAAGTACTTGAGGTATTTTCTTCAAACTTAATACACTGACATAGCTCTTTGGTAGGAAGTGCAGTGTGCAAGAACAATAACTCTACCTTGCCTACTTTTAGAGTTATTCCCATTTATCAGATTTACTTTAAAAGTTTTGTCCAGAGCATAACTCCAAAAGTACTTGAGGGATTTACTTCAAACTTAATACACTGACATAGCACATTGGTAGGAAGTGCAGTGTGCAAGAACAATAACTCTACCTTGCCTACTTTAAGAGTTATTCCCTTTTATCAGATTTACTTGTCCGAAGCATAACTCCAAAAGTACTTGAGGGATTTTCTTCAAACTTAATACACTGACATAGCTCATTTTTAGGAAGTGCAGTGTGCAAGAACAATAACTCTACCTTGCCTACTTTTAGAGTTATTCCCCTTTATCAGATTTACTTTAAAAGTTTTGTCCAGAGCATAACTCCAAAAGTACTTGAGGGATTTACTTCAAACTAAATACACTGACAACGCACATTGGTAGGAAGTGCAGTGTGCAAGAACAATAACTCTACCTTGCCTACTTTAAGAGTTATTCCCCTTTATCAGATTTACTTGTCCGAAGCATAACTCCAAAAGTACTTGAGGGATTTACTTCAAACTTCATACACTGACAGAGCACATTGGTAGGAAGTGCAGTGTGCAAGAACAATAACTCTACCTTGCCTACTTTTAGAGTTATTCCCCTTTATCAGATTTACTTGTCCAAGCATAACTCCAAAAGTACTTGAGGGATATTCTTCAAACTTAATACACTGACAGAGCACATTGGTAGGAAGTGCAGTGTGCAAGAACAATAACTCTACCTTGCCTACTTTTAGAGTTATTCCCCTTTATCAGATTTACTTGTCTGAAGCATAACTCCAAAAGTACTTGAGGGATTTTCTTCAAACTTAATACACTGACATAGCACATTGGTAGGAAGTGCAGTGTGTAAGAACAATAACTCTACCTTGCCTACTTTTAGAGTTATTCCCCTTTATCAGATTTACTTGAAAAAAATTCGAGACATAACTCCAAAAGTACTTGAGGGATTTTCTTCAAACTTAATACACTGACATAGCACATTGGTAGGAAGTGCAGTGTGCAAGAACAATAACTCTACCTTGCCTACTTTTAGTCAAATAGAAAAATATCATACCTATACTGATACTGAACATTAATATAATTTTGCAAACCTTCTCTTCATTGCCTTATTCTTTTTCCACTTACTTGAAAACTGTACTCAGCATGGCCATAGCTATAGGGCTTTTTAAGGATTTCCTCTCACCAAGTAAAATGTACGAAAGTACAACCTTCAGGTAACTTCTTCCTGGCGGGGGGATTAACCATGTGTAACATGGCTCTTGTTACCCTTTGTTACTTTTCCTTGTCCGGAGCATAACTTGAAAACTACTGGTTATACCCCCAAAACGAAGTTTAGGGGGGTATATAGGAGTCACCCGGTGGTTGGTCGGTCGGTTGGTTGGTCGGTCGGTCGGGCGGTCTGTTGCATTTTCCTTGTCCGGAGCATAACTTAAAAACTACCAGTTGGAATTCAATATTACTTCATACAATGGTCAAACACATTGAGAGAAAGTGCAGTGCACAAGAACCATAACTCCATCTTGACTAATTACAGAGTAATTGCCCTTTGTTACTTTTCCTTGTCCGGAGCATAACTTAAAAACTACTGGTTGGAATTCATTACAACCTCATACAATGGTCAAGCACATTCAGAGGAAGTGCAGTGCACAAGAACCATAACTCCATCTTGACTTATTACAGAGTTATTGCCCTTTGTTACTTTTCCTTGTCCGGAGCATAACTTGAAAAGTACTAGTTGGAATTCAATACAACTTCATACAATGATCAAGCACAATCAGAGGAAGTGCAGTGTACAAGAACCATAACTCTATCTTGAGTATTTACTGAGTTATTGCCCTTTGTTACTTTTCCTTGTCCAGAGCATAACTTGAAAACTACTAGTTGGAATTTAATACAATTTCATACAATGATCAAACACAATCAGAGAAAGTGCAGTGTACAAGAACCATGACTCTATCTTGACTCATTACAGAGTTATTGCCCTTTGTTACTTTTCCTTGTCCAGAGCATAATTAGTAAACTACGACTATCAGTCACCGGGGGGTATGCAAGAATTAAGTGTGTAATGAAACAGAAGTTGATGGGATAGTTTGATGGTTGTTAAACACTCTGTAAAGAAAATATTCGAAATTTACTTCTCTGAAACCAAACAGATTTTGAAATTGCTTCATCTGAACGATCCTTGCTACAAAATTGTATCATAATCGTAATAGAAATATTGATTCTTCAGTAACATGAGGGTGTGTCTTGTTTCTCTCATGTCTATACAAAATACTTCATAAAATCACTATGGCGACTGTTAAGCAGTGACTCCGAGACGGTTGCCAAATAAACTACATTGTACAAAAGTTTTTGGAAGCCAGAGAGAGATCAGTATAATTTGTATAGTTTTATAATTATAGATGGCATTGTTTAACTTTCAGATGTATCCGTGCAGTACAGACATGGATTGTCAGTGTTTTCAGTGCCTTTACCATCCCGGAAAGAGTCGTGTGAATTTGTGCTCAAGCCAGTCTCGCATACAGTCAAAGACCTAATCAGTTTCCTGAGAGAAGAAGACAAGGGTATTGACAGAGTTGCTGTATATAGAGGCAGTAAGTGTCCGCAGTCTTTTATACATGGAATGCACATAAGAAATTTGTTGTCCTGTTGAACGAGTTTAACACCTACTTAAATTATATTTCAGTCGTTTTTACAGGTGGTTAGTTTACGTAATCATTGTTCCTGGGAAGAATAAGTATAAAAACCCTTTCCTCAATATTAAACTGCCAACTTTTTCACAAAAGAGACATGGTTGGTAACAGGGCTCAAACACATGACCCTCAATCAATGAAAGGTTACTTGAGACAGCATCTCTCACCACTCCACCTTGGAAGCAGTTACGTAAAAATTGGAGTATGCTTGTTTTAAGTGCCCCCAACTCACAACACACCCATGCGTTGATGTTCATTTTATTCTGTTCAAGTGAAAACTTTGAGAGTGGCGTGTATTAATTAAGAGAATGCTTATTAGCTATAACAATAATATGAAAATGAGATCACATTTGATGAAGGGGTATATTGGTCTGCACATATGTCTGTCAGTAGACCAAACCTTGTCCGATCAATAACTAGAAAATTATTCGTCCTAAGGTTCCTCAAGCTGAACTGGGCAGGTTGCTGGGTCATGAAAAGTAGATGACTTCTATTTATTTAGGTAAACAGGTAAAAGGTCTAGGTCACAGCAAGCTCCAACAGCGGCCTGGGGGTCACTTGATTTCACATAGGCTAATATAGGCAAAACTTCAAAATTCTTCTTGTCTAAAACTACAAGGCCAAGACCTTAGATATTTGGAATTTATATTTTGCTAATATAGGCAAAACTTCAAAATTCTTCTTGTCTAAAACCACAAGGCCAAGACCTTAGATATTTGGACTTTAGCATTGTGTAGTGGACCTCTATGAATATTGTTCAAATTAGGACATCCGGGTTAAAATTGACCCTTTCTGAGACATGATTGTTGACCTTCATTATAGCCAATAGTAGCCTGAGATAAGCGATATAGGGTCATCTGGGCCTTCTATTTCAATTATGTTGCACTGTTTATCTCATAGAAGCCTATCTAATGTTATGTGTCCATTGAACTAAAATGGAAAACTTACAGCTTCCGATCCAGAGAAATTCAAAAATATGTACCATAATGACTCTATAGGCAAGAACTTAATTAAATTTTTGAGATAGTGATGAAAAGAACTGAAAATTTGTGAGGTGTTGAAAAAAACAGCAATTGTCCCAACTTGCTGAGCCATCATACAAAATTTACATTCCACAGCAGAAAACAATTTATTCTGTGCTTGATTCCTTGTTAACTTGTAAAGGAAATGTAATTTTGAGGCTTAACGAGTCTTGTGTCTGCTAATGCATATAAAATGAAAATTAGAAAGTTGGTATCTGGAGATGGGGACAATACGGATACAGGGATTGACAACTGTGTAATGGGTTGAGGAAGACAGTTTGTACAGCAATGATTGTGATATTAACCATAAACCAGTCTTTTACTGCTCTCAGTCAGTTATGAAAATGTTAGGAATGTTTTTTTGTGCTTTCACAAGAAAGGTTTTTATACCCCCAAAACGAAGTTTAGGGGGGTATATAGGAGTCACCCGGTGGTTGGTCGGTTGGTCGGTTGGTCGGTCGGTCGGTCGGTCGGGCGGTCGGTCGGTCGGTCGGTCTGTTGCATTTTCCTTGTCCGGAGCATAACTTGAAAACTACTAGTTGGAATTCAATACAACTTCATACAATGGTCAAGCACATTGAGAGGAAGTGCAGTGCACAAGAACTATAACTCCATCTTGACTAATTACAGAGTTATTGCCCTTTGTTACTTTTCCTTGTCCGGAGCATAACTTGAAAACTACTAGTTGGAATTCAATACAACTTCATACAATGGTCAAGCACATTAAGAGGAAGTGCAGTGCACAAGAACTATAACTCCATCTTGACTAATTACAGAGTTATTGCCCTTTGTTACTTTTCCTTGTCCGGAGCATAACTTGAAAACTACAAGTTCGAATTCTATACAACTTCATACAATGGTCAAGCACATTGAGAGGAAGTGCAGTGCACAAGAACCATAACTCCATCTTGACTAATTACAGAGTTATTGCCCTTTGTTACTTTTCCTTGTCCAGAGCATAACTTGAAAACTATTAGTTGGAATTCAATACAACTTCATACAATGATCAAGCACACTCAGAAAAAGTGCAGTGTACAAGAACTATAACTCTATCTTGAGTATTTACTGAGTTATTGCCCTTTGTTACTTTTCCTTGTCCGAAGCATAACTTGAAAACTACTGGTTGGAATTCAATACAACCTCATACAATGGTCTAGTACATTTAGAGGAAGTGCAGTGCACAGGAACCATAACTCCATCTTGACTCATTACAGAGTTATTGCCCTTTGTTACTTTTCCCTGTCTGGAGCATTTTTCGAAAAACTACAAGTTGGAATTCAATACAACTTCATACAATGGTCAAGCACAATGAGAGGAACTGCTAAGAACAATATCTCTTTTTAGTTTGTTTGCAAGGTATTATGTTACTACGAACTTCTTCAGTTTATAAAGCAATCCTTTTGGGGGTATTAATCACATTTAGTGATAGCTCTAGTTTTTTTTATTGTAAACAAGAATTATCTTCAAGAAAAGATAAATGGTGTTGAGTTGATTAAGGTATGGGAGAGCCAGATATTCTAGTCTGGACAAGGCTGCAGTCTTTGATAGAATAGAGTCTTTTTCAAGAATATCATATACAGTAAGGTATTTATTCATAAAACAGATGGACTCTGTAAATGGAAGTCTATTTTAAGAAAAGGGTCCTGTACAAGTTCCATTCACTGCGTCCACTCGTAACATTTGATTGGTCCAAAAAGTAGGTCAAAAGCCGGCTTATTCAGCTAACGCTAAAAAAGAGAAATGAAATTCACAGACAAATGCAGGCTGCAGAGACAGAAATAAAAAAAATGTTTAGAGTGTCTGCTATAATTGATTTGTGTTTTTTAAATGTCAGAGATGAGGGTGTTAAAATCACAGCCACTTTGTCTATGGAGTTGAGATTGTTATGTCATACCACATCCATTACTAGAACGTATCAAGTGCCATGCTTATTCATGTGGACCTGTTGCTTTGCAAGTCTAAAATCTATCAAACTCAGTCTGTCTGGCTACGGTTGGCAATTCTGTGGGATGGCAATTGTGCGCTACAGAATGTTTTGTTAAGTTGTCTGCATTCCTAATGCAGACAATATAGATACTTAATAGTTCCGATGTTATACAAGTTATATATCCAATATCTGTCTCCTAAAGTGATGGAGAAATTTTATCAGCATTATTAGATGGTGGCATTTGAGATGATGGTATCCGTGCACTGACATGTCTCACCAAGATTATTTCTGCAATTTGGAAATTTGCTGTGCATACGCATCATTTAAGTGCATTTATAAATAATTTGCATACAAAGTCAAAACATAGAGATAATCCCTGAAGGAAATTGGTCAGGCAATCAATGGATAATTAATTACATGCATAGAATTACTTAGTCACTGTTTAGTCTGACAATGCACAAGGCAGCGAACTTGTTTCAGAGTTAGGTGTTGAAGATTGCAGCTCACACCTATTGTGCTACCTTCATCACCCACAACTTGTAGTCCTAGAATAAAGGTGCTAAAATTAATCTGGAACCGCCAAGCAAATCATGCAATATTTAGGCTTGGCAGGTTCCCAGTGGCTGTGGATTGTTTAGACATAAAAAGTTTTAGTTTCCTGTTGTAGAAAGCTACAGACCACTGTTTTTGCCATAGTATTCTGTGCAATATACCGTTGCACCCGTTTTAACACATCGCGGGTCCCATCCTAAATAAGGCCCAATGAACCCGGATATCGGAACTTAACTGATGTGTCGCCTTAATAAAAAGTGAATAACCGGAAAATGAACATGTCGTTCGTTAATTGTAATCAGCCGGCCGCATATACCCCTGAAAATTGAGCAGGGCCAGTGAGAAAAAATCGCACTTGGAAAAATAGGATAGGATTGTTTGCCGTTATCTTTTCCTGTCATGTAATGTGCTATTGTAAGAAAATGAGCTAAAGTATATAATATGCAGTGCTATATCTTGATTGATTTGTGCCTGATTTATCTCACTCGCTTCTTTAAAATGTTTCTGTATCGTAGCTAAATTATGAAAAAAAAAAAATGAAATAAACAAGCTGTTTTTGTTTTCTTCATTTGAATGTTCGACTTTCCTACACAGGTTTTAGCGCTCACTCTAGACGAACGGTCTTTAGTACCATCTCCAATAAAAGCCGACATGCTACTCCGGAAAGTTCGAACTACCGATAATTAACAACAAATTTGCTCCCGGGTTTCGAGGTTTGATGACGAGTTGAAAAGCAAAATTCTTTAGTGGAGAATTTTTGTTGAAGGACTTAAAATTTGGTTTGGAATGACATTTTGATAGAATTATATAGCTTCAGAAATGATATATATTACAGACAGACGTTACCTTCCTGGTGGCAGTTGATCTTAGCTTTCACAGTGTGATAATGATCTGCACTTTTTGCCCTTCGGTCAGTTAATTATCAGACAGCAACCTAAGACCAAACAGTTACTGGTACTGTCCAGCATGAAAAGATATTTAGAAATTTAGCAAGGCTTAAAGCTGATTGTGCACAGTTTCCGGTGAAAAAAATTGTTTTACCCGTATGATATACACAAACATAAAATATTAAAGTAATGGCTAGATTTAACAACACATGTAAAGCCTTCTAGGTACGTAGCAATTTGAGAGAATCTGTTGAAAATGCTGGTGAGCTTCGTTTTACGGCACCACTATGTACATTAAATGTTTATATTGGATTTTCAAAGGCGTGTGTTACGCTTTATTATTTGATAGGTATAATTTCAAAAATACATGAAAACATTACAGGAATTTATGCTGGAACCTTTTCACTTTATGATTCATTCTAAAATATGTTATATATTCAGAGAGTTTGAAGAACATTATGTTTTCATAAATATTTTATAGCAAGCAGCTAGCTATAAGGAAAGTTTCGGGATACAGTATATCTAGGCAACAACTAAAGTAGTACATTTATTTCAAAGAGTACACTGTCAGATCAGGAGACATTCAATATATCTCTATTAGAGAGGGAGAAATAACAGTTCACCATTTGCATTATATGACACTAGCCAGCTTAATATAAATTGAGTTTCAGTCCGCCGTGACTTCGTAACAATTAGTTATAGGGGAAATTATTGGCTTTTTTCCTTTGAACAACAAGTATGAATTGTTATTGGTTCAACGTTTTTTCCTCTTTATTTATTAACAGATTTGTAATATTTATACTGTGTTGATAATCAGACATTTTGAACAGTTACATTCAGACATTTTCTCAGATTAAGTGATTTCTGTAGCATTTGTCAAGACGCAAAACCATAACTTTAAACCTTATAATTCCCCTTAACTTTCTAAATGGACTTGTCCATTTTAGATTTGGACAGTGCTATTATTTGTTCAAAGGGATGCCTATTGAAAGATCAGTATAATGTAGCATGCAGATCATGATCAGGCCTTGTGCAAGCTGAACATTCAATTGCTCATACTGAGCTATTGTGATGGCATTATGTCTCATACTGAGCTATTGTGATGGCATTATGTCTCATACTGAGCTATTGTGATCGCATTGTTTCTCATACTGAGCTGTTGTGATCGCATTATGTCCCATACTGAGCTATTGTGATCGCATGGTTTCTCATACTGAGCTATTGTTATTGCATTATGTCTCACACTATAATATTGTGATCGCATAATGTCCCATACTGAGTTATTATGATCACATTATGTGTCATACTGAGCTTTTGTGATCGCGTTATGTCACATACTGAGCTATTGTGATCACATTTTGTCTTGTACTGAGCTTTTGTGATCACATTATGTCTCATACTGAGCTTTTGTGATCACATTGTATGTCACATACTGAGCTATTGTGATTGCATTTTGTCTTGTACTGAGCTTTTGTGATCACATTATGTCACATACTGAACTATTGTGATCGCATTTTGTCTTGAACTGAGCTTTTGTGATCGTATTATGATAGTTGTCTATCTGTTGTGACCTGTCTGTTTGTCAACATTTATTTTATTGTTAACACTGTAAAGATCTCATTTCCTAGGCAATCATTATGGAAGTTGAGTAGAATGTTCGTCTTTATGATTCTAAATCAAGTTTGAAATTAGGTCATGTGCATTCAAAAACTAGGTTATTAGGTAAATGCATAGAAAGCCTTGTTTACACTCTAAAAGCCACAATTTATTCCTAGTCTTCAAGAAAGTTTATCAAAATGTTTGTCTTGATAAACCCAATGTTAAGTGTGAAACTGGGTCAAGTGGGGTCAAAAATGAAGATGAGCAGGTCAGATCATAGAAAACCTTTTGACATTTGTTTCCAATCAGCATTAAAGTTTGTCAAAACATTTTACTCTGAACTGACTATATAGTTTGAAACTTGGTGCTATAGGGTTAAAAAAATAGATCACCAAGTCAGATCATAGAAAAACCTTATGAACACTTCATACCTCTCATAGAAAAACCTTATTAATGATTTAGAGGTTATATTTTTATCCCAAATCAGCATTAAACTAGGTCAGAATGTTTTACTTTGATAACTATAAGACCTTTTTCACCATGTCTTAAACATGTCAGTCCATTATATGTTGCAGATGTTCTAGGGTGAGCAATAAAAGGTCATCTTGGCCCTCTCCAAGATTAAGCTAATATTATTATGAGTCACTACTGAAGTCAATGCAATCAAACTTTTGAACATAAGACAAGCAATGTAGGATTACAATGATGATAACTCTGCCTGATGTTGTTCAAGAATTAATTACCTTTCTTTGTGAGGTCATAATATTATGTAGGTATACTTTATTAGAGGAAGAGAATAACTCTTTTCATTGACAGATTTTCAGACAAGTGATTTTCCCATCTGAATTGTTTCGTCAATACACTTACCTGGAATATGTCACATAACTATTTTTTCACATAAATAAGTAACAGGTAAAACACATTGAGCCTTTCTTTATTCATTGAATGAAGTGAATCTTTTTGTTCTGTTTGAGAGGATTGGTAGATGCAGGTGTTGTAATGATAAAGTCAGTGGTAGAAAATAATGCACTTTAGATTGTGCACTCCAGTATCTTGGCAAGATGATGGGCATACAGTGCATTTCAATGGTTTTTGTGTATCTATATGCTCACAGGTTGTTATGACTTTTCCAGAGGAAGACTGGTTAAAAAACTGTATTTATGATTATTGACATGATAGGAATGTGTCATTCTATGACCCAACCCATTAGAGATTGTTGATAAGTTTTCTCTGTACAGCTATAAATCATACCTGAAACTCCGAATTATCTATGGTATCTATGGTACACTGCTGTTTTAGTAACTGCATTTAGAATTAAATGGTGGCCCGAACAAACATGGCCGACAGAATAGAATGTAAACACTTTAAAGCTCACCTGAGCACAAAGTGCTGAGGTGAGATATTGTGATCGCCTGATGTCGGTCGTCTGTCTGTCATCTGTCTGTCCACACTAAACCTTGTGTATGCAATAGAGGCTGCATTTTCCACTGGATCTCAATGAAACTTGGTCAGTCTGATAACCTTGATGAAATCTAAGTCGAGTTCAAATACTGGTCATCTGGGTCAAAAACTAGGTCACAGAGTCAAATCATAGAAAAACCTTGTGTATGCAATGGAGGTTGCATTTTTCTTTTGATTTTCATGAAACTTGGTCAGTATGATCTAGGCAGAGTTCGAACATGGGTCATCTGGGTCAAAAACTAGGTCACAGGGTCAAATCATAGAAAAACCTTGTGTATGCAATAGAGGTTGCATTTTTCATTGGATTTTCAAGAAACTTGGTCAGTATGATTGCCTTAATAAAATTTAGGTTGAGTTTGAACACCGGTCATCTGAAGTCAAAAACTAGGTCACGGGTTCAAATCATAGAAAACTCTTGTGTATGCAATGGAGGTTGCATTTTTCATTGAATCTTCATGAAACTTAGTCAGTATGATTGCCTTGATGAAATCTAGGTTGAGTTCGAACACTGGTCATCTAGGGTCAAAAACTAGGTCACAGGGTCAAATCATAGAAAAACCTTGTGTATGCAATAGAGGTTGCATTTTTCATTGGATCTTTATGAAACTTGGTCAGTATGATTGTCTTGATGAAATCTAAGTCGAGATGGAACATGGGTCATCTAGGGTCAAAAACTAGGTCACAGGGTCAAATAATAGAAAAACCTTGTGTATGCAATAGAGGTTGCATTTTTCATTGGATCTTCATGAAACTTGGTCAGTATGATTGTCTTGATAAAACCTAGGTGGAGTATGAATAAAAAACTAGGTCAGCCCATTAAAAACCTTGTGTATGCCATCCAGGTGACATTTACAACAAATCATCATGTAAATTGGTCAGAAGGTTTGCCTTGTCAAGGTCAAACAGAGTGTTTGTCTTTATGATATATAGTTTAGGGTTGAAGTTTGGTCACATATTGTCATAACTCACAGGTGAGCGATATAGGGCCATCTTGGCCCTCTTGTTTGATATCTGAAGACTCAATGATACCTGTGAAAAACTATTAGGAACTTTATATTTTTATTTCATAGTACATTTTGCAATAATACCGGCCTTAAAGGTCCAATACTAAGGAAAGTGAAAATTCAAATATACTTAAAAAAGCACAGAAATATGTTATTTTTAATAAAAATGAAAGTTGGTATGAAGAAATTCTAAATATATCACAGTACATGTACAATTATTTTTCTATGCATTGTGAAGAAAGTTAAAAAGACCTGGGTAGTCATTTTGTCGATTCACTGAGATTTCAACGTAATACACAGAATTTTCTTTGTGTTCCAAACACTTTCTGTAAATTTTAACCTGCCAATCTTCATTATTTAGTGTCTTGCATAAGGTCATGTACTTGCCATTGAAATAACTGTCACTTAATTTTTGCTTTGTAGTGGACCTTTAAGCAGCCCATGCACTAAGAGATGCATTTAAAATAGTCTTTTGAGGCAAATGACTTCTTAATGAAGGTGTATTTAAAGTATGAAAAAAGCAAATTAGGATTGTTAGTATAGCTAGGCTACTTAAGGGAGGTGGCTACTTCATTTAAGTGACCACGACTCCAATGTTAGTCTACTGTAAATTGGTTGCTTACTGTGTCTAGAAAACAGTTGAAGCAAATTATGACCAGATGACCACACTCCAAATCATCAATTTTTGGTTTACAATTATTCTTGAAAATCTAGATCATTTTTATACAGTGCTCGTTTAGTAGTTAGTTGGAGAGGAATACAGTAATGAAGTGGATATAATGCAGCTTAGCTTTGACTCAGATTGATGGATGGGTGAGAGACAATAGTATTGCCAAAAATCAAAATCTCTCAATCCGTTAGTGCCACACTAATATTGCATTTCCATTATGAGATCTGATGTGAAACTACTGTATCTGTGCCTTTGGTGATACAAAGATACAACAGTTTTTACAACCAACCCTCCATAAATCAGACTCACTTGGAGAAATTCATTAATATTTCTGTTCCACGACAGTACACTGTGTGATCCCTGATAACTTTCTTTGCTACAATTTTCAGATTCCATTTCAATAATAATGCCTAATTTTTTTGCGATTTTTGTTTTTGGGGAGGAGGCAATTATAGGATAACATATGGCTTTAATTATGTGGTCAAAGAAATGTTTCATGCATTATTCATAAATACATGACAGTCTTAATATTGAAAGAGATTATTCCTATGATTCATGATTGATACACACGAAGAAATTATGACAGTGCCAAATTATTCATTCATTTCTTTTAGAGTGTCATGAACAAGTTTGCTTCTATTATTCTCTACAGAAGCACCAATGACAAAGTTGGTTCTATGATTCTCTACAGAAGCACCCAACATTTTGTGACTATATACCCCCAGAAACAAAGTGTATGGAGTGGGGTGCTGTATTGGAATTGTGCTTGTCTATAACAACATTTATAGTCCAATTTCTCAGCAACTTTTTGCAATAATTCAATGAAACTTAATTCACAGAATGATTATTATGTACCAAAACAAAACAAAAAGTCATGTAGCACTTGGATAATTTTTCATTGAATCATTGCCCTTATATTTTTAGCTCACCTGAGCTTGTGACAAAGGTGAGCTTGCATGTTAGAGTTATGATCACCTGATGATCATGGTTTGTGTCTGTCTGTATGTCTGTCCTCACTTAACCTTGTTAACACTCTAGAGGCCACATTTGATCCAGTCATGCTTCATGAAAATTGGTTAGAATATTAATTTTGTCAAGTGCTTTCTCTGATAAGACAGGAGTTCATTGAAATTTCATAGAGTGGTCTGCACCAAGCTTAGTTGTTACACCCCAAACACATGTTTAGGAAGGGGTATACTGGATTCAACTTGTCTGTCTGCCTGTCCATCGGAGCCCAAAAAGTGGGGGTTAAGTGGCTATGGCAACAATAGGTAACAGTTAATTCTCTTTGATGTCATTCATTCTGTATGTCTTATGCGGCTATTTTTAGGCTTATGTGACTAAAAATATAATAAAGACAACAAAGGAATAGCCACACAACTGCCAATTTTTAGTATGTTCCCTCTTCTTCGTCCATCTGCTTAGTTGTGCATAAGTGCACGTGAAACTTCTTACATATTATCCAACAAGCAAATAAATGCAATCAAGTGTCTAGTAACCACATGCAATACTCTTATACCTTTACTGTGTCAAAACAGATAGTGAAAGAGTAAAATAACTGGGTCAGTGTGGCATTTGGTGGTATCCGTCAAACCATCTAGTTTCTACTAAATTTCTTTGTCGTGTTTCTGTTATAGACCAATCACTGGTTTGATTCACCAATTTTGTTGTTATATCCCACTCACTTCTGTTCACAGATTTCTAATGGCCCTATGCAAATATGATTGTTGCTTTTTTTGATGTCAGAAAATTGACCATTAGCCAAAATCTGTAATGGTGTCCAGACAGTTAATCAACAATCGTTGGACATATTCTAATAATCTCTCCAGAAGTTGATCACTTTGTTGCTGTTTGTTTTAGGTCACCATTAGTCATGGTGAGGATCAAAATGATGGACATACTGAAAATGATTCATAAGTTTTAACACCAGAGCCATTTTAGGGTCTTCTTCAGCTCATGGTTGCTTTTCACATGTTCTGACTTTTGAAGTGATTTTGAAGTTACTGTATTACAGGCCAAGTCACAGTGATCATCATCTTTTGCCATGATGACTGATTTCATCAAAAGGGGGAGTTAGTGTGGTACAAAGGGATACACACAAAACCCTTTTTGAGATTTTAGTAATAGCTTGATTAGATATATTGTTTTAGGGCAGTGTTGTGTCAATTTGGTTTTTGAAACAATTTCAATTTTTCTGAAAAGAATTATTAATTGTTGTAGCCTTATTTTACAATGTAGCCATAATGAACTTGTATAAGAACACCACAGTCTTGTACTGGTAGATGCTTGCATGTTGTACAGTATTTATATAGCTGTACGTCTGACAAGAAACATCGTCTAGAACACACAGGCTGACAGTTAAAACCTGTAAAAGATCTTGTAAATGTCTTCCAGCATCCATTATAATGCAAGTTGCAGTAATCTTCATGTCACAGGGAACAATCAAATTCGTTTGTTCCATTCTGCAGTTAGATTGATTCTTGGAGACAGTGCTGCAGTCAATTTATTTCAGTATAATGTGTTTTATATTATGTCACTCATGCTGCCAGGAATGAAAAAGACAGCCATTGGACTTTCTGAAAGGAGATTTTTCATCAGAAAAACAATTATTGTAAATTTGACGAATTCCAGGGTTGAAATCTTTTGGTCAAAGTTGCACTTTAAAGCTGCTCACTCTAAGATTTTGGTGAAAAATAAGTTCTTCAAACTCTCTGAAAATAACATATTTTAGAATGAATAGTCAAATAAAAAGGTTCCATTATAAATACCTGTAAATAATTTCTGTGTATTTGAAATAATACGCTACCAAATTATTAAGTGTTGCATAATATAGTGTAGGGGTGCCGTAAAACCAAGCTGATAATCTTTTCAACAGATTTTCTCAAATTGCTAAATAACTTTAACATTTTATGTTTTAGTATATCATTGTGGAGAAATTAAGTTTTTTCACAGGAAGGTGTGAAGGAGCAGCTTTAAGGTCTAAAGTTTGTTATTTCTTAAACCCAAATGGAGTTTTTACTTGAATCTTGGTAGGTGACTATCATTCTGGTAATTATGAGGGGAAGGTTTGGATAGCATCCAGGAATATGTACTGGGTCAAGGTCAAAATTAAACATGAAGGTCAAAGGTTAAAATGAGTACATTTATATGCATGCAAATTCAATTGCAAATGGATTATTTCATTTGTGTATGGGACTGAGTCAAGGCTTTTAAAAAAAAACGAACAAGGTTTTATTTTACATTTAACCAGTAAAATCTTCAAGATCATGAATTTCCACTGAAGTTTTCTTGTGAGACAGGTTTTTGTTTATTACAGATGGGGCAAAGATTGCTGGTTCGACCACTATTGATATACTGCTGAGGTCTCCTTTCACAGTTACCATTAATGAGAATACATACAACATCAGCCCTCCAGAACCAGGTTAGTATGAAAGAGTTACCTCTCTTATGTGTGAGAGATACCTCTCTTGTGTGCAAGAGTTACCTCTCTTGTGTGCATAGAATATTCTGTGTGCGCCCTTTGTCTGAATCTCTCTTTGTGAATGTAGAGTTCTAAGTATTCAGATTCAAATAAGCGCAGTAATGTTAAAAGCTTCATGTTAAGTGTTTTATGTTCGTATGCATCTGTTGGGGAAAGTGCTAGAGTGTAAGTCTGAAGAAGTTATACCCAGATGCTTGATGGTAGAGTCTTTTGAGGAGATATTGTCAGGGCTTAGACTAGCAATGTTGAACAAACCACAGAAACCACTGCCAGTGTCCGGTTGAATGAATGACAGTTTGAGATTTCCCATCTTCTGTTGACTGATAAGAGTTTCAGTGCTTTGGGGTGATTGATTTTAACAATGGCCTCGTCAAAAATAATAAATTAAAATCCTATTGATAAAAAAGCTACTTTTCACTGCCTTACAGGCGGGCTGTCAAGGCGGGCTAGGTAAATAGTTCTGAAACTATTTCAAATAATAAAAACATTCAAGTGATATGGACATGTTTACCAGAAAGCACTCAGAGCTTTGATTGTTCCAGTGATTGTTAGTTCAAGTGTTAAGAGTGTAATTTCATGCGACTTGTAAAGAAAGAAATCTACTGCACAGACCCAAAATGGAGAAGTTCTGGCTGTAAGATTATTACCCATTTGGCCGCAGTTATTACAGATCGCCCCAATCAGTGCTCAGTATTTTGTCTGTATCGCCTCATTTTATTATAGACAACACTTTGTCACTGTCTATCCAACAGGCAAATAAATTGTGCCAGGAATATACTAATTATCGTGAAAGCTGGGAAAAGCTTTTAGGATTAGTCACATGATTACTAAGCTCACTCACTTTCTTTCCTTTTTGTCACTTATTTTCTGTATTAAAAATTTCACCAATGATATGCAATAATTTTTTTTCTTTCATACGTAACCCATTTTAGGAAATGTCTGCAAAATTGCATTGCAGATCTTTACTTACAGTAGTTAGGGGGGAAATAGAACAATGTATTATAGAGCTCTGGTTAGAGCAGAAATACTATTTTAAAATTGTTCAAAATTTACAAGCACACAAGAATTGTAAGCAATGTTTCTATATCCTGATTTTTAAGTTTTTCCAAGACTTATTTTCCTGTGAAGTGAAAGCATTAAAGACATAATGCAGTGGAAACATTAAAGACATGAAGCAGTGGAAACATTAAAGACATAAAAAATACACAAAAGGGAATTTCACTGTGTGTCTGGAGAGGAGTCCTAAGGCTTGCATGTAAAACTGTAATCCCTGATTGAATTCCTATTTTTCAGAAGTGACACTTCCCAGTGAAAGCTTTGACAGGTTTACAGAAGTAAAAAGCTTGACAGCAAAGTTGTATTCCCAATTGAATGTAGAGGAGTACCAACTGTTGAGAGAGAAAGATATCATAGCAAAGCTGGAGGATTATCAAGTACAGATTCAGCCCTTCTTGCTGGTAAATTAATTCCTCTATTTCATTGTAGTAGAAAGGTATTTATTTCACCAGCAGTAGGATACATTCTTACAGATGATTATGTACTTCTTTTAATGGCTGGTTCCTTGATTTGGAACTACCAGTATGTACTGGGTTGGTTTAAGAGTCTGCAGCATATGGGATTCTAACCTAATTTTTGATGTACATGGCGAGAGTTTGAATTTTAGCCTGACATCACAGAACTCATCAAGGTCTTACTGAGATACAGTTTCACCTGTGTGAGAGGTCACTTGAATTACGCAGCTGCCTTCTGTAAGCAAGTCCTGATGCTTTATCAGGATTGACTGTAGTTTCGTTTGGGAGCTAACTTTTAAGTCTTAAGGTCAAATTTACACTTTGGTTTCAGGTTTTGTATTCCTGGAGGTAAATTTCTACCAAATGTCAGCTGAATTTTTTTCAGCAACAGAACTTACAGACCATTTTCATTTGACATGAGATAACATCATTCTAAGTATACTGTAAGCTGGCCTGCGGTCTGTAATTCACTGATTGAGGCATTCTCTTGACAGTGGTGAGCATAGGATTGGAAATTACATTCGGGATGTATTCCTGTACCAGCATTATTCATCTGAAAAATTATTTCCAGTGCACTTTAGGGAATATTGAATTTACAAAAACTATTATATAGTGTTTTTCTATAGAGGAAGCCTGTTTGACGCTGATAAATTCAATATACATTTTACAGTAGAGCTGTTCTGTATCAGTGCGAAAGGAATGGTTCTAGACTGATGAAAATAATTGTTTTATCTCTGTTAGAAATAGCTGGTAACATGTTTACAGTGCTGACAGTGAAGGCAATAAAACCAGGGTTCCCGCTGTCGGTCGCCAATGGCGCCAAATGCGACAATAAATGAATTCTGGCGCTCAAATCTTTCAGTTGGCGAATTTTAGTGGCGCCAACAAATTAATCTCGGCAATTTCGCCATGTCAATCAAAAATCGATCGTTGTCTGTTGGCTCGTATGCGAAAGAAGGCGGAGCTAATTAAACGCTACCTGATAACGAGCACGTGGCCGTCTAGGTCGTTATCAAAGGTGTTAATTGATAAACAATCATAAAACATAATATAATAGACCTCGACGAATTTATAATACGTTGTTTGTAACCCGGTCACCGGATTTAATTAGCGATGCTTTGTTGACACGGCTCCGTGTATTGTAATTCACTGATTGCGCTTCGGGCGATCAAAATACAATTCATGTGCATGTATACCCATTTTTCCGATAATCACGTGTCATTACTGACTTAAAAAAATTTCGGCATCGTTTTTTATTGACAGTATTTAAATTATTGACATACGTGTTGCAATTTTAATTTGCAAGTTGTTCTGGACGTATTTTTTTCCTCTGCATGAATTTCTTTGGCAATATTATTCGGCGCCTTCTTAATCTTCAGTATTTGTTAATATTTATCTAACACTTATTTAAAATCATTCAACATACTTTTGGACAAATTTTGTTTTATTACAAACTGTTTAAATCGCGAAAATTGAAAAATATAAGTGTACGAAAATCAGTTCTCGGACATGCGAGGTCGCGAAAATGTGTGTCAAACGGGGAATGTAAACTGTTACTTTTATTTTTGATCTCATGGTGATGCAGAACACGAACAGAAAAATATCATATGCAAGTCTAGAGTATATGAACTCTATGACCTGTGCCTCAACCATAAAAAGTCTCACATTGGCTCCTGAAAATGTTATTTTGACCCTTTAAAATCTACAAAAATGAATTAAATTTTGTATCAGTTAGATCTACATACAGTTTTTGCTATCTGACATGCTATCAAATCTTAACTAAAAATCATATCACTCGGTCCCCTCTCCCCAAGAGTGTTCTGTAGGCTTTGAAGACTAGTGGCTCCAACTTTGGAGCCATTGGCGCAAACTTTTTCTGATTGGCGAATTTGTTGGCGCAAACTAAAATTGACCCAGAGGAAACCCTGAAAACTTTCTATATTTTTGGATTTTTGTATCATTGCACAGAAAAAGTAGTTCCAACGTTCTCATCAGATTATAATATACATGTCAGAGTTTTAAAAACTGATTGATTCAGCAAATCAAAATGGTGTCTAGAAATGCTAGAACCTCTATATTGATGCAACCATTTTTTTTTGCAAGTGGGAACTGTATGACACTTTTGTGGCAATGTTAGATTAATTATTTATCTCCTAGATAAATGGTAGGTCTGATTTCCTTTGACAGAGAAGCAGATACTATCATGTTAGCCATTATGTTTCTGGCCTTTTATTAGTATTTACTATATGAGTTACTGAATAATTTAGAGCAGATACAGGGCATAGGATAAGTCAGTAATACAAAATTTATAAAATATGCATTAAGAAAAGAGTTCATGACTCATGGCAGATGTATTTAATTCCATGAATGTTTTTCACTGCCTAATAATAAATTTCTCAGTTATACAGTATAGGTTTTGTTGTCCCTGTACTTGAGTTAAAACAACCTCATTTTAGAACTCTTTTTCCATTCAATATCATAAATTTTGGAAGTTTTAAAGCACCCCTCACTCTTGCCTGTCTGTTTGTGTTAAAGCAACAAGGAGGAGTAATTTTAAGCTTGATTTAATTTCTCCTACATTTTGTTAAGACCTTACAGTCAGATATGTACAGATTTCTGGTGTGAACTTTTCAAATCTAGAATTCCAGTATTGATTTATGCATTGATTAAACAAGTGTTCACTTTTATCATTTAACATGAAACATGCAGATGTCTGTTGCTTCAGTGTTACAAAATTGACAGGTGTAACAACTTGTAGCAGAATTACTATAAAAGTTTTTTTTTTCACAAGTTTTTTATTTTTTCGCTAATTTTCACGAATGAAGCACTCTGAGAATTCATCTAACTCACTAAAATAGCAAATAACCAATGAATATGTATAAAATAGTGCTTGCTCGTAAATTAAAAAACTTAAAAATGAATAGAAATTTTGAAAATCACAAAAATAAACATCTCGTAAATATAATGCCTTTACAGGAAGTAGTAAATAGCATTATATCGACCACCATTCAGAAAAACATGTCATTAAATTAACAACTGACAATACAGGTGTTTTTCATTTTCTTACAGCAAAAGTCGGAGATGGAGAAAAAGATACTGCAAAGGAACACATTATTCATGAATGTAGGGTCAGCACTGATGGGTTTACAGTTTGGGTTCTTCGCTCGCCTCACATGGTGGGAGTACTCCTGGGATGTGATGGAACCTGTCACATATTTCGCAACCTATTTTGCTATCATGGGAATGTATGCATACTTTGCTGTTTGTTCACAGGTAAGCACCAAACCAGTCTCCATGTCATAATCTGATGCTGCAATTTGTTTTCTGCGAAGAAGGGTAAATTTTAGGGAAACTTTTCTGGGTCTATCCATTTGTTTTGTCATCCAGCGTTTGTTACTTTATACTTCCTGTAATATTGTACCCTTCCCCTAAATGATTAACTTCAAACTTTGAACACAGATAAAAAGCAATTAGGTGAAGGGAGGAACACAAGAAATATCAGTTTGGCACTACGATCATTTTGGACTATAATTTTGTTTGCTCTGTTCTGTCCGTCTGTCTAAGCAGTTCGGTATCTTCATTTAATGGGGAGCAATGGGAGAGTCCATTTGTAGGAATGCGTTCGCTGACTGTCCAGGCTGTAAATTCTATATGCATGGATCGATTTTGAAATAATGATTTTGAAATAACTTGTTGCCCAAGAGTGTAACACAAGAGTGTGTCATGCATCACACGCAGGGAACTACCTTGAAAATCAAGGTCACACTTGGGTTAAAACCTGGCATTTAGGGTTATATACCAGTACTCGGTGACTGGGTTGTAACTTCTATATGCATACACTGATTTTGAAACAACTTGATACAGTTGTTGTCCATACCACCTGGGTTGATCATGCACCACACCTGGAGAGCTACCTTGAAGGTCATGGTGACACTTGGGGCTCAAACTGTGAAGGTTTATGTCTGAAGTATGAGCCTTTATGTATGTGAAAATAGAGGACTGAGAGGAATTTCAGTGTGTAAAACCAGAATTTGTTTTCAGTAGTTGACTGCCTAGGTAACTCTCCTGATAAATGATTCAAAAAGTGTTGAATTGTTTTATTTGTTACTAGTATCAAGTCAGCTAAGTACAAATTAATGTGGCAATACCCTTTTTTGTGGTCAGTATAAATAAGGGAGAAACCTTTTAATTTTCAGGAATATAATTATGTAGATGCATGGGACAGGGAATTTGTCAGAAAATTCTACAAGATGGCAAGAAAGGAAGGCTTTGACATTGAGGCATACAACCGTTTATGTAACCTAATAGCACAGAATGAGTCGGACTTAAACAGACTGCGAGATCCACTCCAAATGCATTTACCTATACGAGAATTGTAAATCCCCGTGTATAGAAATATATTGTATAGTCTCTATTAATACATATATCCTTATATGGTATAATATGACACGGTGATGACAGAATGTGATACTTTGCAATTTAGTCTTGCTAGTAAATCTGATTGAGTGTTGTTAGTTTCAGATTTGCTGATGAGCTTTAAAGCTCTAGAGTTAATGAAATAACAAAAGAAAGGGCTTATCATGAAGGTTGTCGTAGAAATCAATTATTTAAGTGATCTTAAGATTACATGTATATTTGAAAGTTAAAGAAAGCAGGAAATGTTTTCATGAATTTTGTATCAAATGTGTAATGAAAACAGCTGAATCGGTGTTGAAGTAGATCGCCATAATTTGCAGCAGAAATGACCATTTAGAGCTTGGAGCCGGATGGGCTGGTTGATGCAGGTGTATAATTGTGTAACCAGGGTTTTTTAGATGTTAATTGACGGCTCCTTATGAAAGTGAGGGATGAATTCAGGTGACTACCTACACAGGTTCAGCTGTGGTCATATAGTCAGGTAATTCAGGGGAATTAGTCATACCGTCTGGAGTTGTCAAGGTATTTTAACAAATGTCATAGGAATTCATACAGTCGAGAATCCTTTTTAAAATGTGATCTGTGAATATTGAACTGCCTTGGGATGCATTTATTGAGGGATTTTTTAAAGGCCTGCTTTTGTAATTGGCAGGTAGGTCTGCAATTATTACCCAAGAATGCATCAGAAAATGTCGTGGCAGTGCAGTGTTAGCTGAAAGATTTGGAGAAAAAAAAAGAATTATATAAAAATAAATTGTTCTGTTATGCATTCACTTTAAATTTTAGTAAATCTAGGTATTTGTAAGTAGTCTTGGATTTGTTTGGAAGAATTATGGTATAAGTTGTCATAATTGAACCCTAACATCAAAGCAAAGAGGGTCATGTCTGGATTGTTACCCCAATGTCATTCTTGCAAGTTTGCGAGACTTACAAAATGAATTCACATATCATACATAGATACATTTGTAAATGAAAGAACAGATAACTTGCTGTAGCAGTAAAATAGTCGGATAAAGTAATTCTGAGAATTCAGGGATGTTAGTGTAAGACTCGTTATAAATTGATCTTAATTTGTTGATGAAGAGAATTGCCACAGCAGTGTAATATACAAACATTTTCAGAACAATTATAATACTAACATAATTATTTTCACATTTTCCACTTGCATTGATATATATTTCTGATATTCTAATATAGGCTAATTAGAAACAATAGCATAGCGTCATTAGCATTGGTACTGAAACAAATACTACAAATGTTATTCGAATATTCGTTTTCATGTATTCTAATTATAATTTAGTATTCAGTACAGTTGGATCTGAAGCAAGGGAGAAGCTTTGTGTAGTGATGATTTAAGCGTCAGCAATCACTGCTACTGTTCTGTCAACAAGCGTAACCTTTGGTTATAGCTTCAATTGTGAGTAATAGTTAACATTATAAAAGAATAGAATACTGTATACAATGTATAAAACTAAATCAAAATTTTGGTGACTTTCAAAGAAAATCATTTCATAAAACATTGAGAGCCGCTGTGTTGACGAGCTGTATAGTATCCTCTGTATTGTAAATGTTTCGCCACAAGTCGGCTTATTCCTACTCCAGAGGATACATTTCATTCATTGTTTCCAGAAAATACTCAAGGCATGTTACGTCAGTATGGCATGTTTTCTTACCCTACTGAACAAATTAATTGCCATATTTAGCTGAATCATCAAATGACATTAACATATTCTTACCCTACAAGGGTTTCCTGGAACATGTAACAGAATGATAGACCTGTTCATTCTCATTCATGTTGCCACATAAAAAAATGTTACGGACAACAACAACTATGTCAAAAAATTTAAAAAGCTGGACACTGGGTATATCTATGACAATGAATATTCGAATAGTGAAGCTGTATTTGAATATTTGCGACTTTGTTTGCACATGTAGGGATATTCCTGTAAGCCCTGATTATGGTGAACATGCAAACCTACCTCCACACACTACAGACAGCGGATGATGTTTTTACATTTTTTTTTCCATTCCATTTTGTTTACAACATGTTATCTTTTGGTCTTAGTACTTTGTTTGGATTTTCATCATACATGATCTGTTAAATGTTCATTGTCATTAACATAAGTATTGCACTGATTGATTTCATTCGCTTTATATGGCATTAAACAGTTACCTAGCTAAATTTCAAAACTTTATTAATCAGTTTTCTTATATATGGACAATTTTCATTTTTGCACATCGGATACATAAAAATTTGAAGCAAACAGTGTTGACCATGGTCAGAATACATATTCTTCACTAGTCACAAGGGTCTTACATTTATACAGCGCATGAGAACAAAATTTTTTTTATTCTGTGTTGCTTTACTTCTGTCCAGCTACGGCATTATTTAAGAAGATCAGTTTCATTTTCCTTTAGTCTAAGAATCTCCCACCTCTTGTTTTATGACAGTAGACTTCACTGTGCAGGAGTTTTTAAATACCTCTCTTTTTTCAATTTTCAAAAGAATGCAAGAACAAATAGAAGAATACATGTAATTTGTGTGTATTCATCTGTGATAGATAATTGAGCTGTTGAAATATATGTTGTTTTTAATGCATGTTAACATAATCTGATCAATGGCTGGTGGAAGTTTTGAAATAAAATTCTCTTTCCTTTTAAATTTATACTGTATGTTGTTTGCATGCTCTTCGGAAAGAAAACAAGTTGACAAGAAAGCATATGGAAACCAGTGTAGACTATGATTAGACTGCATTGATCATTGTTTACATATTTCATGGTATGCATACATAGGTTACATTGTCTGTACAGGTTGCGAAATAAAAAATGGCTTCCCTCAACAAGGTTCAGTTAAGTGTCAATTTCATGTGTGCAACATCATCTGTTCACACACTCTTGTGTATGTTGTAATATCCACTTTTGTCTCGCATTTTGTCTCATACTCGCAATACATTACATTTTTTTTTCAGATATTTTCAGAGATCATGTATTCATAACCCAGTTATGGTACTCTAGATTAATTATTCATGAATCTGATTGGTTACTGCTAACTGGAATAGTTTATACTACTGGTATCACTTCGAGAATTGAGATGATAAATAGTTTATGAACTAATATTGTTACACATTGATATCATGTTTTGAAAAATCAAGTATTCAGAAATTGATTCATACTAATTAATTTATTCTCCATTGCAAAAAAGTTCTTGCGGATTATATTAATGGGTCTCGAGACACACTCTTGATAGAATCAACCTCGATGAGATAGATAGGCAAAGTGTAACTTATTATTGTATACCACTACATGGCACTTCAGGAATCAAACCCCGGACCCTCCCATGCTGAGGCAAACGGGCTAGCATGGCCTCATAGTTGACAGGCTAGTGACATACCTATGTATATATGGGACTTTGTGCCCAGATCAATGAGGTAAAACTATGAAGCATTTTGAAATGAAGTATTTCTGTGGTGCAGAATACAGTAAAATATTATTTCACAGAGAATTCTATCATGTCTTCTGACATATTGATATAGTAGAATAATGAAGGAAGGTTAGACTGTAAAGATATTCTGGCTGTAAAGTTTCGAATTTTCGACAAAGCAGAATACCTTTTGCTTGTACTAAATCATGATGAAATTGGCCATACAGAATCTGCCTGAAAGGCAATATGTATTTGAAGCAGTATGTGTGGAGAAAAGATTGTATTAAAGATACATATTTTGTTTTTGCTAAATATGAGACTGTTAGCAGACAATTTTGTTATTAGATGTTGATGCGAGTGTAAACTCTCAACCAGGATGTGTGAGTGATTTTACTCAAAATAACTTTTGTGTCAAAGTTGCTTATTTTCTATCATGTATTACATGTAGTTCATCTTTCAGTTTGGTCAGTGCTGTTCAGTGTTCATAGGGAGCTTGATGAAGTTTACGATTTACACACTGTAAGTAATGACTACACTGCTTGGATTTGTACATCTCGATGGTCAAATGATGTAAATTCTCATCAAGCTGCCCTATGAACAATAACTGGTACAATTTATTTTGAAAGGCGGACAATGATGTTTGAGAAATTTAGATGGTCGAGACTTAAATAAGTTATTTTTGTGTCTTTCTGCTCAAACTTGGACTCTTTCTTGTCCAATTTTTCAGACTGTGATCTTTTCTTGTGGTGAGAATATTTTAATGAAATAACCAGTCTATTTGTTAAGGTAGTTCTAAATCAACACTTTTAGGTATAGAGGTTCTAAATTAACACCTGTAGTTAGATTAAGTCGTTTTAAATTAATATTATATCAAATATGTTCGGTATGAGTAATAGAAGTTTTCCAGATAACTATTATTAAGTAGCTTAACTTGTGTGATATAAAAAACACCATGTCTTTTTTGTTGAACTGTAGCGTCTTTGGTTTATTGTTTAGTATTTTTCTGTAACTTTCATTAAAGTTTAACAATGTTTTATTATAATTGTTTACAGTAAAATTATTAAATTTGATCCATGATTTATTGTAGAATAATTCATGGGGTAGAGTGTAAATGCATAAGGAAACCTAACAAGGGGTTCAGCCTTGAGTGATCAATATTTATGCATCTGAATGATACACTTTGAATACTTTACTGCTTAGAGTCATATTCCTGGACAAAAATGACACATTTTCTGAAGCTGCCGTTTTTTTTTTAAAACAAAACTGGACCAAATTTTCACTATACATACCTCATCCCTTCCTCCACAAGACTATGTTTACGTTTTTGTTTTGTGACAACTTCTGTTATACTAAATGAGGCTCCAAATGGGGTATACTTTCAAGTATGTTTTCAACCTTAGTACAGGATACATTTCTGGACACTTTGGAATTTAGTTTATTTTGCGATAAATACTGTCTTTATTGTATAAATACACATTCAGTATATGACCGAACTCAATACAGTTGGCCATGCTATTTTTGTAACGGAAAATCCCGGATGTAACGTCACAATAAAACCTCCTATAGCATCTTCAATCTTTTTTTAAGTTTATTATAATTCCAAAACATTTTCAATGCAAAAATTGTAAACGTAGTTTTAAGAGGTTTAATATGTTCTTTTATTGAATTCTATGTTCGTCTGCGACCAAGAACAGCGAAGCTAACAATTTAAAATGCACGTCAAGTGCCTCTTCCAAATGTTGCATGATGCGCATGCGCAGTTATACACTTTCCCCAAAGCATGTTTACAGAAAAAATGTTGTACAAGTAAGTTTTTATGGCATTTTTGTTGCCATATACTCACTAGAAACAAATGAGTGTTGTTCAACTATCAAAAAGCAAGAGTTTGAATGATTGCTTATGCTGGATCAAAACAATTAGTGAAAATAAAGTGTTTAAATGGGGATGTCTGGGAATAGTTCCTGTCCGGGAATATGGCTGTAAGCAGTAGAGGTGATTCACAATTCAAAGATTAATATTTCTATTCCGATTCCTGAAATAAAAAGTCTGGAAGATTTGTTTTACTAGAGATGTATGGTATTAAATTTTGAAAGTCTTTTTATAGGGGTTCTTCCCTCACTGAATCAGTTTGCATATTATGCCATCTGCAGATCATTTCTACATCATTTTCAATCAGAATTTTGTTGTTTCCAGACCAAAACTTGTCCCATGTAATTTTATTCAGCAGGTCCAGAAATGGTAACATATTTTCATCAGTTACTTCCCCTTTTCAGGCAGTTTTTATGGTTTGCTTTATACAATTTTCATGTTTTTGCCTTGGTCAACATATCAACATTTTGTTTCACATAATATTTTTATGACATTATACGTTTATTTGCAGAGCTTTGTTTTTATAGCAGTTATTGGTTTATCTCTTAGATGTACTTGATTGTTTTCAGTAAATCAAGAGTAGGGCATTATATGTATATGTGGCTTATACTTCTTTGAGTTCAGTCAACTCTCATAACAGTTGCAACCTTGTTTCTCTGGAGATTTGTCAGTACAGAAACTTTGTCATAAGTAGTACTTAAAAGGACTCTAGTTCACAGGGAAGTTTTGTCACAAGCTTAACATTCCGTTGAAATAAATGTCACTGGTATGAGAGTTAATTGTACATATGAGTTTCAGTGTGCGAAAGCCCTACATTCAGGCTCTGCAGTTGTTGTGAATCTAAACTGAATTGTTCATCTCCGCAGTCTAATTCACATCCAGTATCATTTGTTTACTCCATCACAGGGGACTTTTATGTTAACAGTTGTATATACTCTTTCTTGACTGTTAACCTTCCGGTTGACATATATTTGCAAAGTCTGCAGAGGTTAGGATGTTGGTTTTTCGCACGGTGTAACTTGCATAAGCTTTGGGCTTGGCAGGCTTGTTTGGATTAATTCAGTCCTTTTTAATGAACATGTATAACAAACATGTCCTGTGTGATATCAAACTTGAGCAATCTACAGTCACCTAAGTGACGCAGAAGTTTAGTTTTTCATTGTTTAGGTTATGCTTTAAAAATATTTATTAAAATTTTAGGTGCTTTTGCATTATTGCACAGTTCTGCTGACTAGAACTGTTTGATATCAATGACATATCTCCTTGCATTTAGATTTTGTATAAACCTGTGGTCAGATGGTAGATTAACATAGATTGTTGGAATATAAAGTGTAGGAGCAATCGAGCCCAGCTATGTGAAAACCTATGTTTATTGTAAAAAGGTGAGAGAGAGGAGTGATATCATGGTGGAATAGTGTAACTACCAGTACTGTAATGTTACACAGCTTGTTTATGAAGGGATTCAGTATGGACCCATGCCAGTCTCTAAAAAGCGCTCATGTTTTTTTTTTTTTTGTGGAGTTGAGATCTAATATACATACAGGTAGATATTGTTTTATTTTATCAAAGAAAAGAGAAACCATCAGGCTAGCAATATAAAAATGTTTTTGGTATAAGCTATACAGTGATTATGGACACATACTTGTTGCATTGCGTCTACTTACTTTGAATGCTTTTGTTGTGTATCATGCAGATAGTTAATGCTCTTTATGTTAGTTAAGCTCTTTATGTTCAGTTAATGCTCTCATTTTTCTCTTGTACGTTCTCTGCAACATGCCTCTTGAAACTTACATTACATGTATATTGTTGTACATTTTATAAGAGCAATTACCAAGTAGATAATGTAATTTTCACTAAACTTGGATGAGGAAATGCTTTCTGTTTGGGTAATGGCATTAGATGTAGTTTTTCAACCTTTTCTTTTAGTGTAGCATAGAATCAAATTTCTTATCACAAACTCTGTAGAAACGGTATTGAGATTAGTTTTTATGCTCAGATGTGTGGGCTGATCTGGACCCATGCTGTTTGCAAAAGCCTGAAGTTGGTTTTTTGCACTGCCAAGGTCATTTCTAAAGTACTAGTTTTGAACAGAGTTTGCACTCAACATTATGTCTAAAAAATAGACAGCTGCATTTTAGATGCTGATTTGCCTTATTATATACCCGTCTTTGTTATATATATGTTAACTTCTTTCCTATTTATATTCAAAAATTCATTATTTTTCTCTTTACATTAGTGTTTTAGACATCGAATAAAACCTTGAAAACCTGATTTGTGTTGTTAAGTCAATTATCTTTTATTATACATTGTTATTTAGCTCACCTGAGCATTTTGTGATTGCTCGATGTCCATCATTGTTCGTCTATCAACAACTTCTTAAACAATAACTTCTATAAACAAATGGATGGAAATTCCCCAAAGCTTCTTGGTATTAAAAGTTAAAATGGTTCTGGTTGACTGAATGGCATGGCCACAAGGCCTAAGAATAGAAAAATCTTTGAAAATCTCTAAAATCACAAGGATATAATGATAGCATCAGATAGTGGTCTTCCACAAAGGTTGTTGAAATCATGCCCTCGAGGGTTTTGATTTGATTTTTGATTTGATGAGAATTTTATCAAGGTCCGTCCAAAAGAGCACTTATGTTAGCTTGATATTTGGATGAGACCCCGGCATGTCTCCCGTCATGCCTAAAAAATAAAATTTTGAAGCCAGAAAATAGGAGAAATTTACCTGACTGCAATTTCCGCCAGTATAGCCAAAGTTTGTTTTGATTGGTTACCAAATAGTAGGCCAATCACGGCGACCAATGAGATCTAAGTGTGATTGACCATGCCCTCGAGGGTCAATGTTGGCCCTGCCTTTATACCGGTTGGGGACCACCAAACCCGGATGACCATCAAACCGGACACTTGTTAAAATGTGTGAGTATTTTGTTAATATTTACAATCATAATGGTGTTGGTCAAACAGACACTTGATTTCCATCAACAAAGTGCAACAATAACAGTTTAATGTCTCTATTTGACCAGAAATCTCACCATTTATTTTGTCAGTCACTGAAAGCATGCTTACATTGTCGGGGGGGAAAAGTGGAAAGTGACAAGACTGTTCATGCGCAATATTTCTGTGAGGCCTAGCAAAAAAAATCACAAGTTAAACCTTTTACCATGATATTTTATTAATGTGTCGAATGATTGATACAGTTAACATAATTTAATATGCTTACATCACAATTAAACAAATCTATTTAAACTACCTGTCCGGAAACATGGTACAGTTGGTCAATAAAATATAGCAATTTGGTAACCCCACAGCTGGGCCTCAAAAATGTGATTGATTTAGTCTTGTGAGTTAACAAGTTAGCTTTTCGTTTCGGAGAAGAACCTAACTTTCTACTGGTAAAATTTTGATCACTAGATACAAAAATTGTCAAGAGTTACCGAAAATATGTTTGAAAAGTGTCTGGTTGTAGGACTCTAGCCAGTATAGGGAAATCTTAAAAATCTTCTTGCCTGAAACCTTTAGTTACACGGCTTAGATATTTGGTCTGTAGCATTGTCTTGTTCATCTCTATCAAGTTTGTTCAAATTATGCCAAATGGGGTCTAAATTGACCCCCGCCCTAGGGGTTTTGGTTATGTAAATGTTGAAAACTTAAAAAATCTTACGCCAGAACTGCAAGGTCTAGAGTTTAAATATATGGTATGGAACATTGTCTATTGGTCCTCTGTCAAGTTTTTCAAATCATGCCACCGGTGTCAAAATGGACCCGGTAGGATCACCATTTGTTTTACATAGATTTGTATTGTAAAAAACTTAAAATCCTCTCCAAAAGCACGAAAAGGCATAGAGCTTAGATATTTGGTATGTAACATTGTCTAGAGGACCTCTACCTAGTTTGTTAAAAGGCAGTGGCCAGGTAGCCGTGACCGGCTACCTAGTCTTTTGGTCTAGGTAGCCGGATCCGGCTACCTAGACCAAAAGGCTAGGTAGCCGTACATTCATTTCATACGAGGAGCTACATAGAATCGGTATTGAATAATCATTCATTCAGGTATATAATTTGTAAAAGTTTACTTGTTCATTAATATTAGACAAGGATCGCAGCAGTAGGCCTACCGTGTAATTTACTGCTACCCTGTCACTGCCTTCTTAAAGCAGTTAAATATGCCCGAAATATTGACCAATATTGAATTTAAGTTCCCATCTAACGCCGTAACTTATCAAAGTGTTACTTACATATACATTTTTTTTACATATTCATAAAGTTCATAACTTCAGCTTTTATTTGATTCAAAACATTTAAATATTCATCAAATAATAAAGAGAAAAGGGTACGGCTGTGTTTTCCAATATAGTCTTACTTGGTATACAGGACGGCCGGATAATACATTTTTTCCAAACAGAACAAGTTGCTCCGGATAAACAACATTCAAAACTTTTTAAATGTTAGAGAGAAATAATTTTTCACATTAACAAATTAATAAACATTACTCAGTCAGTGGTGTTACTGGTGTAACATAGCTTGGACTTGATTGACAAGAGTTAATTTTGTCATTCTTTATGACAGACCAAAATTTTCACACCTACCGCGAGTGACAAATGACAAGTGGAAATATAAACATTGATCAGTTACGGCAGAGTTAAACGAGAATAGATATTTTAAATCCACATTTTAAGGTTAAGACAAGAACTCTTATATAAAACGCAGTACGTGATAGTATAGCGGCGATTCGCAATGAAATACCGCGGCGGCAATGTGTGATTCAAAGGATCTAAATATAACCGGTCGCGTATACAGGTGTATTGTACAAACAATAATATGACTTGTGCAGTTGTATTAAACTGTTGAAAATGAAAATATATAAACGTATGAAATTTATGTACGGCTACCTAGCCTTTTGGACTATTTCGGTCACTTATTTTAATAAATTTGGCATAAATGTTACTTCATTTACCCTCTACCAAAATCCCCAGAGTCAAAGGGGGTCACTTGTTGTACATAGACATGTATAGGACAAACTTCAGAAATATTCTTCTGATTTTAAAATAATTTCACACAAGTGTCCCTCAAAGCTGTTTTACAGGTCTTTGCCTTGGGTTACACTACCAAATTGGTCAGGGCATTCAGCTCGATTGCACAAGGTGGTTGCCAGTGCTTAAAAATAGAACTATCGTTCAACAGCATCTCCTAAAGGGCTTTATTAATTTTGAAATCATTTTACACAAATGTCTCTCATGTGACCATCTTTCAGAATTACTAAAAGGGTTTTGTCTATTGCACAAGATACGGGTCGTACCGATTATAGCCCCTTTAGAGGATGGTGGACCTAATAAGCACAATTACAAACAAAAAATTGCACAAGATGGCTGCCAGGGCTAAAAATAGAAAATAAAGCTTCATGCGGCTGGTCTTATTTTAATAAATTTGACATAAATGTTACTTCATTTACCCTCTACCAAAACTGCACAAACCGTTCAGCTCCATTTCACAAGATGGCCATCAAAGTGATACAGGGCCATCATGGCCCTCTTGTTTAAAGGAATTAGCTTTTGTCACCATGTGAGTGTTGTCAACATCTTTGATGAGTGTTGGTCAAATTTTGTGTTAGGGCCCAATTTTCTTATTAACCAGTAAAGCTTTTGCACTGGAATTTGAGGCCCTTGCCATGAAATGACGTGTGTATTTTCACTGAACATTTACTGAACATTTTAAAAATGATATAGCACTTTTTGGCATTCTTGCCCGGGCTATTTCTAAGGAGCCACTGCCTTGAATTCAATGAAATTTCGTAGACTGCTTCGTTTTGCAGGAGATAAGCATATTATTCTGGTTCAGTGATTTCATTGAATTCACACGGCGATGTCAACATAGCACTGGTTTACATTGAATTGTGCCTTATATTAGGTGCTTCACTTCAGAAAAGTTCAAACCCTGTTGATTTCTCGAACATGTAGATTTAGCATATTTATTGACTCGGTGAGGCGAACGCGCTACCACTGCGCCAAGGCGGCTTCACAAATATTTAGTAATAAACCCATCATCGGCCTAATGTTGTCTCATTTAGGGAAATTCAATTAAAACATTTTCGATTTTTGATCAAGATTCATATTTAACTTTTGGTTTTGGAAATGACGTTGCTACATTCGCAGGTGACCACGTGACCTTAGAGAAACCTTTGATACGTATGAAAACAAATAAACTATAAGTCCAACATTATTTTGTGACTTTTTAAACTATAAAATACTCCATAAACGCAACCCTGAATATCCTACCAGTGCAAAGAATTAACTGAAATGAATACAAAATGTATTCATTACTTTTAACAAACACTACAAATGTACATATACTATCAAAGCGATAACATCCCAGCAGGGGATTTTAATTGAAAATGTGTTCGCATTTAAAAATAACTTCAGTCCATCACATGTATTGTTCAATTAAACGAATTTATGTTCGCATTGATGTTCAAAAGAATAAGCTTGAGTGCATGAATTTGATAACAAATTATGAGAAGTTCAAGTGATAATGTCATTCAAAGTATTCATTAAGAAAGACATAAATCAATTTTTTACAATTTCAAAAAAACATTGCCAGCGTTATAACCGAAATCAAATCTATATAACACTTTTATTTTTAACGAATATAAAACAAATCTGTGCATATCTTTTTTTGACAAATTCAAACCCTTTCTGTTAGGTGTATTTGTATTTGTACCTGTTAAGAAGAGAACTAGCTCAGTAGGCCTATAACTGATTCCTACACACTTTCAAATCATCTACTGAGTTTCCACCATGATTATTAACAATAAATCAATGTGACCATTTTGAAGGGTAACATAACTTAAAAATCGAGTTGGAAACAACAGCTATTTACTACATGTACATAGAAAAAAAAAGATTTTAATAAATCTTAGTATAATGATTGTCAGCGATGTCTAATTTTCACAACTCTGCGACATTGTCATCTCAACTTTATCGCATGTACTTCCATGTGGTTACCACACAGTCTTTGTCTGCTACCCAGATTAGTCCATTTGGGCCAACGGCCATAGTAGAACGTGCTACAGGAAACTCCGTAGTATATCTGATAATAAGGTTAAAGTTGTCATCAAGGACGTGCATTCCTTCTGACGTTTCAAGAAGAATGTGACCAGCATCGTCGCAGAAGACAGCTGCACACAGGAAATCTTCTCCACCACTGTATTGGTATTTTGGTCTTCCATCTACTCCAATACAAACAATCGTGTTCCTAGCAAAATCAGATACGATGATATCGCCGCTGTAACTCACACAAATCTTTCCTGGAAAGGAGAAGAGAGGATTTCCGTCTGAGAACTCTATTGTGCGTTTTAGCATGCCTTCTTTTGAGAGCACTACAATTCTATTAACACTGTGCGGTTTTATGTCTTTTAATTCCTTCGATTCGAGGCTGCAGACAAACAATTCCTCTCCGTAGCTAGCTATTCCCATAGGATTTCTTACACTGGCAAGTTCGTAAACATTGCGCTCACCTTCAATTAAACAGACTTTGTTTTCAATTGGCATGGATACGGCAACTTTGCCATCTAAAAGACACGTCATTGAATTTATTAAACCACTTAACCTAAATGAGATTAGAACATTCCCATTTGTGTTCAGCTTTCTCATCTGGGTGTTGGACTCCTTTCTGCTTCTCAACGCTATCCAGGCTTCTGTTTTACTAACTGGTAAGACTGTCTTTACATACAATTTCTTGTCTTTTATATCCGTGTCTATTGTTTCAGCATTCTCTAAATTACCTTTAACAATATTTGGGTATTTCTTAATAACGACTTCGCCAACAGCACGTCTAACGTGAGAGTCGATAGGTTCATCTGATTTTTGGATGATTATGCCAGAAAATAAACGATCTATATTTATTCTTGTGTTAATGCTATCTACTTTCTCTCTCGCGACGGGTATCGCTCGTAGGAGCAGGAGAGGATCTTTTAATTTCAATTTTTGCGTCAAGGACTCCGTAATTTCAACTAACTCATCTTTCGCCGTTTTCATATGGAACATTTTGTTCTCTACTCGCTAGCAATGATAAGGCTGGTCAGAAAATCGATAAACAGGTAATAGCGGCCGGACAGTTCGCTTGCGGTCGTAAATTTTCCGAAACAGACCGGAAAACCGCTGATTGTTTCGGCAGCTCAATCAACAAAAATCGATATTTGCTTGCGTAATATAGCCCGAGGATATTAAGATGTACTGTGTATTACGCTAAAATAGAAATCTTTAATCTTATTGCATTCACCCAGCTATCTTTTTGTACTATTACATTGTATGTTTAAAAAGCAACGTTGTAAAATAGAGATTAAAGAGAAATGAAGCAACACTGATTTGAATAATAGAGCTATTATAAATTTGTCAGTTTGAGGGGAAATGTTTTTTTCATGAATATACCCTCGAATTTCATTAACTTTTGTTAAATCTATGCAATGCACAGAGCTATTCGTGTAATAATTGTTGACAGGATCATGCGGACAAACTACAGGAGTAAAAGCTATTAATCTTTATATTGTTGAATTAATTTTATTAAATCGAGTCACATATTATATCAAAGCATCCGCATTTAATGTAATTAAGTGAAGCTTCACAACATAAATCATACACGGCATCACCAACTTGTACCGCAATGACAGTCACACTTTCACAGTTTTCTTTTTTCTTCGCACGTGCTTAAAAGCCATAAGTGGTTGTATATCTTGAAAGCAATTAGTTCTCTAAATTTAAAAAGCTAACAAAAGACTACCTTTAAAAAAGATGGTCCGCGCAATTTTTAGTATATGAAAGCGATTGGTAGCTTGATTCTAATATTGAATTGTGAAACAATGAAATAAAGAAGTTTTCATTATAATAATAATAATAATAATAATAATATCTTTATTTAAAGAAAGGGTACACATTTAGACACACATAAACATACATATATCTAATATTTCAATGTGGCCTTCTTTAGAAATTAATTAACAAGCATTAACAAAACACATATATACTACGACAAACACTCATAATTAAAGACATATCATATAAAGTAAATATTCATTCATCCGACTTAAGTTTGTATTGCTCCAGCAAGTATTGTTTGTATTTTTTTTAAACGATAACAGTGATTTAGCTGTTCTTATATTTGTTGGTGTACTGTTCCATATGTGTACACTGGAGAATGTAAAACTAGCTTTTAGATAATTGGTACGAAATTTTGGTATTAATAGGTTATTGTTAGTTACAGAGCGTAAGCTATAATTATTGTTACTGGAAAATGCCATTAAATTATATATATAGTTTGGAGCAAGGAAATGTATAGCCTTATATACTAACACAGCCGTATGATATGCATACCTATCTGAAAAAAGACAAGCATTTTAAATTGCAAAGGATTGCGCATTAGTGGTGAAATTCTGCCTATCTATAACAAGTTTTAAAGCCCTCAATTGAAGTTTATTCATTTTATTTGCACAACCATTTCCCTTTCCCCATACTGTGACACAATAATCAAACTTTGGTAAAATGTAGGCATTGTAAAACATCATTCTCATATCAGCCTTTAAGTAGTATGATATTCGTTTCAGGAGTGCAATTTTAGAATTTATCAGCGCACGTGTTTTGGTTATGTGTACATTCCATGAGAGACATTTATCAATTGAAATACCTAGAACCTTTTGGACAGAGACATTTTCAATGAGAGATTCACTAATTCTTAATTCCATATTTAAGGGTTTCTTGATATTTTGTGTGTGTTTTCGTTTAGTAGTCACAACCATGCATTTTGTTTTAGATGGATTCAATGCCATATTGTTTAAGCGGCACCACGTATTAATAGAATTTAAATCATTTTGAAGATTATTTTGAATTTTTTCAATATCAAACCCTGATTCATATAAGGTTGAGTCATCAGCAAATAGTTCTAAGTTTCCTGTGGTTGTTTTAAAGGATATGTCATTAATATATATTAAAAATAGTAGCGGTCCTAAAATTGAACCCTGAGGAACACCCGTTGTTATTGTCAATACGTTTGATGTGTCTTTTCCAGATTTTATAACTTGGGATCTGTCAGAAAGATAAGATTCAAAGAGTTTAATAGTTTTTTCTTGAAAAATGATATAGTCGAAGTTTGTGTAATAAAACTGTATGGTCAACTAAGTCAAAGGCCTTACGTAGATCCAAGAACACTGTCCCTACATACTTATCAGCATCGATGTCCTTTAACCAGGTGTCTATCAAAGTGTTAAAGCAGTGTGACATGAAGTTGTTGTCTAAATCCTGATTGGTTGTCATGTATAATGTTTGTGTGTTTGAAGTACATTTGTATCTGTGAGGCAATGTGTCTTTCAAATATTTTTGAAAGCGTTGGCAAAATTGAAATGGGTCTATAATTACTAGGATCTTTTTGTCACCATTTTTAAATATTGGCAAGACGTATGCTTGTTTTAGGGAGTCTGGAAACACATTTTGGTCTATACTTTGGTTTATGATATAAGCAATTGCAGATGTTATATGGTCACTACAGTGTTTAAGTATACGTGGGCCAATACCGTCAATGCCAGTAGATTTATTGGGGTTTAAATTGTCAATTATTTTCTTAACTTCGAAGGCTGTGATATATTTAATATTAAAAAGTGTTATGTTTCAATTTCATGTTTAAAATTTGCTCCATGTCTGTATAGTTTTCAGCAACAAAAGCTGTTTTAGATATTATATTTGAGATATTTACAAAGTGCTCATTTAAGGCATTCATTATGTTACATTGTCCTTCAATAAGTTTATTTTTGTACAAAAAGTTGGTCAGGTAAGACAACTTCTTTATCACATAAAAGCGTCATTAGTTACATTTTTTATATTTTTTTTCCAAAGATATTTTGCAGATTTGTTGTTTTTCACTACTTCATTATAGAAATTCTTTTTACTTTTTCGTATCATTGATGACATTTTATTTCTCAGTATGTTATATTCGTCAAATTTTATCTTTATGTAATTTATCGCGATGCCATATAGCGGTTTTAATATCATCATTAAACCATTCTGGTTGGGTGTTACGTTTAATTCTTTTAACTTTATTGGGGCATGCTTCGATAGGACGTCATTTAATATATTGTAAAGAATTTGTAAAGACATATTTGGATTTTCAGTAATTTCTATCATTTCTAGTGGAGAGTTCATTAGATCTACTTGAAAATTATGTTCATCAAAATTCTTAAAACTTCTGTATTTAAGCGTTTTGTGTATATTACTGTTATTTTTGCATTTGCTACACTTCGCGTCATGCATACCGGGTAGTGGTCGCTCGCGTAGACTGGTACTTTGATTTCAACTAAATATTCCGGTCTATTAGAATATATATGGTCAATTAAAGACGAACTTTTCTTTGTGATTCTGGTCGGATCGTGTATCATTTGGGTAAGTCCAAACTTTAAGATTGTATCGTTCCATTTAATATTCTTAAACTTATTATAACTACTATTTGTGTCAAAATGTATGTTTATATCACCTAGGATATGAAATTCGCAACCCATTATGTCCATTTTATCAATTAAACATTCGTATAGGTCAATCCATGACTGTTTTGCATCAGGTGGCCTATAAACAAAAGCAATAAAAATGGTCTATTATTCGAAAAAGTTAATCTGTATACATATGGACTCTATATCATTATGTTCTAGATCAGTTCTTCGCTTGTATGGGATTTTATTTGCAATATAGACTATAATCCCTCCGCCCTTTTTTATTTTTCTGTCTTTTCTTTCAAAAGGAAAAAGTTATTTATACCTAGAGCCGCGTTCTCTATATTTTCATTAAGAAATGTTTCGCAAAAACCAAATATATCTGTAGAATTTGGCAATGATAAGTGATATTTGATTTCGTCTAATTTAGGTATGAAATGCTGTATGTTAAGACTAGCAACGTGTAGCCCTTTTCTGTTATATACGAAGTCATTATTCGTAACGCTTTGGTCATTTATCATTTGCCTGTCATTTCGTTCATGTGGGATATTTACAGCTATGCTTGTACAAGCGTCTTGTTTAGGAGATAGCTGAGGGATTTCAGAATTTTGAACATTATTTTTTCTTTTAGGCGAGTTATGACAATAGCTATACATACTATTGCTTGATGTTTCTTTATCATATGTTTGTAAATAAGAAGCATTTTCCAGTAATAATTTATAGGCATATACAAAATCGATGTCATCGATTTCATATTCTGTTAGCTGTGAAAAAACAAACAACACGATAGACACAATGCATGAACGTGTGCGTCATCTTTGAAAATTTGTTATTTACATAACTTACAAGGTAGATGTTACTATCGTTTAATTAATTACGGTACTGTTTCCCGTGTGCTTGACGCCAACGTTACACGTGCGTAAATTCTACAAGATAGAAATAAATGTGCTACAGCAGAAGCTTGAACGACACACTTGAGTGTCGAGGATTATTTTGAAATTATTCACATGAAATCATGAACGTTTCTTCGATAAAATATTTTAAAGTGCGAGTTATTTAAAAGGTTACTTTTGTTAATAAAAGGAATAATCAAGTAAAAGTCTTTTTTCGTTGTCCCTTTCCACAGAAGTTAATTGTTCTCTAAACGCAAAACAGAAATACATTTATTAAACTAAAATACATTTCATTGTTTCTGAGATGGGTGTACAATAAAAAAGATATAATAATACACACATTTAGGGTAATAAATTACCAAGACTAACAAAGACTTTTATTGCACCCTAATAATCCATATCCGTTCTAGTGTTTTATTGCCCCGGGTATATTGTAAAACGCAAAGTGGTAATTCTTCTGACAAATTTTAAGTTTCTTTAAAAATATGTAAGTTTACCGTAATAACATCTTATTTGCATTTTCTTTTTCAATTTCTGATATTTGATCAAAATACTAAAAGTACATAATTCACAAACATTATTTTTCGACATAACATGTACCTGATTTTGATTTCTGACCGATCTTAACTTTTTCATTTGTCAACCACCTTTAAGTTACAAAATGTTTATAGGGGGACCAAAGTAGAAGTTAACGACGGTCAAAATACGCACAAATAGCAAAGAAAAAAAACACAAAAAAACAACATCTCCACATTTATGATGGGTGAGATCTATCCGGACGAACGGATTCTGAAAACAAATTCCTTCATATAAAATAAGCGTCACAATTTGAAAGTGACATACGTACTTGTGTATATGTGTGTTTGTGTGACATTACAACAGTCCCGTGGAAATGTGTAAAAATTACAAGTATACACAAAATCTTTTTTCACAGGTGTTACATTTACCTGTTTACGTTAAGTTGAAACAAGTGTGAAATTTAGTCACTTTGCTACAAACAGAATAACTTTAACCAAAGCAGTCCTTTTAATTTACTCATTTAATTTACACATGAATAAAGCATACCGAGACTCGTTCCAAGATTATTACACTCATTATTCACTTTTTTCCTCTTCATATAAGTTATGCCATCCTTACGTTTTAAAAGCAACAATACAATACAAAATCATCACGATTTTAATACGATAGTAATCGACTATTTCCGTGAAAATTACGGACGCGCCCGATCGTATTACAATTACATTTTTAACTGACTGTACTTATAAAAAATATTAAAAAGGTAAGCGAAATCCTTCAAATATTTTATTTATTTTTACACCAATTTATAGTTGATATAATTCCCTTGCCGATATCACTGAAGCAAAAACAATCTTATAAGGATGTTCCATGTATGGGTCAAAAGTATTGAGACAAATGACCCAAAAAGCTGACTAAAAAGTCTTGCAATCCTTAACATTTCATATGGAAAATGCGGTGGTACTTTTTAATTAAAAAAGGTAAGTGAAATACCAAATTAATCTTTTTGAAATTTACATCATTATAAAAGAAGGAAAAATATTATTAATTCGTCTGACCGAAGCAAAAACGATTAATTACACGGTTTTTGATTTAATAGGATTAAACCGAAATCTCCCTTCTTTGTTTAATGTGTAAAAGCCGCGTCTAATCGATTATCGGGAAAACATGAAAGTTCCATATGTTATCTTTTCTATTGAGTCGTTTATATTGTCACTTGCTGCTTTTGTGAATTCGGATAAACTTTTCACAGCTATTTTAGCCTCATTTTCTACCTTTTCAACAACGACTGTTTTTCTGTTCGCAAGTTGTTCCTGAAATCTTGCTCTTTCACTTTTCACAGTTTCAAGTTTGCTATGCAAATCCACCTCACGCTTTTGCGTTCTCTCAGTCTTTATTTTGATAAGGGTTAGTAAGTCACCGGCTTCATCGAAGAGTTTCTTTGTCATTGCTACAAGTTTCACAGAAATATGTCCATCGTGTGATTCTATTTTGCAATCCCGGCAGCAAGGGACTTTACACTGCTCACAATACATGGTAAGCATTTCTTTTTCATGCTCTTGACAACGTCCAACTTTTAAATCTGCTTCGGATAAACTTAATTCCCCTTTCTCTTTTTGCAATGGCTGTGCAGTCATCGACTTAGTTAGTTCATTTATGTAGAAGTTAGACTGAAATCCGTCAACGCCATTTTTGGGCATTTCGATTACGGCACGGCATACCGGACAGTTAAACTTTCCATTTTTCAAATTACGTTCGACATGCGCACATACACAATCGCGACAGAATGTATGGAAACATGGAATTATTTTCGGATTACAAAATGCTTCAAAGCATATACTACAAGTAAGAGCACTCTCCGCCATTGTTACGTTTAACATAAATGAGTATAATTGTATATAACGTTAGTTTTATATCACATTTAGTATTTTTATCAGATAATATGGGCTGAAATATTACCTCATACCATTATCAATAAGATTATATCTTATGACATCAATAATTATTTGCATGTCACATGCAGTTGTAGCCTATATTCTACATTCATGTATAACATAATCATTGGAATACAAGTCATTGTGAAGATAATGTATATTTAAAGATAGCGAACAAATTTGTACTGACTACGATTACAGTAGCTTTCACTTTCTCTTCTTGTGTTTGTAACACAACCAAGAACAGAGAAAACAGCGTGACTTTAAAGGCTCTATTGGTTTTACATCGATGTAATTTCGAACACTGTGTTCATTTTGGCTTATCTTACCAAATCTTAGTTACGCCAAAGTGCCACGGACAGCAAGTCTTTATGGAGTACATATGCTACTTTACCTGACATGTGTTATTACTGGACCGGCTACCAGGGCCTTACAGACAAAGAGTACAGTTAAGACTTTCTTTTCGTCTTAGATCCCCGAACACTATTGAGCTATTGCATCTATCTTTGTTATTGAAGACACATTGCTTTTACTGTTGGTATTCTCAGTTACTCTAACACTTATGATTTTATTACCTAAAAACACCACTGGTAACATGGTTTTACAGCAGGGAAATGCTGCAGTGTTAGGTAGAGCGCCGGATCTCTCTGTATCATAGAGCGGGTTCGAATCCGCTTGCAGAATTCAAATAAAACGTCAATGCACATTCATTTCTTTCGGTACTTCTATACTAGCCCGAGGAACAGTCTTTAAATGAAGTTAAACTTGCAAGAAGTAACAAATACAATTCTACTCTCTCGAATTAAGGATGAAATATAGTTCATAGTTATTAGTATCGATTCCGTCACCAACCACTTGAATAAAAAATAATTAGAATAAATGAAAGCTATCATCCTATACTTAATACCGGTAGTATATATGCACATGTACATTTGTATATAGTAAAGATCAAATCATTTGGTCACTTTGGTGATGATGATTTAGTTTTTGGCCACTTTATTTCAGTCATTGGCACAAACGAGCCACCATATTCATTGGATCACCATTCATTACAAAATGAACAAATAAGATAAATGCAAATAAATTTGCAGCGGAAATAAAGCACCACACGGACGAACATTAAGAAATCTTTTATGCTCTCAAAGTTTGGACACAAACATTAATTATGCACTTCCGAAGAGGTATGTACATAATAATTTAACGAATGTTATGGTAATCTTTAAATAACGAGTTCATATTTTAACATAATAGTTGTTTTCCTAAATTTAGAACATCAGCTACGTGACTTATCTTGTATGTATATTACATATATATTTATGAAGTTTTGGAATACTAGTATTTAAAATGTCTACATTTGTAACGACCGTCTTGTTTTTCATTTTCTTGTTACAGAACACAGGTATGTGTTTTTGTTTTTAATTCATATATAATATGATACGGCAGCGGTCTCCAAAAGTCGTTCTGTCGGCACGAATACTGGTCAGAACTCCAGGAAGCAGTCTTCACGAATACTGGTCAGAACTCCAGGAAACAGTCATCGAGTGTGCAAGAAGGTGTTTTTTAATCGATGTGAAATAATAAGTTTGAACCAGAGGAGTTAAAAGCTGTTTATGCATATTCATTTTTATAAAAATTCATGTGCTTTACGTGAATGTAAGTATTTTTTCCCTACATAGGATCATTGGCTGGGAACATTTCTTGTGGAACAGACTTTGAATGTGCTACAGAAAGATGTCATTCCCCAATTATTTCGCCACACTGCGACTCTGGAGTATGTCGCTGTCCGCCATGTTCTACGGATAGTGACTGCCCACTCCCATGTCCTTTTCCGACAAATGGATATTGTGACCAGGGCAATTGCACATGCCGTGTAGATGAACACCGATTTTCGTGCACTTCAAATAGTGATTGTCCACTACCATGCCCATTTCAAATGGTAGGGTACTGTAACCATGGTACCTGCAAATGCCATATTGACGAACAACACATACGATCTGCCTCAGAAATACAGACATGTGAGACCGACTCCAGTTGTCATTTACCTTGTCCGGAGAATTTCGTTGTACGCTGCGATTCGGGAGTATGTGGTTGCCGAAAAGCCTGCTCAAGCGACAGAAACTGTTCAATTCCTTGTCCAGTCAGCGAGGAGGCGTTCTGTAGTAATGGTGCTTGTGAATGTCACGTTCCCTGCTCGTCTAACAGTAAATGCATTTCCGGTCTGTTTCATTGTCCTACTAGAGAAACGGGCTTTTGTGATGCCGGAAGTTGCCGATGTCATATTGCGTGCAAAACAGACAAAGACTGTCCACTGCCATGTCCGGCTGGAGAAGTAGGATTCTGTGATGCCGGAAGTTGCCGATGTCATATTCCCTGCAAAGCAGACAATGACTGTCCACTGCCCTGTCCAGTTGGAGAAACTGGCCTTTGTGATGCCGGAAGCTGTCGGTGTCACAAAACATTTTGAGGGATCAACGACCATCCGTTGTTTTGGTAGTGTCTGATGTTAGGAAATGTTTACACGGCTACATGTAGTTGACGTATCTCGTTTGTGTAATTGTTTGTGGATATTTTTAATAAAAGTTGCTAAAGAAGTTTTATTATAATATTTAATATGTATATATATATATATATAAGTTATATTATGTACGATAATGTATGCCCGTATGACATTATATCTGGTTCAATCGAAATTATTTGTAAATGCTTCCACGGATGACTACCTCGTTCCGGCTGTGCATCAAAGTTTTGAGAAAGGTCACTTTAAGTACTTTCATTAGGTAAAAAGATCTCGCCAACACGAAACAACGACATCACGACTATACAAGGGCGAGACGACGAAACTGAAACGGAGACCGTACGACAATAAAGCGCGATAGCACGACAAATAGTATTATCTTGTTGTCGCGTGGCGACCTTTCGTTGTTTCGCTCTTTCGTTGTTGCAGTCTCGTGTTTGCGGGGACACCAACATGACAACGTCCCCGCCAGGACGAAGCAACAACAGCACGACAAAGTTGTGTTTGGTTGTTATTCTAAAAATTGTCTTATGTTAGTTTGCGCCCCTGCCAACACAAGACAACGACAAGAAAAGGGCGAAACAACGATAGCTCGACAACACAACATGGCGTGAAATCGCTCTGTATTGATATATGGGCGCCCTTACGCCGGAACGACAACACTGTATGACAGAAATCAGCCACCATAGTCGGCAGCTTTTCGGCTAACACGGAATAACGATTAACACGTCCCATGGTGCTCCTAGACAGTAACCCGTTTTTGTGGTGTTCCTGGTTTTGGTACATGTACATCATAGGAGCTCAAGGTCGGGATTATGCTTTTCCGGCTTTGTTTTGTCTTTTTACATTTATTATTAAAAGAACATTTAAGCTAGCAAAATATGATATTATTTTCTCCGGGGAAAATAAGATCATATTCTGTTAGCTTGGTTCTTAGATAAATGTAAAAACAATAAAACAAAGCCGAAAAAAGGATAATCCCAACCATGAGCTCATGTGTACATGTACATGTACATTTCTTCACCTTGCCTTGGCCAAAATTTATGTACAAGTTTTAAAGTGACGAAATATAATCATGTCAGGTGAATGAAATCGGACACAAATTAATTCCAAAATTGATGACACAAATCTTTGTATTTTTCATTTTAACTGAGTAGATATATATATATACATGTATACATTAATATTGAATAATTGTCCTTTTCAAAGGATTAGGGAGTCAAAATCATCATCATGTTCGTCTCATTTGATGCTGAATCATGTTTCTGTAGGTACTTGACCACTGTCCTGTAATAGGTTTCTTGCAAATCCAAAATGCTCCGCCATTTTCTATCTGTCTGGATTTGCTCCCGATAATACTCGAGCCGGATAGCCTTCAGCATCTTGTTACTGACTTCTTCCCTTAAAACATCAATTGAAACATTAAATAGTAAACAAAAACAGTTTTATTAAAATAATGAAAAACGGTCAATCTAAGAAGCTGGTTGTTTTAGTGTAAAATGGTGACAAATAATTTTGTTAATAATTATCACAAAGGTATTATTTGCTTACTTATTCAAAAGGGCGATTGACAACCTTAACGACTTTATGTGAACTAAGTTTGATTATAATATGGTGTTATAGTCGGTTAAATATTGAACCCTGTATGTTTGTGCAAAGGCATATATACACGGTGGGAAATCACATGATCAAAATAGTCTCTAAACAACAATAAATCTATGAAAAATGTTAGAAAATAATGAAAGCCGTTCAGCTGTAAATGTCACAGTAAAATGTATCCTATCATATGGTAACATTAAAGTATTCTAGAACTACACAGGTCTCAATCATAGTCACGTGACTCACCATCCAATTGTGCTGAACACTTTTAAGAAAGTGAAATCATTTATTTTTTAAGTGTTCAGCAAGATCAGAACACGACTATGATTGAGACCTGTGTAGTTCTAGAATGCTTAAATCATGCCATAGAAAAGGATATATTTTAAATTTACAGCTAAACAGATTTCATTGTTTTCTAACATTTTTCAAACATCTACTTTTGTTTAGGGATTATTTTGATCATGTGATTCCCCACCGTGGATTATCTGTGAAAAGTATTTAGTAAAATATCATGACGGTTGAAAACTTTAACTAAATTTGGAGAATCAAATATTAAATGTATTAGAGATGGTCTAAATTAAAGCATACTATAAAAATCTGTATACCTTGAGGGTTTGTCGTTTGACCCTCGTGTGGCATTCTCATTCTGGAATACAAAATCATAGGTTTTATATATATAAACATATGAATGGCCTTATAGAGCGAGATATGTAAAATGTGTGATTTTTAAAAAAAGTAGGTCATATTTTGATTTTTCGCCTGCTTGTTCTCCATTGCAGTATGCGAGGTTTAGAAGGAAAAATAGTAAACTGTAACGTACATGAGAGATATGAATATGTGTTTGACTGTTCACTTTTCCATCTTGTTACATTGTATAGTTCACCTTTCCATCTAGTTACATTGTATAGTTCACCTTTCCATCTAGTTACATTGTATATAGATAACTTAAAGGAGTGACCTTACATAGCATTCCCAAATAAAACGTTATCATTCTGTAAAAATTATGCAGTGAGTTTGAAGAAAGCGATGCAGGCAGCAATTAACGATGTGACCTGCTGCAATAGTTACAAGCAACTTGCGCGCTTAACTTTCTTAATACAAATAATAAACTGTCGAATAAATCAAAAATGAATAAAGTGTTATAACAACCATTAAATGTATATCATAAGAATTATTATTATTATAGTTATTATTATTATTATTATAATTATTATCATTGTCATTATTTTTATTATTATTATTTTTATTATTATTATATTATCATTATGTGCAATATGCAGTTGCAATAGTTATTTAACTGTAAATGTGACAAGCTACCGAGTCAAATATATATGCAAACTTTAAAGAAAAAGATATTTTGTCAGCCATATATGATTTTGAAAGTTGTGGTGGGTGCGTTTTAGACCATCAAAGCGAGTTTATAAATGGAATAATAATCATATTTGTGTTTTAATCTCGTGGGTTTCCTTGTAAACCTCTAATGTATTCATTGTATCAATGCGGAATTGTGGCGGCCATCTTGTATTTCTATTAGAATATGTGATGGGTCTAAATTTTGTGCAATAAAATTGTCTTAAGTTACCATGCCAAACTTTGTGCTACTAATGTAAATTTATAATCTATTTAAGAAAATCAAACTTTCGGTTACATTTTTATATTTACACCCCCTTCCAATTGGCATTTGGCACCTTTGAACTTTCCGGGACGTTTGATATGCTGTTATAAACGTGGCTATACATTTCATAATGCTTTCCTTCTTCTGGCATTTCGACTGTGTTTGTATTTTATTCTGAACTTACAATGTCCGGGACATTCAGGTCAGCTTGGGTCTCTGTTGTCACTGGAGCTACTTCTGTTACCATTTCTGCGGTATAAACAAGTACACGTATCTTTATGTCAAATATCAAAAGCAAACCTTCATTATTTTTAACAACGTAGTTGAGGAGGTATGAAAAAAGTACAAAAGTAAGCAAACTATTCCGATGCGATCAGTATGTTTAGTGATACAATTGTTAAGTTGTCAGAAGTCAATTATTGAAGTAGGTATTTTATTTAATTTCACACCATATAAACTGTAACTAATAGTCTTTTAACATTTGTTCTTACTTAAAATTTTGTGATTGAGTAGTTTCAGTGAGTCAAAGGTATTAATCAAGTAATTGAATAGACCTTATACTTGTGATAATTACTTCAAGTGTATTACCTATTTTATGAAGACGGTGTGAACTAAAGAGATCATTGTACATTTATGAGTACAATACTGATTCTATTGGACCCCTACACAACTGTAAAACCTATATTGGACTCAGATAGCGCCTCATCCAATATAGGCCTCGTCCAATAGGATTCAGTATTGTACTCAACAATGCATAATAACCTCATTATATTCTTCACGACTAAGGTATTATAGTAGACTACAGTATATGATTTACAAAAATGTAATTCAAACTAAAATCATCACACTTAAGGTTTCATGAGTACATTCGATCTAGATTCATCGCACTTAAGGTATTGGTATTAAGATCTCATTCATACCAGATTCATCACAAATTAGTATGACGAATTCATTTGTACTAGATTCAACGCATGCTACTTAGAATTATAACGGCAGCATGTTGCATTATAGGATATGTATTTGAATGTTACATACCAGACGTAGTACCACTCCCTGTTGGAATAAAAACATTAATATGTAAGCACGTAATATGTAATTTCATCTATTACTTGAACAATAAATAGATGCAGTGTTTGGAAACCTAGGTTCGAAATTATAGTCAGTAAAACATGAACGGAGCATTCCTATCTGTACAAAATTATTACTTCGAAACTTGGTCAATATTATTTTAAGTTTTAGCTTTATAAAATAATGAATGGAACCTCATTTTCAACCACAACGAAATAGTTAATACTGATGTATAATAATGACCATGGTCAGAACAACTTAAAAGACCCTCCTGCTAGTCCTCGTTAATGAGTTCGGAATTTTGTTAGGAAAATTGTTTACTTACCGCTATAAAGTTATATTACCCTTAAAACGGCCATATTATTTTAATTATGGACAAGAAGGAACATGGTTAATGCTTAAAAGCATGCAAATAAACATTTGGAGCTATTTTATATCTTGACTGATGGAGAATAGAAAATAGCAGTCGTAAACGATACTGTCAGAACATAGTAAAAACCCGTTTAAAGTATGACAAATTATATCAGAAAAGATGGAAAATTGATACCTATTCTGAACAACATATTACAGACATAAACTTTTACGATATCCAAATTCCAGCGTATTCTTAATTTAGCACCTCGCTTTGATGGTGTGTCAATAAAGATTAATATTATCACCGACTCATCATTATTTTTCAAGAAACCTGCTAGCAATATGTTAGTCTCTATAAAAAAAACTGGATCAATAAGATTTCTTGTTGTTTCGATTTTCAGCAGTATTTATTAACAAATTTCACATTACAGACAATATATATACTAAATGCATCTCTACAATTTGCGGTGCGAGTATCTCAGTCAAAATGAGAGCAAGGAAGAAATACTGGATAGCAAAATCTCCCACTAGAACTCCCAGCTCTGACCCATTTTTTAACGTTCACATCCTTTTCTATATAATTATAAAAATGTTATACCTGTCACTTCTAAGTTCACGATTTTAGATATTACAGGAAAGGTGTTGATCTGACACGTGTACCTCCCACGATCACTGTACAAAACGTCTCGTATCTGTAGATCCCAATTCGGCGTATATGGCCGTTCTATGCTGATACGAGAATCATCTATGATTCGGCGATCATTATACGTCAGCAATGTGGAGTAATGGTCAGTCCATACAACCTAGATATTGCAGCAAACCAAATACATGTAACTAAGTAAACTATATTAAACAAGCAGATGGAGTATTGCCATGCAATACCAAAAACAAAGTCCCAAGATGAGATGAACTAAAGTTGCATGGGCATCTTTCAAAGTGTTTGGGATATATAGTCACATGATCTTTGACCCTTAGACTGACCTAGATCTTTTTCATTATGATCTTATCAACATTTGACATAAGTTTCATGACAACTGTTCGAAGAGTTAAGGGGATTAAGTATGGTGACCTTTCGCATTAAAGTGTGACCTTGACTTTCAGCTAAGCTTGGCTGAGAAATGGACCATTTACATTCTCTTCACGCGATTAACATTTACTCCAAGTTTCATGGAACATTCAATGCCTTTACTCTAAATGTGACCATGACATTGAGCAAACTTTGTTGAAATTTTGGTATTGCATGTAATGTCCATTAGGTAAACATTTGGCTTGGGTTTTGTAACAATCCTTCTAGGGGTTTAGGAGATAAAGTCTTTTAACATTTGATATGTCCTTGACCTTGAACAGACAATGTAACTATGGACTACAACTGCGAGCAGCTATTTTAGAATAAGTCTATACATGAAGAAGTTACAACCAAGTCTTAAAATACCAGAACATAACCTTTAATTACATGCGTGATCCCTACGTGTAAAATTGTCCTTCAAAGTAGCCCCCTGAATGTTGTGCGTTACATACCCTTGTACCTTCAAGTAACAGCCCGTACATAAACTAGTGCGTTACCCTTTATCACGATTTAAACTCCAAGTGTATTCATAACCAAAAAGGTAGCGCCCCATGTATAGGCAGCAACAGCTGTATAAAGTTATCTCAAAACCTTACATTACTGGTTTTAAGCTCTAAGTGTAACCTTGACATTCAAGGTAGCACCCCGAATGTTGTACAAGACACACCCTTACAGTATGGGCAACAAATACATAAAAATCTTACCAAATCAGTTCATGTATGTAAAAGTTTCACGAGGAGCTTTGTAAAGCCTGTTAGATATACATGTTTATAGTAAAGCTCCATACCAACTAGTGGTATATGGACAGAACGTTCGTTAATTTCGCACATTAGAACAGATGTATGTTTATAGTATGGGGACAATTACAACATTGCATTACATAGTTAAATACTCTATCAACACTTCAATAATAACAGGGTAAAATGTATGGATAAACGTTTACTTTCACTAGTCATGTATATTGAATGCTAGTTGTTTTTTTGCAACTTGGACAGAACTGAGAGCGAGCAGCTTGAAACCAACATTTGAGAATTAACCTAACGTTAATTGTAGTTATAGCATGTGTGCACTTCATGATTTTCTGCGATTTTACATATACCGGTAAACATATCTATTGGAAATTACCGTATTATTGCCGAGGTTTACAATGGAGCATGTTAAGATAGCTGTACTACCTTCAACAACCGTTACATTTACTTTCTTTACGTCTAGTGCTGGGTCCGTACCTATAGCTGAATACAGAATAAAACACGTGTTTTAGTTAGCATTGCAGCCTTATATTAAACGTAAATGTCCGTGTAAACAGTTAAGTGCAGAGGAATCTTAAAGCAACATTAACAAATAATAATTCATGAAATCACAAGAATGTAAACGGATGACAAATCTGGTCAATTATAGAAACATATTTGCATTATGATGAAGACCAATATCTAAACGACAGGCTCAGGCAATATATGTAGATTTTGTTTATATGATAAGAAAGATTTGACAGGTTGTGGAGAGAAGACCTTTTTTCTCCGCATCTTCTTGCTTGTATTATGAAGTTTATAGGCTGAACAGTTATCTGAGGTACTAATTACCGAATATGCGAAACGTTTGAACACAAGCGAATGCATGGTACCTTAAGTGAAGTTCATTATTCAAGATTTCTTCAAATTTTGCAATTGAAATCAAATTCCAGGATCGAAAATTTTACCTTTCAATTCAACATGTGCTTCGCTTTTACCTAACCGGTTATGAGCATAACAAGTGTATCTTCCAAAATCATTAGCATTTAAGTATTTTATTCTCACACTTATAGTCATAGTGTTTGTATCGTCTACCTGAAATTAGTGAGTATTCATGATAAACATTAAATATAAGATAGTGTGCGCACCATAAAATAGCAAATACATATCGTATTTGACAGCAGTTAGCATATTTAAGTTGGGGGAGGTTCTGAACCGAAATAAAGTGTGAAAGTCTGAAATATAAAGCCGTTACTAACGAGTACCCTGAAGCGCCACTTTTGTTTTGCATTGTAGATTACAAACATTTTGTATTGTTGGGGCTAAATGGTATGAAAGCATTTTGAAAAAGACGGCGTTAACAGTAACATTAATAAAACACATGTACCTAAATAGCCTTAAAAATGATTGGATGCCATGTTTAATCTTGCAAGAAGAAATTTAATCACGGAACGCCTATGCCCCTACATAAACAAACATATAAATGAGAGAATACCAGAGAGTTCCATGACTGAGAAAATATCCTTCTTTTGCCGTTCTTCAACCAGTAAGATACTGCAAACGGGTTGGCATTGATATCGCAGCTCAAAATGACTTCTTTTCCAGGATATTGCATAATGCGCTTCACAGGAGTGGAAACCACTGGAGGAACTGTAGCAAAAGAGATGTCGAATTTGTGTGAACAGTGATTTCAAAATCCTCCTCCTCATCATCATCCTCATCCTCATCCTCCTCATCATCATCCTCACCATCATCATCATCATCATCATCGTCGTCGTCGTCGTCGTCATCATCATCACCGTCATCGCTCAATCAATCAATTAATCAATCATAAAACATAATGAGTGCTTTAGGAATTTAATACATCATTATCATCATCATCGTTAGAAAAACCTTTGATTAAGGTATGATTAAGAAGATTTTTTACGACATACCACCGCCAAATCTGTCTTAAGGGTTGTCTTTGATCAAAGACCACCTTGCGAATTAAATCAGTCAAGAGGAAATCTATTTAAAAAACACGGAATGAATACCTCTATGCAACCTTAACGACTTTCTGTCAGTGCTTTTGTTAACAGGTTTGACTTTTTTTGATGTCTTATATCATTTTTTAACCCTCACACATGGACTAGACATACGATGTTTTATTCAAACAGAAATGTATTCGTCACTAAAATGTTGTGATAGAATTCCTATGTGTTGTTATTATAAAGCACAATTTCTATTGGGCAAAGAATAGTGTGTGAAAATTTCTCCATATTTTTCACCTTTTATGAATGCAACATTTAATACTAGCAGTCTTATGATTATTTGATAATCACTGAAAACAATGGTTCACCGTAGGCTTCGTACATTCATTCGAACCAAAACTTTCTCAAAATGACGTTGGGTTATACATGATTTTTCACGTAGACGGGTCTTAGGTAATGGATGGCTATAAGGCACATATCAATTTCTCATTTCGTCTGAGTTGTCTTGAAACGATGTGGTACAAGTGTTTCGGTTATTTTTTAGAACCTTCCGAGAGCAGAATAACAAAACCTAACCGTGCCTGGCTAGGAAAGCCCATCCTTGTATCTTTTACAAAATCAATAACTATTGTTGTTATTAAAATCTAGTTGAACTTAGAACATAGCTAAAAAGACAAACAAAATATACCACATATTATTTCCATGGATATGTAGTAATGTATACTTACAGTGAACTATTACTTTAATGCTTTGGCTTACAGCTGTACCTACTCCATTATAACCACGACACCTATATGTTCCTTGATCAGTCCTGGCAACATTTTCTATCACCAGAACTTCCCCAGTGTGTTCAAAACCTGTAACATCGAAAGACATTTTTTTAAGAGACATTTTAAATATGAGACTATGGTTTAAACATTAGTTAAACAAACGTGACTATTGTAATATTTTGTTTTATTTTGCTCTTTTAAAAAGATGTTCTAGCAGTCTTGCTTGGACAGGTTCCACTAGCTTAAGTTGTTTCGAAATGAAAGAATTTAACTTTAGGAATTAATTATTGAATTCAAGTCAAGTCGTATTAAATGCTTATGTTACATACCATTTCCATTGTCATCCGATGCGTTACCAGACACATTAGACCACACTATATCTGGTTTTGGCACCCCCGTCATTTTACAGAACAGCTGTAGAGATTCTCCTTCATTAATAGTTTGATCTTCGCTCGACGTCTCAAGTTTTGTAGGCACTGCAGACACAAGGATATCAGGAAATATACCAATTTTTACATAATAACGTGTATTTGAGGTAATGAGCATACCAATATTTCATTATTAAAATGAAACGCTTCTAAAAATCTGTTTTTCCATCAGGAAATATTTTTGAGACGAGCTAAAAAGTAGAAAAATTGAATCGAAACAGCTTTCTCAAAATTAAATTTGAGAAAATATGTAAATTTGACATTTGTTGCAGACACCCTCCTTTCAAACATGGAATTTTTCAGCAGAAATTGATGATATTAAACGGATATCATGTTTTAGTTTATACTAATTTATTTATTCTCGATTGCGAAACAAGTTATTACAACATAGATTAATCGCTCTCGAGACTCATTCAAGATGGAATCAACCTCGAAGAGAGAGAGGATATGTGGAATTATTTGTGTCTTGCCTAAGGACACTACCGACATCGTTATGAAATAGTTAATAAACAGCAATTGATGTAATAATTTTTGAAAGCCCCTGCTTTTATTTTTTAAATTTCAGTATCTTCAATATTTGTACGATTTTAAAAATTCTTACAACAATAAACTTGCCATAACAAACTCTTCCTTTGGAGTGAAGATGTATTTTGACTTGCACGTCGGTAACCTTGGATTCAACCTATTCCTTATTCATGTGTATTTTTCGTTTGTCATACGAAAGCCTTTTTATTGTCAATATCTTTAGATAATTTAGTCTATTTGATCTACACATAGAAATGCGTTCTATGGATGCCTCGGAGAATAAGTGTAAGGGTTCACCGTGACTTAATGTCTTTAACTTTCAAATGTGCTGCTCGTATAATTCTGTAAATAATTACTACCTTGATTAACCTGGTGACATATAAGCCCAATGGGCCGGGTGCTGTATTTGTCAGTTGTATATATGTACTTGTATAATTTGTTATTTTATGCACATGGCACAATAATGAACACTATCTATCTATTTATAAGAAGAATTTTGTAGATTTAGTATAGTAATCCATATATCTTGCAGTGAATATAAGTAAGAGAATATTTGTTTTTATTTTATATTTCAGAATTAGCGTTTTGACATTCTAGTACTCAATAGACGCAAACTTCTGTCTATTAACATCGAAAAGGCATAATGAGGGTAAAGAGTCAGGTATTATATGTTAGACTTTAGCTGTGTAAATCAGTTCTAAAGAGAGCAAGCAAGAAATACTACATAGGAAAAATCAAGCTTGAATCGCTAGCTCAGACCCGTTTGTTGCGTTGACATTCTTTTGGAGAAATTGTCTGTATAAAAGTGCTATACCTTTCACTTCTAAGTTCACAAATTGGACAGGAGAAGTGTTCATCTGACACGTATATTGCCCTTGATCACTGTACAGAACACTGCGTATTTGTAAATTCCAGTCAAACACATTCTGCTGTTCGACGCTGATACGATAATCATCTATGATTCGGCGATCATCTAACGTCAACAATGTCTTATTATTGTCAGTCCATGATACCTTAATATAACAACAAGCTAAATGCTTATCATATTGTATAAAGTCATAAATATAATTATTAAAGTGACATTATCTACGTCATTCTTAATCGAAACTTATCACTGGTCTACCATTTTGGAGATACATGCGAAATGAAAATTTTATTTAAGTTCAGAACATGATGCCTTTAAACTAATGTTAGAAAGGGAGAGTTAAATAGATACATGTAGAATGGTTAAAATAACATAATGTATCAAATTTAATCATGTATTGATATGAAACATATTAGATTTATTGAAATGTCCCTTTACATAGGTATCTTATATGCATCTTGGTTAAATCTACCATTCTACGAATTGACTAAAGATTCATTTTGAGTAAACAACCATTTTAAGGCTGTCATCCTGGATTTAAGCTTTTACTTTATCATTTATTCGTTCTGTGCATTGTTGAATATTCGCAGTTGTCATCATCTGTGATGTTCTATAGAAATTAAAGCGTTAATATCTTATACTTTTCCGTTTAAATTAAGCTGTATTTTGTGCTTTGTCTTATAAAATTCATTGATGAAAGGAGAATGGGTATTTTGTAAGCGAGGGCCTTGTTTTCTTAGGACTTATTGTTTGAAATATTTGCTTAAGCACTATTTTTCTATTGACAAAATATGATACAAAACAAATCGGATAAAGTTTTTGTTATAACAGTTTAACTATATTACAATATCGAAGAATGTAGTCACTCTGTTGGTTTACTTAATAAATGATTGCATTTTCACATTCGCCTCAAACATGCGGTGTTTCTTGAACAAGCGTGTTTTGGCATCGTTATCTCGCTCCATTTTCTGACATATTTATACATATATATAGTTGGTCGGTCGGTCGGTCGGTCGGTCGGTCGGTCCGTCCGTTGCATTTTCCTTGTCCGGAGCATAACTTGAAAACTACTGGTTGGAATTCAATACAACTTCATACAATGGTCAAGCACAATGAGAGAAAGTGCAGTGTACAGGAACCATAACTATATCTTGTCTAATAACATAGTTGTTGCCCTTTGTTACTTTTCCTTGTCCAGAGCATAACTTGAAAACCACAGGTTGGAATTCAATACAACTTCATACAATTGTCTAGCACAATGAGAGAAAGTGCAGTGCACAAGAATCATAACTCGATCTTGACTTATTACAGAGTTATTGCCCTTTGTTACTTTTCCTTGTCCAGAGCATAACTTTAAAACTACTGGTTGGAATTTAATACAACTTCATACAATTGTCAAGCACAATGAGAGGAAGTGCACTGTACAAGAACAATAACTATATCTTGACTAATTACAGAGTTATTGCCAAGAACAATATCTCTATTTTTTTGCAAGGTATTCTGTTACTACGAACTTCCTCAGTTTATAAAGCAGTCTTTCGGGGGTATTAATCACATTTAGTGATAGGTCTAGTTTTTATTTCATATAAATCGATGAGATGCCCGTTTTAGGCGGACACAAAGGACGCTTCTTTTTTAATTTTCGTGTAATTATTTTCACCAACAACTCGTTGATTGAATACAAATGAAAAGTTTAAAATGTTATCATGTTGCAATGTTGTAGCTATTTGAAATTACAAAATTGGAATTAATATAGCTAAATAACTGATTTTTCGTACAATTTTGTATCATTTTAAAGAAACATATTTATTGGAGATATTTACCTGGTAATCACCGGAACCTTCAATGCGGCATGGTAAAATTACTGTACTACCTTCAACAACCGTTACATTCACTTCCTTTTCGTCTAGTTCTGGGTCTGTACCTATAGCTAAATACAGAGTAAAACAGTTGTAGTTTTTTTTGTAACATTATTTGTATTTGTTTATAATGTATAATGCACTGTGGTTGATATTGGTTTCTGGACGTTAGATATTTTTATGCACACAAGGTTCAAGAAGACTTTAACAGAGAAGTTTCATTGCACCCATGTGTGAACAACAAAATTTCTGCATCAGATCGTGCACTGAATATCGTGCAACGGCATGTGCGGTTCTTTTATGAAAGGATCCCTATTTTCTCTAATTTATTGGTCCTTCAAACGGGATACCTCTAATCAGCTTTTCTCTGTATTTTTCTATCTGTCTGTATTCTTCTAACTGTCCAGAAACAAACTTGAAGTGATGACTGTAAACTGTCCAGAAACAAACTTGAGGTAATGACTGTAAGTGTCCAGAAACAAACTTGAGGTGATGACTGTAAACTGTCAAGAAACAAACTTGAGGTGATGACTATAAACTGTCCAGAAACAAACTTGAGGTAATGACTGTAAACTGTCCAGAAACAAACTTGAGGTGATGACTGTAAACTGTCCAGAAACAAACTTGAGGTAATGACTGTAAATTGTCCAGAAACAAACTTGAGGTAATGACTGTAAATGTCCAGAAACAAACTTGAGGTGATGACTGTAAACTGCCCAGAAACAAACTTGAGGTGATGACTGTAAACGTCCAGAAACAAACTTGAGATAATGACTGTAAATGTCCAGAAACAAACTTGAGGTAGTGACTCTAAATGTCCAGAAACAAACTTGAGGTGATGACTGTAAACTGTCCAGAAACAAACTTGAGGTAATGACTCTAAAGACTGATGACAGTCTGCGAATACGTCTGTGTTAAAGTCCAAAGATCACAATTACTAGTAGCTCTGATTTTATAAAGAAAGATGTCTTACTGACAGAAATTGCCTTCATTTGTAGCAAAAAACATTTCTATTTTTTTAAATCGATAAGGCCACTACTTTTATATTTCTCGGTTTACAAAACCATATTATTATAATTATGGACAAGAAGGAACACGGTTAATGCTTAAAAGCATGCAAATAAACATTTGGAGCTATTTTATATCTTGACTGATGGAGAATAGAAAATTGCAGTCGTAAACGATACTGTCAGAATTGATATATGCGCACTAATTGAAGAAATACTAGAAGACATAGTAAAAACCCGTTTAAAGTATGACAAATTATATCAGAAAAGATGGAAAATTGATACTTATTCTGAACAACATATTACAGACATAAACTTTTACGATATCCAAATTCCAGCGTATTCTTAATTTAGCACCTCGCTTTGATGGTGTGTCAATAAAGATTAATATTATCACCGACTCATCATTATTTTTCAAGAAACCTACTAGCAATATGTTAGTCTCTATAAAAAAAACTGGATCAATAAGATTTCTTGTTATTTTGATTTTCAGCAGTTAGCCCCTTCAGTAGTATTTATTAACAAATTACACATTACAGACAATATATATACTAAATGCATCTATAGTTTCATGTTATTTTCTACAATTTGCGGTGTGAGTATCTCAGTCAAAATGAGAGCAAGGAAGAAATACTGGATAGCAAAATCTCCCACTAGAACTCCCAGCTCTGACCCATTTTTAACGTTCACATCCTTTTCTATATAATTATAAAAATGTTTATACCTGTCACTTCTAAGTTCACGAATTTAGATATTACAGGAAAGGTGTTGATCTGACACGTGTACCTCCCACGATCACTGTACAAAACGTCTCGTATCTGTAGATCCCAATTCGGCGTATATGGCCGTTCTATGCTGATACGAGAATCATCTATGATTCGGCGATCATTATACGTCAGCAATGTGGAGTAATGGTCAGTCCATACAACCTAGATATTGCAGCAAACCAAATAACTAAGTATATTAAACAAGCAGATGGAGTATTGCCATGCAATACCAAAAACAAAGTCCCAAGATGAGATGAGTTGCATGGGCATCTTTCAGTGTTTGGGATATATAGTCACATGATCTTTGACCCTTAGACTGACCTTGACCTTTTTCATTATGATCTTATCAACATTTGACATAAGTTTCATGACAACTGTTCGAAGAGTTAAGGGGATTAAGTATGGTGACCTTTCGCATTAAAGTGTGACCTTGACTTTCAGCTAAGCTTGGCTGAGAAATGGACCATTTACATTCTCTTCACGCGATTAACATTTACTCCAAGTTTCATGGAACATTCAATGCCTTTACTCTAAATGTGACCATGACATTGAGCAAACTTTGTTGAAATTTTGGTATTGCATGTAATGTCCATTAGGTAAACATTTGGCTTGGGTTTTGTAACAATCCTTCTAGGGGTTTAGGAGATAAAGTCTTTTAACATTTGATATGTCCTTGACCTTGAACAGACAATGTAACTATGGACTACAACTGCGAGCAGCTATTTTAGAATAAGTCTATACATGAAGAAGTTACAACCAAGTCTTAAAATACCAGAACATAACCCTTAATTACATGCGTGATCCCTACGTGTAAAATTGTCCTTCAAAGTAGCCCCCTGAATGTTGTGCGTTACATACCCTTGTACCTTCAAGTAACAGCCCGTACATAAACTAGTGCATTACCCTTTATCACGATTTAAACTCCAAGTGTATTCATAACCAAAAAGGTAGCGCCCCATGTATAGGCAGCAACAGCTGTATAAAGTTATCTCAAAACCTTACCATTACTGGTTTTAAGCTCTAAGTGTAACCTTGACATTCAAGGTAGCACCCCGAATGTTGTACAAGACACACCCTTACAGTATGGGCAACAAATACATAAAAATCTTACCAAATCAGTTCATGTATGTAAAAGTTTCACGAGGAGCTTTGTAAAGCCTAGATATACATGTTTATAGTAAAGCTCCATACCAACTAGTGGTATATGGACAGAACGTTCGTTAATTTCGCACATTAGAACAGATGTATGTTTATAGTATGGGGACAATTACAACATTGCATTACATAGTTAAATACTCTATCAACACTTCAATAATAACAGGGTAAAATGTATGGATAAACGTTTACTTTCACTAGTCATGTATATTGAACGCTAGTTGTTTTTTTGCAACTTGGACAGAACTGAGAGCGAGCAGCTTGAAACCAACATTTGAGAATTAACCTAACGTTAATTGTAGTTATAGCATGTGTGCACTTCATGATTTTCTGCGATTTTACATATACCGGTAAACATATCTATTGGAAATTACCGTATTATTGCCGAGGTTTACAATGGAGCATGTTAAGATAGCTGTACTACCTTCAACAACCGTTACATTTACTTTCTTTACGTCTAGTGCTGGGTCCGTACCTATAGCTGAATACAGAATAAAACACGTGTTTTAGTTAGCATTGCAGCCTTATATTAAACGTAAATGTCCGTGTAAACAGTTAAGTGCAGAGGAATCTTAAAGCTACATTAACAAATAATAATTCATGAAATCACAAGAATGTAAACGGATGACAAATCTGGTCAATTATAGAAACATATTTGCATTATGATGAAGACCAATATCTAAACGACAGGCTCAGGCAATATATGTAGATTTTGTTTATATGATAAGAAAGATTTGACAGGTTGTGGAGAGAAGACCTTTTTTCTCCGCATCTTCTTGCTTGTATTATGAAGTTTATAGGCTGAACAGTTATCTGAGGTACTAATTACCGAATATGCGAAACGTTTGAACACAAGCGAATGCATGGTACCTTAAGTGAAGTTCATTATTCAAGATTTCTTCAAATTTTGCAATTGAAATCAAATTCCAGGATCGAAAATTTTACCTTTCAATTCAACATGTGCTTCGCTTTTACCTAACCGGTTATGAGCATAACAAGTGTATCTTCCAAAATCATTAGCATTTAAGTATTTTATTCTCACACTTATAGTCATAGTGTTTGTATCGTCTACCTGAAATTAGTGAGTATTCATGATAAACATTAAATATAAGATAGTGTGCGCACCATAAAATAGCAAATACATATCGTATTTGACAGCAGTTAGCATATTTAAGTTGGGGGAGGTTCTGAACCGAAATAAAGTGTGAAAGTCTGAAATATAAAGCCGTTACTAACGAGTACCCTGAAGCGCCACTTTTGTTTTGCATTGTAGATTACAAACATTTTGTATTGTTGGGGCTAAATGGTATGAAAGCATTTTGAAAAAGACGGCGTTAACAGTAACATTAATAAAACACATGTACCTAAATAGCCTTAAAAATGATTGGATGCCATGTTTAATCTTGCAAGAAGAAATTTAATCACGGAACGCCTATGCCCCTACATAAACAAACATATAAATGAGAGAATACCAGAGAGTTCCATGACTGAGAAAATATCCTTCTTTTGCCGTTCTTCAACCAGTAAGATACTGCAAACGGGTTGGCATTGATATCGCAGCTCAAAATGACTTCTTTTCCAGGATATTGCATAATGCGCTTCACAGGAGTGGAAACCACTGGAGGAACTGTAGCAAAAGAGATGTCGAATTTGTGTGAACAGTGATTTCAAAATCCTCCTCCTCATCATCATCCTCATCCTCATCCTCCTCATCATCATCCTCACCATCATCATCATCATCATCATCGTCGTCGTCGTCGTCGTCATCATCATCACCGTCATCGCTCAATCAATCAATTAATCAATCATAAAACATAATGAGTGCTTTAGGAATTTAATACATCATTATCATCATCATCGTTAGAAAAACCTTTGATTAAGGTATGATTAAGAAGATTTTTTACGACATACCACCGCCAAATCTGTCTTAAGGGTTGTCTTTGATCAAAGACCACCTTGCGAATTAAATCAGTCAAGAGGAAATCTATTTAAAAAACACGGAATGAATACCTCTATGCAACCTTAACGACTTTCTGTCAGTGCTTTTGTTAACAGGTTTGACTTTTTTTGATGTCTTATATCATTTTTTAACCCTCACACATGGACTAGACATACGATGTTTTATTCAAACAGAAATGTATTCGTCACTAAAATGTTGTGATAGAATTCCTATGTGTTGTTATTATAAAGCACAATTTCTATTGGGCAAAGAATAGTGTGTGAAAATTTCTCCATATTTTTCACCTTTTATGAATGCAACATTTAATACTAGCAGTCTTATGATTATTTGATAATCACTGAAAACAATGGTTCACCGTAGGCTTCGTACATTCATTCGAACCAAAACTTTCTCAAAATGACGTTGGGTTATACATGATTTTTCACGTAGACGGGTCTTAGGTAATGGATGGCTATAAGGCACATATCAATTTCTCATTTCGTCTGAGTTGTCTTGAAACGATGTGGTACAAGTGTTTCGGTTATTTTTTAGAACCTTCCGAGAGCAGAATAACAAAACCTAACCGTGCCTGGCTAGGAAAGCCCATCCTTGTATCTTTTACAAAATCAATAACTATTGTTGTTATTAAAATCTAGTTGAACTTAGAACATAGCTAAAAAGACAAACAAAATATACCACATATTATTTCCATGGATATGTAGTAATGTATACTTACAGTGAACTATTACTTTAATGCTTTGGCTTACAGCTGTACCTACTCCATTATAACCACGACACCTATATGTTCCTTGATCAGTCCTGGCAACATTTTCTATCACCAGAACTTCCCCAGTGTGTTCAAAACCTGTAACATCGAAAGACATTTTTTTAAGAGACATTTTAAATATGAGACTATGGTTTAAACATTAGTTAAACAAACGTGACTATTGTAATATTTTGTTTTATTTTGCTCTTTTAAAAAGATGTTCTAGCAGTCTTGCTTGGACAGGTTCCACTAGCTTAAGTTGTTTCGAAATGAAAGAATTTAACTTTAGGAATTAATTATTGAATTCAAGTCAAGTCGTATTAAATGCTTATGTTACATACCATTTCCATTGTCATCCGATGCGTTACCAGACACATTAGACCACACTATATCTGGTTTTGGCACCCCCGTCATTTTACAGAACAGCTGTAGAGATTCTCCTTCATTAATAGTTTGATCTTCGCTCGACGTCTCAAGTTTTGTAGGCACTGCAGACACAAGGATATCAGGAAATATACCAATTTTTACATAATAACGTGTATTTGAGGTAATGAGCATACCAATATTTCATTATTAAAATGAAACGCTTCTAAAAATCTGTTTTTCCATCAGGAAATATTTTTGAGACGAGCTAAAAAGTAGAAAAATTGAATCGAAACAGCTTTCTCAAAATTAAATTTGAGAAAATATGTAAATTTGACATTTGTTGCAGACACCCTCCTTTCAAACATGGAATTTTTCAGCAGAAATTGATGATATTAAACGGATATCATGTTTTAGTTTATACTAATTTATTTATTCTCGATTGCGAAACAAGTTATTACAACATAGATTAATCGCTCTCGAGACTCATTCAAGATGGAATCAACCTCGAAGAGAGAGAGGATATGTGGAATTATTTGTGTCTTGCCTAAGGACACTACCGACATCGTTATGAAATAGTTAATAAACAGCAATTGATGTAATAATTTTTGAAAGCCCCTGCTTTTATTTTTTAAATTTCAGTATCTTCAATATTTGTACGATTTTAAAAATTCTTACAACAATAAACTTGCCATAACAAACTCTTCCTTTGGAGTGAAGATGTATTTTGACTTGCACGTCGGTAACCTTGGATTCAACCTATTCCTTATTCATGTGTATTTTTCGTTTGTCATACGAAAGCCTTTTTATTGTCAATATCTTTAGATAATTTAGTCTATTTGATCTACACATAGAAATGCGTTCTATGGATGCCTCGGAGAATAAGTGTAAGGGTTCACCGTGACTTAATGTCTTTAACTTTCAAATGTGCTGCTCGTATAATTCTGTAAATAATTACTACCTTGATTAACCTGGTGACATATAAGCCCAATGGGCCGGGTGCTGTATTTGTCAGTTGTATATATGTACTTGTATAATTTGTTATTTTATGCACATGGCACAATAATGAACACTATCTATCTATTTATAAGAAGAATTTTGTAGATTTAGTATAGTAATCCATATATCTTGCAGTGAATATAAGTAAGAGAATATTTGTTTTTATTTTATATTTCAGAATTAGCGTTTTGACATTCTAGTACTCAATAGACGCAAACTTCTGTCTATTAACATCGAAAAGGCATAATGAGGGTAAAGAGTCAGGTATTATATGTTAGACTTTAGCTGTGTAAATCAGTTCTAAAGAGAGCAAGCAAGAAATACTACATAGGAAAAATCAAGCTTGAATCGCTAGCTCAGACCCGTTTGTTGCGTTGACATTCTTTTGGAGAAATTGTCTGTATAAAAGTGCTATACCTTTCACTTCTAAGTTCACAAATTGGACAGGAGAAGTGTTCATCTGACACGTATATTGCCCTTGATCACTGTACAGAACACTGCGTATTTGTAAATTCCAGTCAAACACATTCTGCTGTTCGACGCTGATACGATAATCATCTATGATTCGGCGATCATCTAACGTCAACAATGTCTTATTATTGTCAGTCCATGATACCTTAATATAACAACAAGCTAAATGCTTATCATATTGTATAAAGTCATAAATATAATTATTAAAGTGACATTATCTACGTCATTCTTAATCGAAACTTATCACTGGTCTACCATTTTGGAGATACATGCGAAATGAAAATTTTATTTAAGTTCAGAACATGATGCCTTTAAACTAATGTTAGAAAGGGAGAGTTAAATAGATACATGTAGAATGGTTAAAATAACATAATGTATCAAATTTAATCATGTATTGATATGAAACATATTAGATTTATTGAAATGTCCCTTTACATAGGTATCTTATATGCATCTTGGTTAAATCTACCATTCTACGAATTGACTAAAGATTCATTTTGAGTAAACAACCATTTTAAGGCTGTCATCCTGGATTTAAGCTTTTACTTTATCATTTATTCGTTCTGTGCATTGTTGAATATTCGCAGTTGTCATCATCTGTGATGTTCTATAGAAATTAAAGCGTTAATATCTTATACTTTTCCGTTTAAATTAAGCTGTATTTTGTGCTTTGTCTTATAAAATTCATTGATGAAAGGAGAATGGGTATTTTGTAAGCGAGGGCCTTGTTTTCTTAGGACTTATTGTTTGAAATATTTGCTTAAGCACTATTTTTCTATTGACAAAATATGATACAAAACAAATCGGATAAAGTTTTTGTTATAACAGTTTAACTATATTACAATATCGAAGAATGTAGTCACTCTGTTGGTTTACTTAATAAATGATTGCATTTTCACATTCGCCTCAAACATGCGGTGTTTCTTGAACAAGCGTGTTTTGGCATCGTTATCTCGCTCCATTTTCTGACATATTTATACATATATATAGTTGGTCGGTCGGTCGGTCGGTCGGTCCGTCCGTCCGTTGCATTTTCCTTGTCCGGAGCATAACTTGAAAACTACTGGTTGGAATTCAATACAACTTCATACAATGGTCAAGCACAATGAGAGAAAGTGCAGTGTACAGGAACCATAACTATATCTTGTCTAATAACATAGTTGTTGCCCTTTGTTACTTTTCCTTGTCCAGAGCATAACTTGAAAACCACAGGTTGGAATTCAATACAACTTCATACAATTGTCTAGCACAATGAGAGAAAGTGCAGTGCACAAGAATCATAACTCGATCTTGACTTATTACAGAGTTATTGCCCTTTGTTACTTTTCCTTGTCCAGAGCATAACTTTAAAACTACTGGTTGGAATTTAATACAACTTCATACAATTGTCAAGCACAATGAGAGGAAGTGCACTGTACAAGAACAATAACTATATCTTGACTAATTACAGAGTTATTGCCAAGAACAATATCTCTATTTTTTTTGCAAGGTATTCTGTTACTACGAACTTCCTCAGTTTGTAAAGCAGTCTTTCGGGGGTATTAATCACATTTAGTGATAGGTCTAGTTTTTATTTCATATAAATCGATGAGATGCCCGTTTTAGGCGGACACAAAGGACGCTTCTTTTTTAATTTTCGTGTAATTATTTTCACCAACAACTCGTTGATTGAATACAAATGAAAAGTTTAAAATGTTATCATGTTGCAATGTTGTAGCTATTTGAAATTACAAAATTGGAATTAATATAGCTAAATAACTGATTTTTCGTACAATTTTGTATCATTTTAAAGAAACATATTTATTGGAGATATTTACCTGGTAATCACCGGAACCTTCAATGCGGCATGGTAAAATTACTGTACTACCTTCAACAACCGTTACATTCACTTCCTTTTCGTCTAGTTCTGGGTCTGTACCTATAGCTAAATACAGAGTAAAACAGTTGTAGTTTTTTTTGTAACATTATTTGTATTTGTTTATAATGTATAATGCACTGTGGTTGATATTGGTTTCTGGACGTTAGATATTTTTATGCACACAAGGTTCAAGAAGACTTTAACAGAGAAGTTTCATTGCACCCATGTGTGAACAACAAAATTTCTGCATCAGATCGTGCACTGAATATCGTGCAACGGCATGTGCGGTTCTTTTATGAAAGGATCCCTATTTTCTCTAATTTATTGGTCCTTCAAACGGGATACCTCTAATCAGCTTTTCTCTGTATTTTTCTATCTGTCTGTATTCTTCTAACTGTCCAGAAACAAACTTGAAGTGATGACTGTAAACTGTCCAGAAACAAACTTGAGGTAATGACTGTAAGTGTCCAGAAACAAACTTGAGGTGATGACTGTAAACTGTCAAGAAACAAACTTGAGGTGATGACTATAAACTGTCCAGAAACAAACTTGAGGTAATGACTGTAAACTGTCCAGAAACAAACTTGAGGTGATGACTGTAAACTGTCCAGAAACAAACTTGAGGTAATGACTGTAAATTGTCCAGAAACAAACTTGAGGTAATGACTGTAAATGTCCAGAAACAAACTTGAGGTGATGACTGTAAACTGCCCAGAAACAAACTTGAGGTGATGACTGTAAACGTCCAGAAACAAACTTGAGATAATGACTGTAAATGTCCAGAAACAAACTTGAGGTAGTGACTCTAAATGTCCAGAAACAAACTTGAGGTGATGACTGTAAACTGTCCAGAAACAAACTTGAGGTAATGACTCTAAAGACTGATGACAGTCTGCGAATACGTCTGTGTTAAAGTCCAAAGATCACAATTACTAGTAGCTCTGATTTTATAAAGAAAGATGTCTTACTGACAGAAATTGCCTTCATTTGTAGCAAAAAACATTTCTATTTTTTTAAATCGATAAGGCCACTACTTTTATATTTCTCGGTTTACAAAACCATATTATTATAATTATGGACAAGAAGGAACACGGTTAATGCTTAAAAGCATGCAAATAAACATTTGGAGCTATTTTATATCTTGACTGATGGAGAATAGAAAATTGCAGTCGTAAACGATACTGTCAGAATTGATATATGCGCACTAATTGAAGAAATACTAGAAGACATAGTAAAAACCCGTTTAAAGTATGACAAATTATATCAGAAAAGATGGAAAATTGATACTTATTCTGAACAACATATTACAGACATAAACTTTTACGATATCCAAATTCCAGCGTATTCTTAATTTAGCACCTCGCTTTGATGGTGTGTCAATAAAGATTAATATTATCACCGACTCATCATTATTTTTCAAGAAACCTACTAGCAATATGTTAGTCTCTATAAAAAAAACTGGATCAATAAGATTTCTTGTTATTTTGATTTTCAGCAGTTAGCCCCTTCAGTAGTATTTATTAACAAATTACACATTACAGACAATATATATACTAAATGCATCTATAGTTTCATGTTATTTTCTACAATTTGCGGTGTGAGTATCTCAGTCAAAATGAGAGCAAGGAAGAAATACTGGATAGCAAAATCTCCCACTAGAACTCCCAGCTCTGACCCATTTTTAACGTTCACATCCTTTTCTATATAATTATAAAAATGTTTATACCTGTCACTTCTAAGTTCACGAATTTAGATATTACAGGAAAGGTGTTGATCTGACACGTGTACCTCCCACGATCACTGTACAAAACGTCTCGTATCTGTAGATCCCAATTCGGCGTATATGGCCGTTCTATGCTGATACGAGAATCATCTATGATTCGGCGATCATTATACGTCAGCAATGTGGAGTAATGGTCAGTCCATACAACCTAGATATTGCAGCAAACCAAATAACTAAGTATATTAAACAAGCAGATGGAGTATTGCCATGCAATACCAAAAACAAAGTCCCAAGATGAGATGAGTTGCATGGGCATCTTTCAGTGTTTGGGATATATAGTCACATGATCTTTGACCCTTAGACTGACCTTGACCTTTTTCATTATGATCTTATCAACATTTGACATAAGTTTCATGACAACTGTTCGAAGAGTTAAGGGGATTAAGTATGGTGACCTTTCGCATTAAAGTGTGACCTTGACTTTCAGCTAAGCTTGGCTGAGAAATGGACCATTTACATTCTCTTCACGCGATTAACATTTACTCCAAGTTTCATGGAACATTCAATGCCTTTACTCTAAATGTGACCATGACATTGAGCAAACTTTGTTGAAATTTTGGTATTGCATGTAATGTCCATTAGGTAAACATTTGGCTTGGGTTTTGTAACAATCCTTCTAGGGGTTTAGGAGATAAAGTCTTTTAACATTTGATATGTCCTTGACCTTGAACAGACAATGTAACTATGGACTACAACTGCGAGCAGCTATTTTAGAATAAGTCTATACATGAAGAAGTTACAACCAAGTCTTAAAATACCAGAACATAACCCTTAATTACATGCGTGATCCCTACGTGTAAAATTGTCCTTCAAAGTAGCCCCCTGAATGTTGTGCGTTACATACCCTTGTACCTTCAAGTAACAGCCCGTACATAAACTAGTGCATTACCCTTTATCACGATTTAAACTCCAAGTGTATTCATAACCAAAAAGGTAGCGCCCCATGTATAGGCAGCAACAGCTGTATAAAGTTATCTCAAAACCTTACCATTACTGGTTTTAAGCTCTAAGTGTAACCTTGACATTCAAGGTAGCACCCCGAATGTTGTACAAGACACACCCTTACAGTATGGGCAACAAATACATAAAAATCTTACCAAATCAGTTCATGTATGTAAAAGTTTCACGAGGAGCTTTGTAAAGCCTAGATATACATGTTTATAGTAAAGCTCCATACCAACTAGTGGTATATGGACAGAACGTTCGTTAATTTCGCACATTAGAACAGATGTATGTTTATAGTATGGGGACAATTACAACATTGCATTACATAGTTAAATACTCTATCAACACTTCAATAATAACAGGGTAAAATGTATGGATAAACGTTTACTTTCACTAGTCATGTATATTGAACGCTAGTTGTTTTTTTGCAACTTGGACAGAACTGAGAGCGAGCAGCTTGAAACCAACATTTGAGAATTAACCTAACGTTAATTGTAGTTATAGCATTTGTGCACTTCATGATTTTCTGCGATTTTACATATACCGGTAAACATATCTATTGGAAATTACCTTATGATTGCCGAGGTTTACAATGGAGCATGGTAAGATAGCTGTACTACCTTCAACAACCGTTACATTTACTTTCTTTACGTCTAGTGCTGGGTCCGTATCTATAGCTGAATACAGAATAAAACACGTGTTTTAGTTAGCATTGCAGCCTTATATTAAACGTAAATGTCCGTGTAAACAGTTAAGTGCAGAGGAATCTTAAAGCTACATTAACAAATAATAATTCATGAAATCACAAGAATGTAAACGGATGACAAATCTGGTCAATTATAGAAACATATTTGCATTATGATGAAGACCAATATCTAAACGACAGGCTCAGGCAATATATGTAGATTTTGTTTATATGATAAGAAAGATTTGACAGGTTGTGGAGAGAAGACCTTTTTTCTCCGCATCTTCTTGCTTGTATTATGAAGTTTATAGGCTGAACAGTTATCTGAGGTACTAATTACCGAATATGCGAAACGTTTGAACACAAGCGAATGCATGGTACCTTAAGTGAAGTTCATTATTCAAGATTTCTTCAAATTTTGCAATTGAAATCAAATTCCAGGATCGAAAATTTTACCTTTCAATTCAACATGTGCTTCGCTTTTACCTAACTGGTTATAAGCATAACAAGTGTATCTTCCAAAATCATTAGCATTTAAGTCTTTAATTTTCACACTTATAGTCATAGTGTTTGTATCGTCTGCCTGAAATTAGTTAGTATTCATGACATAGTCATAGCGTTTGTATCGTCTACCTGAAATTAGTTAGTATTCATGACATAATCATAGTGTTTGTATCGTCTACCTGAAATTAGTTAGTATTCATGACATAATCATAGTGTTTGTATCGTCTACCTGAAATTAGTTAGTATTCATGACATAGTCATAGCGTTTGTATCGTCTACCTGAAATTAGTTAGTATTCATGACATAATCATAGTGTTTGTATCGTCTACCTGAAATTAGTCAGTATTCATGATAAACATTAAATATGAGATAGTGTGTGCACCATAAAATAGCAAATACATATCGCATTTGACAGCAGTTGGCATATTTAAGTTGGGGGAGGTTCTGAACCGAAATAAAGTGTGAAAGTCTGAAATATAAAGCCGTTACTAACGAGTACCCTGAAGCGCCACTTTTGTTTTGTATTGTAGATTACAAACATTTTGTATTGTTGGGGCTAAATGGTATGAAAGCATTTTGAAAAAAAGACGGCGTTAACAGTAACATTAATGAAACACATGTACCTAAATAGCTTTAAAAATGATTGGATGCCATGTTTAATTTTGCAAGAAGAAATTTAATCACGGAACGCCTATGACCTTACATAAACAAACATATAAATGAGAAAATACCAGAAAGTTCGATGACTGAGAAAATATCATTCTTTTGTCGTTCTTCAACCAGTAAGATACTGCAATCGGGTTGGCATTAATATCGCAGCTCAAAATGACTTCTTTTCCAGGATATTGCATAATGCGCTTCACAGGAGTGGAAACCACTGGAGGAACTGTAGCAAAAGAGATGTCGAATTTGTGTGAACAGTGATTTCAAAATCCTCCTCCTCATCCTCATCCTCCTCATCATCATCCTCACCATCATCATCATCATCATCATCATCATCATCATCATCATCATCATCATCATCATCGTCGTCGTCGTCGTCATCATCATCATCATCACCGTCATCGCTCAATCAATCAATTAATCAATCATAAAACATAATGAGTGCTTTAGGAATTTAATACATCATTATCATCATCATCGTTAGAAAAACCTTTGATTAAGGTATGATTAAGGAGATTTTTTACGACATACCACCGCCAAATCTGTCTTAAGGGTTGTCTTTGATCAAAGACCACCTTGCGAATTAAATCAGTCAAGAGGAAATCTATTTAAAAAACACGGAATGAATACCTCTATGCAACCTTAACGACTTTCTGTCAGTGCTTTTGTTAACAGGTTTGACTTTTTTTGATGTCTTATATCATTTTTTAACCCTCACACATGGACTAGACATACGATGTTTTATTCAAACAGAAATGTATTCGTCACTAAAATGTTGTGATAGAGTTCCTATGTGTTGTTATTATAAAGCACAATTTCTATTGGGCAAATAATAGTGTGTGAAAATTTCTCCATATTTTTCACCTTTTATGAATGCAACATTTAATACTAGCAGTCTTATGATTATTTGATAATCACTGAAAACAATGGTTCACCGTAGGCTTCGTACATTCATTCGAACCAAAACTTTCTCAAAATGACGTTGGGTTATACATGATTTTTCACGTAGACGGGTCTTAGGTAATGGATGGCTATAAGGCACATATCAATTTCTCATTTCGTCTGAGTTGTCTTGAAACGATGTGGTACAAGTGTTTCGGTTATTATTTAGAACCTTCCGAGAGCAGAATAACAAAACCTAACCGTGCCTGGCTAGGAAAGCCCATCCTTGTATCTTTTAAAAAATCAATAACTATTGTTGTTATTAAAATCCAGTTGAACTTAGAACATAGCTAAAAAGACAAACAAAATATACCACATATTATTTCCATGGATATGTAGTAATGTATACTTACAGTGAACTATTACTTTAATGCTTTGGCTTACAGCTGTACCTACTCCATTATAACCACGACACCTATATGTTCCTTGATCAGTCCTGGCAACATTTTCTATCACCAGAACTTCCCCAGTGTGTTCAAAACCTGTAACATCGAAAGACATTTTTTTAAGAGACATTTTAAATATGAGACTATGGTTTAAACATTAGTTAAACAAACGTGACTATTGTAATATTTTGTTTTATTTTGCTCTTTTAAAAAGATGTTCTAGCAGTCTTGCTTGGACAGGTTCCACTAGCTTAAGTTGTTTCGAAATGAAAGAATTTAACTTTAGGAATTAATTATTGAATTCAAGTCAAGTCGTATTAAATGCTTATGTTACATACCATTTCCATTGTCATCCGATGCGTTACCAGACACATTAGACCACACTATATCTGGTTTTGGCACCCCCGTCATTTTACAGAACAGCTGTAGAGATTCTCCTTCATTAATAGTTTGATCTTCGCTCGACGTCTCAAGTTTTGTAGGCACTGCAGACACAAGGATATCAGGAAATATACCAATTTTTACATAATAACGTGTATTTGAGGTAATGAGCATACCAATATTTCATTATTAAAATGAAACGCTTCTAAAAATCTGTTTTTCCATCAGGAAATATTTTTGAGACGAGCTAAAAAGTAGAAAAATTGAATCGAAACAGCTTTCTCAAAATTAAATTTGAGAAAATATGTAAATTTGACATTTGTTGCAGACACCCTCCTTTCAAACATGGAATTTTTCAGCAGAAATTGATGATATTAAACGGATATCATGTTTTAGTTTATACTAATTTATTTATTCTCGATTGCGAAACAAGTTATTACAACATAGATTAATCGCTCTCGAGACTCATTCAAGATGGAATCAACCTCGAAGAGAGAGAGGATATGTGGAATTATTTGTGTCTTGCCTAAGGACACTACCGACATCGTTATGAAATAGTTAATAAACAGCAATTGATGTAATAATTTTTGAAAGCCCCTGCTTTTATTTTTTAAATTTCAGTATCTTCAATATTTGTACGATTTTAAAAATTCTTACAACAATAAACTTGCCATAACAAACTCTTCCTTTGGAGTGAAGATGTATTTTGACTTGCACGTCGGTAACCTTGGATTCAACCTATTCCTTATTCATGTGTATTTTTCGTTTGTCATACGAAAGCCTTTTTATTGTCAATATCTTTAGATAATTTAGTCTATTTGATCTACACATAGAAATGCGTTCTATGGATGCCTCGGAGAATAAGTGTAAGGGTTCACCGTGACTTAATGTCTTTAACTTTCAAATGTGCTGCTCGTATAATTCTGTAAATAATTACTACCTTGATTAACCTGGTGACATATAAGCCCAATGGGCCGGGTGCTGTATTTGTCAGTTGTATATATGTACTTGTATAATTTGTTATTTTAGGCACATGGCACAATAATGAACACTATCTATCTATTTATAAGAAGAATTTTGTAGATTTAGTATAGTAATCCATATATCTTGCAGTGAATATAAGTAAGAGAATATTTGTTTTTATTTTATATTTCAGAATTAGCGTTTTGACATTCTAGTACTCAATAGACGCAAACTTCTGTCTATTAACATCGAAAAGGCATAATGAGGGTAAAGAGTCAGGTATTATATGTTAGACTTTAACTTCAGTTCTAAAGAGAGCAAGCAAGAAATACTACATAGGAAAAATCAAGCTTGAATCGCTAGCTCAGACCCGTTTGTTGCGTTGACATTCTTTTGGAGAAATTGTCTGTATAAAAGTGCTATACCTTTCACTTCTAAGTTCACAAATTGGACAGGAGAAGTGTTCATCTGACACGTATATTGCCCTTGATCACTGTACAGAACACTGCGTATTTGTAAATTCCAGTCAAACACATTCTGCTGTTCGACGCTGATACGATAATCATCTATGATTCGGCGATCATCTAACGTCAACAATGTCTTATTATTGTCAGTCCATGATACCTTAATATAACAACAAGCTAAATGCTTATCATATTGTATAAAGTCATAAATATAATTATTAAAGTGACATTATCTACGTCATTCTTAATCGAAACTTATCACTGGTCTACCATTTTGGACATACATGCGAAATGTAAATTTTATTTAAGTTCAGAACATGATGCCTTTAAACTAATGTTAGAAAGGGAGAGTTAAATAGATACATGTAGAATGGTTAAAATAACATAATGTATCAAATTTAATCATGTATTGATATGAAACATATTAGATTTATTGAAATGTCCCTTTACATAGGTATCTTATATGCATCTTGGTTAAATCTACCATTCTACGAATTGACTAAAGATTCATTTTGAGTAAACAACCATTTTAAGGCTGTCATCCTGGATTTAAGCTTTTACTTTATCATTTATTCGTTCTGTGCATTGTTGAATATTCGCAGTTGTCATCATCTGTGATGTTCTATAGAAATTAAAGCGTTAATATCTTATACTTTTCCGTTTAAATTAAGCTGTATTTTGTGCTTTGTCTTATAAAATTCATTGATGAAAGGAGAATGGGTATTTTGTAAGCGAGGGCCTTGTTTTCTTAGGACTTATTGTTTGAAATATTTGCTTAAGCACTATTTTTCTATTGACAAAATATGATACAAAACAAATCGGATAAAGTTTTTGTTATAACAGTTTAACTATATTACAATATCGAAGAATGTAGTCACTCTGTTGGTTTACTTAATAAATGATTGCATTTTCACATTCGCCTCAAACATGCGGTGTTTCTTGAACAAGCGTGTTTTGGCATCGTTATCTCGCTCCATTTTCTGACATATTTATACATATATATAGTTGGTCGGTCGGTCGGTCGGTCGGTCCGTCCGTTGCATTTTCCTTGTCCGGAGCATAACTTGAAAACTACTGGTTGGAATTCAATACAACTTCATACAATGGTCAAGCACAATGAGAGGAAGTGCAGTGTACAGGAACCATAACTATATCTTGTCTAATAACATAGTTGTTGCCCTTTGTTACTTTTCCTTGTCCAGAGCATAACTTGAAAACCACAGGTTGGAATTCAATACAACTTCATACAATTGTCTAGCACAATGAGAGAAAGTGCAGTGCACAAGAATCATAACTCGATCTTGACTTATTACAGAGTTATTGCCCTTTGTTACTTTTCCTTGTCCAGAGCATAACTTGAAAACTACTGGTTGGAATTTAATACAACTTCATACAATTGTCAAGCACAATGAGAGGAAGTGCACTGTACAAGAACAATAACTATATCTTGACTAATTACAGAGTTATTGCCAAGAACAATATCTCTATTTTTTTTGCAAGGTATTCTGTTACTACGAACTTCCTCAGTTTGTAAAGCAGTCTTTCGGGGGTATTAATCACATTTAGTGATAGGTCTAGTTTTTATTTCATATAAATCGATGAGATGCCCGTTTTAGGCGGACACAAAGGACGCTTCTTTTTTAATTTTCGTGTAATTATTTTCACCAACAACTCGTTGATTGAATACAAATGAAAAGTTTAAAATGTTATCATGTTGCAATGTTGTAGCTATTTGAAATTACAAAATTGGAATTAATATAGCTAAATAACTGATTTTTCGTACAATTTTGTATCATTTTAAAGAAACATATTTATTGGAGATATTTACCTGGTAATCACCGGAACCTTCAATGCGGCATGGTAAAATTACTGTACTACCTTCAACAACCGTTACATTCACTTCCTTTTCGTCTAGTTCTGGGTCTGTACCTATAGCTAAATACAGAGTAAAACAGTTGTAGTTTTTTTTGTAACATTATTTGTATTTGTTTATAATGTATAATGCACTGTGGTTGATATTGGTTTCTGGACGTTAGATATTTTTATGCACACAAGGTTCAAGAAGACTTTAACAGAGAAGTTTCATTGCACCCATGTATGAACAACAAAATTTCTGCATCAGATCGTGCACTGAATATCGTGCAACGGCATGTGCGGTTCTTTTATGAAAGGATCCCTATTTTCTCTAATTTATTGGTCCTTCAAACGGGATACCTCTAATCAGCTTTTCTCTGTATTTTTCTATCTGTCTGTATTCTTCTAACTGTCCAGAAACAAACTTGAAGTGATGACTGTAAACTGTCCAGAAACAAACTTGAGGTAATGACTGTAAGTGTCCAGAAACAAACTTGAGGTGATGACTGTAAACTGTCAAGAAACAAACTTGAGGTGATGACTATAAACTGTCCAGAAACAAACTTGAGGTAATGACTGTAAACTGTCCAGAAACAAACTTGAGGTGATGACTGTAAACTGTCCAGAAACAAACTTGAGGTAATGACTGTAAATTGTCCAGAAACAAACTTGAGGTAATGACTGTAAATGTCCAGAAACAAACTTGAGGTGATGACTGTAAACTGCCCAGAAACAAACTTGAGGTGATGACTGTAAACGTCCAGAAACAAACTTGAGATAATGACTGTAAATGTCCAGAAACAAACTTGAGGTAGTGACTCTAAATGTCCAGAAACAAACTTGAGGTGATGACTGTAAACTGTCCAGAAACAAACTTGAGGTAATGACTCTAAAGACTGATGACAGTCTGCGAATACGTCTGTGTTAAAGTCCAAAGATCACAATTACTAGTAGCTCTGATTTTATAAAGAAAGATGTCTTACTGACAGAAATTGCCTTCATTTGTAGCAAAAAACATTTCTATTTTTTTAAATCGATAAGGCCACTACTTTTATATTTCTCGGTTTACAAAACCGGCGAACGTATTTTTCAAAAAATGGAAAAAAAATAAAAACACGATTTCGACTTTTTATTTTTCCCGATGGATTTTTACAGGGATACAAAAAAAATCGCCTGTTTTGTCTTGTTTAGAAAAGTGAAAACAAACTAGTTTTGGTATAATTACATCACAAAAACATCGCCGCCGATGTAATATTCTCCGCTATCGCGTAACTATAGATCCGTGCCGCTACGAGTGTGTATTGTTTAATGTAATTGTTTCAAAAAGTATAAGTTATTTTTAGCACAACCGATAATATTAATCAGGATTCATGTATATTTATAAAATATTTGTTCCCGTTAAAAATTTGAATTAGAGCTAATTGGTCAATTTTTATTCTCCACTTGGCATTTGTCACTCGCGGTAGGTGTGAAAAATACGAGCTGTCAAGGATGACAAAACTAACCCAGACAATTCTAAAATTGTTTGCAATGTGGCATCACTGACGGAGTATTGTTTGTTAATTTATGAAATGATAAAATTATTTAACTACTCTAAAATACGCGAAGAAACGCTGAGTAGAGCAATTATCGTTGTTTTTGTAACTCACTCTACTCTCCACGTTTTTTCCATATTTCTCCTAATGAATTACGTGATTTACGGTGAAACGGTAAAATATTTTTGAAAATCTTTTCCTTCAAAAATCGGTGTAAAACCGGGATCGCGAAAATACATCATACATAGAAGGAAAATCAGTAAAATTAAGCTAATTTTTTCTTTGAAATTTGTGGTACTTTTGGCCCCAAAAATGGACATACAAGACCCCTGATATAGACTTTTAAATCCATTTTTATTCTCCTAGAATGCTAAAACACATAGTTTTCCGGGGCTCCGCCCCCTGGTCCCCCACAGGAGCATTGCCCCTTGACCCCATGCCTCTTGCCTTCACAAATAATTTTACTCCCTTCGACGCCTAATCACACCCCTGTGATTGCGAAAAGTATTTCTCAATCAATTTTTTAAAAAGTTTCAACTGTTTTTTATTCAAATCAAAACGTTCCGTTATAAAGAAAAATCACAGCGTTTCAGCGTGTCCGTTTGGTTGTCATTTATTGTTAAAGCCGATTTTTTTCCCAGTAAAAATTTTCCTCCAACTGTTGCCGAATAAAATAATGTTTTCTGCAACCTCGTTTAATCTTAAAGGTTACAAAAGATAAGGCCGCAGGTGTCACGAGATCAAAGAAGGCGCGCCGACGTTTGATCTTAGTTAAAAGCACGTGGCATTAAAAAGACCGATATATTTTTGACAGTTTGAGACATGTACAAGTAGCTCAAGACGATAGTCTGATCATTTTGGATGATAAAAATACTATTTTGGAATAAATAATGTTATGAGTAAGTTTTTTGGGGGTGATACAATATATTTAACACGCTATATGAATGTACGTTGGTCAGCAAATATTTTTGAATTTGATTTGTTTACAACACACAGACAATTCATGTGTATACAAATTTCTACCGCATATAATCAATTTCAGTTTAATAATAATCAATTTAAATTTAATTTTCTGTAAACCCACTTGAAGTGCCGCGATTTTACTCCCGCGAAGTTCCGCGGTATTTCTCCCTTCTCGAACTTTGGACCAAAAACATCGTAACACCCCGAACACTATCAAGCAACACTCTCAGTTGAGAACAAAGGTTTTGGGAATAATTATGCAAACCGCATGCCATAGCGGCACACATCAAAGCTGTCAGTTTAGTTTCAGATGACATTAAATTTAGTTGTTTGCTTTTTTGGGTAATGGAAAAAGGTCTTGTACAGTCTTTTTTTTTTTTTTTTTTTTTTGACCGGCCGATGGGCACTTGTAAACCAAGAAATAAAAAAGTAGTGGCCTAAGTATATATTAGAAACATAATGCAGTATTTTTTTCAATCATATTGCAAAAACAATAGTAAAGGCTTTCTGACAACTATTTTACTTGAAGAAACGAATTGAATACGAAAAAAAGCATATGTCAACATTATCAAAGAGTGCATAGAACATGGTTCTATCATTATATTATCAATAAATTTATTTAACCATATCAGTAAATTCAAAGTGATTCTGTGACTTTAATCTAACAGTGAAAACTATATAACAGCAGGCAGTGGATTGAATAATATTTTCGCATCTAAGCAAAATTCGTTTTGGTAGTGTTATGTACATGTAGTTTATATACTGGGATGCACCTGCTTACTACTCATGTCAACTGTGAAGTGAGTACATAGGATGGGAATCGACGTAGAAATACGATTGAATACAAGCGAATGTTTGACACCTTTCGAGGTGTGAAAAATGTACAACAGTTTTACCTTCTAATTCAACATATGCTTCGTCTTCCCCTAAGTGGTTACCGGCGTAACAAGTGTATCTTCCAAAATCGTCAGCACTCAAGTCTTTAATTCTCATATGCGTAGTGATTGTGTTTGCATTTTTGTGGTAGATGTCCGTCTGAATTTAGTCAGTATTCATTTATAACATGTGCATACACATTTTATTTATATGTATTTCGTGTTAAATGTTGACTATGTGTGTGTGCAAAATGCACGGTTTGTCTTCTTTCTTGCAGCAAGTCTGCATCAAGGATGATAACACTTAACAGTAAAACTTATCAAATATCTTAATGGTTATGTAAATAATTCGATTCAACATTTAATTTGCAAGAGCAACTTTTTGACAAAGAACGTCTACAAAATAATAATACCCTGTATTTTGAAGCAAATACCGGTATAGGTCTTCTGTCGTTCTTAAACCAAGACATTTCTGCAAATGGTCTTGCAGTGATATCGCAGCTCAAAATGGTGTCTTTTCCGTAATATTGCTTAATTCGTTCAACAGGAGTGAAAACCACTGGAGGAACTGTAACAAAAAATACAGCTGTCGAATGCGTTTTAGCTGTGATATCAAAATCCTCCTCCATATCTTTTTCTTTTTCATCATCATCATCATCATCATCATCATCATATTTTTATCACTGTAATCATCTTTATTATAATTTTTAACTTATCACTCAATAAATCATAAGTTTTACGTGGTTAAACCATTCCAAGAGTGACATGAAAGGCAAACAACTATACTGTGATTTCCAAGGATACTTATTTATACTTACAGTCAACTATTACTTTAATGCTATGGCTTAAAGATGGTTCTACTCCATTATAACCAAGACACCTATATGTTCCTTGATCAGTCCTAGACACATTTTCAATCATTAAAATCTCCCCAGTGTGTTCAAATCCTGTAACGTCAGAAGACATAACTGAAGAAGGTAAGAGACATATCAAAAATAAGAATTGTTCTTTCACAGTGTGTACTAGCAGCCGCAGTTAGGCTGTTTCCATTGGTTTCAGTCGTTTAAAAAGAAAGAATATAAGTTGATGCATATCAATACGAAACTGCATTGCGGAATTAATTGGCCCAGTTGTTCAAAACTTTCATTTGTTTTTACGACTTTACAGTTTAACCTTAAAAACTTTTGTTTTTCGAAAAACAGTAACTTATATTAAACAAAATATATATTTAAAGAAGAATTTAGATGTATGAAAGAGATGGGTAGCTAGATTTCGTAGTAAAATTCCTGTCAAGTTTTATCTTTATGCTGTAAGAAGGCACCAAATGACACAGGGTAAGATAAATGTGAGCCCGGAAAGGGGCGCGATTCTGGGAGCCTTCGCTTATAAGGCGAATGCTCTCCCGACTGACCTAACCGACCGTTTACAGTGTTTTCCCCATTTGTGATTAAGTCCGTACCGTGACATATGTATCAGGAAACCAAACTTAATCCTCGGTTTTCTTATTAATTTTGTTACCCGAAATATTGACGGTTATTCACTGGCCGAGAAAGTAGAATTACTTAACTCTCACAAATAACATAAATTTGGAGGTAAACCATATTACGTTGATAGACAGGTATTTTTTTCAATCCAAAAATGGTTATACATTCTACTAGTCACTTCATTGGCAGTTGAAAGGTTACCAACTACCGGTTAAAAGTGAGCCTCATACAGCTGCGCCGTAAATGAATGAAATATTACTAGTTTTTACACCGATAGCATGATTTGCACAAACATGGTAGAGGCCTTACACCAACTATCTAAGTTCTAGGCATTGTGATTACAGACAAGAATATTTAAATTGTTTTCCTTTCGGTTACTATGGCAACCAGAGTTCTGCATGGAAGGGAATTCTTTGAACAAACGTGTTAGGGCTTCATGTCAGGAACACTCCTTTGTCTTCAGCATTGGCCAAGCGGTTTCAGAGGAGATTTTGTTTGAAGCAAATTGTGGACGGACATCCAACGATCCTAAAAGTTCATCATGAGCTCTATGAACGAAAGACAAGTAATAATACGATTAAATAAAACAACCTTGTTACGTGTCGTTGTTACTAGTCCACAATCAAATATATTATATTGTTCCAAAATCCGGTAAGATGTTATGTCTATCCTGGGATTTCATTGGACATTTAAATTATATACTTTAAAGGCAAGTAGTGCCATCTTGGTGTTGTGGTAGCGCGTTTGCCTCAAGATCGCAGGTTTCCGGGTTCGATCCAAACCGTGCCGAAGTAGTGGTAGTGTTATTAGGCAAGACACAGATAATTCCGCACTTGCTCGTTCCAAGTCTATTGTTTTGACAAACGCGTATCATTTATCTTAAAAGGGTATGCATTTAAGTAGCTATAATGTATTAAAATGCTGGATGTTAGATCTGTCAAAAGCAAATTGATCTATTTCATGAATTGAAACTAAAACAGTTTATACGACGTGAAATAATCCAAATACCTAAAATGATTAAGACAAAATATTAGCAAGTTTAATATTAAAGACTAAATTAAATGTAATAACTTTTAAAAGAAACAGAACAACTTATAACATTAAATGCTGTCTAAGACATAGAGAATATTAGGCTACTGTCTTTTGATAACATGTGATATCAGGTGAGGTAGATGCGGTCGAAAAAGGCGAGGCTCTGCCGAGCCTTTTCCGACCGTATCTGCCGAACCTGATATCTTATGTTGTCAAAAGGCAGTTGACTAATATTCTATTTATCATGCAAATCTTGATATTGTATATTTTTGACACTTTTAGGGGCCTAAAATAGAATAAATACGGTATTTATAAAAGAAAATGATTTCAAATTACTACATGTGCCTCGAAAAATAGTTCTACATTTCAAAGGACAAAAAATATAAAAACGACATAAATATAGCTTTATAATTACCTTCATGAGACTATTTATAAATGTTTTTCTGTTCTAATGTAATGATATTGTTTTGCAAACAAAATATTTGCAAAGACACACGCAAGAATTTCCAAGTAAAACACTGACATTTCAAAAATGGCGGCGTGGGCTCAACACCACTGGGGTATTCTAATTGTAAACAAACGAGGAACTTGAGAGTTGATGAGTGAAAAGTGAGCGGTTTAAAGACAGTTTTCAACTTTTGATAGGTAGCTGATAGGTTTCAGGCCATTTCAACCACGCATTAAGAACTTACTGTAAAAATTGGATAGTGATAAAAAAAATGAAAATCAACTTTTTCTCAAATTTTGCGTCAAAATTGCTGTAGATGGATAGCAAATGATCTAACTAAGAAAATGAATACCAACAACCCTATGTTTATTTCAAAAATAAAAATTCTACAGGGGATTTTCAATTTTTATGGTGCCTTGCTGTTCGTTTTAAATCATTCAATTTATCTATTTGGGCTGTATTTTTATGCAATAACTACATCATTAACAATGATTTGTAAACAAAAATACAAAAATGATAGGATAAATGAAATGTTTTGATTACTTTTTCTCTGTGATTGCACTTGAGGAGTCTTGCTTGTTGAACTGGAAGTAGTCCGGCATGTGGGCGTGGTTACAAAGTGTTATCACGTCAGTGACGTGATATCATTATAAAATATCGGACGGGTGTTATCGGTCAGATTTAATGCTAGTTGCATGATAATTTATTTTATCATGCAACTAGCATTAAATCTGACCGATAACACCTGTCCGATATTTTAAAATCATATCACGTCAGTGACGTGGTAACACTTTGAAACCACGTCCACATGCCGGACTACTTCCAGTTCAGCATTCAGGACTCTTTCATTTTTTTAATCACCATCCAATGTTCACAGTAAGTTTTTATTGCGTGATCTATCAAAAGTTGAAAACTGTCTTTAAACCGCTTACTTTTCACTCAGCAACTCTCAAGTTCCTAGCATTTATTACAATTAGAATACCTCAGTGTTGTTTCTGTTGTTGTGCCCGCACCTCCGTTTTTAAAATGTCTGTGTTTTACTTGGCAATTCTTGCGTGTGTCTTTGCAAAAAATTTGTTTGCAAAGTAATATCATAACATCAAACAATAAAACATATATAAATAGTCCCATGAAGCTAGCCTTATCATAAAGCTATGTATATGTCGTTTTTATCTTTTTTGTCCATTGAAATGTAGAACTATTTTTCGATGCACATGTAGTAATTTGAAATCATTTCTTTACAAATACCGTATTTATTCTATTTTAGGCCCCTAAAAATGTAAAACAAAAAAATTGTATGATGATTTCGCATGATAAATAGAATATGAGTCAACTGTTTTTTAACAACAGGTGCTATCAGAGGTGACAGATACGGTCGGAAAAGGCTCGGCGGAGCTTCGCCTTTTCCGACCGCATCTTCCTCACCTGATATCACATTTTACCAAAAAACAGCAGCCTAATATTCTCAATATCTGGAATATGGTACCTGAATAGAAGCAATTCCCCTGGAATGGTGGGTGTAAAAAGGTCTGTAGTTAACAGACAAGTTGTGTTTAGGATCAGAATTTTCCAGATGGACAGAAAGACCAGAGACAATCTTCGAATGATTTGCATTAGATCCACTAGAATCAGCCCGGTAGAGTGGTCGCATACGCCGTTGCTACTCTAGCTTTTTTGAATACTGTATATAACATCTTGTTTGAGCAAATGTATTTTAGTTATACTTCCCTTATAAATAAACAGAAACATGTTTTACTTCTTTGTTAAACCTTTATTGTTATGTTGGATACATTATAGAAGATTCACGTACTAAAATTTACTGTAAAATTTACTATGCCTATTTAGCAAGAAGAGTCTTGAAGAAAATAGTTTTAGGTAAAACGGAAGTTAAAGTTGTTTTGTAACTGAATAACTGTACATTTGGAAAAAAGCCACTATCAGACTGTCATTTCGTCTGTCTGGTTGGATGGAGGGATGGTTTACAAATAGGTAAAACCTAAACCATAGTTTTATGGGTGATGAGTGTGAACCAGGCTAGGTAAATGATCTTGCAGTAAATAACTGAACAAAGAAGACATACAATAATCTAGCCTAAAAGTTTTAGCAATTTCAATAGATGAATCCATTTTTATTTATTTTCAACTTTTACTAGATATATGAGCTTTATGTATTCAGACAATCTGTTTGAATATGATACAGAACTGTAACATTATTCAATAAAATATGTCAGGGCTTTTTCATTTGATCATGATACAATGTCTGCAACAAGAAATTCATGACGACTGAAACAAAAATCACAGTAGAAACTGAATATGCATAGCGTTAAAGAGACGTTGAAGGTCCTGATAAAATCTACGTATATATTTAACATAATTAGTTGACGGTTAGTACATGGTCAATGTAATGTCATAAAGGTTTGAATTTTCTCCTTCAGATTTAGTAAAGTGTTGAGTTATGTATATGAATTACACATAGAAGTTACTTTTGCGACAGTCTGAGAAAGTGCACCATGTTTCTCATCCACGAACAACTTATTCATTCTAGTCATAGAGGCATACAATGTTCTTTACATTCAAACATGTGTAAAAAGGAAGCGAGTTTCATAGATGAGTGGTTAGTTCAAAACAAACTTTAAATAACACCTACAATTTATTTAATGTATTTTTTTAAACAAAATGTTTAATTTTGATAAACCTTTTCAGCTGCCACAAACTTATCTAAAGGGAATATTAAGTTTTCTGCAAATATGTGTTCGTGGTAAATAGTGCTAAATATGCATATGAAATCACATGTGAAATATTGAAGTAAGCTTTTATGCAATAAAAGAAATGATAATAAACGTATTCCTCGAAAACAGGGTCATTTCTGGTCATAAAAAAATAATAATTTAGGGATTAGACCTCCTGCGGATTGAGAAAAAAATTTCTTGAAACTCTCTGAAAAATATATGTTTAAAAATGAATTGTCAAATAAACAGGTTCCAGTATAAATAATTCCTTTAAAATATATCTGTATATTTGAAATTATACGCTACTTAATTCTGAAGCGTTACAAACAGCGTAGCGGTTCCGTTAAATCAAACCAACCAACATTTTCAATTGTTAAGTTGCAAATTGCTGTTGAATTTTGCTTGTTGTGTTAAGTCAAACAATTACTTCTACAATTTATATTTTAAAACATTATTTTAAAATTTCACCAGAAACTACATGTACAGTATAAAATACTTCATTATTCGAAATTTACCTATAATGTATCTATTAATACATGTTTGATTTTCATACACTTTACAGATATTTAAACAAGTCAGCACACATATAAAATAACAGTTTGCCTCGTACAGTATAAAGATGATATCTACCATTTCCAGTGTCATCAAATGTGTTGTCAGGCACTTTAGACCACACTATGTCTGGTTTTGGTACCCCCGTCATTTTACAGAACAGCTGTAGAGATTCTCCTTCATTAATAGTTTGATCTTCGCTCGACGTCTGCAGCTTGGAAGGCACTAAAGACACAAAGATACAGGGGAGGAAATATATCTATTTTATCAGAATCATACGCATGACTGTGAGGTAACGAAAAAAGTATAATTATGACATCAATCAGTTTTAAAATTAAACGGAAGTAAAATACAATTTTGCAATTATGAAATCTGTCAGAGACAAGCGCGTTTATGCAAGTGGAAAAAAGTCTAAATCGAATGAAATATGAAACAGCTACGCTAAAAAGTAGTTTAATGAAATATGTAAATTAGATATACTTTTGGGCACTTCCTTCTACTGGAAGTCAAGATATATTTTGACTCGCATGTTTATAGAATGGTCATCAAAGCTTGTGTTTTCCCGATGGCACAAACCTGTTGCACATAAACAATTCTTATTACAATAGATTGAACCAGGCAGGTAAATTGCAGTGTGAACTCCCCGTAGCAGTAAAATCGTTTGACAGGATGCATTACAACTGCCAACACTTCCACAGAATTTTACCTTTCGTTTCAAAATTAATATACCCGATATATATTAACCATAACTTGCTTTTCATATAATGGTAATAAAAGTGGCGGGTAGTATATTTGTAAACGAAAAAAATTATAACAATCAATAGTAGGAATTCTATCACACATAAATGACGTAAGCTTCAGTTTCTGCAACTTGTTAATACCCAGTCACGGCAACTCAATGTTAATGCGACATTGCATTGTAGGGATCATTGGTCTTTCATGGCCGCCCCTGTACCTCTTAAACCTCTGGAAATATTTTAATATAAATTTGGTCTGATGTTTATATGACACATATCCTAACACCGCCCAACCAAGATCATTACCTTAGTAAGGGGTCATTGGTTTTTCGTGTCCTGCAGAAGGATTTTAAGGTCAAGGTTACACTTAGGGACCATTGATATTTTCGTATCCGCTCCATATATCATCACCCGTAAAAGACTGTTGTGAAACGTGAGTCAAATGTTCATCATATCTTGACGACTTACAGAACAGTATTCAAATATCACCGGGTCAAGTCAAAATATAGGATCAAAGATCATGTAAATTCATTCCTTTGAAGAATTTTCAAGAAAATTAAATCACATGTTCATCTCATCGATATTTTCCAAACTGAGCAGACTTAAGGTGAATGTCATCTTAGTCTAAGATTGTCCTCTAGACATTTCTTCATGCAGCGTGCAGCGTGGGATATAGCTGTCTTTCAGACTGACTTGTTTTTACTAGCGTTGATCTAACCGTAACATTTAAATGTGAATGAATACTAGTATAAAAACTCTATATTATTAAAAGAGTACTATAACAATTTGTAGTACCGTTTTTGTTGTTTGTGATGTTGGAATACAGTCGAGACTTTAAAGTTTGTCTTAGCCCACCCGACAATATGAAACATCGCATACATGTTTTTATGATGATAAATTATTTATAGAATAATATATGGCGGAGCAGGGCCTTTGAGTGATAATCGCCCCGGTAATGGAATAATTGCCAGAGGGCTTTAGCCCGAGGGCAATTATTACATACCCGGGCGATTATCACTCAAAGGCCCTGCTCAGCCATTTCTTTTTCTGTATAATACATGTGTAGTCTCACCATCATCTGAGAGCCACTCTTTAAACTTTTTCATGTCACTCTTAGTTTTTATGACGGTAGATCTATTTCTTTTACTCTCTATTTTACTTTCTTTTTCTGTAATACATGTGTAGTCTCACCATCATCTGAGAGCCACTCTTTAATCTTTTTCATGTCACTCTTAGTTTTCATGAAGGTTGATTTATTTCTTTTACTCTCTATGATGTTTAGAGTTTCTTCTTCCGTAACATGATGACTTGCGGGTTTTTTCTTGCTATTTTGTCGTCTAAATCAATCAACCTATTGGCTAAACACTCTAGCGTACGCTCGGCGTCAGCCATGTTTTTTCCGTTAAATGACGTCACGTTTGCACGTGCACGTTTTCCTAGGGCAATTATGCCATAATAGCCCTGCGCGCGGAGGGCCAAAAGCTGATTATACTTCGGGAGGACGGATAAAGCTTTTTTTCTCTATACTAAAGTGTTACTATATATAGTAACATATGTATTATTCAATTTTATTACATGTTAAAGAAATACAAACGTTCTAGGTACAGACGCACATGGGTGAATACGTATCATTGTTGATGATCATCACAGAGCGTTGTCGAATTATAAACGGAACAACTATTACTTTAAAGTAAGTTAATTGAGTGCAAGGACGACTCAAGAATAAGGATGGCAACGAATATCCGGATATCCGAATATTCGTTCAGCTACCGAATATTCGGATCCGATATAGATATCCGAGTATTCGGTAAAGTCAAGAAAAAATCCCCCAATCCGTTGCACAGGTCAGTTAAATTCTTCAATTACACTTTAACATTACCTTTCACTTCTAAATGCACAGTTTTAATTCTGATAGGATTGGTGTTGATCTGACACATGTACTCCCCACTATCGCTTTGCAAAACATTTCGTATATGTAAATTCCAATCCCGGCGGTATGGTCGTTCTATGCTGAGGCGTTGGTCGTCTATTATTCGATCCTGATTGAGCGACAACAACACTCGTCTAGGATTCAGCCATATGACCTAAACATCGCAAAAATAACATGCTTATCATTATTAATGAATGTATGCAGCAACAACATGAAAATGCGTCAAATTTGAATTTTGAAAGAACTGACAAAACAAAGAAAAAGACAAAACCTTTTGTCCGTTGTGAAGCACGATGAACAGGGGCACGTGCCATATTTCAAAGAAATGTCTTTAGCAAAAGTTCATTTTCGATTTTGAAAACAGCGTCATTTTGCGAATGTTTCTGACGGTAAGGAAATAGAAAGGAAAAGGGCATCAGGGTAGCCGCTATTAGCCTGAAACGAAATTTTCTGACCTTTCCCTCACCAAATACCACGTTCTTACCCCCCCCACCCCCCCGCTTTGGAAGGCTCACAATCGTCCAGTCCTCCACGTTTTATTAATTTCTCCTCAAAAGTTCTACTTGAACTTCAGACTAGATCAAATGACTTAATCATCACTGAAACTGAACTAGAAATATTGTGACAATTGTTAATACAAGTAAAGACAAAAATTAATGAAAAACAAATAGCATGATAACAACATACAGTGATAACATAAAAACATCAAAACATTGACAACTCTGAAATACCGACTCCTCTAGTGAAAAAGATTTATTTAAGAAACCATTATTTGGTCAAAGGCAACTATGTGTTGTAATCAGCAGTTACAGAACCGTATTAAGATCGAGTACTGGTTCAAGTATACTGATTATAAACATGCAAAACACTTGTATCAATTAAGTTAGTTCAAAAACGAAAATGTTCATAACCACAGAAATGTGTTTGACCAATAATGCTATTTCTTACTTTCTTACATTGGTCAAACTACAGAAAAGTCGGCTCAACCTGCCATTTTATGACGTCATCTGCAACTGGAAGACTAGCATAGCATGACAAAATCACTACTAAGTTTAAGTCTTAATAAGGTTGCAGACGTGCGCCATTTAAAACTGCTCGTTCTCAGATTTTGGTTAAAAAATAAGGTTCCGCGAACCGTCTGAAATGACCATATCTCATGAACGAAATATCATCAAATAAAAAGGGTTCAGTATAAATTCCTACGTATTGCTGAATTTTGAATAATAGTTTCTGTCATGAATACGCGGTTCAGAACGAAATATATGTCTTCGAGGCTCCGCCAAACAGTTATCCGAGGTGACAGATATTACCTTTTGAGCCACATGTCTCATAATAGAAATTTTTTTGCATACCATCCTGCACTTTAAAGTATATTTCTAAATGTAAACTTATCGAAATGATGCATTATCATATAAAAACAAACGATATTCAGACGTTGTGTTTGGCAAAGTGACGTCAGAATGTTTATAACGTTACGTCACAAGTAATTCACGAGAGTTGTCTGCCTTAGGAGGGTTGCTAGACCGATTTTTCCGGCATGAGTAAATGGAGTCACTGGAAATGCCGATCCGATATTCAAGAAATTATACGCTACTTTTGAAATCCCAGTATATACTATAAGTAGCGGTGCAGTCAAACAAACTCACCAACATTTTAATAAGATTTTCTCTAATATCTATGCCGATTTTCACTTGTGTTGATTCTAGCATTTACTATTACATTTTATGTTTTGATTTGTATTATTTTGGTGAAATTTTAATTTTTCATCGGAAACTGTAGTTCAGCAAAATTTGTATACATACACTACAACGGGCATGTTCCGCTCAGATGATTAACATTGAGTTTCTGCCCTTTACTCTTTGCATACTTATAGTGTACATAGAGATGTTTGTCTATATTACTTCTCAGCAAACTCTGCGCATTCAATGAAATCTCACAGGGCTTTTTGCTTTGATTTGAAGCAAATTTTATAAAGGTCCGTCCATAAGAGCAATTATGTTAGCTTGAATTTGTGGATGAGACCTCTGAAATCTCACAGGGCGATTACACGGATTCAAGATATTATTTTATCATTTAGTATGCGCTTTGTTGCGTATCGCCTTCTTATGATGTACTTTTAACTGCAGCAATTGGAGACATAGTTCGTTTGCATTACATAAAGGCTGTACTGTTGATTTAAAACTGTTCTTTTTAACATAATCAAACGAAGGAATTGTTTGCTTTTTTGTAAAGCAAAACGTTTGGGCTATAAATACTTGCCTATAAAATAACATTCATTTTTTAAATGGCAGAAATTCAAAAACAGCAAGCACAATCATCAATTTTCAATTTCATTGTAAATTAACAAAGAAAAACGACAAGAAATGTACTAGTATGTGCATTGCAATGGTTTTTCTCCCCGTAATGTTTTTTTGATAAAATCAACAGGTTTGTGGGCAATTTGTTTTCATCTATTTTTCAAAGATTTCTTAATAGCAAGATCTAGTTACAATTTTAGATAAGTTTGATATGTGGTCTACAATGATGTACAACTTGTAAACAGCATGCAAATGCTATATTTACCTTATGAACGCCGAGATTTTCAACAGGGCATGGTAAGATAGCTGTTCTACCTTCAACAACCGTTACAGTCACTTCCTTTGCGTCTAGTTCTGTGTCTGTACCTTTGGCTTAATACAGAGTAAAAACCGTTGTTAAGATGACACGGGTTTTTAACAAATTGTTAAGAAGTAATTTTAGTGCATTCTGTACATTATAGAAAATTAGGTGTCTTTTTATCTACGTGAGGCACACAAACAGCCCCTGATAAATTAATCTGCTAGATTTATGGAATGCCGTTTAAACGACTAGATGTTCGTGTACTAGTCTAAAATAGAATTTCTGTGTAACGAAGTCAGAAAAATTAGTTGAAAAGTAAGAAGTTATTTTTGCACGTGCCTTCTTGAATTTTATAACTTAAAAATCCATGTAATGTTGTTATTTTAGTATTCTTAAATTGATTAGATTTATATGCATGTTTCGTAATTATTCTAAGGTACCGACGTCTTAAATGAAGAACACGTACAATGCAGAGGATGTGCTTTTCTTAAAATTTAACATGGGTTCGTCTCACTTGCACATTTAAAATATTATAACAACCATGTTTCTCTTATTTTGAATTTCTACCAACAATCTTCAGGTATTATGCTTTATTATATATTACTAACATACTGTCTATTTTTTCCCCCAAAATATTTTATGAATTGACACAGTGTGACTTTATGCTATAAGTAATTCTCTTTTTTGAAATACTTTGCAAAATGACATTAGTTTCCAACAGTCAAAACCAGAAGAAACAATCACAAACGTCTTTAATTAAATAGTTTGCAAAAAGACATCATTATGAGCAAACCAGGAGGACTCAATAGTTTGCAAAATTCAACTCAGCAGTCAAATAAGAACTCCGAAAGTCTTCTTAAATAGTTGGGGGGGGGGGGGTTTGGGGGGGCGAGCCGGGAAAAAAGACTCCAGTTTTCAACAGTCAAACCGGAAGAAAGCATCACAAAAGTATTCTAGAGATGTTTTGGTCTGGTATCTGGCTAGTATGAATTTTCAGTTGTCTAATTGTTAAAGCCATCTATTTAAGAGCTGTTTGATTTAACAATAACTTCCATTCAGCTTCATTCAGCTACATTATGCGATGAGTTAGTGTCATTGCCGTGGAGTTGATTTTAAGAAGCACTCCTATTCATTGCATTTATTATACAGGGTACCGTACAAATGACCACGAGCTATAGGCAGGTCAATGTTAAACCATTCATGTTCAATGTAAAACCATTTGTGTTAAAATAAGAATTGAAATAAACATATGTCAAGTCCAAGTAAACAATTTTTCGTCCAGGAAAAATCAACAACAAACAAAACCGTAGAATCTTGTACAATAAATAGAAACAACTAATTTTATAGAAAGAAATATGTGTATACATGTATAAGCGAAATATTTTTTCCATCTTTTTACCATTTGTTTGAAATACAATGTTTATGTATTTACCTTTAAGAAATACCTCCGCCGAACAAAAAATCAGAAAAACAGTCCTATACATTATCTGTCCTATAGTTAATACACGCCGAGTTACATCTGTACTTCTGTTTGGAAGTACATTTATACGCAGTTTTTTTTCTGAACGATGTCACGTGTCTACACTTGTAAATTTAGTTACAGTTTAAATGTACATTTATTTCAGCAGAAGCAAACATTTTTGTTAGGTTAATTCTGATTGGCTTGATATGTCTGCTTCATGATAGTGTTGAATAATACACTTTAACTGCATTTTATTCATTAACAAATGTTTGAATGTCATATAAGTTTTTAAGATGTTTGTATTTTGTTTAACAATTTGCTACTTTCCAAACTGGAAGTACTTTTAACTGATATACAATGTATTAAGATTAAGAGTTAACATTTTAAGTAACTCTAAACAAATTAAATAAACATTGCATTGTTGGCAGGTACTATAGAACTATTATATGGATGCTGGGAATTATATATTGTCATTATGTATTCATCCCAAAGTTGAAATATGCTGCAGTCTTTTTATGAGACGGATAAATTCTGAGCGCTAATATGGCCCAATTTTGTTAAACATCCTTTGCAGAATTCATGAAAAATAAATCCTACAATTTTCAAATCAGGTGCGTATATCTCAAGTCCAAACGGACTAGAAGAAGGTTTAATTTTTGAATCTTCAAAAAGCAAGACAAAAATGGGGGATAAACGGTTCAGTGGTTCATGTCCAATTATTTCCCCTAATCGTTAGCTTATGAACTTGTAATGGATGCACAAAATTCAGATAAGTAAAATGTTAAAATCTCGATCCCATGACAATTCACTAGATATCCCGAATGAAAGGACGACATTTATAACGGGCACAAAAAACAAGGGTTCACCGAAAGTGTTATTAGTGATACATTGGATAATGAAGAGATAAAGGCGAAAGGTAAACAATGTACTAATAAGGTGACCTTTAACAGACGTAATGATTTAATGTAATTATGTTGCTGTATGTTCAACGCAATAGACACACTCCCTTAGATAATATTAATTTACTTAATTTCCTTATCTGAATTCTAATGAAAAAATTGATTGTTTTATAGCTGCGAATTATAAGTTTACCACAGTCTTATATTTGACCGATTAATTTGTGACCAAACCAGAGTCTAATTATTTTCCTAATCATAAAACAAGAGTCAAATTTGCTTGAGAGATAGACCGTTTGTATTAAGGTCTGCGTCAAAACAATTCACTTTCTTTCGCTTCCTTTTTCATTGAACACCCCACAATGTGCACGATGATAATTCCCGGGTTCCGGCACCAAACAATGTGGCAGATTTCCAGTAATCTTTTATTTTTACCACATCGGAACTGAATTATAACAAACGAGAAGATCGAGTATTCACAAATTACTGCTTTTTATATGTTTTCAATTTGCATCCGTGTCTAATACGAATAGTCATATATCAAAAAGCATATTTTGAGCAAAAAAGTTAGCTAACTTTTTGTTGCATTGTCAAAAGTTGCATCGAATCTGAAAAAAATATAAATTTTTCGAAAATGACTTTTACATTCAATTTTTACTTTTCTTCATAGAAATTTTGAAAACAAGTTATTTTCTTTATACTTAGGGAACCGTGTCACATATTTTGAATATCTTCTTTAAGCAGGACATATTCTACATCATAGGTTTTTTACACTTTTTTATTCCCTTATATTACGTAATTCAAATTAACAAATCAAGGTAAAGAAAATTACTGACACGGTTCCCTCAGCAATAGAATAATTTTTCAGATTTTTCAAACTTCGTGTTAATTAGGCTTCAATTAAAAAGTTATCCATTTTCAAAGTTTGCCAACTGAGTATTCAATCAAAGCGTCAAATGCTGCTTTTATAATCAAAGAGTCTTTTCAGTGCATTAAAGGTCCATTACCTACACTAAACCGCATTTTCTTTTAAATCTGGAATTGTAACAGGGAACTAAATTTTGAAACTAGCTTCTGTTTCTCCCTGTTACAATTCCAGACTTAAAAGAAAATTCGATTTGGTTTTCGTAATGGACTTTTACGATTTAAGCTTCCAGTTAAAAAGAAATTATTTGAAAAATAGCTTTTTGACTACACTGTTGTTTCTTGTATAATACTGATATGAAGAGTTTGTTGTTGTATTGATTAAACGCAGATTTTAATAGGGAGATATGTTTGAATTGTTTTGTTTAATTTATCGGAGAACTTCAACACTGCTTCAGCTGAAGTAAGTGTTACTGTGCAATACACGGAATATAATAGAAAGTTGTAACGATAAAGAATCACTCTTGTTCCTACGATGAAAAGTCGATTAAGCGGCGAGAAAATAAATCTACCATTGAGATGTAGATAAGGAAGTCCCACCCTCGGTTAGAGGTGTTGTTTGGGACGTATTTCGGTCCTCGTGTGTGATTTCCTTACAACTTAAGATTACAAATGTTCTGCTTTAGCTTATGCGTTTAAAGGAACAGTCTAGTACTGCTGCCGGAAATTTGTATGTTTGCAGATTTGGATTTATTGAAACGCAAAAAATCGGTTTGGTAGCATTTCTTAAGGTTTGGTAGCATTTCTTAAGGTGTGGTAGCATTTCTTAAGCTTTGGTAGCTTTTCTTAAGGTGTGGTAGCATGTCTAAAGGTTCTTAAACAACGTATTTAGTTGATAACCAGAGAAAACGGTGTCTTTATTTCATATTGTTAGTTAATAAAATGATGATAGTCTAGAATGTGCTCTAGAATTACCTCATATACGAGTCCTGTATTTCAAGTATTAAATTTCTCATTTAATTTCATTTCATATTATATTTCTGGTACACTGAAGTTTTAATTAAATATTCTTAAGAGAAATATCGCAACTTCAGTATTTTAGAAGTAGGTAGATAATATATTTTGTATAAGGTTTATATCAAATGTTTCAACCATAATTATTTCTGAGATACAATGAGAACATACAAACAGATACATGCATATGTAATATCATTTTACATACAAATTGTATTAAATTAGATATCTTGTAAAATGAATATCACAAGTTGCTTCAATCTTATCATATCAAACTCTCAAAAGCTTAGATATTTGGTATGTACTAGTAGCATTGTGTAGGAGTCATCTACCGTGATTTTAAAAATCAAGAAAACAGACCCCGCCCAAGTGTAAATCGATTTATATAGAGCTATGTAGGGAAATATTTAAAGGGATATACCCTATAACTGATGCCAAACTAATTAACCCTCAAACATAAATAATATAATATTTGGAAGTATTATAACTTAACCTAAAAGTTTCAGCTATGCATTCCAGTCAGTATCGATAAAATCAGCGTTTTCAAATAGTTATGTTGCTGTAAACCAATTGAATCTATGTAGAGTTGTTGTTGTACAATTAATGAGAGGATGCGATTTATTGCAGATTGTCCATGTTAATTGTGGTAAAACGAGGCATTTTTACGCGATAGGTTCTTCTTTGTAATCGCATTTTTTTATCATTTTACGTTCACTGAACACATAATCTATGTTTCAAATATATAATCCGCTAGATGTAGGGTGTCGCTTTAAAACTCTTTTCCAACACAAAATACACAAATCTTAGATTTAATTACAAAACTCGGAATTCAACATAAAAAACAACGATTTTTTTGTAACTTGCCAACGCATCTATCATCGAAAGTGCTCGGATTGACTAGTTGTCATTTAGTGTCTTTAAAGATATGCCGAAACACTTAAATACGCCTTTATACGTTTAGGTATAAAACTGAAACTTATCAGCAAATTAACTTTACAGAGGCACTTGTAGATGGCTTTTTGAAATATGACAACATATTTTATGCTATAAATACGTTGTAATTGTTGTATTTTATGTAAATGCGTGTTTCGAAAATGGTACGAAAATGTCCGCATTTTGCTGAAGTCGGTTCGAACCTGGGTACGAATAACTGTAAGAAATCACTTAGATCAACATGTCTTAAATACGATTTTTAAATGTAGACAGAAATGCAATAATCTAAAGGGAAAATCAAATTCATTTCTCTGGATCATGCTGTCATTTACAAAAAAAACCAGATATTAACTCAATATAAATACAAATAGGATTTATTGTATTGTACCTAAAACTTTCAAACTTTACTAGATTTTTTTGCTACACTACATTTTGGCGGGTACATTCATACATACATTAATTGTATAGTATCATCATCATCATCATCATCATCATCGTCATCATCATCATTATCATTACTTGTTACGAAATACTACTAGAGTATATGTTAAATATTAAAGATAATAGCCTGCTATTAAAACATTCAGTTGTTGCTTTAGACAAGTTATGAAAATTTAAAACAGTATGGTAGAAAGGCTGGTAATAACTAGGGGTGCGCAATAGACTCAGTATATTGCAATTCGCAGTAGTTTGGAAGCACTCATGGGGATAGTTAATGTAAGCTGCAAGTACTTGTTCTACAATAGGTATTTACTGAATCAATTTATAACAAATGATTGGTTTATCAATTTTTAGCTTTTCTTTGAAAAACAGAAGAGCCATTGTCATAACCTTCTTGACGTCAGTCGGCACTGTCGTCTTGAATCTGGTTAAGCTTTCTTAAAATTCACTTTCTCGGTAACCATTAAAGCCTTGAAACTTCAGACAATTGCTTGGCATCATACAATGGCATCTGTGGCCGAGTGCTTAAGGTCACTGACTGATATTTACTTGTCCCTCACCGCTGTAGGTTCGTGCCCTACTTGGGTCGATTTTTTTTTTATCTCTGGGAGCTATCTAGGTTCTACCCAGGTGCCCGCTCGTGACTGAAATAATGCCAGAATTGGCACCCAGGGTCTTCCTCCTCCATGAAAGCTGGAAGTTGCAATATGACCTTAGCTGTTGAGTGCAACTTAAAATCCGAATCAATCAATTGGCATTATACAATCAACCCTATGGGCATATCCCATAACTTTTGAATGACATTAGAAGTTGTTCAAACTATGAATTTTTTGTTCAGTTTTGTCAAAACCCATTTCTCAGTTACCATTCACAGCTTAACACTACATCGGGTAGTTGAACATAGTCACTGAATGCAAAATGTAAGCACATGGGTTCCTATCCAAAAAGTAAAGTTTAAGTTTACACAAATGGTTAAAGGTCAAAATTTGTGGACAGTTGTGTCTCTAGTTTATAACTTTACTCGTGCAAAGGTTGTCCTGATATTTACACATGTATGTGTACAATCTATGTTGTCCTGATATTTACACATGTATGTGTGCAGACTGTGTTGTTCAGAGACAATCGATCCTCTAGCACTTTCAGTCCTTTGATAACCTATGTAAGAAAACCATTAAAATTCTTCTTCAGACCACAAGGCATACAGCTCAGATATTTGACAGATGACTTTGCCTGATGTTCCTCTACCAAGATTGCTCGAATTACAGCTGTTTCCGCCCTTGGGTCCCTTGATCACTTGATTGTCTTTCTTGTTTTTTTAAGCTATAGCAATATAATATGGAAAGAGAAAATCAACACACTTAAAGTGTAAACATGTATCGACATGCTTCGGTCTTAAAGCCTTCTTCAGAATAAATGTATAAAAACAAATACGACGTCTCAACCGTGAGACGGACGCGAACGTCAACATGCAAAATAGTGCATAAAAGTTTTGAAATTTTTTAGAATATCAAAGGACGCAGCGGTTTTAATTACAAAATATCATTAATTACATGGTCTAGTTTTTAATTAAACCAACATAGCCATATTTGATAGAAAATACACAAAGATGTTACAATAATTTCTAAACTAGATACAAAATGCTGGGTGTTCAGACTATCCGGGGGTCTCGTTTATAGTTTATGTATCCTATAGCCTTTCCATATCAGTATTTACAGCATCTATAGTAATGGAATTTAAACTATACTGTATGGATAGTTTTCCTTGCACTTATATAGGCTGACCATGATTTTTTCTGTTTTTGAAGCTACATTTATTTTATAATTCTAGACCATGCATACATCTGTGCATGAACATTAAACTACTTGTCTACCTTCTTCTTGCTTTTAAAGCTACAGTTATAACATTTCAACTGTCTTTTGTGCTTGGTCAAGGTACGGTTTAAACGGCCATAGAAATAAATTCAAATATATTTGCGTTTACTATACTGTTGCCTTCTTTGCACAGGACTTACATTTAATTCTTGAGCGCGCTGTAAATTGCAAAGTCATGTAATACATTAACATCTTAGCAACTAATAACCAATAATGTTGAGCATTAACTATTAATTTAATTTCGCTACACGTAAAACAAATCTAATACTTAAATGTTTAGTGTTTTAGGTAGCAGAGGAGTGTGTTTTTGAGAAATCTCGAGAAACACCAGCTGAGCTGATTTTCAGTATTGGTAACTTAATTACGTAAAGTCCTCATTTATGTTTCATTTGCTGCTTTTACCTTAGTAACGGTATGTAATTGCAAAAAAGGAAACCAGTAAGATAACATATCAGTCTAGAAAGGAGCTGCTATATTAGTTGCGACAAATCCTTTGAGTTTGCACAGTTGTTTTCTCTGATTAATCTATTAAAACGAGTAAGTATACATTTTTACACATTGCACTGGAGAGACCTATTCCTCTAACTTTATATTACAACAAAACATAGCATTCGTTGATTAGCTAAGATTTACATAATAATGCAGATCGGATTTCTTTGATTTATGACATTTATGCGGCGCCTAAAGATGCAAACATATTGATTAGTTGATCTAAGACTACATGTAAGTAAAAGAATATCGGTGATTTATACACCATGTAAAATAGCATATTGATTATTTCTAAACTATGCAACATCATTTTGAGTCAAAATAAAAAAAATATTTTTAAGCGGATGATTCTCATAAAAGTGTGTAATATTTTGTATTAACTATGTTATCATTTGATAGCCCTTCGTGGGGTATTTACTATTGTTATAATTTGCTAACTCGTAGAGCACCGTTTTGTGCCTTTAACAGGGGAATTGCTTTACCAGATCTACAAATAACAATGTTGACAATGGTTTATTTTAAGGGAACTCAGCAGATAAATAATGGATTCAAGTTCAAGGACAACATACCTCTTAATTGTTGACAATTGTTTGTGTTTTTGATTTTATGTAAAGTCATTATTGTAATAAAACGAAAATTCGTTGAATTGGGATCCCGATTAGGACCACAAATATGTTTACGGATTATTACATCACTTGTGCAAAATTGAATTAAGCAATAGAGGCTAGAATTTTCATTTTTATACCGATTTTACAGGGAAAACAGAGTACAACAACCCAACCCAATACAGCGTTCTAATTTCGGTGAGTATGAATGCCAGTTTCGTTTTAGCAATTTTGGCTAAGAGTAATATGATTATTGATTTGACCAGATTAAATTGCATTCGTTTCTCTATTTTTTAGTTTCTATAAACAGAATATAGGAAAAACCGGCCCATCCAACTGGGGGAATTATTTCTTACAGTATCATTTTTTCTTTTGAAAACTATTAGCTTTAAATAAAATTCTGACGACAGTTTCAAATAAAAGGGGTATTTTAAATTGTAAGGGACCATAAGAATATTATTAATGTGACACAATCCAATAAAATACTAATTATTCAAAGTCACTGTATAAGAGAAAACAGCCCAATCAAAACTAGAGGCCTCATTTTTAAATGAATTGTTTCCATTTTGTGAATTTCAAATAACACCCATATGATGATTATTTGTCCCACATGAAATGTTATTCTGACAATTTGTTTTAGAGGAAAACACTTTTGAATTTTCGTGTAGAATATATAAGAAAACGGCCATAACTTTAGATTTTTCTTGGCCATCCAAATGGAACTTGGCGGACCGCAAGTTCTTGTAGCAGCTACCACTTCCACAATGTCTCATTCAAATATCCACAACTATGTCTAGAATATGGATCCGGACGGACGGACAGACAAAGACGTAAGGACGGACACGCCAAAATATCCCTCCGCATTCGGCGGGGGATAAAACCCAAATAACTATGTACATGATACTTACCATTGTTTATGAAACTATTAACTACACAATAACTGATGTGTCCGCTTTAAATCAATTAAGGATTGAACTTGAAGGCAAAACTCGCTTAGAAAAAAAAGAGTATTCAATTTGTTTATAACTTTGAAAAATTTATAAGATTTAAAGTGCCAAGGCTAACATATAAATATAATATTAAATGCTGCGCTCTTTCTTTTAAGAGGCCTATAATCCTGAAGAAATGAATGATAATCGCTGAAATTGTAAATCTGATGCGTTTCGCATTAATTATCACAATTATCGGCAACTTGACTTCATTTGCACCTGACCTCTATCCTAAATGTTCGTGTAACAAGAAATATTCAAAACTTTCTTTCAAAATTTTACTCTTTGGGCATTAGTTGTTCTTATTGTTTGTTTCTGTGTACATTTTGTACGATACAAGGACTTTTTAACACAGATCAAATTTACAATACTAGAAGTGAGCGTTTTGCCGTACACACCACCAGCTAAATGCCATGCAAATTGTCATCACTTCGAAATTTGCGTCACATTTATCTTAAAAAGTAGTGCAAATAATGTATTATGTGCAATGGGGGACAGGTGTTATGAATTACAAATGCATACGTATTGAAGAAATATATAGGTAAAATTCGCTATTTGTGTGCGTTTCATGTTTATATTATGGTTGATTGTTGTAGATTTCACGCATGAATGAATTCGTAACGGGTATCAATGTGACAGGTTAAATGTATGCTACACTACTTTAGTAATAGTTTTCTGCTTTGAAATGTTATAAAGAAGAAAATTAATGACGATCTCATTTGAAACAGTTACGAATATCGAATTGGATCTATACCTTGATTTTCTTATCCGCATAGAATACAATAACAAATGACCACGTGATTTAAGCCCTGACCACAATAACAAAACACGAAGGTATAGGGGTTACCAAAGTAATGTGTGAACGAAATCATTTCAACATCTGAACAATAGTGTCAAAGCAAATAGTTCTAACACGTAGCCATGTACGGAACACAGACCTCGCTCCTTGACGGCCACGTTCTTTGACAAACATAGTGGGTCCACTGAATTTTAACTATTTTTTTGCAATATACAGTATTGGTAGAGGACTTACACAGTATCAGTGATGTGATATTTGATTGAAATGTACTGTTGATAATGTTGTTTAAAGTAATACAGACGACTAACGGCGCCCGGGGAGAACACATGTAAACCTTAATAGCCTATCATGAGCATATTTTGCTACGATGAGCTTTAAACTGACAGCACTGGTCATGATTCTATAAAATGTTTTAACTCAGATCTAAAGGACACTGAAAATTGAAGCTAAAATTAAAGGCGAAACAAGAGCCATGTTACACATGGTTAATCCCCCCGCCGGGAAGAAGTTACCTGAAGGTTGAACTTTCGTACATTTAACTTGGTGAGAGGAAATCCTTATAAAGCCGTATAGTTATGGTCATGCTGAGTACAGTTTTCAAGTAAGTGGAAAAAGAATAAGGCAATGAAGAGAAGGTTTGCAAAATTATATTAATGTTCATTATCAGTACAGGTATGATATTTTTCTATTTGACTAAAAGTAGGCAAGGTAGAGTTATTGTTCTTGACACTGCACTTCCTACCAATGTGCTATGTCAGTGTATTAAGTTTGAAGAAAATCCCTCAAGTACTTTTGGAGTTATGCTCGGGAAATTTTTTCAAGTAAATCTGATAAAGGGCAATAACTCTAAAAGTAGGCAAGGTAGAGTTATTGTTCTTGCACACTGCACTTCCTACCAATGTGCTATGTCAGTGCATTAGTTTGAAGTAAATCCCTCAAGTACTTTTGGAGTTATGCTCTGGAAATTTTTTTTCAAGTAAATCTGATAAAGGGGAATAACTCTAAAAATAGGCAAGGTAGAGTTATTGTTCTTGTACACTGCACTTTCTACCAATGTGCTATGTCAGTGTATTAAGTTTGAAGTAAATCCCTCAAGTACTTTTGGAGTTATGCTTCGGACAAGTAAATCTGATAAAGGGGAATAACTCTAAAAGTAGGCAAGGTAGAGTTATTGTCCTTGCACACTGCACTTTCTACTAATGTGCTATGTCAGTGTATTAAGTTTGAAGAAAATCCCTCAAGTACTTTTGGAGTTATGCTTCGGACAAGTAAATCTGATAAAGGGGAATAACTCTAAAAGTAGGCAAGGTAGAGTTATTGTTCTTGCACACTGCACTTCCTACCAATGTGCTACATCAGTGTATTAAGTTTGAAGTAAATCCCTCCAGTTCTTTTGGAGTTATGCTCTGGACAAAACTTTTCAAGTAAATCTGATAAAGGGGAGTAACTCTAAAAGTAGGCATGGTAGAGTTATTGTTCTTGCACACTGCACTTCCTACCAATGTGCTATGTCAGTGTATTAAGTTTGAAGAAAATCCCTCAAGTACTTTTGGAGTTATGCTTCGGACAAAGTTTTTCAAGTAAATCTGATAAAGAGGAATAACTCTAAAAGTAGGCAAGGTAGAGTTAATGTTCTTACACACTGCACTTCCTACCAATGTGCTTTGTCAGTGTATTAAGTTTGAAGAAAATCCCTCAAGTACTTTTGGAGTTATGCTCCGGACAAAGTTGGGACGGACGGACGGACGGATGGACGGACGGAGACTACTGTAAAACAGGTTTTATTCGCGATCGTTTAATTTTCGCTAATATTCGCGATTTCAGTACCTCGCGAATTCAAGAATGTCGTGAAAAATTCCTTATCCGAATTAAATTTCATCCGAATTTGCGGTACTTACAAACGTACCTTTTGTATGTTATGAAGTTAACTGACCGTACCTTGACGTATGCAATGTAGATGTTTCACCCCTTTACTCCCAATTCGTTTTGTGTGTCCAATTTTCGAAAACGTAAATAAACAACATGGCAGGTTGTGAATTGATCATTGTCTAAGCGTCTATTTTACACAGATGTGTTAAAACAATTACGGATGACAGGTGTCAATAAGGCTTTTACAAGCTGATCTCTTTGTTTGTTTGACAGTAACTTGTAAACCGTGTGAATTAAAATTGGTTTGCACATCTTTGGTTGTTGGCTTACCTGAACTTTAATCATTCAGTTACAAACCTGTTATAGTTCGTGCATGTCAGACGAGTGATACTGTTGTAGTACGAGTGATTAATTCAACAAACATACAAGTAAGATTATACATTGTTTACAGGGAACGGCAATTTCGGCTTTGGGTTAATTTATACGACGCAAATGTATTCTAAGATAAAAACCAAGGTTATCAAATGAAGACGTCACTTTCGATTCTCAGGATGTTGAACTTCGCGAATTCAAAAACACGCGAATTAATAAAAACGTCAAAATTAGACAAAAATCGCGAAATTTCGGTGTCGCGAAATTAAAGTGTTTTACAGTATTTCTAATATCCCCTTCGCCTTCGGCGGGGGAATAACAAGCGTCAGCAAGGAAAATTTCTTACAGAACAAAAGATACCGTAGTAAGTAATACTTTACGTGAAGAACTATATCTTTAATTATAACTGAAGTAAGACTAAGTATCTATTGCTGAAATGAAGTTCAGAATATCTAAACTAAGCTCGACTATTTATAAGCAAAATTGATTTAACGGTACTGCAACAGCAAGCGGAAGGAAGAACTTGAAAAGGTAAAGAATTGGATGTTTTATTTGCTGTTGCCTGCTTTGGGGGTATGCTAAGCAATAAGATTATGTTCTCGACTGGTAAATGTCATCTATCCTTAAATTAAGAAATGAGTGATCCAATGACCATAATGTTTAACTATTCTGAAACTGTATTGAATTATATTCGTTCATGTGTGCTCAGAAGTGTGTAATTTCCTTATATTGTACTATATACCTTTTTTATAGAAAAGTTGATCAAGATGAGGCTGTTGGAAATTACTGTTGTTTGTCTTAGTGCGTGTACCATTATAATACAGGCATGTAAGTATATATGATAAGCCACAATCCTTGCAATTAGCGTCAAATCTATCCTCAGTATCAATACGGCTTGATATTCCTGTTTAATGTAGTTGTTTCCGTTAAGACGATATGTTATTTTGGTAACGAATGCACTTAGTATGAAACATATTAATCACAATGTTTCACTGGATATCAGTTTGGACTACCTTTATAGAAGACTGATAATGAATCTATTATTTATTTTTCGAAGAAGAGTTAAAATATTTTTAGCGTTATGTTTTGAAAGATAACAAATTGACTTTGAATAAGGTAAAGGTTGAAACATAATGAAGTCATTAAAAGGTTTGCCATGTGAAAAATTCTGAAATGAGCAAAACTAAGTAAATATAAATTGTATCTATTCTTGTACAGAATGACTCCCTATGTCCTGTAGATAAATTCAACTACTAGTAAGTCACAAGTCTCTAGCATGGCACTAACGAATATAGGTGCATACTATTCTTACATTTGTTCCATATAACAAGCTTACATTTTCCAAATCTTACATTTTTACCATATAACAAGCTTACATTAGCATGTTTCAAATCTTACATTTGTACCATATACCAAACTTACGTTAGCATGTTTCAAATCTTACATTTTTACCATATAACAAGCTTACATTAGCATGTTTCAAATCTTACATTTGTACCATATAACAAACTTACGTTCGCATGTTTCAATCTTACGTACACGTGTTTGAAAGTTATATGAATAGATAGAAATATTTAGAAGAAAAGTGTAACGCAAGACATTTATACATCCAAATACGTTTCTGCTGTGAATTCATATTGAAATGGCTTTAAACTGACTTTGATATGTTTCTATTTAAAGATATTTACGGAACCCCTTTTTAACGCTTCAATCAACGCCACTTTATAACTTTGCAGCCACTGGAGTGCTATTGCAGCCAGACTTTGTAAGTACCTGGTACGAAATGATAGCTCAGGCTAACTTTGTCACGACAAGGATTTCTGTTGCCCATGGCCTAGGAGAAACACCGCTACTTGTGGATGTGCAGGTCAAGGTCAAAACTGGATATAATGCTGAATTTATTTTCCCAGGTTCAGGTAAATTTTTATCGTTATACTAGTTGCATTATGACTTAAGATGCTTTTATTTGAATTTGTTGCGATATATATTTCTGATTATACAGAATCATGCATCAAAGCAGGACTTTGTCGGATAGACCGTTTCTCATGCGGAACTATCATAGCAGTGAACTTTTGAAGTTTGAAGGGAAAACATACACAAACCCAGTTGACAAAGCAATCATCTTAAACAAGCAATTTCAGTCAGCTTTTTTCAAAGCCAAAACATCTTAGTGATTTAAATATTTTTGAAAATGAACAGTAGTTGAAGGTGTCCAGTCAAAATCTGCACCAGTCATGTCAGGGGTTCCCCAGGGCTCTGTGCTGGGTCAGTCTCTCTCTTTTTATGTTATATTAATGACCTTCCAGATTCTGTCAAAAGTAAAGCCCGACTTTTGCAGACGACACAATCGTGTACTTAACAATAAATGTTACATCTGACTCTGAAATATTACAAAGCGACTTTCAAAATTTAGATCTTTGGGAAAATAAATGGTCAATGGATTTTCATCCTGATACTCGAAATGTGAAGTAATTAGAATATCAAAAAAGAAAATTTCAATCACATTTCCTTACAAACTACATGATACTGAATTACATTCAACAAAAAATGCTAAATACCTTGGTGTTTCAATCAGTGAAGACTTTAGTTGGACAAAAACATGTAGAAAATACGTCATCTAAAGGTAGAAACACGCTCAGATTTATTAAAAGAAACATTCAATCTAATAGTAGAAAACTAAAAGAAAAAGCTTAAAAAACAAACTTTATGTCCGCCCGCAACTTGAATATAGTTGCACTGTTAGGCATCCGTGGCAGAAAAACATGAACTATGAAATGCAGCAGCACGGTATTTTTTAATGATTATTTTTATTATAGCAGCGTTACATCCATGCTTGAAACTCAAAAATGGCCAACTCTTGAACAAAGACGAATAAATGCCTCTCTGATAATGCTTTATTAAATACATAACAATCTTGTCATCGTAGACCATAACCACCTAACACTCTCTAGAAAACTTAACTTCTTCATACCATTCTCACGCACTCAATATAATATGAACCCCTTTTCCCCACGTACCACCAGATACTGGAATCTACCCTATAACATCAAGGCCAGTGCAAAAAAAAAAAAAAAAAAAAAAAAAAAAAAAAAAAAAAAAAAAAAAAAAAAAAAAAAAAAAAAAAAAAAAAAAAAAAAAAAAAAAAAAAAAAAAAAAAAAAAAAAAAAAAAAAAAAAAAAAAAAAAAAAAAAAAAAAAAAAAAAAAAAAAAAAAAAAAAAAAAAAAAAAAAAAAAAAAAAAAAAAAAAAAAAAAAAAAAAAAAAAAAAAAAAAAAAAAAAAAAAAAAAAAAAAAAGGAGGGGGGGGGGGGGGAAAAAAAAAAAAAAAAAAAAGAAAAAAAAAAGTGGGTTTGTGTTTAAAATTAAATTTTTTTTTTTTTTTAAAAAAAAAAAAAAAAAAAAAAAAAAAAAAAAAAAAAAAAAAAAAAAAAAAAAAAAAAAAAAAAAAAAAAAAAAAAAAAAAAAAAAAAAAAAAAAAAAAAAAAAAAAAAAAAAAAAAAAAAAAAAAAAAAAAAAAAAAAAAAAAAAAAAAAAAAAAAAAAATTTTGGGGGGGGGGGGAAGAAAAAAAAAAAAAAAAAAGGGGGGGCCGAAACAGACCGGGGGGGGGAAAAAAAAAAAAATTTTTTTCCCGTGGGATTTAAAAACTGCCCATCACAGAGTCCTCAAGCCTTCAGTACTTCGCAGATACTCTCGTCTCATACATGTATACTGTTTTTATTTTTAACCAAGTTTTAACTGTATCCTACATAACCACTGTGCTACACATGGTGAATTTTATAACGTTTGATTGTACTAATAGTCCGCGACCTCCAGTTTTAATCAGTAATTGATTGTTGGAGTAACATTATAGATGTATATGTAGCAGTGTGGAATCACATGTTGGGCTTAATGTCGTCTCGACTCTATTTTATAATATTCACGGCTTATCTCAACAAAAGAACATAATTGTAAAATATTTATCTTTTCTGTTTTATCCAATGTCATAATTAATCGTACAAACGTTAGACGACGTTACACATATTATTCACGCCAGTAGTAGAAGCGACTGATTATGTCGAAGCATTATGCATGCACAAACCATGACGTCACTGCAAGTGCGCCACGGCCATCTTAAATAAATTTAAATAACCTTAAATAAACATTATTCGAGTGATTTCATTGGACTAGATATTATCAATTTGTTATTAAGCTTCATCCATTTTACATTGAAATGTTTTACAATTACCTTCAGTGTATTTACGGCAAAACGATTCATCATATAATAAACACAGTAAAGATCGCACAGATGTATTGTGTCATCATGTTTATGACTTATTTAAAAAATCATGAAATACGATATCTTTAAAACTTGTCAAATTATCTGAAAATAAAACACCATCCAATGTTTTCCAAGACCTTTAAAGAAGTTCGCCATCGACAGAAGCGAAAGACTCGTTGGATGGAGATGTACCGTGTGTATTTCCGCAGCTATGCTTTGTCACAATGTTAAAGCTGCTCGCTCTCAGATTTGGTAAAAAAATAAAGTTATTCAAACTGGATATATATTATGTATTCTAGAACTTGTAGTCATATAAAAATGCTCCACTATAAATTCCTGTCACGTATATCTCTAAATTTCAAATAATATGGTACCAAACTGAAAAGCGTTGCAAACGGTTTTGAAATTCCAATATAAACATATAGTGTAGCTAAGTGCCGTGTAACCGACATTTTTCCATCGATTTTTGCAAATTCCTACCTAGATTTTTGCATTTAATTTGATTCTAGCCTTTTACTTTATATTTATGTATACGTATGTCATTTGTTTTAAAAATATTGTTTTAACGGTAACTGAAAGCGAGCAGCTTTTATTCTTCCTTTTATTAAATTTTGCCATTATATCCAACGTAGTTAACATTAGTTCAAACATCCTGTTATACTATTCCAAGATATGCATAAGTACTATTATCGTGGTCTCTTGCTCTCGACTCGGTTACACGTCTATCCATGTTGTCGTTTTGTATTCTAGTAACAAATGTCTTTTCGCATACTTATAAAAGTTATTTTGTTCAAACGGAGACTGATACTTCCTCGGTCAGTTATGTTAAATATCCACCACAACGAATTCTCAATCCTGATTAATCAATGCAAGGCTATAGTGAAACTGGAGTTGATCCACTTTACCGGAAGATAACTTTACCGGAAGATAACGGCATGTTTGACCGATACCGGTGTTTGATACTTGCCGAACAATAAAGCTGTCCATTATTGTCTATACGTTATACATCGCTTATCATTTCGCAGTGCACTGTCCGTTTTGCTTGATTTTAATATTTGCCTGTTTTCATATTATCATAATAACAATGTATGTATATAATAATTTGTACATGTGGGTTTATGTTGTACTTAATTGTCGGACACTTGAATACAAACAGGTAACCCGTGAACACCTCGGATATATGCACGGTTGTATATCTCCTGCACAGGAAGAAATTGATATTTTACAAAATCTCTGTGATTCTATAAAATCAGTTTTGGTTAAAATTCAAATGAGAAAGGAAAATGTAACATGTATAAGTAATATCCTTCAAGGCTTGAAATATTGCAATAAATGTATATACAAAGTACACTTTTTACTGACGGAAAATGCTGGTTACTTTTCCTGTGAGAGTTGGTAAGGTTGGTTTAGAAGGTTGTACAAAATCTTTATTAAATCAGTGCATTACTTTTAAAGATATTTAAGGTTTATAAGGGTTCACAATAACTTCAAATTGCTTATTCTTTAAAGCTTAACCTTGGAAAAGGGGTAAAATTTATTAATGACTTTTGCTAACATCCCGTGGATCGCTCAATGATGAGGAAAACATAATGCTAATAAACGCTCTAGTTTACTAATTGCTTGTTGATTTATCTGTATACAATGTAAAACAGCTTAAAAGCTATTTCTTTTACAGGGTTAATATTGAATTTTACTTAAAACTGCTATAGATGGATAGAAAATGATCTAACTAAGAAAATGAATACCCACAACGTTAGTTTATTTAAAAAATATAATTATACAGTCATTTTTCGATTATTATGTGATATGCTGGCTGCCTATAATTTATGTAAAATAGTCTGGCAGGGATGAGAGATAATTGGTGAAGGATAAGGTTATCTATCATCGGTCAAATGAGCGGAACTATGTAGCTCATGGGTGCGAAAGCTTTAAATGAACATATCGAACAAATCAAATACTCGCCCCAATCAAACTAATTAACTCCATTTAGTGCAAAAAGTAGGCCGAAACCCAGCTAAGCTTAGCTAGCGAGTGTATCTAATTGGTGTTACTTGCCTTTATATACGTATACGCTTGTAAGCTATTTTCTTTTTAACACAAAACACATCTTCAATAACTTAAAAATACGTTTATACTTGTAAACCCCAGCAAGTGAAGCTTTCTGTTTTGATTTTAGTTTAAAAATAGCTTAACGCTACAATCTGTTTTTTGTTTTATTACCTTTATATACCCTAATCAAATTGCCGGTCTGTTTTATTTCTGTGCAATGAAGTTATAGATAATACCTGTGTAATAAATTTCTTTGAATTTTAATACCATTCAAATTAATTTTCATGATTTAATCATCATTTTACATTTGACATTATTCATTTATTGCTTTATCCGGTTTCCCAGAAAGATCAGATAAAGTAACAAGTGTTCTTAAATACTTTTACACGACTTCACCCTTATACATATGACTAAAATTATACATTACAGAAACCTGGCGACCTATCCTTGCTGAGATAAAGATGGGTTGTGGCGCACCTGCCGTGACGTCTTGGTTTGCACATGCGCAGTTTAAGTCATAAATAACATTCAGTCTTTGATAGTATTGAATGGCTAGACTTTTAAGTAGATTTATTTTTCACAGGCTGTCAGCCAAGGAACGACTACAGTCCAGAAGGGTTCGGTGGTATCATCTACATATACAACAGCGAATTTATCAAAGTCAGTTCCCCAAGATTAGAAAAAGGCTTCCTCGGGCGATGTGTATACACAGGTAATGTATAATTAAAAATAACAAGAGCTGTTAGTTGGACACCCGAAGGATATGACGTCAAGAAGTGATGGCCTTTGCTGTCCTCAGCTAATACCAGGTAAAATAAACGAAAATAAAATTTGAAAACAAATCTAGGGGGTTTAGATTTAGTTTAACAATATTTTACTTTGGTCTTTGAATATATAAAGTATTTGAACTTACAGTGCAATGCATATATATTACAAACAAAGACAAACAAGGCTGAACCAAATTTTCTAACAACATTTGCTCGAACACTTCTGAGGACTGATAGGGGTACCACCTTCTCCCCCACGCACCATGTCATCTAGTGAGGGAGACATTATTTGTGCTCTACCAATGTGGAAGAGCACATCACAATTATTAGTAAACGAACTGTAATAAACCTGAAATTTGAATTAAATTATCAACTTTTACTTAAACAGCCTGCTATTAATACACGACAGTACACAATGAAACTAATTTCATTATGTTTACTAACAATAAAAAACGTGTCATCAAGGCTTCAGCTGTAGTTTTCATAACATTTTACCAAATTTTGTTTCAGGTGTTTCACCTTACTGGGACGGTCCGCACAGTACGGACAGTGACACAGCTCTGGTCAGAGTTCGTGCTTGGAAGAAATCGACATTACCTGTGCCAGATTTCTCTGAAACTGGCATTTCGTTTGGTGCACGTGTGAGTAAGTACAGTTTTTTAAACGGCGTGAAAAAGACTTCCTTTAAGTGAAATGCTAGTCCGGAGTAAAACTAAAACATTATGTAAGAGAGTTTATTGATACTCAAGTTCCAAGATCACTTTGAATTCACTGACATAGTAACATAAATTTATTGATAGTATAATGATATAACCATGTTCTATTCACTCTAACACAATGTTGACATAAACCTTTCTTGTATTCAAGTCGTTATTCAAGTAAAAAAGTTGTCAGAAAGCCTTTCCTATTGTTTGCAATATCATTGAAAAAGCTACTGCGCTATGTTTCTGATATATACTTATCAATTTAAAAAGCAAAGTTAAGAATGATTTTGGGACAAATGAAGGTCATTTCTGGCAGTAAGACATCTTTCTTGATAAAATGAGAGCTACTTGTAAATTTGAGCCTAACACTTTCATCACAGTGACGGAAAACGGAGGATGCGATGAACGAGAACCATAACTTTAGTTGACATCATTTTTTAAAATTATCACTCTTTTTGTAAGATACTAGTCAGTGGCCGAGTGCTTAAACAAGATGTAGATTTCATTTCTGAGAATTTGTATGTACAAAACCATGTGAGCTGCTCATTCGAAAAGATATGATTTTTTGAACATTCATTGGCGCGTCCTTAAAATGTCGCCATATCTTTGAAATGGTACGACAATCTTTCAGTTCCTCTTTATAAGCTTAAATATGTTTTAGCAAAAGGGGATATGATATGATTTTAGCAAAAATGCACACCACACAGCTTACTCCTTTACTGCCCCTTCCTTTGTCCAAATGTTGTATTTATTGTAGGGTACACGTAAATGTGTTTGAATTAGTTTTAAGTGGACCTCGGAACTCAGAAGGAGTCAGGTAGTTACTGCATTTGACCTACTGACATTTTCAAGGAAAGTTGTTACTTAATGACTTTCATTCTATATTCAATATTAATATTTAATTCGGAAAGAGACAATATAATATAACAAAACAAGTATGAAATAAAAAACAAAAATCAAATTATATCCATCTTAGCCTCTGTCAATTACGTGGAGAGGATTCATGGTATAGGAAGTTATCCAGCACTTGTTATATCACGGATAAAGTTTCCGTCAACTATTAGAAACTATACTGATTACTACTCGGATTCTATCGGTAAGTGCAACATATGTATTTCATAAAAACCTTTCAGAAAAATGCAACCTATTCTAAATTTTCTGATCTTTTGAAATGTATCTGATAAAAGTTTGTTTGTTGCTGCATACGTTTAATCCGTGAAACGTTCTGTAAATGCACTGCAATGCATGAGAAAAAAAAACCTTTGTTGATTTTTGATAAAATGCTTTTTCCTGGTCAAAATTCCGGAACTATATGAACAGAACCGATCAGAACATAATTTTATTTACGAATTGACTTGAACATAGCAGTTTATCGTCATTACAAAATTGTGTGAATTCTCTGAAAGGGTTGAATTCTCTGCTCGAGATGAAGTTTATTTTAAGCAAATTCATCGCCAAATTAATTCATAACTGCAGTTAAAATTTGATTTGAATATGTCATCCAAAAACAATTAGCCGCTCGGTGTAAACACGGAATAACTGTGTGAACTTTGTACAGTGAAAAAATAATAGTTGTTTTTCCGAACAAACGGTTTGTTTATACATTTTTAGCTCACCTGAGCTGGCTCAGGGTGAGATATTAGGATCGATGAATCCGTCGTCCGTCGTCCGTCCACATTAGTTCGTTAACACTCTAGTGGTCACATTTTTGCCTCAATTGTCACGAAACTTGGTCAGGATGTTTGTCCCAGTAATTACTCGGACGAGTTCGAATATGGTCACATGACCAAAAAAAAAGAAAAATCTTGTTAACACTCTAGAGGTAACATTTTCACCCCAAATATCCTGGAAATTTGTCAGAAAGGTTGTTAAGATGATTTCTAGCTCAAGTTCGAATATGGGTCATCTGGGGTCAAAAACTAGGTCACACAGCCTGAATATCGATAAACCTTGTTAACACTCTAGAGGTAACATTTTCAGCCCAAATATCCTGGAAATATGTCAGACAGGTTGTTTTGATGATTTCTAGCCCAAGTTCGAATATGAGTCATCTGGGGTCAAAAACTATGTCACAGAGCCCAAATATGGAAAAACCTTGTTAACACTCTAGATGTTACATTTTCAGCCCAAATATCCTGGAAATTTGTCAGAAAGGTTGTTAATATGATTTCTAGCTCAAGTTCGAATATGGGTTATCTGGGGTCAAAAACTAGGTCACACAGCCCAAATATGGAAAAACCTTGTTAACACTCTAGAGGTAATATTTTCAGCCCAAATATCTTGAAAATTTGTCAGAAAGGTTGCTTCTATGACTTCTAGCTCAAGTTCGAATATGGATTATCTGGGGTCAAAAACTAGGTCACACAGCCTGAATATGGAAAAACCTTGTTAACACTCTAGAGGTAACATTTTCAGCCCAAATATCTTGGAGATGTGTCAGAAAGGTTGTTTTGATGATTTCTAGCCCAGGTTCGAATATGGGTCATCTGGGGTCAAAAACTAGGTCACAGAGCCCAAATATGGAAAAACCTTGTTAACACTCTAGATGTTACATTTTCAGCCCAAATATCCTGGAAATTTGTCAGAGAGGTTGTTAAGGTGATTTCTAGCTCAAGTTCGAATATGGGTCATGTGGGGTCAAAAACTGAGTCACAGAGCCCAAATATGGAAAAACCTTGTTAACACTCTAGAGGTAACATTTTCAGCCGAAATATCCTGGAAATTTGTCGGAAAAGTTGTTTTGATGATTTCTAGCTCAAGTTTGAATATGGGTCATCTTGGGTCAAAAACTAGGTCACAGAGCCCAAATGTGGAAAAACCTTGTTAACACTCTAGAGGTAACATTTTCAGCCCAAATATCCTGGAAATTTGTCAGAAAGGTTGTTTCGATGATTTCTAGCTCAAGTTTGAATATGGGTCATCTGGGGTCAAAAATACACAGCCAAATATGAAAAGCCTTGTCACTCTAGAGAGCCCAAATATCCTGGAAATTTGTCAGAAAGGTGTTTTTGTTTTAGCTCAAGTCGATAGGGCTCTTGGGTCAAAACTAGGTCACAAAGTGAAAAGTTACCTCTAGAGTGTTAACAAGGTTTTTCCATATTTGGGCTCTGACTCAGTTTTGACCCCCTGACCCATATTCGAACCTGAGCTGAATCACCTTACCCTCTCTGACAAATTTCCAGGTATTTGGGCTAATTACATCTAGAGTGTTAACAAGGTTTTCCATATTTGGGCTCTGTGACCTGTTTTCGTGGGGGGGGGGGGGGTTTGGGGGTGGGCTAGAAATCATCAAAACAACCTTCCGACACATCTCCAATTTTGGGCTGAAAATGTTACCTCTAGAGTGTTAACAAGGTTTTTCCATATCATGGGGGTTTGGGCCCAGATAATCCATTTCGTCACGGCCCAAATATGGAAAACCTTGTTAATACTCTAGAGGTAACATTTTCAGCCCAAATATCCTGGCAATTTGTCAGAAAGGTTGCTTCTATGATTTCTAGCTCAAGTTCGAATATGGATTATCTGGGATCAAAAACTAGGTCACAGAGCCCAAATATGGAAAAACCTTGTTAACACTCTAGAGGTAACATTTTCAGCCCAAATATCCTGGAAATTTGTCAGAAAGGTTGTTTCGATGATTTCTAGCAACTTTGTTAAAAGCAGTTGTACTCGGGTGAGCGATAAAGGGCCATCATGGCCCTCTTGTTGTGTATTTAGAAAGGTCAAACTGCTTGTTGCCGACCCCAACATCTCTCCCGTGATGCCGTAAAATAGAAATTTGAATGCCGAACTATGAGATAATTTAGCTGACTGTAACGTGCAGTCAGTATAAGTTAGAGTTTGACCAGTGTACTCGTACCTAATGGTAAAGGTATGTTGCTACTACGTGTGTTCCTGGTAGTGGTATCCAAAGTCGTTCAACGGCTTTCGTGTGGGACTAACACGAAAAACCTTTACTAACCAGAGACGTACCCTGTGACGGACAAATGGGGGGGGGATGAGAGGAGGGGCTTCCCCCTGCTGGTCGACTCAACACATTGTTATGGGTACCAGCCCTAATTCCCGAGACCACACATAGCAGCAACAAATCACGCTACTCTTACGGTCATGTCCTAACAAAATAATATAGTAAAAAAGTAATATAATAAAAAGATAAATTCCGAGTCCAAAATTAGGTCTTCTACGCGGCCAATTCGACCTAGAAAAGGACTGGGTACACAGTTGAAGGATGTGTCCCTAAGAAGGGCCCTTGTGCCTTTCTGCCTTTCCCCCAGTGCAGACGCTGCTGGGAAGGACTTGGAAAGGCAACCAAGAAGCCACTGGTCCCGCCACCCGGCAATCGTCACCGGCACGCGAGTTCTCTGTCGAAGGTAGTCATCGCAGCACATCTCATCAACACACAAACATCCATTGTCAGGGCCTCCCCTTTTCGTGTAAGCCAAGGGCCCCGCTAGCTACGAGGCCTGAGTCCCAGTGCTTGCTTCGCGACGTGTTCGTCACGAAGGGCTAAAGCCGTCCGAACAAATGGTAAAAGAATCCTAGTATGTCAATGGTTTCATATATAAAAATGTGTCATTGTTTGAAATAATACTGTTTAACAATAGAATTACTTTAGTTTATGGTATTAATTTATTGTCATGACAGAGGTTATTCAAATTAATAGCAACCTTACGTTGTGGGTCAGAAATGTTGAAATACAGCGGTTACTAACTTGTTTTTACGAATCAATATTACAGATTAGCATTCTCATGCAATACCGTTAATGTATATTTCCTAGTGTTATCATTTTGAAGTCTTTGGTGCTTTACATCAATAGTTTTTATTGTTAAGCTTCTTATGATGATAGTCTGCTAATTATTGTGCGCTTTGCGTCGCAGGAGCAGCACCGACCGCTTACGATAGAAAGCAATATCAGTCAAACGGTTACGTTGTCTATGGATACAGTGAACGTGCAATCAGAGCTTGGGCACCCACTGGTAATAATGACCGTAAGTGTATTTTCATATTTATATGTTATCTTGAGCATATTGCACACTAGTTATATCAATAATAGACATGATATTTACAATAATATAATGTATAGTTATGAAATAATATCCGTTCCGACTGTGTTCATCGTGTAATAAATAATTGTTTGGAGTTCTGATGCACAGTAATTAACCACGAAGCCCGGAGGCCTGAATAGTCTATAACTGCACATCAGAACGGACAGTTGTTTATAAGACGATAACAACGCTGAAATTGATGTTTTTTTCGATGCTAACATGACTATCTCATGTATACCGTATCGGGGTATCCGCAGTTTTCACCAGTGCTGGAAAATCTCATATTATATCCCACTATGTAATATGACTCTCGTGAATTACTTGTGACGTGACGTTATAAACATTGTGACTGTCACCTCCCAAAACAAAACATCTGAATATTGTTTTTATATCATAATGCATTATTTCATTATTTTTAAAATTTGCTTTTAGAAATATGTTTTAAAGTGCAAACCGGTATACAAGAAAAAGTTTCTATTATGAGACATTTGATTTAGATTGAAATATCCATCACCTCGGGTAACTGTTTTGCGGGAACTCAAAGAGCCTCGTTGTAGTGTAGCGGTGCTGTCAAACCAATCTCACCAACATTTAAATTACTTTTACATTTCATGGTTGAGTATATCATTTTGGATAATTTTTTTCATCGGAAACTGCGGACGAGCAACTTTAAGAGATTGAATCTTGTGTATTTGGTCTCAGTCACTATGTATTTGCACAACAAAACTTCAAATGGTTTGCCTGTTGCAGAAGCAAAAAAGTGACTATCGAGTAAGGAGATTTCAGAAAATAGACACGCTGCAATTCAAATCCATATATTAGTCCGAAGAGTGTAAAGTGAATACCATTGACCAGAAGGGTTTTGATGTTCACTGAAAATAATATTCTAATGGTTGTAAATTAGTGATACATTTTCTAACTTTATTTTGTGAGCTGGGTATTTCAAAATTAAATCATCTCATAACTGTTTATTTGTTAGTGCATCACAAAACGATTGAGAGTAGCACAATTTTTAAATAACGTAGTCTCAATGTTTATCCTACGACGTTGGTAATTTGAGTACGTCCTTTTTTCGTAATGACACAATTTCCATAAAATTCTTGAATCTGGCTAACACCTTTAGACTACGCATCTTGATGTAGAAATCACAGTCACATGAAGTCTTGACCCTGGTCAGATCAGCCCCTGCAAATCAACTTTTACAAAATGTAAAATCATGTTCCGAAAAGATCTAACGAGGAACAATGTCCAATCAAGTTCCGGTAAGAAAAAACATGCGGAGGAAGGAGTCCAAACTTCAAGTGATCAGAAATGGTCATAGGAATAAACATTTTGGTCATTATCTTTTATAACCTTTATTACGCTTTGTTATTTTGTTATACATTGTATAGAGTATATCAAAACGGTCATATTAACCCAGCCTCTCATAAACCCTCTGGAACATCGCAGATGAAAACCATTTTGGTTGTATCCTTTTTGACCCACATATATTTTGCAACGTAAGGACTTGCATGTGTTTGTTTTTTAGACATATTCTCTGGCACTGACGGGTGGAACTTTGAAGCCGTTACAAATGGTGATTTGGAATTTTACGCATGGAGCGAAGCTTCGATAACTCCGAACGTTACAGGAAGTCTTACTTTGGGACTTTTGATGCCTGGTTCGCGTCTCCAACAGAAGTTTTCAAGTGTTGGAAGTATTGACAATACATTTACAAGAGCTTGGGTAAGTGTATGATTTAATATAAGGACCTTCATCTTTTTGGTGTTTTGTTATTGTTGTGTTGCTGTATCTATATTTAATTCCAGTATAGGTAGGAAAGATGAAGTACTTTTTGCTCAAAGTCGTTTTGCTTTTAGGTTGTCTAGCTGAGACAACCAGTCTTATAAAATATGAACTCAAAATTATATCAAACTGCATCTATTGGTTCCGGTGTAATACATGTATCATGTATCATAATTTTACCGCTTGGGCACCAAAAGTGATATTTTCACGACTGGGGCAGCTACTGCTGAAAATAACTACTTTTAGTGTCTGCGAGTGAAATAACGTGATATTACATCGATACCAACGATGTTTCTGTTGATTTTATGTTTAAAAGTCTACGTTTGTTCAGTTTATATTAATAAAATGTCGAAACATCACCAGAAAGCATATCACACATGCCGTATTCTTAATGACGTCATTGTCGTATGGATTTTCGCATTCATTATACTTCGTGTACTTTTTTAAAAGTTAATCCGTGTAAAAGAGTTTGCAAATTTCACTGAGTGAGCAGTGAGTTTATTGGAAAATAATCCATCGTTATATTTATATATCCATCGTTATATTTATATGAAGCTACCAAATTAAAAAAAAAAAATGAAATGAAATCGTTTCCAGTCAAAATCTAACTTTGAATTTTGTGTGATACAATCGTTTCAGTGAGCTGCTCAGAAGCCAAAAAGAGGATGAAGATAAAAAAGACTAAAGTTGGTCGCAAAATTCATATTATATAGATCAGTTTTAGTAATAAAACCATTGTACTTTTTCAAGGTCCAAGCTGTAAGTGGCTCAAATTTTGGTTTTCGTTTTGTTGGCAATGGTATTCTTGCCTATGCAGAAAAATCATCGGCTGCAGGCTGCTCTTACGGAGGTCTCTTGTATGCATACGCTGACGGTTTGATACGTTTCTGGCAACCAGGCAAAGGAAACGGGGTATCCAATGGTGCTTTAATCTGCATTCCTGACAATATGGGAGAAGGCACCAATGTGCAAGCTACTTCTGATGGCTTGGCAGTGTACTCGTCTTGGGAATTAGGTATGATGTTACGATTATATATGATACAGAACAATTATTTCGAAAGAAACAAATGTGGCTCTAAAGATGTATTTAGATTGTATCATTATATCAACAATTTTATTTGAAGGGTCTTTTGTAGTTTTCCTTTTTTGTCTTTTTTGTACGCATGGGAATATTACTCAGTTTTTGCACGTACTAAAAGCGTTGCAATTTAACAGAGTGTACCTTGTTCGCTGTCTTTTCTTATAGTAGGGGGATTCATTCTACTGTATGTTAGTCTGACTGATTGTCAGTACAGCATTTGATTGTGTTAAGGGATTTCTTAATTTCTTTTATATTTTGTATGTTTGCAACTATCAGTAATATGACGAAATTTTCTTTAGATTATGACGATTGTTCTAAATTACCCTGTCAGAACGAAGGTACGTGTATAAACTATGCTTGGGGATACACTTGCACATGTACTGTTGGCTATGAAGGAACCATCTGTGAAAAAGTTACGCAAAACGGTAAAAACTAACAAAGTTATTTGCAGTTTTAAATACATTAAAAGTATGCAAACATATTTTGAGTGCTGACGGAGGCATAAATAGACACGATTATATGAGGATCTTAATAATGTCCAGTAACTCTGAAACTATTCTTTAATCATGCAACCTGCGGAAAAAAGGAAATAAGGTGTTACGTAAAGACGCGTAGAGCTTTGACTATATCAGGTAAACATATTCTGCAAGAAGTTTAAATGTTTATAGTGGCTTTTCTCCTTCCAAAGCCACTGTTTGTATGTGGGTAAACGTATCTAATAGGGAGAATCTAGAGTCAAAGGCCTCCCCAAAACTGCATTGTCTTCTACGATCATTGCTTCTGTAGAACACATGGCAGCAAAAGACTCGGGATTCACGAAATTCTGACAAAACACTTGTTATTATCAAAATGGCCGAACAGGTGAAATGTTGCAAAGCTTTTTGTATAAAATTCTGGTGAAATAAAAAACGAAATGAGCTCCTCACAGGTGAATAAAATCAAAGAAAGTGATTTAAGACCGATTATAGCAAAACAAACTCGAAAAGTTCGAAATGTATACTATATTCGATTTTCCACACGATCAGAGGTCCAATTGTACAAATACCTAATGCACCTCGCGGATCTGTTACTGGAAAGTTTTATAAAAAAGGGTATTGGAATCAGTTAGAAAACAATGCGTTAAATTTACATTGCGCCTATAAACTGGTTTGATGAGTACCTGTCTAATCCATGACATCTGCATCTAGGCGTTGCTACAACTCCAGAAGCGCTCTTTGAAGAGCTATATTATAGCATCAGTGCCTGCAGTGTATAGAACCATGAGCCCACTACTAGATGTCTTTCCTGGGCATGTACATCGGATAGAAAAGTTCATTTCTGTTCATTAATATATATATGTATGTGGTATTTGTCAGTCATAAAAGTATATTAAAATGACTGCGACATCATATTTCACACGATGATGTCTGATATTTTAGTATATGTAGATGAATGTGCAAGTGATCCGTGCCGAAACGAAGCTACGTAGGTTGACGATCAACATAAGTGTGCCAATACCTGAACAAGAATAAATTGTGACAAATATAAGACACATAAGAAATAAGCATTATACTACCATTTAGATTTGCTTAATAACACAAGCAACTTTAAAAGCTTATTATAATGTTAGACAGGTGGGTATATTTCTTATCCATGTCTTAACCATGACAATGCATATACATACATGAGAAATGCTGTGAAGGTATTCGCCTCCGCGATCGAGTGGTTAGAGTCGTTGACTTGAATGACTCTAATCTCTCGTAGATTGCGGGTGATAAGTTCGAAGCCTGCTACCGGCTAGGCGACCATGTCTCTTTGTGCGAGAAATTTGGCAGATTCATACGGAGGATAGGATTCTAATACTGTTTTTTTCCTGAAACCATAGTCAGGTAAACTGCCTGCCTGTAAAAATGACCAAATACGATTGGAACGGGCGTTAAACTCGCAACAACAACTTAATTTTGTGAAGCATTGTGTGCGGGACCTAGAAGTCAACCTATTTAGCATCCTCAATGTTCTCAGGCCCCTAGTCCCTGTGACTTCTGTCACTATCCTGTACGGATAAAGATATATATACTTTAATCTATTGATTTTATTTATGATGCGCAACAGGACAAAAGGGCCCTTAAATGTAAAATAATGTGTAACTTTTGAACTATCAAAGATACACGTTTGATGTTAGTACCATTTTAAAGCGCATATACTGGAATACCATCAAGACTTTCACGACAAAAATATTTTTGAATATTTATTGACTGAAATGGCACGTGCTAAAATTTTGATAAATTGATCAAACTTTTTTATAAAAACTATTGAAAGCTTGAAAAAATGTGTATGTAAGAGAACAGACTCTGAGATTTACAAAAATATATGGCTTATGAAAATCGGTCGATCTGTAGCTGGGTTCAGTTCTTAAAGTTTTTGCTTATTATCATAATTATGCATAAATTATGCAAATGAGCTAAATTTTAAATGCTTGTATTTTAGCCTAAAATTTAGATATTATGGGAAAAAAGACATCGTTGGAAAGCTGAATGTCTCTTGTAATAAAATACAGCGGGCTCATTAAAATTAGAAGTAACCCTAACAGATTCGATTTTTTGCATGTGGCTTTTCACCTAATTAATATTCATGAGGAATCCTGACACGAAAATTTCGATGGTATTCATAAACGTGCTGTTTAAATGGATACATCGATTTAAACAGTAGCATATTTACTTCAAAAGATATGACATATTTGATCCATAAGGGCCCTTTTGTCACGTTGCGCATCAATTATTATTAAAAACTGTTATAGATGTTTTAAGAGAATGCGCAATGTCCAGGAAACACAACTATAGCTAGCCCTACTTCTATCATGTAATATTCTGCTTTAATGAAATAAAATCATTTGATGGATTAACTTGTTTTCACACGATTGGTAGATGCTATTTGTAGGAAAAGATTTACATGTATCTAAACACCGAATTGTCTCTGAGTCACCCCATTGGAAAAAAATCCCGTTAATTTTAAAGTTACGCGTGTCTCGGCTTCAGAACATCAGTCAAAATATTTTCAAGGGATTGAGTGTTATTTATAAGAGTAAAACGTTGGCATTAAGAAGGTGAATTGATGTTTATATACGTGTTTCAATATTTACCTCATTTCGACCTTCTCTTTCCAACTTTTCTGTAGTCTAATATTTCATTTGTTTGTATGAATAAGTTGAATAATTGTTGAATGAGAAGTAAGAAATTGCATTCTATGGTATTTGCTTTGCAATTGTTTTATATTTGAACGAGTGCACAAGTAAAGATTTCTCTTTTTTGATTGTTAATTGTTTATATTGGGTTGATGAGATGCGACCCTAACTATTTTCGACAGTTCAGTATAAGAAATTACATTCTATGATAGTTATTTGTTTTGCAACTATTTTAGATGCGAACGAGTGCACAAGATATCCTTGCCGAAATGGAGCTACATGCGTGAACGAAAAGGATGAGTACACCTGTATTTGTTCCGGTGGTTGGACTGGAAAGAATTGTAAAGAAGGTAAAGGCATTTGATTTACCTCATGTCTTCAAAATTGCTGAAAAGAGATTTGTATTACATTTTTTGTACATTACATGTCGATTATCCTGTGTTTTGCCACTATTTTAGATGTGGACGAGTGCACAAGTGATCCTTGTCGAAATGGAGCTACATGTGTGAACGGACAGGATGAGTACACCTGTACTTGTTCCGGTGGTTGGACTGGAAAGAATTGTGAAGAAGGTAAAGGCATTTGATTTGGCTCCCATACCTTCACCATTGCTGTTCGTGAATTTGTATTTTATTTTTTTACATTACATGTCGATTATCCTTATAATTAAATAAGTGTCTTACTAAAACCTTTGTTACATCAGATGTAGACGAATGCTCCAGTAACCCGTGTCAGAACGGAGCGGTGTGTTATAACGGTCAAGATGAATATAACTGTAGGTGTGCTCGTGGTTGGACAGGCACAAACTGCAATGAAGGTACAAAACAAACATTTGGCAAAGCTTTCTTGGTGTGGTTGTTAATTGTTTCATATTGAGCGTTTATATGTGTGTTTCATTATTTATCTCATTTCAGTCTTGTCTTTCCGACGATTCTGTAGTCTTCTATTACATTTCTTTATAACATTAAGTTGAATTATTGTTGACTGAGATGCAACCCTAACTATTTCTGACAGTTATGTGTTAAAATTACATTCTATGACAACAATTTGTTTTGCCACAATTATAGACGTGAACGAGTGCACTGGTGATCCTTGCCAAAATGGAGCTACATGTATAAACGGAAAGGCTGAGTACACCTGTTCATGTTCCGGTGGTTGGACTGGAGAGAATTGTGAAGAAGGTAAAAGCATTTAATTTGGTTCCCACACCTTCAACATAGCTTTTTATGTATTTCTATCAGATTGTATGTCAAATGTACTTATAATTAAATGACCGTCTTACTAAAACCTTTGTTACATCAGATGTAGACGAATGCTCCAGTAACCCGTGTCAGAACGGAGCGGTGTGTTATCACGGTCGATATGAGTATAACTGTACGTGTGCTCAAGGTTGGGCAGACACAAACTGCATTGAAAGAACAGATTCAATATATTTAGAACCGAAACGTTTTCAGTATGAGCTGTGTAAGCTTGACAGTGTGCAAAGCAGTTGCAACACAGTCTTTGTTCATGTTAATGTTTTGACATTTCGAAACAGACAGCGATCGTGATTTATCATGTTTTGTTTACAAGACCTTTTCAAAATAAGAACAAAATGTTTTTCTCCTAAGCAGATCTGTATAATCAAAATGCCAAAACAAAAATGGCATAAACTGTGATGAAGATGCATAATACAATTTATTCATTACCATAACGCAGTATAAACTCTGTCAGTATGATAGTTAGAAATCCATTTAAAGTTTTAAATGTAGTAAATTTGTGAAACATTTAATCGTCTCGATATGGAAGTAGACGATTTTCACCATAAGTTTTGGAAGACATGTACATGTTTTTCTTCCTAGAATATACTAGTTTTGCTCGAACGTAGATCTGGTGTATTAAAATGTCATCAAATAATATAGTAAAACAGAGTGAATGTTTTTGTCTAAATACTTGTTTCACTTCAACTCAGTCTGTTTGATGTTATTTAGTTTTACATAAATGAGTTTTTTTGAACCAAAGTTTTCAATGCTATGCTGCAAACAATGTATTAGGATATTTGTTTTGTCACTGCTTTAGATGTGAACGAGTGCATCAGTAATCCTTGCCGAAATGGAGCTACATGTGTAAACGGACAGAATGAGTACATATGTATTTGTTCCGGTGGTTGGACGGGAAACAAATGTGACGAAGGTAAATCCATTTGATTTGCTACTTGTACTTCAACATGTATTTGATATTTGTATTAAAGAGCCATGTCAAGTGTCCTTGAAATAAAACGAGAGTATAACTTAAACTTTTGTTACATCAGATGGAGACAAATGCTCCAGTAACCCGTGTCAGAACGGCACGAGGACAAGTGGCTTAACACGCACAAACTGCTATTAAGGTTCAAAATAAGATTTGGTGAATTTTGTTTGTGACCTCGTTAATGTGTTTATATAAAATTATTGTTCCTTTGATTGTTGAAATATTTAGCCAAATTCTACCTTATTTTTCCGACTATTCTTTAGTCTACAGATGCGACCCCAACTACTTTCGACAATTCTTTGTTACCAATTAAATTTTGCCATTATTTTAGATGTGATCGAGTGCATCAGTAATCCTTGCCAAAATGAAGCTACATGTGTGAGCATAAAGGATGAGTACATATGTATTTGTTCCGGTGGTTGGACAGGGAAGTATTGTGACGAAGGTAAATCCATTTAATATGCTTTCCGTATTCAATATATATAAAATATTTGAATTAAAGAGCCATGCCAAGAGTCCTTGAAATAAGATGAGTGTCTTACTTAAATCTTTGTTACATCAGATGTAGACGAATGCTCCAGTAACCATTGTCAGAATGGAGCTGTGTGTAATAACGGTCGAGATGGGTAATACTGTATGTGTACTATTGGTTGGACAGGCACAAACTGTGATAAAGGTACAACACTATAATTTGACAAAGCTTTCTTTATTAGACTAATGCTCCAGTAACCCGTGTCAGAACGGAGCAATGTGTTACAATGGTCGAGATTGGTAATAGTGTACGTGTGCTCGTAATCCGACAAGCACAAACTGCGATGAAGGTACAACACTATAATTTAGCAAAGCTTTCTATATTTGATTGTTAATTGTTTACATTGAGTAGATTAGATGTGATCCTAACCATTCTCATCAGTTCGGTGTAAACATTTACATTATATGACAACCATTTGCTTTGCAATAATTTTAGACGTGAACGAGTGCATAAGTGATCCTTGCCGAAATGGAGCTACATGTGAGAACGAACAGGATGGGTACACATGTGCTTGTTCCGATGGTTGGACTGGACATAATTGTGAAGGAGGTAAAGGTTTTTTATTTACCCCATGCCTTCACCATTTCTGAAAAGAGATTTCAATTACATGTTTTGTACATTGCATGTCGATAATCCTTTGTTTTGCCACTATTTTAGATGTGAACGAGTGCACAAGTGATCCTTGCCGAAATGGAGCTACATGTGTGAACGGACAGGATGAGTACACCTGTACTTGTTCCGGTGGTTGGACTGGCCATAATTGTGAAGAAGGTAAAGGCATTTGATTTGGCTCCCATACCTACATCATTGCTGTATATAAATTTGTTTTATATTGCATGTCGAGTGCCCTTGTAATAGAATAAGGGTCTTACGTAAACCTTTGTTACATCAGATGTAGACGAATGCTCCAGTAACCCGTGTCAGAACAGAGCGGTGTGTTATAACGGTCGAGATGGGTATAACTGTACGTGTACTAATGGTTGGACAGGCACAAACTGCGATGAAGGTACACAACTAAAATTTGGCAAAGCTTTCTTGATATGAGTGTTAACTGTTTCATATTGAGCTGATGTTTATATGTGTGTTTCATTATTTACCTCATTTCGACCTTGTTTTTCCCATTTTCTGTAGTCTTATATTACATTTGTTTGTAATATTAAGATGAATAATTGTTTAATGATATGCAACCCTAATTAGTTTCGACATTATTGTGTAAAATAATTACATTTAATGTTAAATATTTGTTTTTGCGACAATTTTAGACGTGAACGAGTGCATAAGTGATCCTTGCGAAAATGGAGCTACATGTGTGAATGAACAGGATAAATATACATGTACTTGTTCCGGTGGTTGGACTGGAAATAATTGTGAAGAAGGTAAATGCGTTTGATTTGGCTCCTATACTTCATCATAGCTGTGTACTAGTATATATTTGTATTATATCGTCTGTCGAGTGTTCTTGTAATTACATGAGGTAAGACACGTGAACCTTTGTTACATGAAATGTAGACGAATGCTCCAGTAACAAGTGCAAGAACAGAGCGGTGTGTTATAACGGTAGAGATGGGTATAACTGTATGTGTACTAGTGGTTGGACAGGCACAAACTGCGATGAAAATACAAAACTATAATTTGGCAAAGCTTTCTTCATGTGACTGTTAATTGTTTTATATTGAGCTGATGAGATGCGACCTTAACAATTTTTCGTCAGTTCGGTGTAATAAATTACATTCTTTGATAATTAATGTTTTGCCACAAGTTTAGACGTGAACGAGTACACAAGTGGTCCTTGCCAAAATGGAGCCTCATGTGTAAACGGACAGGATGAGTACACATGTATTTGTTCCGGTGGTTGAACTGGCCAAAATTGTGACGAAGGAAACTCCATTGATTTCCTTCCCGCACTTCAATTATGTATAACATATTTGTATTTTAGAGCCATGTCCAGTTATTTTCTTGAAATAGAATTAGAGAATTATTTAACTTTTGGTTATTCCAGATGTAAACGAATGCTCCAGTAGCTCTTGCCACGGAGCGGTGTGTTATAACAGTCAAGATGAGTATGACTGTATGTGTACTCGTGGTTGGACAGGCACACATTGCGATGTGAAATAATCAATAAGTGATTACTATTAGATTGCCCAATTAGGTATAAAGACAAAATGAAGAAAAATGGAAAATTGTTTAATACTTTTGCGCACATTGATAGTGTCATTACACTTATTTGTGTTTTCTTGACGCCAGTTTGTTTAGTCACTCGAAGTTCATTTGTAGCATAGAACTAGCCGTTGAGCTTTTATTAAACGGCCAAACATTACTTAACTACTATATCTACAAACACATTTTGATTGATATTGTCTGGCAGAGCAAGGTCCTGCCAGACGTTTTATTTTCAAATATTGTATTCTAATAATTTCATAGAATTAGAATATCAGACGAAGTTCAAATTAATAATGATACACAGTTGGACAATAATACCACCTTACACAATTGTTAGATTACAGGATGAATAGGTACAGATAGCCAGGAGGGAGGTTGGGGCGGATAGGGAAATAAAATGTAAACGATACAAATTACAAAGCACCAGGAAGTAAGTGGGTGATTAGCTATTCCTATACATGTATAATGTATATCAGGTTTCAAAAATGAAGAAAAATGGAAATTGAATGTGTCATTACACGTATTGCTATGTCTTAATCTAAGTAATTGTGCAGAAGTTTATTTCATAACATTATTAAATGTTTATGAAATATAACACAAACTGACACGATGATGATTTCTAAAGTCATATCTTATTATATTGTTACTCTTCAATTGCTATTGAATTATGATGAATTGATTTTCCTCAAATGTAGTGCAATAAATAAGCTAGCCAGTACAAACTCGGAAGCTCGATCGTGACAGTCCCACTTTATCGCCAACATACATTATCGATATTTGCTAATAATGTGATTTATGACTTATCATGGTCCAGAAACATCCGATAATAAGTTTTCTTATAACCAAAGTACGTTATAACCATACATTTTTACAATAAAAAAAGGAAAAAAGGCCAGAAAAAACTGTTCGTTATATCTGGAGTTACGTTATATCCGGAGTCAATATATACGGAGTATACTGTAGATGATTATTTAATAAGAAATGCTGCATACACATAAAATGTACATTATACTTACCATTTGACATCCACACATATTTGTCTTAACAAAAAGGTAAAAAAAAACCAGAACACAAATCACCATCATTCACAGCATGTGCTTGTACTGCTTCACATTGGTTAAGTGTACGGTTGTATGTGAAAATGTCTGTTTTAGTTTTTGTTCCTTTGTCTTATGTTTCTGTAAAGAAATATTGATCTTGTTTGCATGGATATATTATCATATTTTGTAGAATATTCATTATATGAGATGACCTCAGTAATTGCCAGCCCTTCGTAATTTAATGATGTTCTTGTTTTTACTGTTTTAGATGTGAATGAATGCATCAGTAATCCTTGCCAAAATGAAGCTACATGCGTGAACGGACGAGATCACTACGTGTGTACTTGTTCGAGTGGTTGGACTGGAAAACATTGTGACGAAGGTTAAGTGGCTGAATTCGCTTAATAAAATACAATAATTTTCATATGTATACATGTATTTGTTGCGAGAAAAGATATCGACTTTTTTTTATGCCCCCCACAAAGTGGGTGCATATAGCGTTGCACTTGTCCGTCCGTCCGTCAGTCCGTCAGTCCGTCCGTACGTCCCGAAATCTTGTGAACGCAACTCCTCTTAAACCGGATGGCAGATTTTGCTTAAACTTCCAGGGATGAACAACCTTAATGTGTAGATGGTAGTAAAGGAAGGAATTTTCGCGGCGACCAAATTTAACAGAATTATGGCCCTTTGTTGATTTTTTCACTATATATCTTGTGAACGCAACTCCTCTTAAACCGGATGGCAGATTTTGCTTAAACTTCCAGGGATGAACAACCTTAATGTGTAGATGGTAGTAAAGAAAAGGAATTTTTGCTGCGACCAAATTTAACAGAATTATGGCCCTTTGTTGATTTTTTCACTATATACTATGTAGAAATTATGTGAACGCAACTCCTCTTAAACCGGATGGCAGATTTTGCTTAAACTTCCAGGGATGAACAACCTTAATGTTAGATGGCAGTAAAGGAAGGAATTTTTGCTGCGGCCAAATTTAACAGAATTATGGCCCTTTGTTGATTTTTTCACTATATACCATATAGAAATTTTGTGAACGCAACTCCTCTTAAACTGGTTGGCAGATTTTGCTTAAACTTCCAGGGATGAACAACCTTAATGTGTAGATGGTAGTAAAGGAAGGAATTTTTGTTGCGACCAAATTTAACAGAATTATGGCCCTTTGTTAAGTTTTTCACTATATACCATATAGAAATATTGTGAACGCAACTCCTCTTAAACCGGATGGCAGATTTTGCTTAAACTTCCAGGGATGAACAGCTTTAATGTGTAGATGGTAGTAAAGGAAGAAATTTTTGTTGCGACCAAATTTAACAGAATTATGGCCCTTTGTTGATTTTTTCACTATATACCATATAAATTTGTTGCGACCAAATTTAACAGAATTATGGCCCTTTGTTGATTTTTTCACTATATACCATATAAATAATTGAACATATAAATTTTACATTTGTAATTTAATTTAACATGTACATAAGGTTACCTGTAGATCATTTTAGGTATATGTACAGAAATGAAACAGTGGAATGAAAAAGTTCCACATAAAAATCTTACATACATAAAAATCTTACATACAGATATGCTTGCTCTTGTTTATGAGCACATCTGCACAGTGGGGGCATCGGTGTCCTTTGGACACAATTCTAGTTTGTAATTAAATTTGTATCTTATCTTAATTGGTGTACTTTCAGATACGGACGAATGCTCCAATAACCCGTGCCAAAATGGAGCTGTGTGTTTTAACGGTCGTGATGAGTATAATTGCACGTGTACTAGTGGATGGACTGGCACCAAATGCGATGAAGGTACAAATGCAATAATTTAGAAGCATTAGATATCAGTATCAGTTCCATAATATGCAGCGAGAAATTTTAAAACAGTAATACTGAAACACAGCCCACTGTGATGTGATGTAATTGAACAATTATACTTAAATTCTTTGTAAGACTTTAACACGAACCATTTGTGTAGATGTGTACAATTAAAAAATTACCAATTACACAAAGATAGACCTGAACGAACACAAAAGTCTTTTTAGGATTTTCAGTTTGTCATTCATGCTAAATGAGGTTCATAAGTTTGTTCAAACCATGCCTCTTGGGGCCTCACTTATTTAAGGTTTATATAGGAATTTTAAAGAAATCTCTTCCAAAATCACAAGGCCTAGAGCTTAGAAAGTTGGTTTGTAACATAGTCTAGTAGACCTTCATCAAGTTTGTTCAAATCATGGCCCTGTGGTCAATATTGACCACTCATCGAGGTCACTTGTTATACGAAAACGTAAAAAAGTTCTTGTCATATATCATCGTTTGGTGTTTTTCTGCAAAGTTTGTTCACATTATCGACTGAGGTGAAATTAACCACGTCCATGGAATTACAAAATTGATTAAATTAACTCAAAAACTGTTGGGCATATGATCCTCGGAATTTATTGACAGGTTGGTCGTAAGCTAGGGTCGTTTGACCCCCAGACCTACATTTTGTTTTTGAATCTTCATGAATGAAATCTGGACCATGTATACAGTTTTGCAAAAATAAATCAACGTCGTAATTGACCGAATTTGACCTAATTACCTAATTTCTTGCTACAACAATGAAATAAGATATAATGAAAATTATCAATTCAAAACAGTATTGTTGTGATACACCCGACAATGATTTCATTTGGTTGGAGAATATTAAAACTGTGATCTACTTTTAAGTCAAAATTTCTTGATAAACTCTAGGTTTAAACGAAACTGTTAGGCGGAAAACTATATGAAAGGGTATAATCGTGGAGAAGATCTTGCATACATTGTACCCAATTACTACCCCAATCAGCTTTTAAAATGTACTTGTTGATAAAGTCTAGGTAGTGCAAAGAATTGAGAGAAATATAATCGAAAACTAGATCACAATGCAAACTGATGGAAAAAGTTTTGAACATTTTATGCCTAATTTGAATAAATTCAGCTAGAAAATAATACAAATTTATTATTCTTCGGCGCTATGCTAACAGCAGACAAAACAAACCCAAACCAGGTACTGAAATTACTTACAAATACCCTTATATTTCGTACAATTTTGTCATTGTCAGACATTGACGAGTGTGCTAGCAACCCGTGTCAGAACTCAGGCGTTTGCATCGATGATGTCAACGGATACCACTGCAACTGCACTAACTATTGGAATGGAACCCTTTGTACATTTAACACAAGTTAGTTTTGATTGTCTCCCGTTTTCGAATATACTATTAAAGTTTGCGTATATCATTAACAAGGAAACGTGTAAATACCGATTTAGCATTCCCTTTCATGCATTTTTTATCCACTTTCCAATTACTTGTATCAGCTATTGAGGGACGCTCTTTATTCGAACCATGTATCAACAGTTTTATTTGCACGCATCTTCCCAACCTTTATCAGTGCATTTGTCTTAAGAAATGGATTGGTACTCACTGTGAGTTAGGTAGGTAAGTCTTGTTTTAGTACACGATAAGGCTGAGAAGATTTGGTTGGATGCCATAGTACATATTCAGACTAGTCGATTACAGTATAATTTTAAATTATGTGCCCAAAATAGTATCTGTATCCATATTTCTTGACTGTAAAAGTATTCACAGAACAGTTAAGCTACAATATGGTTTTCTTGATGAAAACGGGCAGTTTGAGAGTAGTAGTACTTTTATTCTTTGATACACAACTTTAACAAGCACCTTTAGCACCGTTACGGATGACTTGTGTAGTTACATTCTAAACTAATCTTTATAAACTTCATTAAAACACCATATCTCGCAAACATTTCAGTTTCAAAAAGTAACTGTAGCGGTGCTATATCGTATTGACCCAAACCAGTATCGAAAACAAACGACTTGTCTGCACATTCGTATTTTTTCAATATATGTATATAATATTATGATTTCACAAAATACATCGACTCAGTATTCTTATATACTCATAACTGATTACACAACTACCTAATCAATGTTCAATTCAAATGTTCTAATTTTTCAGATAGCTCTGCAAACGGTATGTTGGTGTCCATTGTAGTGGCTTTAGTGCCCGTTGTCATGGTGAAAATATTTTTGTCTGAGCTTCTTTCTTCTATTGTTTGATATGTTTAAATACAAATATTAAGACGTTTTGTGTTGCTATTTCAAGACGTTTTTTAAACAAGGTGAGATAGAATATGTATATCATAAGGTGATTTGTTATAAGCCTCGATGACGAACATAATTGTAAATTGGCATACTTCTAAGTAATATATATAAGTATGAGTGTATGATCTTTTATCTTCCTGTGTGTAATACTTTTCTCATACTTTTCTTGCTTCACATTGACGTCACCAACATTTGTCTCTGAAAAATTGCCTCTGAATAAACAAGGCGACATATCAATGGGATTCAATGTCTCTATTGTGATTGTATTCTGCAGTTATATGGATTTGATATATTTCGACATTAAATTGTAAAATCGCGAATGACATTCTTTGCGAAAAACTAAATACAAATATGGACCGTTTTCTTGTCAAACCAATTTAATGGATGGTTTCAAGAATGACCTGATGAATTCTAGTGCAATTTATTTGATAGGAAATTGTTAATTTTGTACATTTATAAGTTGTTGACGAGATAGACGAGAGGCAATGTGGAACGAAATGTCTTGCTATTATTATAAGGTCATAACGTACATATACATGGCACTGGCGGGGAATGAACCGTGGACCTTCCAACCTTGAGACGAACGCTGTTCTACTGAGCTACATATACATTGTATCTTATACCTATCAGCGAAATCTTTATGTGACCATATGATTTAAAGAATTGTTACATGTTATTTTTTTGCCTACTTTATTTAAAAAAAAGGATTTGAGGTCACAACTTTTGACTGCAAGTCCAAATAATGTCAAGAAAAAACGAAAGAAAGTTATGTAAGTTTACCTGAGGTTTTAGATGAAGTTGTTTTTATAAGAATGACATAACACAGGGTGTATTAATTATATTTGAATCTTATGTCAGTAGATCTACATGTCTATATCGTCGCCAGAATACTTTCAATACATTTTTATTTATACTTGTCTTATATCAATTGTCAGTTGTATGTAAATGTTTATGTTGTTTTGGATCACAAATGTTTTTGTTCTTCTTTTCACAGTAGAATATATACTGTATTATTTTTTAACTTGTAAAGATTTTGCGTTGCTATTTATTTAGTAGGCTACACGAAATTTATAATTGGATATCACGAAATGTTTCGCGTTAGCTACTAATCCGCCATATTTCTACTTCTACGCCATATTTAATTATTGCGGATAAGAAAAAAACGCATAATATTTCGTGTTACCTACTAAATAAATAGCAACGCGAAATCTTAACAAATAAGTGGCTTAATTATCTGAGATAAGTACATAAATAGTGGCAGATGTGAGCTGAAAGAAAGCAATTTGTGTTACGATATTTATCTTACACGGAAATGTTTCACAAAAATAAAAGTAGATAACCAGTTAAATATCAATTATATTAAGTATCTAAATAATTAAAACGAAAATCAGTTAATTAACAGGTGGCAGTAAAATACCAGCATAATTTATGCATATCGAATTTTATCACGTTTCCAGAAGATACATTGATATTGACGTTCATGTACTATCCTGTGATCTTGTACTTTTTATGTTTTACTACTAAATGCATCTACAAATATGTATGGTGTATAATGATTCAAGAGTTTCTTTTCTTATTTAATTTTCTGTTTTTATATACGATTTGTTGTTTTTCTCTAATCTTAGAAATCAAAGTCACCGAACCTAAAATTTGAAAGTTTTTCACTTATTCAACAGTCTACGGTCTATACATGTACACTCTTATAAATGCAGTTGATAAGACAAAGTTTCAAACATAAAGAAGAAACTCATGTAATTTGCATTTTAGCCAAGTATCTATCTTTAATATTTCATACAATTATTTTGTATGTAACGCAGTGTTATTCATTTTTGATTTGTATCTGTTTTGTATGTTCTCGTTGTACATTGTATTTGCAAATATGAGAAACAATGTGGTTGTTCCATTTATGAAGCTTACACAAAATAAAGATTGTTTAAATAGTTCTACTTTCCTTCTTCTAATGCACTTAAGCTTTGGTGTTTCTCCCGACAAGTCAATTATCAACAAGTTATATGCTGATACGCCGCAAATTTGTGTTGTTTTAAACACATGAGGAAAGAACATCCAGAACAACGTCACTATTGGGTTTGTAACTATTACACAAAATCGTGTTACAGTTATCACCAGGAAACATTTTGAAATTTCCCGTGTCGATGAGCATTACGCCATTACAGTATAAGGTTGCTCATAAAGAGCAGCGTGACTGTCAAGCTCAATGGTTATAGTCGGGAATGGTTTACATGTTACGGTACAGAAACTGTTACACACAGACTCCTGTACATAAATGGACCAACCAGGGCATCCATGTTATACACAAATTATTCAAATACATGATAATGTGCACAATCTCCCAATTGTCCTCCATCAACACGTGAAGTTTCATGAAACTATCTTGCATACTTTTAGAGTTATTGCTAGAAAAGCCCCATTTTTCATGATTTCGTTGCCATAGCAACACGACTTTTAACCGGATCAAAATTAAAATGATGTGCACTATTTCTCCTCATTCTCCTTCATCAACATGTGAGGTTTCATTAACCTATCGTGTATACGTTTAGAGTTATTGCTAGAAAGGTATCATATTAATGACCAACGCATATAGTCAAACATATCAGAGTGAAATTATCAAAGAGGTTTGTCTAAAGTTTACTGGTGTTATCTGTTTGTCAAAATCTGCTGACTGAGTTTGAAGATCTGAGCACAATTCATTCTACGATTATCTAATAGAAACTACATGTTATGTGACTACCCTTTTCCCTACCAATCCCCTAAAAATATTGGTCACTTTCTGGATACAAGGAACGTGCCTACATAGTCTGTAAGTCGCGACGAGTACTATCGACTGTGCAGGGAGCGTATCAGATGAAAGACGATATACGTATACATATTGGGGATTTGGTTATAAATAAATGTTATTATGCTATAATATGTTCGACATATCGGTTAAACCCCCTAAGATAATACAATCGCTTAATTTACTTAATAAATAAATATATTTACTTTAATAGCTGAAACATTAATGAATATATCAAATATTGTGAACGTAGAACGTTCATCTTCAAGCTTTTCTAAGGCAAGAATTTAAACATTCAAAAGGAGGCAAAACAAGATATATCATGTTTAATACTACATACATGTACATGTACATAGATGCTTCCTCTTATTAATCCACCAGCCCTAAAAATAAAACAATTGTATCACATCTGACCTTTTACTTAATATATCATATTCTATACCGGTATGTCATATTTTAAACAATTATGCGCTGTTTTACGACTGTATAAGAAATGAGTGCAGCCCCATGTACTGTCTATGTCTATTTATCATATTTACGCAGGTTCACTAGTTACCAGCTTTTGAGTCGATATTTCTGTACAAATATCCTGTAGGGAAATGCAATCACACCAAGTGTATAAACAACGTCACTCGTGAAAACGACGATTTCCGATCTTGTGGCTATAAATTGATATCCGAACTCAGTCAATGAAACTAAACATTGAACGCATTACATTTGTATTACGCTTTGACAACAGAACTTTTCATAGAGAACATACACATATTCTTCAATCTTGGTTCTCCTGTTTTCTTGAGCAGAGAGTTACGGAGCCAGTATCGTCAACATCTCCGTCTCATTTGTTGCTAGATCTTGTTTCTGTAAGTACTTCAACATGGTCCGGTAGTAGATTTCTTGCAAGACCATAATGTTACGTCTTTTTCTGTCTGTCAGGATTTGCTCTCGATAATACTCGAGTCGGGTTTCCTTTAGCAACTTGTTCCTGATTTCTTTCCTTAAATATCAATTTGAACACGAGATACTGCAATATTCTTTTAACGCATGAAAAAGTATATATTTAAGAAAGTAAGCTACACATATGAGTAGGAAAAATACAAGTACAAGTACATACATGTATACAGTAGCTCTTGATAAACGTTGCTATTAACTTGAAAATGCTACTAAACGTTACTTTGAAAATTTCAAAAGCAATGCTGTAAAGGAGTTGATTCAGAGCTATTTTTTAATAAGAGTAAATACTAACTAGTGGCTAAGAAAATTGATACCCGCCATTGATTATAAGAAGTTTAGAAATGAAAATGGTTATTGAAAACTATACTGCAAGATGTTGTTTGTCTAGCTTTTTTTCTAGACGATATACGAGAATTGCCTTATAGGCCGTAGAACATATAGTCAAATCAGCGTCACATGAAAAAGAACACTGACAGAGTATTAAGTAATAAGCTTCTTACATATAATCTGAACAATAGCTTCAGTACTAGTGTCTGAAACACGGCAGCTTAATTCATGTATTAATTCAATAAATTAAAGCTTAGACTCAGTGCTCACATCAGTCGTGATATTGATTGATCTAAGTATGATGGGATTTAAGTACCTAAATTGGACATCGAAAACACCCTTAATATCTGAGGGCAGGGCGGCAATAGTGTAGCCATTAATATTTATGACAGCACGATAAACATTAGACGTAAATAATTCGCTACTTTTTCCGTGACATATTTTTTTTCAATTAACATCACCAGAAATTATACAATATGTTTGTAATACTAGCTGTCATGGTATCAGTCAACTTATCGTTGAAACAGAAAACGTCTCTGTGTAAGGAGGCACAGAAAGTGACTCACTTATTTCGCTTGAAAAAGAAGAAAAAAGAAGCAATGTTTTACGTTTTGCAAATATCTGAATTAACAATATCTGAATGACTGCTTCTCTGACATTTAAGGTTTTTTTTTCATTTTAATAGATCATGGTTGACTACATTATGTAAGGGTTCATCTACATTAAATCACAGCATGCATTAACTTTCCATACCCTGTCGGTGCGTCAGTTGTCTTTTCTTTTGCGTTGTCGTTCTGAAATATGAAGATCTTTTCAATCAGCACCTCTGAAGAACGAACATTGTCTGTACAGGTAGTGAAATTTGTACTGTTTGTCGGAATTAGATATCATGGAATAAAGAAGATTTTGAATAGAAGACAAAGGCAAATTCGTATTTTTTCTTAAAAGTCTTAATGCAGTCCAATCTTTAAAACTTTATGTCATTCCGCGACTTCGTTTAGATGATAATGAAATTCACGATAGCGTGACGTCGTTTTCAGCTGAGCACATTAACACTTAAAGACTAAGTGTGAAATACAATTGATATCTAGCTTTCAAATACTATCACGACCCACTTACATTATATATTGTTTCAGGTCTTAAATCAAATCAATGTAATTAAAAATCAATTTGCATGTTTTAGAGGAAAGGGAACTACGATTTCCCTGTCGGTCGGTATGGTTTTTACGAAGTTCATGTGAGTCATGATATGCGGTGTTACATTTTCAATTGCAAATTCAAGTGCAAATTTTCATCGACTGGTGCAGGTAATGTACGCTAAACTGTTCGTACAGTTCCAGTGACTGAAGCAATAATATCGTAATAACTGTAATTACAATGTAGGGTAAAAATGTGCCTGTTGTTATCACTTTTATACTATTTAAGCACACAACAAGACATTTCCAAGTATGCAATTCCTCTAGCATTTCTGCATTACATCGGGATTCGAAGTACGTTTGAACTGTTCAAACTACATCTGAAACACTCTGAACAGTCAATATATATTTCGTTCCTCGATGCGATGCAACATATTCAAGAAATGTGGCAATCGTGTGACACATAGAACATATATATATATTTGACCATCTTAAGTGAGACTTTTGGTGGATTGCACATCGAGGTAGACTACATTTTGAATTTACGTTAGAGTTAACATAAACCTTAGAAAATCTACCTGAAATACAAATATTTACTGCCAGCGTTCCCAATGAAAACTGTTTAAAGACACTGAATTACGATGAGCTCTTCATGCAATCGACATTTTCCTTTCTTAATGTTCTTGTAAATAAAATTCTACTAGTGTAAACTTTTGTCAATCTCCATTTTATTGATTTCGAAATTGATCTAAAGAATTGATGTTTAGTATATTTTAGCTGCATGCAAAATACCTTCGCATATGTAATAAATGTGCCCGTATTTACAAAATTACCGTATTCTTGGTTCTTACAAGAGCAGATACATATACCCAATGTTAAATTTATTAAAATTGTAATAAAATAACAAAAGGACAAGTAATTCTGAAATTTTCTTGTATAAACAATATTTTTTTTTGAATCTGGAGAGACTGACACTTATAATAAGGACAATATATAGTTACCATATATTTTTGATATGAACATTCTGTACAATCTTTGCTTTAAGGAAATTATTTACTAAGCGTAAATATGTAACCTCAGCCATATCCTGACAAAAATCTTGATCTTATCTTCTCAAGACATCTTGCAGTTCTGATTACGTTTTCAAAAACTTATTTACATAAACATCTTAATGTTGATCCATTTAAAGATTAAGTGAGTGTTATCATTAAAAACTTTAGGACCTAAATAAAACAAATTTATAAAACAGAATGAATTTTGGCCAAAGCATTAGTCCATGTCTATGTTTGTCGCAAAAATGAGTTTATGCTTTCCATTAATCTTTTATGTTCACGTAAACTGCACAATCTTTCAACACGATGTTAAAAAATAAAAATATAACTGTGTTACGCTATTTATGCACTGTTTTGTTTTTACTTACAGTACAGTTTACACTTTTTGCCATTGTTGTCACTGGTACTGACTCGGTTGTCACTGGTACTGACTCGGTTGTCACTGGTACTGACCATGTTGTCGTTTCTGCAGAATAATCAACAGTACTTATCTCTATATTAAATATAAAATATGAAACTTCTAACAGCTATTTACATAAACAGGTAAATCCGCAATATTTTTCAAATAAATTCGGACATACATGTAATGCTTACATTTACATATTCAAGAGGAACAACCATTTTTCATTGTCCGAAGATCGCGGTCTTACTAGATTTATCATTTCTATACGTTACATGTTACGTTTGAATGTCACTCACCTGTCTCCAGTTGAGGCCTTGTCATCTGAAATTATAGTCAGTTATAGGTAAACGTGTTACAAATGTATTTTAAGTCATAATAAATGAGGCGTTAAAAACTGTAAACATAGACAGTCAATGTCAAATAAATACAAAGACACACATTTTGTGTCATAGCTTTTAAAGCTTCTAACCTCTTGTTTTCTTCAGATAAATAAATGCTGCGTAACCAGTAATATCTTAAACAGTTCACATATCTTAAAAATATAGTTCACCTCAAATGCGTTTACGTTTGCAGATGCTCTTTAGACTATGACACTGACTGCTTCCTGTGTTTGTTAAAATATACTAATACTTGATATGATGCAAACAGATTTCGCCCTCTAAAAAAAGACCCAACGATGCCAACGTTATATATTCTTCAGTGTAAGGAATCAGTTGAAAGGAATCAGTACATTACGCAATTGCGGTTAAGAGATATTTTGTGTAGCCGGACTTACTGGTGGATATGAGACAAGCACTTCTATTTCTATACCATGTGGTAAAGCTCTACATCTATAATATCCACTATCAGAAAATCCTGCATTGTGTATAATCAGTTCACTTATGTATTTGTCTCTTCTCATCAGTGTTTCAAGCATGGTTTCTATACGTGGGGTTGACCGAATAAGCAAATGATCTCGGAACCAATTCACCGTGCTATATAGGTCCCTTATCCCTTTGATTAAACATACTAAATGTATGTCGTTATGAACAGTCACATGCCGAGTGCCCGATATAAACATTCCTAAAAAGGAAAACATGTTTCAGTAGATTTATTTTCTTATTGATACAAATTGAAAAATTAACTCTTACAACAATAATGAGGTAGCCGTTTGAACTCCATTATCCATCCGGTCATTTTTTAAGTATATCTCAGTAAAGTGTCGTCTGACTTTAGTTGCTTAAATATTCTCTCTTTGATTTTGTTTTTCAATTTGGAGAGTGCTACTGAGTTTTCAACAAATGAATGCTTACATAAAATATAAATCCTGACCAGCAAAAAGAGGGAATGGTTATCAAACTGTATAAATTTGCAGGCTGATCAAGATTTGCACAGTTTAAAAATGCAGAACCCCTTGCATCCTGCAGAAAAACAGATAAACATAATTGTCAATTTTTTAAAAGTAAAATGATACATACTTCGAGCCCGTTTATCAGCTGTTCCGGCTACAATAGTAAAATAATTATTTACCGTATTAACGTCTTACCAGAGGTTGCTACATGAGATCTATATGAGAGTCAATAATTACTCTATTTTAAAAACGACATTTTCTGTCTAAACTAAAATTCATGGTTGTAAGAATGATACACAATTCCCAAAGTATTAAGGTGATAAAAATGATATCAAGACTTAAGTGCTCGGGACCTTTATCGCTTTAATTCCAGTCTCCTAATATATTTTAACTGTGTTTTATCTGAGTGTATACATTGTATATGAATTCGTTTGTTGTTTGTTTGTTTGTTTGTTTGCTTGTTACTTTGTTTCTTCATCTGGGTTTAGCGACAGTTTCAATCGTAATCAAGTGATTTTTAGCAGTGAGCAGTTACCCAGCTATCGCTCTCCGGATGACCAATACTAGAACCCTATCCTCCATAAGACATTGTCAATTCTCGGATTATCCAGCCTTTCATGAAACAAACTTCGACCTATCATGCATAATGTTCTGTACTGATAGATGTAACTATAGAAAGCATAACTTCAGCAACTTCAACATTTTTAGCAAGCTAAATAACATTGTCGATTGTCATTTATACACGTTCTTCGGATTTAAAAATTGTTTATCTGATTAATTTCATTCAAATGAATTCGCCACACCAGTAAATATTTAGCGCAGCTCAATTCTTTTTTGAAAAAGAATTGTTTGAAATAATGTACTGTCCACACAAAATATGTTATTTATTATTAAGTTCATGTTCTATACAAGATATTTAACAAAACTTTTCTGCTATTGTCCTTCTCAGCCAAAGTGCTGACTTTGGGACCTCAACTTTCATCAGCAAACAGCATCTATCAATTGGTAAGTTTCAACAGATTAATTCTTTTCATCACATAAATAAAATTTCCATATTTTTCAAAAAACCTTAACTCTTTATCGTTGTTACTAGTTATCATATAGATATTTATTTATTGTAATAGACAATGGTCAGTTATGATTTATGGATATATGTGCGTAGTACGTATGCGATTTTATATCACACACACAATGCGTTTTGGGTCTCCTTGAAAGCATATAAAGGTCGGTCAGTCAAAGTTTTTTATTTACATTTTTGACATTTTGCCGTTTTTGCTCTTACGCACTTGCAATTTGGTGTTGTTTGGGTCATTTTCTTACAAAAAAGGTTTGTGGACGACAGTAAAAAGTTAATTCGGTAGGTAGACCCGATCACACTTAATTCTCAGACCTTCATGATAGTATAAAACATTCCTACTTATCTATTAAAGTAAAACAGCAATGATCTTTGAGTAAGTGACTGACTTTGGGTCAATTGGAATTTTGAAGATGGACCGGCATGGAACAGCGTACTAAAACTATTGAAATACCAAAATGGTTCCATACGAGATAGTTCAGATATAAATGTGCAAGCCATGGCCCATAAACTTGCACTACCTTCGTCTTATTTACTGGTAAAATTGAAAAGTGAGGGACGCTAGTGATCAAAGCAGTTAATGTCTTGGTTTTATGAGTAAATAAAATATTTCTAAAGTTATCTATCATGAGTAGATTGATATGTCAAATATTTGAAAAAAATAGTTTAAAGAAAAATGCTGCTGTAAACCAATTAGTGAAAGTTAACCGAAGTCAGGAAAGTTATATTTTTCCATAATAGTGCAAGACTAGGTTACTGATTAATGTGTAACATTTCTTTTACTTAGGATACTGAAATTCACTTACTCTTGCGGTTAATCAAAAATCGAAAGATCATGAAATGCAATGATTTGAAGGTCGTTATTTATTAGGGCTGCAACGATTCAGGTACCCTTCGGTTCGGTTCGGATTCGGTTAATACCCTTTCGATTATCGAATATTCGATTCGAATATCTACATCGATAATAACATGAAATAATATAAGAAAAAGAGAGGCAGACACTCATTACGAGCATCGGAAAAGTAGGGAAAGGAATTTACATTTTAGAGAATAAAAAGTTCTCATAGATTTAAATAATTCATGATTCTAAAACTGTTCAGGATAAGATTATGTCAGAAACTGGTCCTGTACCTTAAGGTATTAACATTAATTAGGCTGTCCTTTCAAGGCCCCAAATTGGGTACGCATGCGCAAAAGACACTGGTCTTGTTTACATCATTGAAAAGGGCATAAACTGACGTTTGTTAAGTGTAGATGACTTTTGTTTACAAGACACATGTAAGAAAAAATATACAGAAAACCTAGATTTTTTGTCGGAAACTGGTCTCATACCAGTATATCGTTAATATAATAAATCCTGGTTTTCGTTTCAATGTTGCATCATACTTGTTGTTGTTCCCGTTCGATACCTTAGATATTCGCTACAGACCCTGCAGATAACGTTCGATTTATCAATCACACCAGACTTTTTCTCAAATGCGTAATGTCGCCACACACCGGACCTTAATGACGCCGGTGGATCGACCAAACACTTTTTCATCCGCCATGTTTGTTATGTACTTGCGACGCAGTGAATAAAATGACGCGTGCTGATTGGACAATAATACTATTTTACCGCGGGCGTACTTGTTTTGACACTGCCTAGACGTACCGAACCGAAATATCGTACCCCAAATCGGATAACCGATTCGAAGCCATGGACTCGGATATATTCGAACTTCGGTGATTCGTTGCAGCCCTATTATTTATCAACAAATAAGTAACATATATAGAGTGTGTCAAGTCTTGTAACTGCCATTGCAGATTTTTAAAATGAAAAGTTATTTCTATAAACTATTTTTGGCTGTTAAAATCAGAATTTTTCTTGCATAAACGGTGATTCAAAGATTAAACAAAACTTAAAGACAAAGCGCAACCTACTTTGGTGAATAATTATGAGAAAAAACAATATGGTAGAATTTACAGTTATAAAAGATTATTTCCTTATTTGAAGACTAAAAATGAAGAGGGCTTATTAGAGATATTTAATATTGCTACTTGTCGACAGACATCAAGTAGATAAACTTCAGAAGTCTTGATACCATTTAATTGAAGTCAATTGCTACTGAGCGACAGGTATTTTCAACTTCGATAATAATTTTATATGACAAATATTTGATTTATTTAATGCATTATTAATTGACAGAAAATACACGAGTCACAACAAAATTATAGACAACAGAGATAGGTCTGTTTATCCTCATTTTGTGCTATCTCTTTAATATGATCAATACATACACAACGAACAATACACATTGAATATACATTTACAAATTTATAATATTTTTTACCCGTTACTCGCAAGGATACACTTTCTGATACCAAGTAATGTTCAGGCATGTAGCAAGCATAGACTCCTTGGTGTCTACTTTCAACGCTCTCTATTAATAAGTTTCCATTTTTCCTGACGGTAATACGAGTGTCAAACGAGCCATATATCTCACCAAGCGATACGTTCAAGTCATTCCTTTTCCAAAGAACCTTAAAAACGTTTTTAAAGCTATATTACCGTTCAAAATGACCATATTGAATAATGGTCAAGAATAAGGCTTGAAACACAGTAGATGCTTTGAAAATATGTAATAAATGACTTATTTTGAGTTGTTTCTCTTATTGAGATCACGGACCTATATACACATGGATTGGCAACTTCCGAAAATCGATAATGCGATATCGGAGTAAATGTTACCCATCATGCTTTGCGCGCGCTCGGTGTTTTTCGGAAATTTTCGGAAATTTTCCGATTTGTGATATTCGGCAGATGCCGCCAGACTTGACAAAATTTTCAACAAACAAAATCGATAACAGTTACGCCTTACGAAAAAAAGATTAGCTTGGAATAAGACAAAAGTTGCATAAACAAAGAAAAATAGAAACTATTGAGCCATACATATTGAAGTAGATTCAATTTGATTTATTGTTTACGTTTTTCCCCGATACGTTCCAAGATGGAGGACGGCGGGAAGCTTCATTCTACATCGCCTTGACAAAATTTTCAACATACAAAATCGATAAAAGTTACGCATTACGAAAAAAGATATGGGTTGGAATCAGACAAAAGTTACATAAACGAAGGGAAATACAAACCATTGAGCCATAAGTATTGAAGTAGACACGATTAAATTTGATTTGATTTTCACGTTTTTCCCAGCTTCATTCCAATATGGAGGACAGGTGGACGCTGGGAGTTTTCGATTTCGGCAAATCTCGGATATTGTCCATCGATTCTAAAATCTCGTATAAACTCTCGTCATCCGCGATAAAAAAGTTGAATTTGTATAGGAAGATACGAGAGTTGCCAATCCATGTGTATATAGGTCCGTGTTGAGATATACTCTTTTCAATACGAAGAGAACTGTTACATACATGATAATATTAGCACATTTTGATACAGAAAATTGTACATTTGTATATAGGTATTCGATTCTGCTACGCATATATAAATCAAACAACACGTTTTAACATGAGTCTTGACAGATTGTTGTTTATTGCAATGTGTCTGTATTCTGAAATATGTTTCTACATTTACAGTCGCCGACAGCAATGTCTAATGTCGGAGAATATTGGTAAACGAAAATGTTAAAACTGCGCCTAGTACACTAAAAGAAATCTTGTAGTTTATTCAATTTTCATGACATTTTGATGAATATTTCAAAGTCATAAGATCAAAGATTGATATATAACATTCCATCAGAGTTATAAAGATAGTTACCAAACTCATTGTCCGCAGCGCTGTAAACACAATAACCCCAATATACAAAGTCACAAAAAGGTTAAAATTACCAGACTGTCATTAATCTGCGTGTAACACAGACGGCCATTTATGATTCATTAAGATAAAATTAGCAAATATGTGGTAATGTTTAAAGGGGCACTCCCTACATCTAGCAGATTATATTCTCGAAACATAGATTATGTGTTCAATGAACGTAAAATGATAAATAAATACAATTTCAAAGAAGAACCTATGGCGAAAAATGCCTCATTTTACCACAATTAATCAATATAGAGGCTTTCTGTAATAAATCGCATCCACCCATTAATTGTACAACAACAACTCTACATAGATTATTGAATGGTTTACGGTACTGCAGTATATTTTAAATCGCTGATTTTATCGATAATGATAGGGACTGCATAGCTGAAACTTTTAGGTTGAGTTATAATACTTCCAAAGATTATATTATTTATGTGTTGGAGGTTATTAAGTTTGACATCAGTTATAGGGTATGTCCCTTTAATCATTCAAATACTTTAGGAAGATGTTCTTTGGCAGATGTAATGTGTTAAAAGGAAATTTGAAATTTTGCCTGATTCTTATCCTCCACTTCATTTCGATCGGATGAACATTTGATGGAAAATGAGCACCCTAATGTTTTTTTCAACTAATTTGTGGCTTGGATGTAATCGTCTTCAAGAATTGGTATTTGGTACTTAGTATGAATCTCTAATGGTCAGTTTGTGGTGTTAAAACGTCACTTCAGAGAAAATACAGCACTGTATTGAACCAGTTGACGAGGTTTGTTGGATAAAAACATGGTATGGAAATTCTTATAAGTTTAGACAAATCAACTCCGTCAATAAATTGAGCTTTGAGATGATCTTTTTTCAAAGCGGGATATTTGAAATTGGTACCAGAAACCGTTTTTTAACAAAAACTGTTCTAAATAATTTAGCAGAAATTTAGAATTACCATAATTTACAGATTTGTGAATTTCACATATAGGGGTGTGGTGATGTAAATTATCTGAGACAATGAAATCACTTTTTATTCTCATCAACCTTATACCGAGTATTGAGAGAATGAATCCAATAATTTGTTGACAACTTTTCATCAACGTATCTTTCAAAATGATTTTGTTATGACACATAATTCAGGTGTATACTTAGAAAAGTTGTTGAGTGTAGTGGCAATTAAGCTAATTACCGTATCCTTTGTCGCATTCTCTATGTTACACGGCAACAAGACCATCTCTCCTTCCTCTACCGTAACCTTCTCTTTCGGGTAATTCCCTGAACAATAACAAAACAACTCAAGCTTAGCTTTGTATATGCGGCCAGTTTTCATTTTAGTTTAAGACTGATTTAAGCCTCTTGAAACTTTTCTTATTATTATTATAAAAGAAAACTTTTATGTGAATATTAAATATACATTACCAAATTAAGCCTTAAACATTTGGACATGTTTAATAAAATATGTCATTTTAAAAAGATAATCTTGAGCTTTTTAATACGTATGTCAGTACACTTTATTTTCATTTTAAGTTAATATTGACTCCTTTAATAGTGCTCGCTCACAGTCTCCAGCTCAAAAATGATAACAAAAAATATAAAATGTAAACTTAATCGCTATATAGAATTAAGAACACAAGTAAAATCTACGTTAAATCCATTTCAGAAGCACTACGGCTCGTACCAGATGTAGGTTGTTGCGACAATCACTTAGCCAAACGAAAGGAATATAATGTTCCAAAGTCGTATCTCCATATAGACGGGTCGGAATAATATTGAAAAGTTTAAAGTCGTACTAATGCATTATCATACATAAAGTCTATCGTTTGAAATAACATTTTTACCACGTTACTTGATCTTTCCTAATCTCATTATAAACGCTGAGGCAATTCTGGCCTGAATAATCAACATTCGAAAGGTATCTGGCATTTTAATGTTGTGATAGATTGAGCTGGTTTGACAGAAGACAACTTTAAACTAAAATTGTATATGTAAAAGGAAATGTGTAAGAAAAACAATGATAAATGGCTTTTGTTACAAATGTGCCTTTTACTTCTAAGTTCACAGTTTTAAACATTAGCCCGGACTTGCTGGTTATTTTACACTTATACTGTCCACTATCACTAGCAGCAATCGTTTGAAATAACATTTTTACAACGTTACTTGATCTTTCCTAATCTCATTATAAACGCTGAGGCAATTCTGGCCTGAATAAACAACATTCGAAAGGTTTCTGACATTTTAATGTTGTGATAGATTGAGCTGGTTTGACAGAAGACAACTTTAAACTAAAATTGTATATATAAAAGGAGATGTGTAAGAAAAACAATGATAAATGGCTTTTGTTACAAATGTACCTTTTACTTCTAAGTTCACAGTTTTAAACATTAACCCGGACTTGCTGGTTATATTACACTTATACCGTCCACTATCACTAGCAGCAATCGTTTGAAATAACATTTTTACAACGTTACTTGATCTTTCCTAATCTCATTATAAACGCTAAGGCAATTCTGGCCTGAATAAACAACATTCGAAAGGTTTCTGACATTTTAATGTTGTGATAGATTGAGCTGGTTTGACAGAAGACAACTTTAAACTAAAATTGTATATATAAAAGGAGATGTGTAAGAAAAACAATGATAAATTGCTTTTGTTACAAATGTACCTTTTACTTCTAAGTTTACAGTTTTAAACATTAGCCCGGACTTGCTGGTTATTTTACACGTATACTGTCCACTATCACTAGCAGTTACATCTTGAATGTTTAAATTGAAGTCCACATAACTGGTGTTAGTATATCGACGATGCGCTACGCTGACACGTCGGCTGACACGTGGGTCATCAGTGAAAACAAATTCGGAAATCGTCAGTATTTTCTCGTTATATAACCATAATACCTAAAATGTTTTAGAACAAAATACAACGTAAATTGAAGACGTGAATTATATAAACAGACATACAATACTTTATAACATCAAACAGTAATTACGATAATGATTTGGCGAGGTCACTGTTAATACTATTTTGACGTTAATAGTGGAACAGGTCGTTTGTTAAACGCGTTTTTAACGTTACTGACACGAAAAAGAAAACTTATTTCCGAAACTCAAAATAAAATGGAGCCAGTCTTTGCTCCCTGTTTTGATAAATTTCTTTCAGGATCCGGTGCTCGACATCGAAAGTTTTCATCTAACCGCTGTTCTAGCTTTCTGTGGCGTTTAAGTATTTGCGTTCTATGCACACATTCAAGTAAGAATATGATTTTTTTGTGGTAGAAGAAATTACATATTCGGCGATGTCGTTTTTTAACAGTTATGTAATGTATGATTAATAGTGTATTGTATGATTTAACCTATGAAACGTAATAAATATCTAAACGAATTTACATGGACCGATGAAATATAGAGTAAGAAATGTTCTACAGATATTCACCGTACGAGTACCGAGGTTTTTGACAGAGCATGGTAAGACAGCTGTAGAGCCTGCAACCGCCGTAACATTTACTTCTTTTGAATCTAGTTCTAGAGGCGGACGAGACAGATGACCCCCACGTGCTTAATTAAAAAAACAACATTTTGTTACAACTTTTGCTCAATTAATAACATATGTTACTGAAATCTCGAGCAGTTGTAACTCCATACACGAGTTGTAACTTCCTCTATGTAACATTTAGTTATTAAAACGTTTTGCCAAACTACATTTTATATATTAATGCTTTCAATTTAAATGATTGCGTAAGTAAATAATCCACTCGTAAGGAAGCAAGACCTATTGAAACAATTTAAGAAGCAAAGACACATATTGAACACTATATAAATGTAAGCTTCTTGAAATTTGTGTAAAAAAGTTATGTATTTACCAAAATGAAATCCTTCAGAATAGCAAAGAAGCAGGAGTATATTCCACAATTGTTCCATCGTGTGAATAACAGTTTTTGTTTTCTTTAAAAAATTTATTGAACGACCTATTTTCAGTGAGAGCTATTAAGATAATTAGTAGGACACTTGAAAGTATTACTTGACATATAATTTATCAAGTTGCACCACTTGTAAAAGACCTCATTATCAAAACGCTCTTGTGTAGCGGACAAAACCATTAATAAAACTCGATGGTTGTTTTCGTCACAAAAACATTTGTCTCCCCCATGGCAGGTTGCCAATAATCATACTGGAGCGGACATGATTTTGCCGGACAGACGGACGGACGGACATCCATGGCAAAAACAATATGTCTCCCCCATATTTTATGGGGGAGACATAGTTATGTAAAGTACGGGCAGAAACAATTACGTTAAATACTATGTGTTTGAGGTTAAATGATACTTTAGTACAGAGGAACCTACATCATATATCAGATAAGTATGAAAATAAAAATAATAGACATGTAGTGTATGTATCAGAACAGAACAGAACAGAACAATATAGAATCGCCTGACTAGATTAGAAGGTGCTATTCGAGTATTATTAACTGACGTAATACTACCAGCTTACTTGTGTAACATGATCACTAACGTTACATTTGTAACACAAGTGTTGATTTCACCAGACATTTTGCATTAAATCAGAACATTTTAACTTGTTTGAAGATCGAAGTAAAAATGTCTCGAAAGAAATTACTTGATGCAATAACGAGTGTTTTGCTGACGTAGTAACTTAAACAAAACACTGATAGCAAAACATATTTTAAAAAGAAAATACATGTAGTGTATAAATTCCATATTTGTATTATATGCCGGTCATAGAGTTACTGGTCGTTCGCGTTTGAAAAATATTTCGGAGATGTAAGTGATGCTTGCAACGGAGGAATAACAGCTGATGTATTTTGTGCTATTTTTTGGTACTTGTATGTACATCCATGAAGACATTAGCGTTTAATACAGAAACAAGATATAAGTGAATTAATGAACTTCCCACAAAAAAGGACAAATACGCTTGGAGTATAACGATAGTTTTCCATGAGTCAATAAATTAGTTCAAGACCTCTTCCTTTATCGGTAAAGCTACACAGAACAGGCTGCAAAACGTCTGTTTTTCAGGTGGCGAAATTAAATAGTTGCCGGGCGTAGGAGGTGCCGCTGTGTGAATTTGACCGTGCGATTACTTGTATATGTTTCTAAATCTCCCGAAGAACATGTTGTCCTCCAATTTTGATAGTCATTTTGATGATGTCATATTTATAGTGATTTTGGAATATAGTCAAAGGACATTCAGTACAACGAGCAGATTATTTGCTTGTATTCCCAGAAATTTAATGAAACGCACCTCTAGTCTGAAGTAGCTACCGAAAAGTTAATTTATTGTGTAGCGTGTAAGAAATCCACAATAGCCTAGATATTATTTCATAAATCTCACTTAATGTCTAAAGTGGGCGGGGCCTAAAACGTGATATCAGGACAGTGTCATAATAACACTGACAGTGTCATAATAACACTGTCCTGTGATATCAGACGTCGCGATATCAACAAATATCAGACCGGCGTTATCGGGTGGTCGTCATGGCAGTTGCATAATAAATAGAGAATATTAGGCTACTGTCTTTTGATAACATGTGATATCAGGTGAGGTAGATGCGGTCGGAAAAGGCGAGGCTCTGCCGAGCCTTTTCCGACCGTATCTGCCGAACCTGATATCACATGTTGTCAAAAGGCAGTTGACTAATATTCTATTTATCATGCAAATCTTCATATTGTATTTTTTTGACACTTTTAGGGGCCTGAAATAGAATAAATACGGTATTTATAAAAGAAAATGATTTCAAATTACTACATGTGCCTCGAAAAATAGTTCTACATTTCAAATGACAAAAAATATAAAAAACGACATAAATATAGCTTTATAATTACCTTCATGAGCCTATTTATAAATGCTTTTCTGTTCTAATGTAATGATATTGTTTTGCAAACAAAATATTTGCAAAGACACACGCAAGAATTTCCAAGTAAAACACTGACATTTCAAAAATGGCGGCGTGGGCTCAACACCATTGGGGTATTCTAATTGTAAACAAACGAGGAACTTGAGAGTTGATGGTGAAAAGTGAGCGGTTCAAAGACAGTTTTCAACTTTTGATAGGTAGCTGATCGGTTTCAGGCCATTTCAACCACGCATTAAGAACTTACTGTAAAAATTGGATAGTGATAAAAAAATGAAAATCAACTTTTTCTCAAATTTTGCCTCAAAATTGGTGTAGATGGATAGCAAATGATCTAACTAAGAAAATGAATACCAACAACCCTATGTTTATTTCAAAAATAAAAAATTCTACAGGGGTTTTCAATTTTTATGGTGCATTGCTGTTCGTTTTAAATCATTCAATTTATCTATTTGGGCTGTATTTTTATGCAATAACTACATCATTAACAATGATTTGTAAACAAAAATACAAAAATGATAGGATAAATGAAATGTTTTGATTACTTTTTCTCTGTGATTGCACTTGAGGAGTCTTGCTTGTTGAACTGGAAGTAGTACGGCATGTGGGCGTGGTTATAAAGTGTTATCACGTCAGTGACGTGATATCATTTTAAAATATCGGACGGGTGTTATCGGTCAGATTTAATGCTAGTTGCATGATAAAAACTTGTCTCACATCGCTTATCTCACATCACTGCCGGGCTATTTTTACGTTAATTGTAAGCAGACACAAAAATCGAAAAATGACTGTAAAATTGTTATTTTTGAAATAAACATAGGGTTGTTGGTATTCATTTTCTTAGTTAGATCATTTTCTATCCATCTATAGCAGTTTTGAAGTAAAATTCGAGAAAAAGTTGATTTTCATTTTTTCATCCCCATCCTGACGTATCTCAACCCTCGGGTGGGATTTACTTATCCACAACTCATGAACATGTTAGATTCACTTGATGTCACATCGCTTATCTCACATTGCTGCCGGACTATTTTTGCGTTATTGTAAGCAGACATAAAAATCGAAAAATGACTGTAAAATTGTTACTTTTTGAAACAAACATAGGGTTGTTGGTATTCATTTTCTTAGTTAGATCATTTTCTATTTAGATTCACTTTTTCTCAAAATTACATCGCTTATCATCTTTCCCCCTCACTAACTATGAAACTGTACTGTAGACAAAGAAAGCAACAATTTGCTTTACAGGACATCTAACCTCTATTTTAGGGACTAGAATGTATATACTTCTACCGAGAATGTAGGCTATTGAACACTAATTACATGTACATCCATGGCTATGTATGTATCATTACCAATACCTTCTTTAAAAGTAACGTTATACGTACATAATTAATCATTTGAAAATTACCTGCATTTGCGCGTTTTATTTAAATACATTCTGTAGTAGTTATCCTTTTATATTTATTCGTCTTTTATCAGAGTGCCAGTATTCTTGCAGTGTGATAATTATCGTTGTAGATACTAGACTTCTAGTGTTACTTAAGTGGCTAGCTTGAGCATGTACATATCATGTGCAGTGTACTTAAACGGCACTAACTTGTATTATTAAAACAAGAGCTGTCCCTCACAAGTGACGAATGCCCCCGAAAGAGGTGCCTCACAGTCTGTGTCCTCTCCATGTGCTCAATAAATGTGCTATGTAATTTTAAAATCCTTCCATGCATGACAGAGTAACCATGCATACAGTTTTCCATTACTTTAAACACTAAGTGTGACCTTGAACTTTTAGGTAGGGCCTTGAGTCTTGCACGCGACACATCCGCTTGATGTGCTAGACATTTGTGTCAAGTTATTTTAAAATCCTTCAAAGCATGATAAAGTTATAGTCCGGACACAAATGTATGCATATATACAGGTTCCATTACCTATAAACTCTAAGTGTGACCTTGACCTTTGTGGTAGGGATGTGGGTCTTGCATGCGACACGTCATCTTGATGTGCTAGACATTTGTGCCAAATTATTTTAAAATCCTTCAATGCATGACAAAGTTACAGTCCGGACACGAATGTGTGCATATATGCATATATAGAGGAATCCATTACCTTCGAACTCTTAGTGTGACCTTGACCTTTGAGGTAGGGACGTGGGTTTTGCACGCGACACGTCGTCTTGATGTGCTAGACATTTGTGCCAAGTTATTTTAAAATCCTTAAATGCATGACAAAGTTACAGTTCGGACACGAATGTGTGCATATATGCATATATAGAGGAATCCGTTACCTTCAAACTCTAAGTTTGACCTTGACCTTTGAGCTAGGGACGTGGGTCTTGTACGCGACACGTCGTCTTGATGTGCTAGACATTCATGCCAAGTTATTTTAAAATCCTTAAATGCATGACAAAGTTACAGTCCGGACACGAATGTGTGCATATATAGAGGATTCCATTACCTTCAAACTCTAAGTATGACCTTGACCTTTGAGCTAGGGATGTGGGTCTTGCACGCGACACGTCGTCTTGATGTGCTAGATATGTGTGCCAAGTTATTTTAAAATCCTTCATTGCATGACAGAGTTACAGTCCAGACACGAATTGTAAGTGGGGACGCACAGACGGACGGACAGACGGACGGACGGATGGACAGACGGACGGTGCGATTTTAATATGCCACCCTTCGGGGGCATAACATGTAAATACAATAAATAGAGTAACAGAATTGTTTCTAAACCTGGAGAGGTTATCATTAAAGTACTACAACCGATATCAGTATATATTTACTAAAATTCTTTAACATTCTCACTGTGTTCAGTACGAAAAATCATCTAAAAACTTACTTGTAAAATTTTGCATTAATGCATTATCTAAGGTTCGAAAACAACAGGGAAATATAAGCTCCCAGATACTTTGAGGTCTGCTGCTCCATATTGGATGCCTTTCAGCTTATATTTTGTTATTTTGCCCTTTAATATGTTTTTATTTCCTTTAACGTCAGGTCGAATGTTAAGATAATTTAGTGATTGTAATTCACAGCATAAACATGGTGTATGGTCTAGAGACAGTGATTTGAGAGAAGAGCGCATAACGATTCCTTATATAACGGAATTTCGGAAATAAGGAATAAGTGTTCTAAACCTGATGTTTTACCTTCTGTATCTAAAAGGAAATAATATATGGATATAACGTACTCATGATAAAAAGCACAACTTTAAATGATCCCAAGCTGTTCGTAATATACGGAGTTAACTGTAGTTGTGAAAAGTTTGTTAAAATAAGAATTGTTGTGCTAAACACCGACAATCTTTAAAGCTGCTCGCTCTTAGTTACCGTTGATTTTTTTTTTAAATGACATAATTATACATCAATATAAAACTAAAGGCTAGAATCAAATTATAAGCAACAATCTAGGTAGGAATTTGCAGAAATCGATTGAATATGTCGGTTACATGGCACCGCTACACTATATGTTTATATTGAAATTTCAAAAGCGTTTGCAACGCTTTTGAATTTGGTAGCGTATTTTTTTAATTTAGAGATATACTTGACAGGAATTTATACTGGAGCCTTTTTATATGACTATATGTTCTAAAATACGTTATTTACATACAGTTTGAAGAACTATATTTTTTTACCAAAATCTGAGAGCGAGCAGCTTTAAGTGCTTTGATATTTATTTTAATTTTACAATATCTTCTGATCGAGCAGATTCGAAGTTAGATTCAGAAAGAGGACATGCCACCTTTAAAGGAGATCTTACGGTGTTTCGTGTATAATTCTCACCGACAATGAAAGTCAAGTCACACTTTGATTTTTATCCTGGATCTATCATATTCGACCACTTAAAATGACGATTTTTATCATATGACGTCGTTGTGTATATGCTACGCGTACCACATAGACTTTTGTAACAATAACTGATACAATTTAGAACGAAATACACGTAATGAATATGTTGTTTACTGGTAATAAATAAATGTTTTATTGATATTAGCAACACAATTTTGCAAAATAATCTTACATATGCTACTTCGTGATTGATGTAATTTCTATTTTGACAGTGCATGAAAGAACTACTCAATATTTTAATAGCACACCCTTTCTTAGTCCACTAGCCGTCCCTTTTCATCCTTCAATGACATTCATGGTGAAAAAGAACTACATACATTCTATTCCTCCTGACCCTTTTTACTCTGACCTGATACATGTTTTATAAGAAAAATGGAGTCTATATTTACTTTGAAAGTTCCACAAAGAGTGACCAATAACACCCCGTAATTAGGATGTAAGAGGTTTTTGTACAAACTGATTAAAGTACTTCCTTGATTGGCTATTGCACTAGGTATAAACGTAGCAAGGTAGGAAAACGTACCTTCATGTGGTCTGTTAGATGCTAAGTCAATATAAAAACACTTGAAACCAACATAGAAAAAGCTGAAACACAATCATAAAAGGCCACAAAAACTTCTCATTGTAAAAATGAATTTATATGTTTTGAAACAGTAAGAAACGTACAATAATTCAAAATTTCTTTAGGCAGAACTTACCAAACAGGTTAGAACCAACATAATCCTAAGTCTGAAAGATTTGCAGTCGGATGACTAAGGATATAACGCCTGTAATGCCGTGAATCAGATTAGCGAAGATGATGATTCACTGATATTGGGAGGTAAAAAAATAGCTAAATAAGTTTTACATATATATATACATAGTTTTTGTTTTTTTTTCATACCAGAGTACATGTCTCATTTACTGTTACACCTGACAGAGTTGACTTCATAGGCAAAGATTTTGTTAGAAATTTGTGTATGATAGATAAATGATGCTATAGACTTGGATTAAACAGATAAAATGAGTCGCTGTGTGACTCCCTTAAACTAAGTGTATTTACTGAGCAGTAAATTATCAATGTAGAATCTACTAAGATTTAAGAAAACACAAACAGAATAAGCTTTTGAAAACAGGTTAGGTTGATTATAAGAATTCAGCTTTACATGTTCTGTTACAACTGCACAATGAATGTTTCATTTTACCATGCAATATGGCCAGGGATTTGTTTTCTAATTTAAAAATGTTCATTTAATGTAGTTTGCTGTAGATACGAGGTATTTTAACTTTCTAGGATCATGTAAACTCTTGTTTCACGACATGTTTGGTACTCATGAAATAGAATGTAACTTACGGCGTACTTTGTTAATGCCATCACAGCGTTAACTGCCATATTTTCAAATGTTTCCTTCGTTTGCTGAAAGTCCCAGGGATCTTTTTGCATTTACTGATGTTGTAAAATAAATATACTGATAGGATAATGATAAAATCATGTTCTGTTTACTCTAAAACGATGTTGACATATTCATTTCTTCTGTACTCAAGTCGCTTTTTCACGAAAAAAGAGTTGTCAAGAAACCCTTTTTTATTTTTTGCAATATCATTGAAAAATACTGCTCTATTTTTAAAACATGTACATCGATTTAAAAAGTAAAGTTATGAATGTTTTTGGTACAAATTAACGTAACTTGTACCGTAAGACATCTTGCTTGGTAACGCTTGGTAACATAAAGGCAGACGTTAATCTTATCGTCAGACGGGATGTCCTCTATCTACGACTTAGAGGGTGTGCTCAGAAGGGAGGTACTCCATGACTACTGACTTCAGGTCTCCGTCCAAATGCTTCTTTTAGTCCTTCTGGTTTTTCGAATGTTCGCCATGTTTTCAAATATTATTTACTGTGCCTATTATCAGCAATTCCTTCCTCACTATATTATGTTCAACTGTCACAACCTCAAGATTTATGTCCCCGGTATGATTGCCAATTAGGGCAACATTTATTGTGTAATGATTTAAAGTCCATTCAATTAGTTTGATAGCTTTCTCAATACAAAGTTGATTCATTATACCTCGCTCTTAACTACTTAAAAATGATAAAAACATATATATTTCGTAAGGGGCACAACCAAAACCGGAACTAGTTAGAGACAAAATTCCGAATATGCTTTTTATGTTGTTATCTAACAACCAATAAAAAGTTGACTCATTAATGTAACTCATTTATTTTCCAGATCTGCTGCCGATACCAAATACATAATATTTTACTACATTCCAAGATGGGGACAACCATTCTTTTTGAACATTAATAAACTTAACGCTCGCCAAATGAAAAAAAAAGTTCTTCAAACGAGAAAAACGACTTAGAAATATGGCATATAAAAAGGCTCCAGAAAATCAGTCACATATATCTCAAATAAAAAATACGCTACCAAACAAAAGGTGCAAACGCTTTTGAAATTTCAAATAAACAATGGGGTAGCGGTGCCGTGTAACCGACCTTTTCAACGATTTCGCAAATTCCTACCTAGATTTTGTCTTATTTTTCTATTCTAGCCTTTCGATTTATATTTAGGAAGAAGAATTTAAATTTTTTTGATAAAGATTTTTTTCAACAGTAACTGAGAGCGAGCAGCTTTAAACACATCGGTTGATAAAGCCTGACCTTCGGCGTCGACGATTTATTGACTTACTGGCACCGGGGTGTGCAATACGTTGTTCCATGAGATCAAACAACAAGACCCGTTTCTAAGAAATATACAAAGTGGTTACAGCGGTACAGAACTGTATAATTCACGGATGTTCTAACTTTGGAAATGAATGATGTTAAAGAGCATAAATTACGAAAGCGTTGAGATAAACGACAGTTGCAACAACCATTGGAGCAAACAAAATTAAGCTGTCAATAAAACTCTCAAAAGAAAATCAGTTATGTAAGTAAATCAGTTCATTCAAGCAAAAAGAAAAACAAAACAGAAATGTTTTTGGCCATTTCGTCCTCTAATATCACGATTGAAGAACTTTGGTCTTCGCCACTTATGAAACAAATTAGAACGGAAGTAATAGATTAAGCCAGTACATTCCGGCAAAATCGTCAGACAAGGTTAAAATATGCAAAAGTTCTCGCATTCCGACTTACATTTTGAATTTTTATCAATCAAAAGATTTCTTTCCATAATTTAGACATACGTTTGGATGTAGCAGGAAAATTAGAGATATCTCCGGCACAAGAGCTAAATCCGCAGAAAGCCGTAAAAATACATCATATAAAGAATGACGTATCTAAACTTCACCCAGGAATTCAAACTTTTAAAGGCCTAGGACGCAGCGGTTCTCAGATTATTTGTCTGACGATTTCACATAATTAGAGTTGAATATATTAAACAGAAACACGCATAATAATTACAAAACTTATGTGCTACAGAATAAAAACGGTCCATTCTCAAAAAGACCCAAGGCCAGCTTCTGAAAATAAGACCCAAACTGACCTCAAACTCAAGTTTGCTTTTGTTATTCATATCCACGAAACAGGTATAACCCCAAAAATGTCACACAACAGTAATGATATGTCAACTCAGTACAAACAGCAGATATGTGCTACGTGCTAGCAAACAGAATGAAGCTGCAACATCCTGAAAGCTCTACCTTATGCTGACACTTTAACACTTGAAACAACCCCTAAGTTCTAAGAAGGGAATAACCTAGAATATATTTTTTTCTACCAAATCTTAGTTAAAAAACACATTTCGGTTGGTTATGGCGGTTCAAACACAGAACTTAACACCAGCAATCACAACCCTTCTTGCAAATTAGGCATAAATATTAAACGCTGTCCGACATTTGCGGATGTAGTAAAACTATCCTTATTCACGAATGATTTAAAACGTCATGTCAGTTCAATTTTATAAAATGCATTAATTTTAATAAAACGATCTATACAGATAGCATGTATATTTAGTCGAAATTACATTTTTGAATTACTAGGATATATCGGTATGCGACCTACTTCAATCTGGATTTCCGCTATGGATTGAAGACAATCTGTTTGCAGAAGGTCTATGTATATCAGTATTAAATATCATCATTAAATACAGTCTAAAAGAAAGGAGTCACTGCAAAACGAGTGATTCTTGATCTTAGCAGTTCCTGTTTAAAATCAAGTGAATGTTTTTATAGATAATGATTGGTTCTAAGATGCATCAAACAGCACTAAATGAGACGAATCACAACCACGCAGAGAAACGATATTCAGACATCTCAACAACTTGTCTATGCAAAAAATGTATAAAAATCAACTAGGACACTGCATCTAAAAGCTTTAACACCTTGACTTGTGCCCGCTCTTAACATAACTATATACAATACTTAAATAACTAAATGCCCATTAAGACTTCAAAAGACTACTATACTATTGCTACAACTACTACTTAAACTACTTCTAAAACTACTTTACTGGTTGTAGAGTGATCAAAATTGTGTACACTATATAATGCAAAGTCCAAATCCTCAAGGCTACCCGGCAAATTCTCTTGCAAGGAACTAATGGAAGTTAAAAAGCATCCTTTAGCGCACGCGAAACGCTAACTGCCTCCCGAGCAGTCACGCCGACCCAGACCTTACACTACATACCTTACCAAAATCGCATTCAGATATTGAAGTTCTCTTCAAAATCCACATCTTCCATTAAGAAATGTTTGTTGAGGTTACTATATACTATCTGTGTTTCAGATCAGGATTCATTTTATGTATGAATCGTGCAATTGCTTTAGTGAAGCATTCACGTAGTGTTAGACTCGAAATCGCCCAAACTTACGCTTTCAGTGCCAATAATAACCATGTATTTATTTAAGGATACTCATTTTTGGTATACAATACCATATCTTCTATTAATTTCTATAAAGTCATGTTCTAATTAGTTTTTATTTTGTTTAAGTCTTGTTTTTGTTGTATTAACTTTGGTTTTTCGCTACCACATTTCCCAGAGTTTAACTTTATGTTGTATATGTTTATGTTCGTTTTGTTCATTTTATATGTTGAAAGAAAAAAGAAACATTATAAAATTTTGTGTTACATTCACTTTGGTTTTACGGTACTACATTTTCCTTCAGTTTTATATTAGCATAATGCATAACAAGTCAATAATTGTATAATATATCATGTTTAATACTATATACACGTACATAGATACTCTCTCTCTATCTCTCTTATAAATCCACCAGTCTTAAATACAAAACAGTTGTATAACAGCTTACCTTTTACTTAATTTACAAGATTATATACCAGTCTGTCATATTTTAACAAAACAACGCGCTATTTTACGACTGTATAATAAGTTTTGTGCAGTCCCATTTACGGCCTATGTCTATTTAGCACATTTATGCAGAATCTCTGGTTATATGTTTTTGCTTTACAGTTTCGATATTTCTGTACAAATATCATGTAGGGAAATGCAATCACACCAAGTGTATAAACAACGCCACTCGTATAAACGACGATTTCCGATTTAGTGACTGTAAATTGATTTACGAAATCAGTCAACGAGACTAAAAATTGAACAGATTACATTTGCATTACACTTTGACAAAATAATCTTTCATAGAGCTCAAACAAATATAGTCTTCAATCTTGGTTCTCCTTTTTTCTTGAGCAGAGAGTTAAGGAACCAGTATCGTCAACATCTCCGTCATATTTTTTGCTAGATCTTGTTTCTGTAAGTACTTCAACATGGTCCGGTAGTAGATTTCTTGCAAGTCCATAATGTTACGTCTTTTTCTATCTGTCAGGATTCGGCTTCGATAAAACTCGAGTCGGGTTTCCTGGAGCATCTCGTTACTGATTTTTTCCCTTAAATATCAATTTGAACACGAAATTCTGCAGTATTCTTTTATCACATGAAAAATGTAATGGAATTGAGTTCCAGACTACACTGCAATATGTTGTTTGTCTAGCTTTTTATCTTAGACGATATACGAGTATGACATTATAGGCCGTAGAACGTATAGCCAATCAGTGTCACATGAAAAAGAACAGACAGAATACTAAGTAATAAGCTTCTTACATATTTATCTAAACAATAGCTTCAGTATTGGTGTCCGAAACACTGCAGCTTAATTCATGTATGAATGCAATAAATTGCAGTGTAGACGCAGTTCTCACATCTATCGTGTTATCGATTGACTTAAGTACGACGGGAACTTCAGAACGCTTTTGCGTACGATCCTCACACTTGGTGTGCAGGCTGGTCATCACCAGTAGATGACCCCTATTGATTATTGAGGTCAGTACGTCAAAGGTCAATGTCACAGTGGCTCGGAATTTTAAAACGGTATCCGGATAATAACTCGAGATCACGTTGACCAAGCTTTTTGGAACTTGGTGTAGATGTTGGTCATGACCAGCAAATGACCTCTTTTGATTTTGAGGTCAGTAGGTCAAGGGTCAAGGTGACAATTACCCGGATTTGTAAAATGGTTTCCGGACGATAACAAGCAGATTGCCCCTATTAATAATGAAGTCAGTAGGTGAAATATCAAGTTCAAAGTGCGTGAAATAGTAGTATCCGGACGATAACTCAAAAACGCTTGTGCCTCGTAGCATCTTGAAAACTGATGTAAAGGTTGGTCATGGCCAGCAGATGACCCCTATTGATTTCAGGTCAATAGGTCCAGAGTCAAGCACACAGTGACCTGGAATTGTAGAACAGTTTTGCGAAAAATAGCTTGAGAACACATAAGCCAATCATATTGAAACTTGATGTTGAGGTTTGTCATGACCAGCAGATGACCCCTATTGGTTTTGAGGTCAATAGGTCAAAGGTCACAGTGACCTGGGATAGTAAAACGGTTTCTTTACGATAACTCGAGAACGGGTAGGCCTTGCATCTTGCAATTTCATATGGAGGTTGGTCATGACCAGCAGGTGACGTCTATTGATGTTGGGGTTAGTAGGTCAAGGGTCAAGCTCACAGTGACCTGAAATTGTATAATGGTTTCCGGACAATTACTAGAGAACACGCGGTCAAAGATCAAGGCGACCGGGTTTTTTTTCGGCCTCATGAATTTTATTTTTGCAAGGCCAAATATTGTTGTTATTCTGTTGTACTTATAAAGGCCAACTATTTTAATATTACCTTAAGGCCAACAATATTTTCAAAGGCAAAACATTGTATTTGTTTAGGCCAAAAAAGATTATTTTTCACAGTTACTTTTACTTTAAAAACGGTCCATGGAAAGTTCGACATTTACCACATTACTAATTGCATCAAAGGGGGCATAATTGCTAAAAAAAACTCTTGTTTTAATAGATCAAGGTTGACTAGATTGCGTAAAGATTGATTAAATTACATCACAGCATGCATTTACTTTCCATACCCTGTCGATGCATCAGTTGTCTTCTCTTTTGCGTTGTCGTTCTGAAATATGAAGAACTTTTTAAGAAATAAACACCTCTGATGAACGAACATTGTCTGTACCGGCAGTGCAAAATGTGCACCGTTTGTCGGAATTCTATAACATGGAATAAAGATGATTTTGTATCACGGAGAAATGCACATTTGCATTTCTTTCTAAAAAGTCTTAAAGCTGCTCGCTCTTAGTTACCGTTGAAATTTTTTTTTTTTTTTAAAATGACATAATTATACATAAATATAAAACTAAAGGCTAGAATCAAATTATAAGCAACAATCTAGGTAGGAATTTGCAGAAATCGATTGAATATGTCGGTTACACGGCACCGCTACACTATATGTTTATATTGAAATTTCAAAAGCGTTTGTAACGCTTTTGAATTTGGAAGCGTATTGTTCAAAATTTAGAGATATACTTGACAGGAATTTATACTGGAGCCTTTTTATATGACTATATGTTCTAAAATACGTTATTTACATACAGTTTGAAGAACTTAATTTTTTTTACCAAAATCTGAGAGCGAGCAGCTTTAATGCAGTCCAATCTTTATGGCTACCTCCGTGTAGTAACGTATTGTAATTCCGCCTCTTCTTTTAGATAATATTGAAATTCACGATAGCGTGACAGCGTTTTCAGCTGAGCACATTTAATATCTACAATGAAAGACAAGCGATATCGTCCACTCATACTATCACGACCCACTTACATTATATATTTTGTCAGGTCTTAAATTTATAAAATGTAATAAAATATCTATTTGCATGATTAAGAGGAAGGGGAACCTTCCCAATGTCGGTCGGTATAGTTGTAACAAAGCTCCGGTGAGTCGTGAGATCTCGGTGTTATGTTTTCAATTTGACAAACAAAGAAGTGCAATTTTTTACTGACTGGTACAGGCAATGTACATTCATCTGATTGTACAGTTCCAGGGCTTGATCCAGCAGAGCTATAAGTCGATTTATTGCGTTTGCTGCTGATACAGACTGGTAAGAAAGAAATGCAACAATATCGTAAAAACTGTTAATACAATGTAGAAAAAAAAACTTTGCCTCATAATATTTAAGCACACAACAAGACATTTTCAAGTATGCAATTCATCTAGCATTCTGCACTATATCAGGGTACGAAGAACGTTTGAACTATTCAAACTTCATTTGAAACACTCAATATATATTTCGTTCCTCGATGCGATGCAATATATTCCAGAAATGTGGCAATCGTATGACACATAGAACATATATACAGTCGACACTGTAATAAGCGACCACCCAAGGGACCTTCAAAATCCGGTCGCTTAATAGAGTGGTCTCTTAATAGAATTTGTGATATTTCTCAAGACAGACATTTTTGAACTTTTAATAAAATACATGTTTGTTGTATTTTGTTCCTGTATGACATCTTGTATTAAATAACAAAATTATTCTAAAAGAATTTTTTTTATGTATATGTACATATTTTTAGATAGCAAGTCATCATCAATCTTCATCAGAGTCATCATTCCAATTATGTCTTTAACGAGGTCAAATACAAACTTCTGCCTCAATTCAAACCGAAAGTTAAACCGGAAATGCGGTTGACTCTAATTTACTGACGAATATTTGAATCAAAATCAACAATAAACGTTAACATAAACTGTTCATTTGAAGTGCTATAAATGAAATTTCTATGAAAACTAAAGGATAGCTTGCTTATTTATCTTCATATCACCTCAAGCATTGTTCAAAAAAGATTGTGAAAATAATGAACACTTTTACCTATTCATGCACCAAGAAAATGGTTGTTTGCTTGATTGTTCGATCGTTACACCGTATTCAATGGTAGGTAGGTGCGAACAAACTCGCTAATACCCGGTTGAAAAATACCTACGGAATTCGTAAATATAAAAACGGTCGCTTAATACATATATAGAGTGATTGGGACCAATTTTACTGGTGTGTTCGCACAATGAAATGGACGCTTACGAATTTAATTTAAAAAGGGGGGGGGGTTTCATGCCGTATTTGAATAGAAAAGTCGCTTAATGCAGGTGGTCGCATGTACAATGTCGACTGTAATGTATATATTTTGGTGGATTGCACATCAAGGTAGACTACATTTTGAATTTACAATAGTAAACTTTATACAAAATCTACATTAAATACGAAAGGTACAAATGCTCTCTGTCACCGTTTCCCCTAGAAACTGTTTAAGGACTAAGTTATGACGACCATTTAAAGTTGCCCGTGTATGTTACTCTTTGTGAATTTTGAAAAACAGGAACTTATTTTGCAATTTTTGTCTGTTAAGCTAGATAACTTACTATCAAAAAAGTACTTCGACGACAAAAATCAAAATCTAAAAGCATTAATTAAAAAAATACCTTTGAACTTTGAAGACCATTTTAGCTAAGGTTTCCACATAACTACATAAACTGAACAAAATAAATCACTCAGTCTCTATATAATTTAAACATCCGTGTATATGAAACAAACCTTAATTTTTTGTATAATGCACGAAAAGTCACAAAAGGCCTTGTTAGAGTGGTACACTTTGTCTCAAAATAAGAAATTCAAGGTTTTATTATAACACGAAATTCGCACGGTGTACCATCTGCGCCATACATACCTTCACGATCCTGGTTCTATACTTTTGAATTGTGTGTTATATTATACCATGTAACCTCAATCATATCCTACCGTATCTTTTCAATACAGCTTACAGTAGTGATTACGTTTTCAAATAGTTTATATTAATATTTTTACGTTAATCCATTTGAAGATTTAGTGTAAACAAACTGATAGAAAAGAATAAACTTTGGCAAAATCATAGGTTCATGTTTGTTTCTTTCGCAGAATAGAGTGTATGCTTTCAATTAATCTTTTACATTCACATAAAAAGCACAGCGTTGAAACACGAGATATAGAAAAGTACAGTTGTGTTACCCTATTTATGCAGTCTTTTGTTGACTTACCGTACAGTTTACACTTTTTGTCACTGTTGTCACTGGTACTGTCACTGTTGTCACTGGTGTTGTCGTCGTTGTCGTTCCTTCAGTATAAATAACAACAATTTTCGTTATATTAAATATTAAAAATGAAACTTCTTACAGCTAATTACAGGTAAACTTATTTATTCTGCAATAACTTGTAAATAACTTAAACATAATACTTAATTTTCGTATCTAAACCAAGCGACTGTTGTTTTTGTCCGAAAGCTACGGTCTTACTTGATTTTTATTTCTATACGTTACATGTTACATTTGAATGTCACTGACCTGTCTCCACTTGAGGCTTTTCCGTCTGAAAGTATAACCAGTAATAGGTACACGTATCAAATGTATGTTTAGTTATAATATATGAGGCGTTAAAAACTATATACACATGCTGTCAATGTTGAATAAATACAAAGACAGACATAACGTATCATGGTTTTTAAAGCTTCTCAACGCTTAACTGTTTTTCCTATTCAGATTGACAAGTGTTATGTAAACATCAATATTTTAAACAATATATACATTTTAAAAGTATAATTCACACCAGACTTGATGTTTTGTAGATATCCATCAGATTCACAACGAGCGCGTCTGATGCTTTAGAAGTGAATATGACCTTGACCTCTTCTTACGTCCGTTAATGTAGACTTATCAAAAATAGTTGATCGGCACCCACCCTTACAATTTTAAGTTCTATATATTTCAGTGTCATCAGATTTAAGGATTTAAGCGTACAACATTACAACATTATTGATCTTAAAAAATATTTTGTAAACCGAACTTACTGTTTGAGATGTTACCATCACGTTTATAGCGCCAATGTCTAAAGAAGGACTTCTACATACGTAAGTTCCAGTATCAGAAAGTCTGGCATCGTGTATAATCACTTCACTAATATATTTGTCTCTCTTCATCAGTGTTTCAAGCATGATTTCTATACGTGAAGTTGGCTGAATAGGCAAACCAGATCGGAACCAATCCACCTTGGGAAAGAAGTCAATCATCCCTTTGTTAAAGCATACTAAATGTATGTCGTTATGAACGGCGACCAACCGAGTGCCCGTTAAAAAGATTCCTGAAAAGAAAATCTTGTTTGAGTAGATTTCACTTTCCATTGAAACAACTGAAACAATTAACGCGCACAACAATAAAGAGGTATTGAATTCACCAAAACGACGCCCGTTTGAACTTAAATATCCACCCTGTCATTTTTGTAAGTATAGCTCCGTAAAAGGTTTCTGAATTTAATTGCTACATGCATCTCTTTAATTGTGTTTCTCAATTTGGACAGTGCTATGGAGTTTTCAAACTGGATGCCTACAGAAAATATGAAGACTGAAAAACGAACAGAGTGGGTCATGATCAAACTGCATAAGTTTGCAGGTTGTTCAAGATTTGCCCTGTTCTAATATGCAGAACACCTGAAATCCAGCAGAATAACAGTACAACATAATTGTTTATTAATCTGAAGTAAAATGATACATACGTTGAGCCTGTTTATCAGCTGATGCGGCTACAATAGTAAAATAATTATTTGATTTATAAACATTTAGTAATCAGATGTGCCTGCAGTTAGATTAACAATCTATATGCGAGTCAGTAATTACTATTTGTTGATATACTAATATCAAAAATGACTTTCTTTCTAAATGTGAATAAATAAGTTTGAAAGCGATACAACAATTTCAAGATATTATAATGTTACTAGTCACCATTTAAGGTACGTACCATAACAGGAATCCAACAACTCAACAAGACTGTTTAAGTTAACTACATGTGTGTATGTTTAATATACATCTTTACACTCTTAGGAGCTAATCAGGTATTATAAAGATCTGCTGTAAACCTTGGGGACTTGGTGCAAACACTACATATATCAATGTTATAAAAGGAATAACAATACTTATAATAATGCAGGACATTAATTTGGCATTTATCGCTTTAATTCCAGCCTCCCAATGTATCTAAGCTGTGTCTTATCTGGGTGTCTACATTGTATCTGAATTGTTTATATCATTGTTTGTTTGCCTTTTTTGTTTGTTTCTTCATTGGAGAGAGTAATGACCGTTTCAACAATATTACAGTCATTATTTCAGGCGAGCAGATTACCTAACCATCAATCTGGAAAACCTATCCTGTAAGAAACAGTCAACTGTACTTGGATTCTCGGATCAACCAGTCTCTCAGAAAACATTTCAATATAGCATGAATTATGTTCTGTAGGGATAGATGTAAATGTAAATATTGAAAACATAACTTCAGCAACTTAAACAACTAAAACAGCAGTGATTTTGATTAAATGAGTCAGAGTAGGTCAATTGGAATTTGGAAGATGCACCAGGCGCATTAAAACCATTCAAAAGCTTGATCGGTTGTAGGCGATATAAGTAAGATATACATGTGCACAAAATTGCCTGTAAACATGCACCACCTCCGCTTTATTACTGGTAAATTCAAATAGTGAGGGAAACTAGTGATCAAAGCAGTTGACGTTTTGGATATGTGTGTAACTAATAGATTTATAGAGCATCTAAACTCCTTTTGTCTACCTTTAAAATAGTTCAGTTTTTCTTTTTTGTGAAGTGTAGACGTAAACTTGGGAGGAGGATTTAAGCTCCGCGGTCTTTGAAGGGCAAATAATATGCCAGTAGTTTGTACTTCGAACATGCCTTTATCAGAGACCGTTTTTGACTTCAGAAACTCTGAGTAGACTGATGTATAAAATATATGAATTTTTTAATTTTAAAAAATACTTTGCTATAAGCCAGTCATTGAAGATCAACCATACTCATCAAAAATAGTGCAAGATAAGAACTGCTGATTTTTGTGTAAATAATTCCTTTACTTAGGATACTGAAAATTTAGTATTGTTTAGTAGTTATGAAATGCAATGATATGATGGTCGTGATTTATCAACTAATAAGTAGCATGTATAGAGATTTGTCAATATAAACAATTCTTGTCACTGCCATTGCAGATGTTTAAAATGAAAATGAAAATTTACATATATTAACTATATTTGGCTGGTAAAATCTAAATTTTTCTTTACAAACTGTGTTTCGAAATATTAAACAAAAAGTTAAGACAAAGCGCGATTTAGATAAAACGTTTGCAGTATGGTACAATGTAACATTTGCAGTAAGAAAAAGATTTTTCCTCAATTGAAGACTGAGAATTCTTCAGAAATCTTGTTCACATTTCATTCTAGCCAATTGCTGCTGAGTGTCTGGTATTTTCAACTTCGACAATGGTTTTATATTTCAAATATTTGATAAAGTTGACATTTGACATTTGCCTAATGAATTCAGAGAATATAAATGAGTTACAACAAAATATTCACTACAAAGATAAGTCGAGACCTGTGCTTTAATGTACCCTTTTCAACAATTTGCTCAATATATTTAATCTCATCAATGTATACACAAAGAACAATACACATGGAATATACATATACAAATGTTTCATCTTTATTTACCTGTTACTTGCAGGGATACACTATCTGATACCAAGTTATTTGCAGGCATGTGGCAAGTATAGACTCCCCGGTGTCTTCTTTCGACGCCCTCTATTAGCAAGTTTCCATTTTTCCTGACGGTAATACGAGTGTCAGCCGAGCCATACACCTCACCAAGCGATACCTCCATGTCATCTTTTTTCCAAACAACCTTATGTCGAAAAAGTATAAAACGTTTTTAAGTTGTAAAGTATAAAATAATGATTATGCATTTTGCTTAAAACAAAAACATGTAACAAATGTGTTATGCTGAGATGTTTCTCTTATTGACAGATATAAAATGGAAATGTTATGATGGGAACCAGCAATAAAGTAATTTATATTTCCGTAAATCACTCTGCACTCAGATAAAGTAAACATTAAGCCTGCTGCTGATAAGCTACATGACCTACGCGCGTGATATTACATAACACTGCACAGACGCATTGAAGCTGACAAATGAGTTAGCTCGATTAGCGGTCAGAAGCGGAACCGCATATGTTCCTGGCCAGTTTCTCCCCGGGCGCGCCACACGGCTTATCAGCATCTGGCTTTGCAAAGTTTGAATTCGTTTAAGGCTTTCTTGAATTTTGTTTCATATTTAGGTTTAACATTTTCCAATCATTTTTGCATTTGCATGTTGCATTTATGTGTCACATATGATAGTGTCAGAATACCACTCTTTTAATACTTATTGAAAATTCAAACACTTGATGTCACTTTATTGTGTGTCACGCAATAGTGGTGTCACAATGTGTAATGTGTCTTCTTTTTTTAATTAACATCATTTATATTCTCTAGTCATCACTTGAATCATACTGAAGATATGTGGTGGTATATTCAACTTTACGTCTTTCCTTGTGATATCAGCATTAACTTGAATTTTTTATATCTTAATTTCAATAAAATGCCTGGCTCACATTTGGTAAGACATTTGCAACCATAAACCTGTATTGTTGTTATTACCAACGGTAGACATAGATAGAACTCAGAAAGACCCCAAGATTGAAGAATATATAAATGAAAATATAAATGAAAATATACCTATGCAGAAAGGGTGGATTTTAAATTTTGGCTAGGATAGTAAAATATAATTAAATAGAGGATAATTGTTGGTTTTGGTGTTATATCGCGTAAAATTTCACCGAGTGTGCACCAAAAGTGATATTTTCACGAGTGGCGCAGCCACGAGTGAAAACAACTTCTCACTTTTGGTGTTCACGAGTGAAATTAACGTGATATTACACTGATACATTCATTCATTCATTTTAAAGCCGTCATCGTCGAATGGTTGCCAGCATTCGTTACGCTCGGTATACTTTTTAACGTTAATCCGGGTTAAAGATTGCCAAAATAGTGAAAATAAAAACGGTAATCCACTGTTTCAAACCGTGGATTATCACTTTTATTTCACTTAGAAAACTGGATAGTTTGTCGGAACACATAAAAGAAAATGGTTTACTCTTTATTCAATGTGAATAGAATTGTTAAACAGATTCATGTATTTTTGTTATAACTATGACAATATTCATAAAATTTAGAGTACAATAGTTTATTTTGAACGATAATATCACATTAATGTATGTATGAATATATTCGATTCTGCTACGCATGTATGATACAAACAAACACGTCTTAACATGGCTCCTATATCTTTTTTGCACTGCATCCGTGTTCTGAAATATTTTTCTACCTTCAACGTTTTCAGTCGCTGAGTGCGATGTGTAAAGTCAGAAACTACTGGTTAACGAAAATGTCTAAACTGCGCCTAGTAGTGGCAATTAAGCTAATTACCGTGTCCTTTGTCGCATTCTCGATGTTACATGGCAACAAGACCATCTCTCCTTCCTCTACCGTATTTCTGTCTTTCGGGTTATTCGCTGCACAATAACAAAACAACACAAGCTTAGCTTTGTAAAAAAGCTAGTATGCGGCCCGTTTTCAATATAATTTCAGGTGGATTTTAGGCAATTGAAACCTTACTAATACCTTATATTTTTATAAAAGAAAGCTGTTTTATGTGAATATTGAAAAGAACATACCAAAAATAAGCTTGGGGAGTAAGGATATATTTGATTAAAAAATCATTTCAGAAAGAAAGCCAAGTAGAGCTATTTTGCAATTATATAAGTAAACTATTGTATTTGAAAGTGGCGGAATTCTTCGTTGTTTTATAGAACAGTCTTACTTTGAAAAAATGACCTGTCCGGTCGGAATAAGTTGGCAAAGTTTCAAGTCGTAATAATATGAATACAGGCGTTCAATTTCGTGGCGAAATTGGAATACTTTAAATCAAACGACTTTCCTCTTTGATCGACTAGCAATTGAAAAAACACATTAACTTCGTTCCATTAGAAACGCTAAAGCAAGGCTGGCGTTTGAATGAACAAGATTCGTAAAGGTTTCTGACAGTTTAATGGCCTGTTTGACAGAAACACATGTAAATTAAACTGTATCAGTGAAATCAGTTTTTCATTAAAAATATGTAAGATAAACGACGACAAATGGTATCTTTTACCTTTTACTTCTAAGTACACAGATTTGGACTTTAGTCCGGTCCTGCTGCTTATTTGACACTTATACTGTCCACTATCACTTGCTCTAACATCTCGTATGAGTAAATTCAAGTCCTCATAACTGGTTGTAGTATATCGACGGCGCTCTACGCTGACACGTGGGTCATTAGTGAAAACAGATTCGGAAATCGCCAGTACCTTCTCGCCATATAACCATGTGGCCTAAAATTATAAGAACAAAATACAACGTAAATTATAGACATGGATTACATACACAGACAAACATCACTTTGCATGTTCATCAACAATTTTGATAATGCTTTATGAGAGATGATTAATAATCATTTTCAGGTTCATTTTGGAACATGCGATTATTAGCGTTACTGACACTTTCTAACATGCAAAATAGAATGGAGTCACTCTCTGCTGTCGGGTTTTTAGTATATCTTCTGTCAGGAGCCGTTGCGCTACTGTCGAAGTTTTAAAGTAATCGCTGCTTCTGCTTTCCGTCCCGTTTAATTCTTTGCTTTCTAGGCACATGTTTAAGTAATTATAGACAAATGTGTATAAAATGGCATTCTGGTTTTAGTGCTCGGCATTCGGTGATGTCGATATTGAACAGTAAAGTAGTGTATGACAGTAGTGTATTGTACAAATTTACTTATGGGATGTAGTAAATATCTAAACGATTTTTAATTGACCTATAAAATGTACAGTAAGAAAACATTTAAAGAAAGTTACCGTACGAAAACCGAGATTTTTTATGGAGCATAGTAGGACAGCTGTGGAACCTTCAACCGACGTTACATTTACTTCTGTTGTATCTAGTTCTAGATCGGGAAGAACCGCAAGTGCTAAATAAAAAAATACAGCAAGATTTTGCTACAACTTACATCTGTTAAATGAAATTATGAGCAGTTGTATCTCCACACACGAGAAAGTAACTTTCTATATTATGTATATACAGTATATAAAAATATACCAAAGTTTCATTTCAAGATTAATCGCCTTTGGAGCCGCCATGGCGCAGTGGTAATCCTGCACCATTTTTATTTCAGGATGTAAATTGCGATCAGGATTGTTCTTTTTCTTTTTCTTTTCTTTTTTGAAGGCCACATTGAAAATAAGTATGTTTCGCATGTCTTAAGTGTTAACCTTCAGTAAAAAATATATATTATATTATTATATATTATTATTATTATTATTATTCACCTCAGGATCGAAGGGCCCCGGGTTCGATCCCTACCATCGCCATGTCGGCAGTGTCCTTAGGCAAGACACAATTAATTCCACATTGCCTCTCTCTCTTCGAGGTTGATTCCACCTGGAATGAGTCTCGAGAGCGATTAATATAAGTTGTAAGAACTTGTTTCGCAATCGAGAATAAATAAATTAGTATAAACTAATCGCCTTTTGTCTAAGTTCAATGTTACATTTTGATATAAATATTTTGTGCTAGACTGCATTTTTCATATTTCTTCCTCCAATTAAAATGCTTGTCCAAGTAAATATTCCACTCTCAAGAAAACAAGACATTTTAAAACAATTTTGCAAGAAATGAAGTAACATATAGTGTAATATTTAATTGTAAGCTTCGTGAAATTTAAGTAAACCATGGAATGTATTTACCTAATGGAAGACCTTCAGAACAGCAAATAAGCAGGAGTGTATTCCAAAATAGTTCCATCGTGAGTATACCAGGTTTTGTTTTCTTTAGTTGCCTTTATTGAACCACGTTCGTTCTTTCAATGAGTGAAATTGAGATAATTGGAAGATAATTGGAAGTACACTTGAAACTGGTACCATAATATACCATAAATAAAATTGTACCACTTTTAAAAGAGCTCTTTATCCAAACGTTCTTGAGTAGCGGAAGAACCACTGAACAAAGTTATATACAGTACAGGCAGAAAAATTAACGTTAAATACTAGAACTATGTATTTTAGGCTTAATGATTCTAGTTTAGAGCGAGTTTCAGTATATATGTATTATAAGTATAGAAATAAAAATAATATATAGTTAGTGTATGGATCAGAACAGAACAGTATAAAATGGAGTAGCCTGACTATATTAAAGGTTTTATATTACTTGTATAACATGATCACTAACGTTAACAAAAGTGTTGCTTTCACCAGACATTTTGCATTAAATCATAACTTTTTAACTGTTTGAGGTAATATTAATGAGCCTCGAAGCAGAAATTTCTCGATACAAGTTACCTTATGTTACAACAAGTGTATTGCTGACGTTGTAATTAAACAAAACATTGATCCAGAACATTTTAAAAAGAAAATAGTGAACGTGTAAACATTCACTATTTGCATCATATGCCTGTCATAGAGTTACTGGTATGGCGTGTTTGGAAAATATTTCTAAAATGTAAGGGTTGCTTTAAATCAGAGGAATACCAGATGATTTATTTAAAGCGATATGTTTGATATTTGTATGTACATCCTAGGAGACATAACTGTTTTAAATATAAACAAACCGGTTATAGTGAATAAATGAGTTTCTCGAAAATAAAACACGGAGTAATATGATATATGTCAATGCGTTCTCATAACTTTCTGTGCGTCAATAAAATTTGAAAAGCTAAAAGGAATAGGCTGCAAAAATGTGTGTTGTCCTACCGGGTGGTGAAGTTGAATAGATGCATGGCGTAGGAGTTGTAGTGGGGTTTGATGGCGATTAAAATTGTTTTATGGTTTTTCAAATTGATCCTACATTCAAGGAATGCCTCTTTAATAAACTCACATTAAATAATGAAGTTTAAGAATTACATTGTTTATTCTCTACACAAAGGCCCATACTATCGTAAACCCGAATATTGTAAAAGCTTTAACAAATTTAATACATGCTTTTTTTTGTTCTATGTAGCTCTAACTAGAAATAAACGAGAGGTTTCAAACCAATGTTTAATTTTACATACTTAGAAACATAATTAAAACATAAAAGTGGTAATCTTTAAATATAGCTATCCGCGAATATTTATATGTATCAATTTAATTTACACTTTTGATAATCGTCAGGTTTTCTGGGCTAAATCTAAGCCAGGGACCCTTAGAAATATGGAACATCTTGTCCAATGTCATTCATGATTGTGTTTGACATTTCGTGCATTGGAGCTCAAAACGTTTCATGATCAAGCACACCGGATGTATCTATTTAATGGGGAAAGGTTGTAACATATTTGGTACTTTAACTAATATTTTTAACATAAGTTTAATACGTGTACGTAGGAGATTATGCACTGGAAATTACATTAATTATTATCTCTCCACCGTGCAAATAACTATGAAACTTTACACCAAGAAAGCAACTATATGCTTAACAGAACATTTTACCTCTATTTTAGGGACTAGTAGGTATATATTTCTACCGAAACTAGACCTATTCCCAAAGTAAGATGCTTTTATTTCCTTTAACGTCAGGTCAAAAGTTAGGATAAGTAAGTGGTTACAAGCCAGTAACACAACCATTGATGTATGATATAGAGGCAGTGATTATGTGAATGATATATGGATATATCGTTCTCAGAATAAAAAGTAAAATTTTAAATGATCCCATGCTGTTCGTTGTATACGGAGTTTATTGTAGTTGTGAAGGGTGTGTTTAAGTAAGGATTGTGTGCTATACGCCGACAATCATTTAGTGCTTTGATATTTTTTTTCATTTTACAGTACATGTATGTTCTGGGAGAGCAGATGATCCGAAGTTAAACCAGGTGGAGAATGTTACACGTCTTGAAAGAGAAACAGCCGTCTTAAAATGTACCGTGTATAGTCCTAACCGACATATAATGTAAGTCACACTTCGATTTCTATCAGTGATCTATGATATTGGACCACTTGAAATGACAATGTTTATCATATGACTTCGTTTTGTATATGCTGTGTGTACCACATGTGTATACACTTTTGTAACAATAACCTATACATTTCAGAACGAGTATAACGGAATGAGTATGTTGTTTACCACTTATAATGTTTTTTTAACATTAACTTTACAATTTTTCAAGTTAAGCTTACATGTGTTACTCTGTGATTTATGAAAGATATTTTGACGCTATATTTGCCCTGATGAGCAGAAAAAGCGAAACCGGTTGGCAGATAATGATTTAATTAACTCATGGACTGTGTTTTTGTCTTTTACTAAAATAATATATACATATATATATTTGGCAGAAATAAACAGTTGATATCGAGGCTATCTGACTACATGTCCTTGCTTTCAGTGAGGTTTGATTGTCCACTGCATAGAACATGTGTACTTTAAGTGTTGTTTTATTTACTTAATCATGTAGGTACTTACTGTATTGATAACTGTGATGTATGTCAATTTACAAGGCCTTAATGTCCGATGTAAGTTTTTCACATTAGAGCCCAGTTAACTTTTATCCTGCCAACTGTCTAAACTTGGACTCGTCCGTCTTTCAATTAGGTCCGTACATATACTGACTGAAGTACAAACAGTTCAGATCACAATCAGCCCTAGTCCGAAGACAGAATCATTTGCTGCCTGTAGATTTTAGGTTTAGATCTAACACTTTTTACAGTATAAAGGAAGTGCGTGTGTGAACGGTTAAACGGATCTCCATTAACTCTGTGTCGTAAAGTTGAGTTAGTAGATTTATGAGAGAAAATTTTGAAATCCATTTCATTGTTTTTAAGGAATAATCTGTTTTAACTTATTGCCTACATTTACCTCCACAGCAGGATCCTCGCAGGTTTTTATTTCATTATGCATATAGTCACACATTGGTAGTCTAGAGTTCTTTCATCAGTGTTTTGTCTCACTGAATACAGGCAAACCTATGTGTCCATTGCTACAATCATGTCTTACAGAACTTCTATTCTTCGATTCACGAGTTCGAAATCAAAACTAGAATAATTTCTTCTGGAGATAAACACACCGCTGATGATTTGTCAAGGGCGCATTTAGGGAAACATTATGAATTAGAGTTTTTAGAACTAAACACGTACTTGAGGACACACGAATGGTCAGTGCAGACAGTAGATTCAACATTTGCAACAGTTGCTTAAAATAGAGCACTTTGTTATTAATGGCCGCACAGCGGTAAAGTGTTCTGGTTACGCGCTGTCTTTTATACATAGAACTAATACGATGTCTTAATAATGTTCCAGAGTGGGTTTTCATTTCTTCTACATGTATTTCTTTACATGTTTATAATTTGATAAATAAGTTACGTTTTGTATGTAATTATCTTCATAAAAAATATATAATATACTTCGGGAATATGAAATAAAGCCAAATAAGAACTTAAGGGGTGGGGGGAGGGGGTCACTGGTGAGGTTGTGGATGTTTGCACTTCCGAAAATTTACATTTGTTATACTTCAATTATTATGATTTAACAGAAAAAAAATTCTTGTTATGTCGAGTTTCAGCAGTTTAAATATAATTTATTTTATAGAATTTTTAATAAATTATGCATTAATGTTAAAGGAGAAATATAATCTTTTACGCGGCGATATGTTGTCTTGCGAAATGCCCCACGTGACGAATGCTTCGTCGAGTGTCTGCTCCCGCGTTGAAAAACCTCACGCGCTATAGGACGGCAAAAACAGAATCCGCATGGGCTGTACTGTGCATGTAACAGAAAAAATACCATCCAGCTGTCTCGAGGATGTTTTAACCTTCATAGCTGATTGATATTCAAATACCAACGTAAGATTATGTTTATCAGACAGGATCACAAATGGTCGAATTTATTTCACAGAAAAGTCTAGTAAACTATTCTTCTCGTTGCATGTTACTTTATGAGATTCAAAAGTAAAGTATCTTCACGTGATCGTGGGAGTCAAGGGTCAAGCCTTCCCAAGTACATGTACTACCATTTGAAAAGTAACCAATGTTGTTAATAAAATAGTGATAGATTCATATGACAATTATTAAACCATCTTACATGTATTGATATCAAGCGACTATACTAATGTAATTATTGGGATCTGAACCGAAAATTCTTTCATCCGTGTTTAAGAATCCGCTATTTCATCTCGACCTGTAGATCATGACCAAACGGACAACCCATTTAAACAATTAATCTGTCATCTGGAAGATGTTTAAGGTGAAATAAGATTTACGAACTAAAATGGTTACGGTCTTTTCGCCAATTTTGTTATCAGTGACATGTCAGTCATCATTTATACACACCGTTTGATGGGGGACTTCGTCTAAATGCAAAAAGGACCAAGAGCATCAATGAGGCGAATTTAGGTCACAATACATGTATATAAACATATTCGGGATGTTCTGACTAATTAGTTCTGTAGTTGGTTAGTGTCAGTTACGAAACTTAACCGCTCCTCCAATAATCACTTATGGTCAATCATGTCTTGAGTCGCCATTTCGTTTAAAGAATTGTATACAGTTTGGTTTATGCCAGCACAGAGCAGTAACGTGCTACGGTTGTTATAACGTCACTCGTAGACAGAAAATGATAAACTGTAAATTTATTTATGTAATCAGTCAATGGAACTGTGCATTGAACACACTACGTTAAAACAAAAGAATCTTTCGTAGAGCAAATACAGAATTTTTCAACTCGCATCATCTTCAATCTTGGCTCTCCTTTTTCTTGAGTAGGGAGATACGGAGCGAGTACCGTCAACATCTCCGTCTCATTTGCTGCTAGATCTTGTTTCTGTAAGTACTTCAACATAGTCCGGTAGAAGCTTTCTAGCAAGTCCATAATGCTACGCCCTTTTCTAATTGTCAGGATACGCTCTCGATAATACTCCTGTCGGGTTTCCTTGAGCATCTCGTTACTAGTTTCTTTTCTTAATTAAATATCATTTTGAATACGAAACACTGCAGTATTTGTTTATCACATGAAAAATGTACATTAAGCAACAAATTAAATTATACATCGATTTAAGAAAATTGCAAATGTTTATGTATGTTTTCATTAATTAAAAGCTCTAGATTATAAGCGTTGCCATTAACATGTAAATGCTACTAAAATAATGTTCCTTCGATAAATTAAAATGCAATGCTGCAAAGTAGAAGATTCGGAGCTGTTTTTAAATTCATTAAGAGTAAATAGTGGCGAATTCATACCGTCATTGGTTATATAAGAGTTTCATGTCTTTAGAAAGGGCAAGGAATTGTTGACTAAATTACTGACTCGGTTGTCAATGGTACTGACTCGGTTGTCCCTGATACTGACTCGGTTGTCACTGGCACTGACTCGGGTGACACTGGTACTGACTCGGTTGTACCTGATACTGACTCGGTTGTCACTGGTACTGACTCGGTTGTCACTGGTACTGACTCGGTTGTCATTGGGACTGACTCGGTTGTCCCTGATACTGACTCGGTTGTCACTGGTACTGACTCGGTTGTCACTGAAATTGACATTGTTGTTACTGGTACTGACTCGGTTGTCCCTGATACTGACTCGGTTGTCACTGGTACTGACTCGGTTGTCACTGGTACTGACATGGTTGTCACTGCTATTGACTCGGTTGTCCCTGATACTGACTCGGTTGTCACTGGTACTGACTCGGTTGTGCCTGATACTGTCTCGGTTGTCACTGGTACTGACATGGTTGTCACTGGTACTGACATGGTTATCACTGGTACTGACTCGGTTGTCCCTGATACTGACTCGGTTGTCACTGGTACTGACATGGTTATCACTGGTACTGACTCGGTTGTTCCTGATACTGACTCGGTTGTCACTGGTACTGACTCGGTTTTCCCTGATACTGACATGGTTGTCATTGGTACTGACTCGGTTGTCCCTGATACTGACTCGGTTGTCACTGGTACTGACATGGTTGTCACTGGTACTGACATGGTTATCACTGGTACTGACTCGGTTGTCCCTGATACTGACACGGTTGTCACTGGTATTGACTCGGGTGACACTGGTACTGACTCGGTTGTTCCTGATACTGACATGGTTGTCACTGGTACTGACTCGGTTTTCCCTGATACTGACATGGTTGTCACTTGTACTGACTCGGTGGTCACTGATACTAACGATGTTGTCGTTCCTGCAGTATGATTACGAAATATTATCTATATATCAGATAAACTTAGTTAAATTGTATGAAAAACAATGCAATGAGTTTGCAACGCATTCTGCACAATATTTTAATTTGCATATTCACGTAAAAAAAAAAAAAAAAAAATATCAAACAGGGAATGCCACGTACCAAAAACGCAGCCTCCCCAAGCAAATATTTAGCAAATATATATAGCAAATATTTTTCATTGTACGAACACCACAAATTAATAGATGCATCATATCTATACCTTACATTTTACGACACAGGAGGTACATTTGGATGTAACTCACCTGTCTCCAAATGAGGCTTTTCTGTCTGAAAGTATAGTCATATTTATGTTAACGCGTTTATAAATGAATGTTTTGTAATAATATTTGAGGCGTTAAAAACTGTATACATACACAGTCTTTATTGAATAAATACAAAGACAGACATCCTGTGGCATGGTTTTAAAACTTCTTAACTCTTAACTGTTCATTTTATCCAGATTAACAAATGTTTTGTAAACATCAATATCTTAAACAATTTACACATTTTAAAAGAGAAGAATTAGAATAATTCACACCAAAAAGTTTACGTTTTGCAGATGTCTATCTGATTCACCACGAGCGTATGATGTTCTATCGAACTGACTATGACACTGACCTCTTCCTACCTTTGTTAGAATAGACTTATACTTGATCTGACGCGAACAGAGATCGCCCTCCAATAGATTCTTAAAAAATTAGAAAATATCTATCTCTTCCAAAGTTTTATATGTTTTGGTGTAATCAGGTTTAAAGACATTAGGGTAGTACATTCCGCAATTGCGGTTAACAGAAATTTTGTGTAACCAGACTTACTGTTTGAGATGTGACCTGCACATATATTGCTCTCAATGGCATACGGAAAAGCTCTACATATGTAAGTTCCAGTATCAGAAAGTCTGACATCGTGTATAATCAATTCACTTTTATAAATCTCCCTCAGTGTTTCGACGATGATTTTGCTACGTGATGTTGACCGAATAAGCAAACCAGATTTAAACCACTGCACATGGGGAGATATGTTTCGTATCATTTTGATTGAACATACTAAATGTATATCGTTATGAACGGCCACCAACCGACTGCCCGATATAAAGGATCCTGAAAAGGAAACATCGTTTAGGTAGATTTTACTCCCATTTATACAAAGTACAAAGTAAATTATTAAAGGGCACAATAATATGGAGGTATTTTTTCATTAACGATGTCCGCCTTGTCATATATTTTCTTAAGTATTGCATCGTAAAATGTTCTCTGAATTTAATCGCTAAAATCATCTCTTCTCAATTTTGTTTCTCAATTTGGACAATGCTATTGAGTTTTCAAATGAATGCCTACAGAAAATGTAACGACTGAAAAGCAAACAGACGGAATCATGATCAAACCGTACATTATTGAAGTCTGATCAAGATTGGCACTGTTTTAAAATGCAGATGCCTCCTGAAGAATAAGTGATAGAAGAAAACGATACATACGTTGATCCCAATTATCAATTATTGAATCTGCAACAGAAAAACAATTGTTTTACTTAATAACGCCTAACCAGACGAGCATACGATTAGTTAATAATCTGAATGAGTGTCAATAATTACTCAATCTGGATTAAATCAGCAAAAACAAGAATTACATGTAATTGCTTGCCATTGAAGGGGCCTTTATTGCTTTCATTCTAGCCTCGCAGTGTATCTTAATTGTGTATTGTCTGAGTATGTATCTAAATTCGTTTGTTTGCTTGTTTGTTTGTCTGTTAGTTCATCTGGGTTCGCTTTACCCATCGCCCACTGTCCGTCTGTCGTCTGTCGTCTGTAAACATTTTGGTTCAAACGACATCTTATCTGAAACAATCGGGCCAATGTTGATGAAACTTGACAGAGATGTTCCTTGCATGAATTTCTATCCAAGCTGTTCAAAGAATTCCATTCCATGCAGAATGCTAAGATATTTTGCATGTGTCATTGCCGAGTAGACCCCTACCAAGTAAATTATAAATCATGGCCTCTGTGTCAAAATTGGTTCTGTTCGGGGAGATCATTTGATTTTATACAGGCTTATAATATGAAAATTGTAACCATATTCTTCTTTTAAACCACAAGGCCTAGAGCTGAGATATTTGGCATGTAGCATTGCCTAGTAGACCCCTACTTGCATTCTGTAAATCATTACCCCCGAGTTAAATCGACTATGCATGCGAGGTCACTTGATTTTAGACATGGTTTAAAAATCTTCTTATTTCTGCAACAAGGCCTAGAGATATTTGGTTGAGTTGCCCTGTGGACTTCTAACAAGATTGTTCAAATTAGGACCCCCAGGTCAAAACTGACCATTCACTTGATTTTTATTATAGATTTCTATTGGAAATGTTTAAAATCTTCTTGTTTAAAACCACAAGTCCTCTACCTTAGATATTTGGCATGTAGCATTGCCTAGTTGACTTCTACCAAGAATGTTCAAATCATGACCCCCTTTGAAGATTGATCACATTCACGGAGTAACTTGATTTTACTTAGTCTGATATAGGGAAAAGTAAGAGCTTAGATATTTTGAAAGCAACATTATGTAGTGGAATTCTGCAAAGATTGTTCAAATTATGACCCCAAGGTAAAACTGACCATATTCGTGAAGCGACTGTTGACTTTATATTGCAGCCAATGGTAGCTATGTGAGCGATATAGAGTCAACTTAGTCCTCTTGTTTCTGTGTTTCTTCATTTGGGTTTAACAACCGTTTTAGCCGCATTTTTAGAAGCGAGTATTTTAAGTAATCATCGTTCATGGTGGGAAGACCAGTGCTAGAACTTTATCCTCCGTAAGACACTGCTAACTATACAAAGCATAACTTCAGCAACTTTAATCATTTTAGCATGATGAATAATATTGCTGATCGTCATTTATACTTGTACTCGTATTTAAAACATGGTTATCTAATTATTTTCATTTGGACCATTTAACTTCTAACGCTTTTGACTTTAAATCATACCAGTAAATCAAAAGCGCAGCTTAATACCGTTTCAAAAAGAAGGCTTAGTAATAATAAACTAGCCAAAAATATGTCATTTATTAAGTTCATTTACTATATGAAAATAATTTAAAAGAGATATCTACTAGTGTCTTATCGGACAAATCGTTATACCTTTATTAACAACTAGCATAATGTCATAAATTGATATGTTTCTTATAAACGCTGTCGGACTATTAATACCTACCTTTACATCACTAAAGATAAAATCTGCATATTTATGATATAAAAAGCATCTTTTTTAGTCATTAACATTGTTGCCAGTTAACATATATATTGCCAAACAACAAAAATAAGACGAATAGCATTTTATTTGAGGAGTAAAAAAGAACAGCCAAAGTTTCACGGACTGCAAGGAATGCATAGAATACTACAAGTTCAAGGTTGCAACTTCATGTAAGCGTAGCAAATAGTACCCCTTCGAACATCGTTTTGTTTAAATAAACGTGTTAGAATGGAAAAAGATTTCACCTTGTAGTGATATACCGGTTTGTATATCACTGTGTGGAGTGTAGATGCGTAGTAATCTAATCACGACGGCCGAAGGCCTGAGTAATACTTACGAAGCATCTACACTCCACACAGTGATATACTAACCGGTATACAATTCAAAAGTGAAATCTATTTCCTAAATGCAGGACTCTAAAAAGAATAAGTTCCTTCCCAGCACGAATTTACAAAATGAAAGCGGAATCACAAGCACCTGAACGATTTACTTTCTAACTGAACATCAAGTACTTATCTGTTATAACAATATAAATTATTACCTAATGCAGCGCCGTTACCACAATTAAGATTTAGCATTACGAAATGAATGTATGATCCAAAGCCATTTCTCCATAAAATTGACAAAGGTAATTCACATGTAACACGAAATATATTATTTGAAAAAATAAACTTACATTTTTGTCGCGACGTGAACATTTTACGTGTCGTAATTTAAGTATTTCGTCAACGCAAAATTTTGCATCTCTTGAAGTACTATAGACTTCTTGATTTTCAATTAAGAATCTTGAAATATCCGAAAGGTACTCCGCTGGTTCTAGGCGCATTAGAGCCCGCCGTTCCATTTGTCAACTCTTTTTAGAGCAGACTAGGACTCTGTAACAGCTTCTTACGAAGTATGTCGATCCCAGTGCGAGGGCGATGCAGTTTTTTGTCAGTTTCTGCTTCTATCGGGACCGCTGTTTTATTATTCAAACTTAAAGAAGGTACTTCCTCTTTCATTCGCTATTTGAAGCTAATCAAACAGCAACTTTAGATTGCATTTGAACACATCAGAATTCTTCGCTTTTTTTTATAGAACAATCATACGTTCAAAAACATCTTGTTAAGACTGATCGGAATAATATCGCACAGTTTAACGTCGTATTAATACAAATACAGGCGTAAAATATGGTGACCAGAAAATGCAGAAATCGAATATCACAATTTAGGTCTTCACTCTTTATTGCACAGGTATACTACATTATTATAGAGTCTAGAGCAATGGTTTGAAATAAACATGTTTACTTCGAAAGAACAGCATTCATAACAGTTTCAGACAGTTTAATGTTGTGACAGATGTTACTGTCAGAGATCTTGTTTCGCAGATCACTCTAAATAATGTAAACTATATAGGTAAAATCGGTCTTAAATAAAAAAATATATATAATATAAACTATGACAAAAATTGTCTGTTACCTTTGACCTTTAAGTTTACAGTAAACGTAGACTTTAGCCCGGACATTCTGTTTATTTGACACCTATACAGTCCACTATCTCTGGCTGTTACATGTCGTATGTGTAAATTAAAGTCCTCACAACCGGTTCTCGTATATCGATGCTCAATGCTGACACGTGGGTCATTAGTATAAACCAGTTTGGAAATCGCCAGTACTTTCTCATCATATGACCATACGGTCTAAAATTATAATAACACAAAACAACGTAAATTCAAGTACATTGACATTTACTTCAGATCTTTATGCAAAAATGAGATGTTATTTTTGCGAGTGTTTCAGCGTATATAGTTGCACAAGTCGTTTGTTGTTAGCGATTCTTAACATTACTGTTACGGAAAAGAAAACTAATTTTTGAATGAAAAATAAAATCAAGTCGGCCTCTGCTGCCTGTCTTTTAATACATGTTCTGTCAGCAGCAGATGATCGACATCTGCAGTTTTCATTTCACCGCTGCTTTAGCTTTCAGTCGCGTATAAGTCTTTCGTTTAAGCAACAATATAGTTATTTGTTTGGTAGCAGAAACTATTTAATCGACGATGTCGTTATTTATTAGTTATGTAGAGAATGATAAATAGTGTACTGTACGATTTAACATGTAAATATCTAAACGAGTTTGTATTGACCTATGAAATGCAGAATAAGTTAACGTCTAAAGATATTTACCGAACGATTACCGAGGTCTAGAGCATGGTAAGACAGCTGTAGAACCTTCGACCGACATTACATTTACATCTGTTCCGTCTAGTTCTAGAGCCGGAAAAGCCGGAGGAGCCCCAAGTGCTAAATTGAAAAATACAAAAAGATTTTGTTATAACGTTTGCTCTTACTAGAACATATGTTTACTGAAATCTCAAGCAGTTATAACTTCACACACAAAGAAGTAACTTCCTATGTTATGTCTGGTACAGATGCTGATTATCAAAATTACTAGCTGTTTAACGTCGGGACAGATATTTAAATTGCCTTTGGTATAAGTTCAAAGTGACTTTTATATGTAAAACATTTGTGCCACACTGCATTGTTAATATTTTTGCTTTCACTTTCAATTCCGATGGCTGGCCAATTAAACGATCCACTCTAAAGAGAAATACTTTTGCAACAAATGAAAAAACGTATTAAACATTATATGAATGTAAGCTTCGTGTTATTAGTGTAAGAGGTAATAAATGTACCGAAACGAATAATTTCAGAACAGCAAAGAAGCAAAACTTTATTCCAAAATAGTTCCATCGTGTGCATACCGGTTTTGTTTTCTTTTATAATTGCCTTATTGAACGACCTTCTTTCAGAGTGAGGCATTAAGATAATTAGTAGGACACTTTAAAGTATTACCATAACTTCTCATTAATCAAGTTGCACCACTTGCACAAACGCTCTTTAGTAGCGGAAGAGCTACTCAATAAAATAATGGAAAGTTTGGACAGACATTTGAAGGAGATGAAATTGGAAAATGTGTGAAAAAAAGGAAACTTCACATGCAGAAAAGAAATGTTGTATAGGCAGTTAGAGCTCAATGTGAACCCCACAGAAACCTTAATAGAATTTTGCACAGCGCACTGAATCACTTTTACCAACTCTGTGTATAAATTTTGAAATCTTTGATCGACCTGTTAAATGTTTTCCACTTGGTGCAATGTATAAATTTATCAATTTAAAGCTAGAAAAAACATGGGAGTAAATCAATCCATTACTCGCCTGGAATTACACATATGCCTATTGTGCATGTTAAAACACTAATTGGATAGTATTGTAATTATAATTGATCTATTCTTGAATTACCTGCAAAGGATTTATACTGGAGGCCCATCCTTTGATTGCGACTTGAAGATACATGAAAAGAGTATATTCAATATCTTACATCGCAATATACCGCCCGTTTTGCTTGATTTCAATCTTTGTTTCCATATATCATACTATCCATGTATGTATATTTTATTGTGTGCATGTGGGTCTATGCTGTATTTAATTGTCTAACACTTGAAGACATACAGGCAACCCACGAACACCTTGGATATATGCATGATTTTATAACTTCCACACAGTTAGCAAGAGACTGAAATTTTACAAGATCTCTGTGGTTCAAAAAATTAGTTTAATGTTAAAATGATCAATGGTAAAAGCAAATGTGAAAACAAAAGGTTACATTTAAATTACATGTATAAGTAATATTCATGCCTGGGCCTCCTATCAAACTGAAAATGGGCAGTGATGTGCTACAGAATGTACAATTATACTGAAACCATTTGCTGAACTTTGCTGTTCTGGTCACTACACTAACTCATGTGTATTTTCAAGGCTAGTTTTATTTTCAGGCCCCTTAACTCAGGGTAACCCCATTTATTTTATATAAAGGTAATAACATTTTTCTTTAATGTGTACCGTTATTATAGAGAAGTAAAGCATTGAAAATAAATACTATAGCAATTGAAAACTCAACTGTAACGATGTAAGAGGAGAAAAGAGATCAACAGAATGTATGTCATGTACAGAACATAAATAAGTCACATTAATTTTTTCTTTTTTAAACACATATTTCCTACTAACTTATTAATTTGGCATTAAATCTATATACAAAGTATACTTTTTTACTGAAGTAAACTTCTATTTTTTTCTGTGAGAGTTGGTAAGGTTGTTTTAAAAGGTTGTACGAAATTAGAATTACATTGGTGCATTACTTTATAAGGTATTCAAGGTTTATGAGGGTTCAGAAGGACTTAAACTGCCTATATCTGATGTGAGAAATACTAAAGTGTTTGATGCTTAATGATATCCTTCGCATACCGGGCATATTTGACACACACTCGACAGACACGTATGTGTTATTGTAAACACTGCACATCACGTAATGCTACCTTCGGTTCGACTACATGTGTTGTTTACGTCAGCAAACAAAATGAGATGTAATATGAAAGTCGAATTTTCATTGACCTTCCTACAGAAGTCACGCGCAGAAGTCACCCAGTCTATTAACATTGCTTATGAAAGGTCTACTTTAAGTGTTCTCTTAAGAATATACCTGGATTTGAGTCTGCTATTAGATCTATGAAAACAAACATCTTTGAACGCGAACGAGAGTATGGTCATTTTCTAAGTTGTCTAAATTGTCAGCATATGTATCAGACGCCTGAGTTTTCAATATACAAGAGCTGTTGGCATAGCCTTTGAATTAATACAGACAAATCTTGTTCCTTGCGGTAGCTGTCGCTTCTGTGCAATGCTAAACCTGTCTTAACCCGCGTATGATGTATAGGGCGAGTTACAGTATATATGTAAAATACGTATAGAAATGAAAAGAATATAATGCATCGATCTGAGCAGAACAGAACAGTACTATAGGTTATTGAACTTGTATGGTGAAATATTACTTGGAACGAGTTGATTTGGCGGGAACAACGAGCTTGCGAGTTGTTCCCGCCAAATCAACGAGTTTCAAGTAATATTTCGCCATACAAGTTCAATAACCTTTTTATTATATACTTTCCTATTGAATATGAACAAAAATGACATTCTGTTAGCAAAAAACAATAAATGAATCTTGAAATTTCTCAGACAACTAGCGTACTATTTCACCATGTACATTTTCTTTATTGCGTATTAATAGACTCGATTCAATATTGTTGTTTATACGGACGTCATTTATTAGAAGAAACGTTGACGCCAATTGTACGGTAAGAAATTTCAGTTGCCGTCCGCCATCTTGTTTTGAAAAACGCAAGAATTTTCCTACGGATGCAGGTTTGTACTTTGAAATGTGAATACATCAATTTGATGTACGTTCCTAAAAATGTTTTTTCTTTCTTATGACTACATGCAAAACATCATTCCTTCTGTTTATCAATACTTGGCTGAACTACGTACCAGTAATTTTCGTAACCAGAACTGGTATTGCGTGCCCTAAAAAAATTCGAACCTTTTTAAAAACGAAACTCTTTTACGTCTACTTGAAAATGATTAAAGTTTCTTTTTTATTTTCAGACAGTAGCTTATTTAATTGTAAAAAACTGTCGAACTTCGACATAGAAACCTCATTAAAACGATGTTTGCAAACAAATAAAATAGTCCGTACAGCTTATCGCTAGGACCGCCCTCCCTTGCCAACGTTCAGTATCATTCCTTACCAACGTGCAGTACCGTAGAATACTGAACGAACTCTCTAAGGCAAAGTGAACGGGGCAATATGAAAGTATATAATAAAAAATAGAATATCCTGACTAGATAAGAAGGTATTATTCGTGATTTTTTCACAGGCTAACTTCTGTAACATGATCACTAACGTTAACAAAAGTGTTGCATTTACCAGACATTTTGTATTCAATCATCATTTTTAACTGCATTCAGGTTATGTTTTGAGCACCAAGATAGACATTTCTCGATTCAAATTACCTGATGTAAAGGCGGATGTATTGATGACGCAGTAGCTTAAAAACACTGATCGCAAAACACATTTAAAAATAAAAATGGGATACATTTCATATTTGCATCATATGCCTGTCATAGAGTTACTGGTCTGTCGTATTTGGACTATATTTTGAGATGTTATTGTTGCTGGTAATTGGAGAAAAACCAGATGCACTTTAAAATACAGAGTGATACATGTTACATTAGGGAATTAATGAATATTTCCACAAATAGAACGTGGAGTAATACAATAGGAATCCATGCGTACTCGTAGTATGACAATAGTTTTTTTATGCGTCAAACCTGTTCTAGACCTCTCCTTTTCTTGAAAAAAGATATTGAAAAAAAGGCTGAAAAATTTGGTTGTTGACCCGACGGTCTAGTCAAAGAATTGCTTGGTGTAGGAGATGTAATGGCGGGGGGGGGGGGGGGAGGGGGCGGGAAGCGCCATCAATACATCCGCGGTTTTTCCGGCATGGGCAAAATCACCGGAAATGCCGACCCGATATGCAAAATAGTTGCTCATGTTCGATGCTGGAAACCATGCGACGATGACGCCGTTTAAATGACGTCATTTGCGCTATGTTTCTGGTGACGTTTCCCGCGATTTTCGATATTTTATAGAAACAAACACAATAAAATAGGGTAATTAGTATGGTAACGTGATCCAGGATGCCGGATTTGCTCGAGTCGTGCGTCGGATCTTACGAGTGCGTAGCACGAGTATGATCCGACCTCCACGAGAGCTAATCCGGCGTATGGATCACACTACTATACTAATAACCCTTTTATTATATACCTTCTGATTCTTGTCTACGCGAATAAACTAAATTAAAAGACATTTTAAGTGTAAAATTGAAGAAAAACTATTTTTATCGCGAAATATACGTAGTGTGCGACGTCATTTTATTGACGTCATCCTATAAACAAGTGGTAACGGCCCAGTCAAAAGCGACGTTATTAATTAACGTCATGTGTATTTTAGGGCCAATTGAATGCACTCTTACAAATAATGCCGTACTTTCCGTATTGCACGTACATACAATACGGATTTTTTTTCTGTCAGAACGTATTTGATGGTTGAATAAAGGCTGTATTTTGACAGAATATTTATAGGTATATAATAAAAGTAGAGTTTTAACCATAAAATATACAGAAAAAATGTTGGTATCGGTGTAACATCACGTTAATTTCACTCGTGAACACCAAAAGTTGTTATCACTTTTGGTGCCCACTCGGTGAAATTATAACGTGATCTTACACCAAAACCAACAATTATCCTTTGTATAGTTTCGAATGTTGCTCATGAAAACAAAAGATATTTTAGCATCGTATAGAATATGATTGTAGGTTCTCAACAAGGATCACCATCAATCAAAGGTTAGAAAAACTGATTTTGCGTGCAGCTGTAAGTATGAATTTTCGCCTTGTTTCTTATATCTGATCTCAAGTGTGCAATGATTCCACCGCAATGTACTGTTCTGTCTGTCCTCCACATACGGTAGTTGTCAACTGAAAATTGAGAATTAGGGAAAGACATCAATATTTGTTTCAGCAATAAAAAGATCAACTGAGTTCTGAAATAAAATTTCCTGTATACTGTAACATTTTGTTTCTTAAACTGTTAATATTTAACCATCCACATATGAAACGTCTTGGGTATTGTTTTCTCAAATTTGTAAGAGGTTCGAAGTTGTTGATATGTTCGTCATAGTTAATGGAAATGAAAGATTCGTCTATTGATAATAGGACTGTTCGAAGAAGCTGATGGTGAAATGAAAGTTGAGCATAGCCAAGGGTCATCATTGCTAGAGAGAAATCTGTTCTCTGCTGGGGTTATATCAGCACATTTGATGTGCTGCCAAAGGTAGCATGCTTCGCAAAAGACACGTCTGTGGTTCTTTGCGACCGATTTGCGACAACTTCACTGGTCCTGGATTTGTTGCTATATCTCCAGACAGACAGTAGTATGATGTACAGTTTACAACAAAACTTTAAAGGCACAGCGATTGATTTCACTCTCTGTGTATGGTGGAAGTGATAGTCCGTTTTATAGAAATTATTTGGTATAGCATTGTTGCTAAATTAATAGCTGACATCAGCTTGATTAAGATTTTGGTTCGTTGTGTGCGTCCGATATATTTATGTTTCCTGCTACTTCCAGTTGGGTGTAACTTACATCATCGTATATTAGTACAATGTTTGTAGCCAGTAGATTTAACAAAAGTTTTGTCCAGATCATGTAGGCCATGCTTCCATATTTATTTTAGTGTCTATTTATATGTATAACTTAAACAAAGCACGATCTCAAAACTGTTTTTAAGAAAATGGTGTATACATTCTATACATTGTATTTGCATCATATGCCTGCCAAAGAGTACTGGTATAGCATGATTGGGAAATATTTCTTAAGATGTAGGGCTACTTGTAATTGAAGGAATAACAGCTGGTGTATTTTGTGCGATTTGTTTGATATTTGTATGTACATCCTAGAAGAAATAACTGTTTAAAACATAACAAACTGATATTAGGGAATTAAGGAATTTCCCGCAAATAAAATGCGGAGTAATATCATATGTGTCCATGCGTACTCTAAGTAGTACTATAGTTTTCTGTGCGTCAATAAAATTGGAAAAGCTAAACAGAATGGGCTGAAAATATGCTTGTAGTGCAGGAGGTGAGATTACATAGATGCCTAGAGTAGGAGGTGTAGCTGGATGATAACATGTACATCAGGGACGCAAAAATGAACATTCGTGTTTGAAATTATTTTTTTGTAAAACAAAATTGTTCCCCTATTTACTGACTCGGTATATAATAATTGGTTTAGCAAAGTTAAAATGCAGCGGATTCTGCCTTGTGATTGGACAAAAATAAGTTCAAACACTTAAGAGTGATTGATATCATATTTGTAAGTGATTTTGGAATATGTTTAAAGGGACATTCTCTGCAACGGGCAGATTATTTTTCTCAAAACGCCAGAAATGAACTAAGTGTGTGTAAAATGCTAAATAAATAAGTGTTTCAATAAGAACATATATCGATGTTGCGTTTACGCATGGTGTGCCAATATAGCGATGTTTCATTACAATCGCTATTGAGGTTATTCAAATTGAATCCAGATTTAGGACATGCCTCTTTCATAAGCTAACATTAAGAATCACCCATTCTCTACAAGAAGGTTCATGATAGCATAAACCCGAACATTGTAAAAGCTCAAAAGTTTTAAGACTGATTTGTATGGTTTTATTCACTAGAAATAAACGAGATGTTTCCGACAAATGTTTAATTTTACATACTTCTAAACATAACAAGAAAAACCGTGATACAAAATATCACAGCGGGCCCTAAAACAAAACTGACATGAAACTGTTTTGGAAATTGGTGATTGTTGATGTTGAGGCATGGCCCTAAAAGAATTCAAGGAGACCAAGCTTAACTTATACCTTAAGGCAAATATATACCTATCCGGAGTAGATCTGATATCAAATGTAATATGTCGGAAAGCAAACTTAAGGTATACGATATATGGAAGTTGATACCCCTAGCCTCATCTTGTAAACATCTAACTGAACGGTATACCAGAAACAATAATTTGTCAATATTCAGTAACCATTATTTAACAATTTAACATAATTTTGGTAATAAAGTGTGCAGTATACACTATAGGAATACAGTAACAAAGCATTCACTTATGAGCCTGCCCAAATGATAGTGATGTAGATATGTTTATATATATTATACTAAGTTTTAAAAAATGATAAAAAAGGTAAGGGGGTTTAAACTCAAAGAAAATGCAAACTTTATAAATGGGGCATCCATTCCACTCTGATAAATTTTGTCTATATACTATTCTTAATATAATGGCAAAAAATGATGAACTTTTTCGTCTAGATTTTTAAATAACCAGATTTAAAATCAGCCATTATCCTTATTAGCTTCACATGAATGCAGATATTTATTATTATTTGCCGTAAAACATTTAAAAATCTTTAAAAAGCTGCAACTATAAGTAAAATAGAAGAAAAAAGTAAAACAACATTAAATTTGGGTTTGGATGTTAACCAACTACACTACGAAGACCGAATACATTTTTACAGGAAAAATAACTTTATAATGAGAGACGAATCTTTCTCACCTATGAGATACATATTTCCGCGCATTTACCCATGTGAAATAAACTTATCTCACATCGCTTATCTCACATCGCTGCCGGACTATTTTAACGTTAATTGTATGCAGACATAAAAATCGAAAAATGACTGTAAAATTGTTATTTTTGAAATAAACGTAGGGTTGTTGGTATTCATTTTTTTAGTTAGATCATTTTCTATGCATCTATAGCAGTTTCGAAGTAAAATTCGAGAAAAAGTCGATTTTCATTTTTTCATCCCCATCCTGTATTTGCACTAATTTCTTCTTACTTGTGTGAAAATGCGATTTAAACAGTGAGAAAATAAATCTACCATGTCCGTTGAGTTGTGGATAAGGAAATCCAACCCGAGGGTTGAGATACGTCCAAAAAACTCGGCAGAGCCTCGTTTCTGGACGTATCTTAACCCTCGGGTGGGAGTTCCTTATCCACAACTCATGAACATGTTAGATTCACTTTATATAAAGAACAACAACTCTTGTCTGTCTACAGTTGTCGTCTCAGAATTACCTCACTTTTACAAAGAAGAGAGACGCATATATTCGATCTAGTGCTTAATTCCACATGCATCTTTTACTTACCCAGTATTATAATATAGTGAGCCGCAATAAAATCATAAAAGTTTAAACCCTTTGATCAAGATGTCAAAGAATGTTTGTAGGTACTTGTATTAACTTAATTCAACCCTTTGATATACGTCAGAATTTCAGGAATAAATGTAGGCCTGACACCCTTAGATATATGCCACATTTAGTCCAAGGTCATTCATGATTATGTTTGACATTTCGTGAATTGGAGAAAAAAAAACGGTTTCAGGATCAAGGAAACCGGATGTATTATATTTAATGAGGGAGATATTTGGCATTTACCGAAATGAAACTTGATCTTTGTCTCCCAATTATATCGCTTATTACCTCCCTTACTAAATATAGCTATGAGACTATACATAAATGAAGCCAATATGGGCTTTACAGAACGTTTTTACCGAACACCATACACTGCTTGACAACTTCAGGGACTAGATGTGTATATTTCTACTATATTGTATAATATTGAACACTAATTACAGCTATGGATATGTATGCGATATTAGCAATACTTTCGTTAATCGTAACGTTATACGTACCACGTAAGTACAAAATTAATCATTTGAAAATTACCTGCATTTGCACGTTTTCATTAAATACTGTAGCATTTATCCTTTTATATTTAGTCGTCATTTATCAGAGAGCCAGTATTCTTGCACGACTTTTCAGATTATGTGATAATTATCGTTGCCGGTGTTACTTAAGTGGCTTGATTGCGCATGAATGTACTTAATCGGCACTTACATGTAATATAAAAAATGTCATACATAGTTTAAAAGTAGATGTTTTACTCGTAAGTGTGCTGAATGCATATAGTTTAAATAGAGGAACAGAACAATACTTGTGATTTGTTCTAAATCTCGAGAGGTTATCACAAGAGTACATACATATCTACAACCGTTATCAGTATATATTTATTAAAATTCTTTAACTTTCTCACAGTGTTTAAGACAAAAAATCATCCAAATACCTACCTGTAACAATTGCACCAATGTATTATCCAGGGTTTAAACACATGAGCGAGATATAAGCTCCCAGAAGTTTTGAGGTCTCCTTCTCCATGTTGGATGTCTTTCAGCATATAATTTGCATGTAGATGTAATTTGAACCTTGTCATACGCAGAAGACTGCATTTCCGTGGATGGAGGATCCATTCCTCATTTCGGTTCCCACTTAGCTAGGGAGACTTTGTCGGCTTGTAATAGCTGCTGTTGGTCATGTTCTGACTTAGCCTGGCGGTAGATAATGCAGTCATCGGTGAACAAGTTGTCTTGGAGAGTAACTCATCGGAGAGGTCGTTTATAAAGATGAGCAACAGGAGTAGTCCTTCTTTATTTGATATGAAAATGCTACAAGTATATGGATATAACGTACTTAGGATAAAAAACACAAATTTAAATGGCTCCAAGCTGTTAGTTATATACATGTACAGAGTTTACTGTATTTGTGAAGAGTGTGTTAAAATAAGAATTGTTGTGCTAAATGCCGACACTCTTAGTTCAGTGCTTTGATATTTATTTTCATTTTACAGTATGTTATGGGCATGCAGACGATTTGAAGATAAACCAGGTGGAGAACGTAACACTTCTTGAAGGAGAAACAGCCGTCTTTCAATGTTCCGTGAATAATCCTTACAGACATATGGTGAAAGTCACACTTCGATTACTATCAGGATATATCATATTTGACCACTGGACGATTTTTCATCATAGGAAATATCTGTGTATACGCTGCGCGTACCACATACACTTTAGTAACAATAGAACGAGACACTGCATGAATATGTTGTTTACTAGAATAATGTTTTATTGACATTAACTTCACAATGTTTTCAAAAATAAGCTTAGATGTGTTACTTTCTGATTTATGAAATTTCTATTTTGATAATGCATAACAGAACTTATCAACATTTTACTAGCAAAATCCTATCTTTATCCATCGTTCTGGCCCTTTTTATCATTAATGACACATATGAAATAAAAATGAAATAAACTACTTACATTCTAACACCTCAATGATGAAGCTTTTTATCTTGTTAAATTCAGGTGAGGTGGTTAATCGACGTCAGGTACATAGTTACAAAAAATGAGAGGCTTTTGGCAACTGACGAACGCTTCCGCTTAATTTTCCGAACAGAGAACGATACTGATGACTCTGACTTGACTATAGAACAAGTGACACACGAAGACGAGGGATCATACATATGCGAGCTTCAAGGTTCCAGTCCGATTACAGTCAAGACAATTAATTTGAATATACAAGGTGTGGTCATTCTTTAACATGGATATGCATTCAATATCGTTCGGTGCTATTGATGATACTATTCACTCCAAAGCAATATTTCATCTGGTTATCAAATGATTCATTACTTACCTCCTAAAATGTGTACGCGAGAGCAAAATACTGAAATTTTTAACCGCATTTCGACTGTTTGAATGATAATGTTTCATGGGATTATTCGGCTTCTCTCTTGTTCATGAGAAGTTTTAATTTTACTTGATATTTTAAAATCACGAAAATCATAGATGAATTGTCTAGCAGGAATTCGACTGTCCAGGAAGGGGAGAGAGCGATGCTGGTGTGTAATATGACTGGGATTCCGCAACCAGAAGTCACGTGGTACAAATTGTCCAATGACACTAAAGAAGGTAAAACAATTATGACAGTTAAATATGCTTGTTGTACATTTTGTTTTCAACAAATCTTGCTGACAAAATTTTGAAGGTTCATTTTTTGTATTTAAATTGATGATTTAACCAAATAAACAGCATATTATTACGTGAAATACAGATATAAAGTAAATTATAATATCATGTTAATTTCTTTTAAGATAGTTCACTGATAAGTGATATCCTCAAAGTCTAAGCAATGAAATACAAGTACCTTAACGTAAACATTTAGAAAAGTATACTTATTTTGTTTTTGTATGTGATTTTTTTCTTGTAAGGCAACAAACAAACAATGTCTTTGCGGTGTCCCGACCTTTTTACCTGTGGCATCTTACGTTTTTATAAGAAAATGATAAAAAAAACTAATTTATAAGTGTTTTTAGAACAAACTTTGACAGGCAAAATAAAAATACAATCAAACTTTTGAACAAATACCAGTGTTGGGAAGTTATAAACGTGATCTTTGTTTGTAGGTGGTCTTTATTCACATATGTTTCTGCTATTGATAAATAGTGCGCTGTGAACTCCTGCTTGTCTTTATTCGCAGGGTATAGTCTTTATTTGGGGGTGATCTTTAACACAGGTTTTACTTGGATTGCCGGTCGACAGAACTTCAATGTTTTGGCAAATAGTCCGGAAACACACATATTTTGATTTGATTTGCCCCCCAAAATAATATATGAAATAATATTATTTGGTAGAACGATATATTTGATGAATTGAATGAAACGCGTAGCACATCAAATCTTTATTTATAGCCATATAAAGTCATTTTTGTTTAATTCATTGAATATATACATATATATATATATTCTGCCAAAGTAAACAGTTATTACCGGGGCTTCGTTGTTGGGTCTACATGTCCTTGCTTTCAGTGGGTTTTGCTTGTCCACTTCACAGAACATGTGTGCCATAACTGCAGTTTTATTGACTTAATTATGTACATGTAGTTACTAATTACATTGATAATTGTTATTTATGCAAATTTTAAAGGCCTTAATTTCAGAAGTTAGTTTTCCACATTAGAGCTTAGTTAACCTTTATCCTGCTAAATGTCTAAACTTGTTCGCCGTTCAATTTAGTCCGTACATTTACTGACTGATGTGCAAATATTTCAGATCACGATCAGAACTAGTCTGAAGGCAGACTGCCAATAGTGTAAATGTAAAGATCAAATATTTTTACAGTCGTACAAACCTCGGGACAAGCCTTTATGATGACTGAAATCACCCCGTTCGATCACGGGACCTACCAGTGTGTTGGCTACAACGGCGTCGGATCAGCTGCTTATCGCTTCATTAAACTCAACGTTTATTGTAAGTTATTATCATAAAGAGAGCATACAGATGCACCGCATTGCAAACGGACTTTAACTGCGATGTTCTCGTATTATACACATTTATAAACAGAGAAGTGTACTTGTAAATTAAATGCATTCTAAAGATATTTGGTTTCTATGTGCTCATTATCATTTAGATTTGAAGAAACTAGTTTAACTTGTTGTTGACGTTTACTTTGAAAGTTCGACCAAGAGTGTTGGTACCTGTTAACCATATTTCCCGGCAATCTGGAGATGATGTGGTTTTGGAATGTGAGATAACCGCAAATCCCGATGGTGTGGCCAGATGGAGAAAGGGTGACACAGTCATTGATCTATTTCGTTTTGACAAGTATAAGGTATGTGGAATATAAAAACAAACACAAAGAACAATAGCAGCCAGTCTTATACAGGAATGGAAACCAACGCGATCATGTCAAAAGAAACACAGTAACGTCGCTGATCTCATTTTATTATACTTTATAGGACGTCCAATTTACGTGTAAAAATACTAATTCTAAAACATTCTGCAATCAAGGTTTCGAAATCGTTATTATTCCATTAAAGCTGCCAATATGCTCAATTTATATATACATGTGTGTGTGTGTGTTGGTGTGTGCGCGCGGCGTGCGTGCGTGTGCTGCTGCGTGCGTGCGTGCGTGCGTGTATGTAGTAAGCTACCTACTTATTCTATAGAATAACTGATAGAGCTAGTCCATTCAACTGAAAAATGATAAAAAAAATGTATTGAGAAAACTTTGTGTCTCGGATGTAACAGGTTTTCACACAAACTGATTAAAATACTTACTTCGTTGGCTATCGCATTATGCATTTTCGTAGAAAGGTGCTCTTTCGTATGATCTAACCGATGCGCGTGATGTGCACACGGAGGAGACATAAATAAATATATAAATACCAAGAGCAGCGGCGATAAACAATTGAACTAATATGCTAATAATAACCAACGTAGAAATAGTTGAAACAGTAACATGAAAGGTCACAACACGTCTCAGAGGATAAATTAATCTACATTGCTTTAGGAATTATCTTGAAACAGGAAGAATTGTTTTTGTATGCTACAATAAAATGCATGATTATTCCACAATTTTTTAGGCAGAACTTTATGACAGTAGCCTAGATACCAAACGAATCCTTAGTCTGAAAGTAATGGATTTGGAACCGGAGGACTATGGACAATACGTCTGTTTTGCCATGAATCAGATGGGTGAAGATAAAGAGTCCGTGTTATTGGGAGGTAAAAGTAAAATGTGGAAAATTTTACATTAATATAAGTATTTTCTATTCTTTTGTTACCAGAGGGTAATGTCTTATTTACTGTGGTTAGAACCGACCAACACATGACATAGTTCGCTTCGTAGGCAATGTTTTTGATAGAAATTTGTGTGAGAAAGATAAATGATACTACTGACTTGGAATTAACTGACAAAAGGTTTCAATCAACATGGGTCACTGTGTCACTCCTTTACTAAGCAGTAATTTATCAACGCAAAAGCTACTAAGATTTCAGAAGAAGAAAAAACAGACATACATGTAAGCTTTTGATTAATGAAATCAAAGTTGAAGGAAAAATTCCTTCAAATATCCTGCATTTTTGTTTTGCCATACAATACTGCCAGTGATTTTTTTTATTTCGAAATGTTCATTAAATGTTGTTTACTGTAGATATTATAGTGTCTAAATGACAAATGATGGCTGAGGTAGGTATTGCAGACTTATTGACAAAATCACTAATGTTGGTTGCGATACACATTGTAGTTAGAGCGTTTAAATTACAAATGTCCGGGCAACTTTGAAATTTAAAATATGCAGTTTTCATGTCTTACAGATGGTTCTGCGCATGGTGTTACAGAAATACCGACACATTCAATCAGCCTAACAACACGCAGGGCGATATATGTAAGTCAAGTACTGAGTATGATTGAGTGAATGTCAAGTGCCAATACATAACCATTGAGTGTAATGAAATATGATTTGTTATCTGTGTAGAATATTGAGCTTTAATTCTAAAAGGCCATATGAAGGAAAAAACACTACGGCGCACTTTTATGAAACTTAGCCAGAAGGAATGGAGGACAAGTAATGTAATATTATTTAATGCTTCATATAATCAATTAATAAAATTTCAATGTTTTCATATTTCAGGATGAGACTGTTACAGATGTTTCAAATACTAAGCCAGGGTAAAATAATTTAGATAATGCACCTTTAAAATGTCACCTTTATGTTTAGTTAAACTGGTCCAGCAGAGCTTATGCCATGATGGTTTGACCATCAATTCGTAAACTATATTTCGATAACACTCAACATGTCAAAATTTTCATTAGACTTTCAAAAAACTTGTTCATAAGGTTTTCTGCACCTATTGTCTTTGGGGTCAGTGGGCAAAATGTCAAGGTCACCGTGACCCCCAAAAGTGTTTCTCTAATAACACTCTACAAGTCACATTTGTCATTCACATTTCTAAACATGAAGAAGATCCCTCTTATTTTTGTGGTCAGTGATTCAAAGGTCAAGGTCACAGTGACCTCCGTAAAGTTTCCATTGAAATGCTCTACAAGTCACAATTTTCATTCAAATGGCATCGAAATGGCTCAGAAGGTAAAATGCAGATGTTCCTGTAAGTTAAAAGGGTCAGTGAGCCGAAGGTCAAGATCATATTGCCTCCATAAGATTCCCCTTGATAACACTCTACAGGTCTTAATTTTCATTCGACTTTCATCAAACTTGCTCAGAAGGGTGTCTGCAAAATGCATGTGTTGGGGTCAGTGTGTCACAGATCCAGGTCACACCGACCACCGTTAAATTTCACCTGATAACGTTATACATGTCACAATGTCCATTTAAATTAAATCAAACTTGCTCAGAAGGATGTCTGCAACCTGTAGATGAACAAAACTATTTTGGAGTAAAGTGAGATCAAGGCCGCAGTAATCAGAACTTTGAAATCATTTCAGCTATTTTTTTTAGATCTAATTATCAAAAATAGCCCTCATAGGATGATTGGTCACGGTGACCTGTGTTAGATTTTCATAGTCTAAGATAACATTGCAAACGATTTCACAAAAATTGCTCATAACAGTTCAGTCAGTTCAGAAGAGCGATGCTGGCTCTTTTGTTTCAAGAAAATCAAGAAAAATATCATTACAGAAATAAAACCATTCTTCTTCTTGAATCTTGCTAACGTTTAGTTCGTAGTCGTGTTTCTGTACTTCAATCTGTTCATTTAGTAAATTCATTTTGCAAACATTTCAGCTACATTGTAATTGAATTTCAGCGAAAATATGACAGCGGCCATCTATTTATTTCATGCCTTGATAAATTTCATCCCAGAATGGTTATCTTTCTGGCATATCTGCACTGACCTACAGTTTCCTCGTATACTCGTAATTGTGGTTGTGACATTGTAGACCAGTATAACAAAATCACTTAATAATGAATTATGTACTAGCGTTTTGAAGAAGACATGTAGTTCAATAAATTGCTTTGTCACTTTAACACTATTTTGCCTGTCCCAAGTTCAGCTATAAAGACATATCGATTGCATGTCTTTTTTTATATGAAGCCTAAAAGCAAACGAATACAACAAAAGCACCAACAAGCGTCAAAGCTGGAATCTGACATTCTTAGTAAAATTGCACAAACACCCATTTCAGTAAGAAAAGAATGCAGGGAGAAGTAAAAGATTTCACGATTTATTCCTAAATACCCAAACAGATCGACAGAAGTAACAGTATTAAATGCATGAGCTACAACACAAACGTAAAACATATACGATGAAATTATTATTTTTAGGGAGGACCTATCGGAGGAGACAGTTGTGGCGGCTCAACTAGAATACTACAGGGACCAAATGCTGACGAACAAGCTGCAGCGAAACATGATTGAAAAAGAACAAGCGTTCTATGACTATTTAAGGAGTTTCTTAGAATTACAGTAATAGAATTTGGACATAACAAATATCGAGTACATGAATTCAGTGATTTTGAGAAACAACATCTGATATGCACGTGTGTAGAATGTTATAATATCTATCGGGCGAAAGCATAACAGAATTTATTTTAAAAATGTACGATTTTCAGGGCCCAGGGTCGCAAAATTGAGTACGAAAAAATGAATGATTTCCATTGAATCTGAATCAGGTATTGACGCTAAAAGAAAGTTACTTTTTATGGCGTAACAGGAAGGGTTCAATTAGGAAGGTACAAAATAGAATCTCTTTATATTCAAAGACAAAACAAGCATTAAAAGGAAATGTTTTGCATTTTTAACAACAAAATTTCTGACATTAAGGTACATATATCGTCTTTGCCCGACCCCCTCGGCAGAATGATTCGTTTATAGGACGGAATCGTACCGAGACTTCCATAGGTCATTTAGCGGAAGTTAAAAAAACTGCATAAGTATGTTTTCGTATCGTCCATGGGTGCGGACATGTATGGGTAACCGTGAATTCATTAATTTGTTGCTTTCAGTAGTCAATTAAATACTGGTACATAGTTTGGTCGGGGACCCTATAATAAGCATGATTTTAATCATAGAATTCATTTCAGAAAATACATCTTCTTCCTACAATAGACTGCAAGTAGGTATGTACATGATAGTTTTAAACAGAAAAATATTTTAAGACTTTTTCAAAAATACGTAGCGGAACAGAAAAATAAAGGAGTGTCTTAATTTTCATTTTTTGTTTATCATATTTCTACATTCCTCTTACAGTAGAGGGATCAAACCAGTTTTGTCTATCCCAAACAATAGACTACAAATGCAGCTGATAAATGGCTACTTGATGAACAGCCTTTCAAATTTTTACATGTATTTGCATTTTCTTCTTTTTTACTACTGTCTTTGGTTGTTTAAGTTAAGTCACTCACTGGTCCTTTTCTATGAAAACACGTTGTTTAAGTTAAGTCACTCACTGGTCCTTTTCTATGAAAACACTACTTCTTTAGCGAAACTCTTTAAATAAGACTGACTTTCGTTTTAGGATAAGTTCTATGCTCATGCTAGTTTTGGCGTACACATCTATCTATGATTAGTGTATGCAATAATGGATTTAAGCTTTCGCAATGCAGCTTCGTCTGGATATGTTTGCTTACTACAAGTAGTCGACTTTCTGTTTGTTTGCCTGATCATGGAATCTTGTTTCGCGTCTACGTCTGTTCAACGTCCACTCCAAACATCCAGAACAACTTCCAGAATAATTGGCGCAAAGGGAAAAGCCCTAAAATGACAGATTTTGATAGATGAGAGAAGCTGGACTTTTCATTTGACCGTACCGATGATCCATGTTTTGCCAACCAGAAAGTCACAACCAGGCAAGGATCGGAAATAGCTCAAGAATATAGCGACCTTTAGAATAGACTTTCAAACCCCATGACACTTTGACATCTTGAGCATTTTAACTTGACAATTCTGAATTAAGGTATCCAGTGGCAGTTAGACCTCTGGCATAATTGAGATTTCAATCACATTACATGATCACAGGTAAAATCGGGGGGGGGTGCAGTATTCTATATTGGGTTTGTTGTTAGGAATTTTTACCATCCTGCATTCATTCCTTAAAACTCTGACTGTCGTGTTCCTTTGAAACCCCATCTGATGGGTTTTTGTTACGTGTTGGATATGTTTAAGTAGAAACATATAATTATTTAAATTGAACAGTCTTTCAAAACAACTTTGAACGTAAATTTAATTGTAAAAACAGTCTGAACTATTTTAAAGATCTTCATGAATGATGGAACCCTTGTTCTTAAAAAGATTGACAACCAGAAGATCAAAGACCACGATGAGCATACTTATAGCATGGCAGTGTGCACACAACACATACATGTTAATTTCAAAATAATATCTTGAAAGAAAAACAGGAGGACACCGACACAAGCCTATTACATAATGAAATAGCATATAGATGTCAAAAAAGGATGTGGTCAAGTACCTGTGGTTCAGTTAAACAAACATCAACATTTTTAAAAAAAGATCCTTATAAATGGTGCTTTAAGCAAAGACTTGTGTCTTAATCTAATTTACGTGTACCCAGTCTTTTGCATGAATTGAAAATCAGCCAGTCAAGCAGAGGCTGACATAATCCTTATACGCTTTTGAGAAAATGCTTGATGCATTACAGAAGTAACAGTTAGAGAGCAAATGTTCGTATTTCTGTATCGAAACGTAATTGGGTGGACGAATCGTCAGACATCTGTGACGTCTATAAATAAAATAACGGAAGTCAGCGATAGTTTCGAAGTGACTTTTATTTGTACTTGCATGTTTTTGGCGGCAATTCTCTTGAATTTAGGTGAAATTACACTTTTGTTATTTTTGCAAATAAATTTGTGCAAAACAAAAAACACCGTTATGGACATTTAATCGTTAATTTATTTTCAACCATTCCGTTCTTAACGGCACATTCCCCGGGGGGGTATTTTTGCCCACAATGCATCATCATGGCGCGCCTTTCAACCCGAAAAGGCTTCACTTTTCAAAAACTGATGGTATGTGTAGAGGATTATGTTGGAAAAGTAAGGTTTTTAACTTGCTACTTGCTGACATGCTTTGACGTGTTATTTTTGGGGTGTTTATGGGGGGGGGACCCCCCCTGGCTTTCCCGGGGGGGGTTTCCCGCTATGAATTTTAGACCGTGGCTGAAAATCTGGAAAATAAACCAACACAGTTTATAGCATAACATGTCTTATAAAATTGGTTGTCAACATTTTTTATGCCCCCGAAGGGTGGCATATTAAAATCGCACCGTCCGTCTGTCCGTCCGACCGTCTGTGTGTCCTCACTTACAAATTCGTGTCCGGACTGTAATCCTTTCCTGCATTAAAGGATTTTAAAATAACTTGGCACAAATATCTAGCACATCAAGACGATTTTTTCGCGTGCAAGTCCCACGTCCCTACCTCAAAGGTCAATGTCACACTTTGAGTTTGAAGGTAATGGAATCCTGTATATATGCACACATTCGTGTCCGGACTGTAACTTAGGTCATGCATTGAAGGATTTTAAAATAACTTGGCACAAATGTCTAGCACATCAAGACAACGTGTCGCGTGCAAGACCCTCGTCCCTACCTCAAAGGTCAATGTCACACTTAGAGTTTGAAGGTAATGGAATCCTGTATATATGCACACATTCGTGTCCGGGTTAGGACTATTCACGAAGGATTTTCCTACACAATCCTAGCACATGTCGCGTGCAAGACCAACGTACCAAAAGGTCAAGGTCACACTTAGAGTTGAAGGGAGGGATCCTGTATAAATGCAGACATTCCTTTCGCAAGGGTAAAAGGGGGGAATTTTTTTCCCAATCTATAACTTTGTCATGTACTGATTGATTCAGAAATAACTTGGCACAAATGCCTAACACATCAAGCTGATGTGGTGCACGGATTTTAAAATTACATACCACAATTATTGAGCACATGGAGATGACAAAGACTGTGAGACACCTCTTTCGGGGGCATTAGTCACTTGTGAGGGACAGCTCCTGTTTCAAACTGAAATTGCTTATGTACGTATTCCTTGATTAGGTCTTTGATTTACATGTTTAAAGTTTTTCAAGTAAAGTTGTTTAATAACTGCAGTGTCACTACAAACAGGTTTGAGACCATTTAATGAGAGTAAATGCAGGTAACTATCTCAACTTTGTTGAAAAGTGTTTATGTAACTCTAGCCTGCATATATACTGGAAAAGTTATATATTCGATTTTTCGAGGAGAAGCCCAAAACGATTTAGAAATCCGGTCGACTCCAAATGTCACTGGCTCTTTTCTTTCATCATAAATGACCGGTTTGATCATGATTGAATGTCTCGAAGTAGCATCTTTCAGATGTCAAAACTTAGCTAAAACAAACTACATGTAGTATGAAATCACATGTTATATAATGGGAATGTATTTATTTGATCATAATCCTGTAAAATAGCTCGTACATGTAATAAATGTATAATTGATTAAAAGCACAAATGTATACAGTACTTTCCAATATAACTATTACTGGTCGTCCAGTGTTGAGGCTTTTGCAGAAAAGATCTGATAAGTATTTGTTGATTACTGATCTTTGTTTAGTCATATTTGACTTACACTAAATACTTGCTCTTGTCTTTACAAATTATTAATTACATTGTATACAAAAACAATGGCAACAACAACGGCATGGATAAAAGAAACGAGGGAACCGTTTCATAAATATCTTTACCATATTTTGTTAGTGTCCAAATGCGGATCAAAATAATTAATAAAACTACGGAAGAAATACTTACGCTAAATTTTGGACAGGTATCGTCTTTAATCCAACTATCAAGGTCATGGTACACCTGTGAATCCATTGTCCGATCATTAAGCACACGGCATAGATCACACATAACACATGGTTGCTCATAAACAAATGTATTTTTCCATTGGAAATAACTATTATACAACGTTTCGTTATTCATCACTTTAATGATATATTCTGAAAATGATTTTATATCGTTGAAGTCATAGATGTTAATGAATGAGTAAGGAATAACAATGCTATCTTGTTTGTCCTTCCAGTTTACTATAGGTATCTGATTCCTATTTAAACTTTGCCAGTACTTTTCAGTAACATAATCTTTACAATGGGAGTTTTCAAACGCAAGATAAAATTTGTATTTTCTTAACATGTTTTCACATGGTTTTACCTTCGGACTTTTTCTTTGCCCACAAGGTTTATCATAACACTCGCCATACATGTCAATTTTCAGAAATTGCTGCAGCTTATGTACGAGCTTGTATCTTTGGGCTTGGTCTGCACAGTTACTGATCATTCCAGCGATGTCTTTTGTCTTCTCTCTGAAGTTGTTTTGATTGAGATCATTTGATGCTCTGAGTATCCCTGCTGGTTCCTTTACAGCGTACTTCTTCCCGTAGGGCCACCAGATAGTGGCATCTCTTCTGTACCATGCCGTCCAGTTAAACAGACCATTGAGAAGAGTGGCATCCCAAAATATGTTACAAGGGGGTTCCTGATTGAAGAGCACCCACACTTGTTCTGAGCGCCGGATCGTCGGTAATTCTACCGTCGGTTGTGTCGATAGAATCCAGTTCATATTCAAGGGCCATAAATCATACGCATGGAATATGACTGCGTCGGCGTTTGATACAGCACTCTTGTCCACGCTTATTTCACATTTTAACGAGCAGTGTGACATACACGATCTAAATCCTTCACGCACTTCTTGTGTAAGGAATGGGTTCCAAATCAAAATGTTCTTAATAGACCTGCTTGAAAAACGTCTGTTTCCATACATTGTCATATAGTGATCGCGTCCAATATCATTCCTTGGAACATTTAATAACACAAATATACAAACGCACGAAATCAAGCAATATGCACGAAGTTTATGATTTCTTAAACTCATACTTAACAAGAACATGTGTAATTTTATACAATACAAGCAGGAAGTACTTGTCAACCACTTGATACGTATCTTACACATTGTATGTATCACATGGACACATTAAATTTATCACGCTTCAAACCGATTTAATTTGTTTTATCGCTGATCCATGCTTTTAGAAATACGAGTATTACCATAGCTATGACTTAATGATATGAATTAATTTTTAAAACCGCTTTACTTCTGTTCGAAAATCTTTTTGTCTAACCAAGTCAAAAGATTATGATCAACCTATTTTGTAAAATATTTGTTTGTTTATGCTCTTAAGGTCCATCTTCCTCGTTTCCATCACAGTTATACCTTGCATGTTTTAAAACGTCCATTGTGCTTAAAAATAATACACGAAGAAAATTTTGAAGGGTTACGATATTTTTCGACATGATTGATACCGACATCTTGTCCAAATCGGTAGAATATTTTATTTTTCGAACGCTCAAGAACGTAGAAATGCTTCAGCAAGATTGCACATTACACTGCTTAGTTACACTTATCAAGTGTTGTTTTTTTACAAAATCCCTACATCGCTTAAAATTTAGACGAACACCAGTAACAAACATTCGAACAAAATCGTTTGACATACCCAACATTCTGGAATATTTCGTGCACACTGGTCCTTAGGTAGAATTTTATTACTCTGTCAAATATGACCTTGACATACAACATTCGGCGGCGTCACGACCCGTTTGTTATAAGGAATACAATTGTAAAGTTTGATGAAGAAATCTTAAGAAATGGCAAAGTTATAGCCAACGTTATGAATTACTAACAAATCGCCTTTTCTTCCAAAGCGCGACTCAATAAAACTATACAAGCCATTGGCTTCACTGTATATATGTGTTGTATACGTCAGCAAAACGAATGAGCTTTACGTGGTTGGCCACCTGTGGTCCGCGGGGGGGGCATCCTTTTTACTTACATGCACATGTTTCTTTGGTCGAATTTAAGCATCCTTTTACGATATCAATATATCTAGGTTTGATTTTATGTCTTTTAAAATTATTTAAACGGGGTCAAAACACAAATCCCACAGGGTTGTAGGTGAACGAGGGTGAACTGAAAGTTTTCAAATCTGGTAAAACCGTGTACAAGGTCGTTTTTAATGTTCCAAACCTGTCTTAATCCTAGTATACGCTTTATTACGTTACGAATGTGTGTCGAAAGGATATACAATGGGCAGAGCTAATTTGGCAAATTTTCGTAAATGCAATGGCCTTAACTCCAGACCAATGACTTTGCAGATCTGGCTAATCAGACTTGTCCGTGATATTAATCCTGTGAACAATGTGATCGGGATTTGTGGCGATTGCATAAAGGGTAGGCTATATAGAGTGCAGATAGTTTTAATTTGGGTTAACTTTCAAGAACCAAATGTTCACAGTGTCCTAGGAGATTCGACTGTTCAAGCAAATTGGCTAATATACTAACGAGAGGGCTATCATGTCCCTATATCGCTCACCTGAGTACAAGTGCACTTGTGGGCATGGTCAATTTTGATCCCAGAGCCATGATTTAAACAAAGTAGGTGGAAGACCACTAGACAATGTTACATACCACATATCTAAGCTCTAGGCTTTGTTTTAGAAAAGAAGTTTTTCCAACACTAAACGACCTTGGGGCATGATTTGAACACACTTTGAAGAGGTCAGCTAGACACTGTTACACACTAAATATCTAGGCTTTAAACCTTCTAGTTTTGGAGAAGAAGACTTTTAAGGGTTTTCCTATATATGTCTATGTAAAACAAGTGACGCTCTAGGCGGGGCCAATATTGACCCCAGGGGCATGGTAGTTTTGGAGATTTTAAAAATTTATCTTGTAGAAACCTACGTAAAATCAAGACACCCCAGGCAGGGTCAATTTTAATCCAGGGGTCATGGTTTAAGCAATTTTGGTAGAGGTAAACTAGGCAATGCTACATGCCAAATATCCAAGCCTTAGGCCTTGTGGTTTCAGAGATTTTTAAAGGTTTGCCTATTTGTTGCCATAGCAACCAGAGTTTTACATGGAATGGAATTCTTTGAACCATTTTTGTAGAGCTTCACGCAAGGATCATACCTGCCAAGTTTCATTAACACTAGCCAAGTGGTGTCGGAGGAGATATCGTTTGAAGCATAATGTTGAAGGACGATGGATAATCATCCATAGCAAAAGCTCACCCTGCCAAAGCCAGGTGAGCTAATAAACGTTGTGACAAAGACTGGTGATGATTGTTGCAGACAATCCAATTGACAAAATGACTGAATAAAAGACACTACAGGCAGAGTAAGATCTGTTACACACTACACTGGTATTCCATTTCTTTTACTAAATATTAATCAAAAAGGGAATTTCACCAACTGCCATAATAAGAACTGCCACCTTTTACGATAGAGAGAAATGGTTGGTAGCAGGGCGCAAACTCATGGCCCTCAATCTACAGGAGGTTAAATTGATCTAAAGTCAGCGACTCTAACCACTCGACCACGGAAGCAGTTCATATATTGTTAACATACTGAACCAAAAATAAAATACAGCACAGCAACTTCTACGAAGTTTATTTACTTTTATCTGAACTCCAGTTTTATGAGTGAATGCTGAAATACAAGAATGAGAAAAATAACAAATGGACCCATAGAAAAGTTGAACATGATTTGTTACACATGAGTTAAAGGAAACATAAATAAATGCCTCCACTTATTTTGCTCATTTTAACAGCCAAGTTGATTTAAAGCAGTAAACTTCATGTAGGCGAACCAAAGACTGCTTTTGATAAGTAATTTACTCAATCATTCATTATATAAGACTGTCTGGAAACTTTGTATAAAATATCATAAGTGTATTTCTAATTAACATAAAGCAACTCGCAATGGCTTGAAAGTATGTGTACATGTGAGAAATATTTGATATGAATGCCTGACTAGATCACAGGAAAGTTTAACAGGACAATATTAAACAGTTTACAAAGTAAAATACTACCTTTCCTCATATAACAAGAGCTGTCAGTAGGACAGCGTGCTCGACTTTTTTAGTGCTTGCCAATAAAACAAAACTTTGACAGTTAATAGCACACAAGACTTCAACTAGGAATTTATAAGTACAAATCAAGAAGAGTTATCTTCTTTTGCTTACAGATAGGTCTTACGATGGTACGTAAGTACTCCAACTTTCAAAGTAATATCTCTATTGGTTAAGTTAACAAGTGGAAATTTTTACTGAGTTTCTAAGTCAAAAAGGGCCATAATTCAAATAAAATCCTTGACAGAATTACCTTCTCCTCCCCATGTTTGGGAATCATGATGGTAAACAAGTATTCCAACTTTCAAATTAATATCTCAAACAGTTCAGTCAAAAAGTGGACTGGTACGAAAAACTTAACCAAGATTCTAAGTTGATAAAAGGCCTTAATTTTTAAAACAAATCCCTGACAGAGTTACCTTCTCTTGCATACAGATGGGGGTAATGATGTGAAATAGCATTAAAAGTTTCAAAGCAATATCTCAAAGGGTTAAGGTAATAAGTGGATTTTACCCATATTCAATGTATTTTCTAAGTCAAAAAGGGGCATAATTCTGTCAAAAACCTTGACAGAGTTATGTCCTCTTGTCTGTTGATGAAGGTCGTGATGGTAAACAAGTACGGTTAGTTTCAAAGCAATACCTCCAGTGGTTTTGAAATAAAGTGAGGTGGTACGAAAAACTTAACCAAGCTCAATACACTTTCTAAGTCAAAAAAGGGCCATAATTCTGTCAAAAACCTTGACAGAGTTATGTACTCTTGTCTGTAGATGGAGGTTATGATGGTAAACAAGTATGGTAAGTTTCAAAGCCATACCTCTAATACTTTTGAAATAAAGTGGGGTGGTACGAAAAACTTAACCAAGGTGTGACGCCAACGCCGACGCCGACGCTGGGGCGAGTAGGATAGCTCCCCTTTTCATAGAAAAGTCGAGCTAAAAATGGATAGGGATATTTAATTGTAGTACATGTACATCTGAACCCTTGCCACCACAGAAAAACGAAACATGAAATGTTTTTAGTGTTTTCTCAAAAACAGCCATTACACAAAGGTGCTATATATATAAATATCCTTCAACAATGATTCGTCAAAAGCAATAACTCAATAAACAAGAGCTGTCTGTAAGACAGGATGCTTGGCTATTATCAGTGCTTGCAAATGAAACAGAACTTTTGTCAGTAAATAGCAAAACATAATTCTGTTGACTCTCCAAGTATTAACTAGAAAACCGTAATCAAAAAGTCAAAAGTTTTCTATAGTAACTTAATGGTTTGATACCCCTGAACACTAACAAATAACTCCTTAAGCAGATACAGAAGTATGTGTATGATAGTACCTTGCATGCAAAACTTTAACCAAAGATTCTAACTTCAACAAGGGCCATGATTTGTAGTAAATTCAGTAAAGAGTTATCTAACCAAATTGCTTGATACCCCTGAAGGCTGCATTGAAGTTTTAAATCAATCCCATAAGGGGTTTATTGAGATGTGTGCATGACAGTACCTTGCATATCTAACTTGAATGTCAGACACCCTGATGACTTTAATGAAGTTTCAAATCAGTCCTGTAAGTGGTTACTAAAATATGCGTACGATGGTACCTTACATGCAACAAGAGCTACAACTTGCATCAAAATTCAGTCAAGAGTCATCTTATTTACTTGTCTGATACCTCTAACACTTTGGTAAAGTTTCAAATCAATCCCGTAAATCACTCAGATAGAGGCTAGCATACAAAGCTTTAACCAAAGCTGCTACACCAATGCCGATTCTAGACACAAAAGTGATTGTAATGGCCCTCCTTATTCTTTGACCAGTCAAGCTAACAAATCATTGAGCTACAATGCAGTAAAAGTAAGCAAACATTATCTAAGTAGTGAGGTTTCCAATGAAATATCCTTGATATCTGGCTATTTAGTGCTGAGAAATAGCCTGGACCCAATTAGTTTAAATCTCTTTACATTGACATATATACATTGCATATATTAATTCCTACTATTACATCTTGTTTTTTTTTCATTTGAACCATCACAGTAACAGCTACAACAGTAAACTTTACAAACAGAAGTAACACATGTACATTTACGAGCATTAATTAAATGAAACTGTTTAATGAATTTTTACACATCTTTTTGTCACTTACGTGAGACCCTTGGTCTACTGACAAACTATTCAAGACAGCATACATTCAGTTAAAGACACAACTTTCAATTTCATGGAAGCTGTACAACGAAATGCTCACAATAATAAAATGTTACTACATGTACATTGTACATGAATTGCAAAGGAATCAGTGCTGATCTTAGAAGCTTGTGATCAACTATTTACATGCGTATTTTATTTAACACTTTAAGGCTTCACAGATCTTATAAGTCACATCCTTACTTCACAAGTTACCTGCTGATCTTTTTAAAACTGTACAATGAAACAAAAATTCATGTATCAGCACATCTTTTTTTATCTTGCATGAAATTGTTAAAGAATCTGGATCTTTTTAAATTAAATATGAAAACTTTCAAAACTACTGTATTCTTTAAACATCTGAGCTCTAATGTGCTAAAACCAAACTTAAAGTTCTTAATGTTTGCAATAGCTGTAAAAGAATAATCTATACTGGTGAAACACATTTCACAAAATAAAAGTTCACTCTGATCCTTTCTGACAGAGAACAGAATGATCAGCATCTTTTTTAGAAATCTGCAATTACTTGATGAATCACTTAAGGACAGGCACCATCAAACAAGAACAAGTGTCTAGATGTTGACAGTAAATGTAACAGGTTTAGATGCTCCTGATGATCCAGTTTTAAACAAAGCTTTATGCAGCGTCAGTACATCTACTTCCTTCTTGTCTGCAACCTTCCCTTTTGTAGCGGTTCCCTTACTTAACCTGAAATTAAAGATTGAATTGCAACAACATTTTAAATGCAAAACAAGAGCAGTCTGCACAAACTGAATGCTTGACTATTCCAACAGTTACAATTCTTGTAGACAAACCTGCTGAATGAATAAAATGTGCATCAGTTGGTTTTAGAATAACTTTTTTTTGCAATAACTGCTTACTGAAAAATCTCAGAATACAGTTCAACCTATTTTATATGCATATTGTCCTACCTCACAACTTGTAGTACTCTGCTTCTAAGCTCATATATTTTGAAATACCTAGGACATGCTATTTTATTTTAGATCAAAAAGTAGATTTTCATATATTTTTCCTTTGAACAGCAGCCATCTCGGATACCACCTTGTATTTCTATTGACTCCCACCATTTTGGAACCAAACAAAGTTCAATCCCAAGTACTAGAGACTCTGACAAACATTTTGATACATAAGTGTCACTGTTTACAGATAGGGAGCTGTTGGCCCCCCAAAATCAACAAGATAATTGTTTTGGTTTGCTACACTATTTCAACAACAGCACAACTCTTTTAAATTCTAAAGAACATAAATAAAGAAGCTAATTTAAAACAATTGAAGAGCATAAACTTCACACTTTGAACAAAACAAAGGTGAGATTCATAAACTTACTTGAGTGGTGATGAGGCTACTGGCTTCACTGATGCTGGCAATTTCTCTGGAGCTTCCTTTATTCTGGCAGATAACGGAGTCACTAACTTCACAACCATTGGCAGACCTGTTCATAAGCAAGACAAGAGAGGGTCACATTGAAGATTTGACTCACTTGAATATAAAGCATCTATCAAATAACACTTTGTAGTTACTGCAATTATTTCAGGAAAGTTTCAAATAATAAATACTAAAATAAACCAATATTAAAACATAACTTTTAGGAACCAAATTGTTAGGTTAATTACATAGTAAAAATATTTCGATAAGAAGACCACAAAACTAAAAGCCATTATGCTGGTGTGAATGGTTGTCTTATAACAGGATCTCTACTATACTATTACCATCAAGTTCTCTATCATGGTATGTTTTCATTGCATGTGAGGCCACATCTTTCTTCACATAAACCACTTCAGCTGTGCCTGGCTTGACAAGCTTGACGCTCTTCACAGCACCAACCGCACCAAACAATTCCTGGTAACAATACACATACATTGGTCATTCTATACTTATCTCATTCAATTTGTTTCTGAATCAATTAAACTGAAAACTTAAGGGGCATTAACTTTATATAGTAACAAACAATTCCACAAATTCTGACTGCAATTGCCTTACCAAAGTGGTAGATATGGCTCCGGACAGAAATTACTAATGGATAGATGGTCAAAGGGCCATAACTCCTGGGAATTTAACTGAAACCAAAGGGGCATCAACTCTATATAATTATAAACATTTCCTCAAAGTTTGATGGAAATTGCATCACTAATGTGACAAGATACGACTCTGGACAAAAATTGCTAAATTACTGACAGATGGACCCACAGCGCCGTAACATAATACATCTCTTGAGTGTATAAAAAAGGTACACAATACTATTAATTTACATATTTCACTATTAAGTAAATGAAAGATAACTTATATATTTTGCTACACCAGAAATATGAGAATTTCAAAACCATTCATCTATTCAAGTAATAAGAGAAATTTTAAGTAAGTACATGTATTCATAAACATACCCTCATCTTATTTGTATAGAATTTACATCCCTCCCTAAATAAAATTACTTACAATGATATCATCTTGCGTAACAGAATGGGCTAGGTTAGTGATTGCAATCTTGAAGCCCTGTAATGGGCTTATCACATTCTCATCCTCCTGAAAATAAAGTCAATCTGTCTATCTGACTAAAGAAAGAATAACTTACATACAAATGTACCATTAATAATCACAGCAGTAACTGACAAGACTCACTTTGTTATAAAACAACTTATTCCAACTTTGAGTGAAATGTTTAGCATATATCTTTTCATGGCAACCATCCAAGGAACATCAATTTACATTTTATGCAAAATCTTTTACTTTTCCATTCAGAAATTTCAGAGATGTTCTTTACATGTAATATTTCCATGGCAGACACAAGTCAGATGGTGAGTTTTCACACCTGTACTTAGGAGAGCAAAAAATACTGAAGCAAAATAAATGCATTTATTTTGGTGTTCTGCAATTAATTTTTCCATAACATTCAGTCAGTTCTTTTATTATGAGATACAATAAACTGAGCAACAAAGTACTTATTTCATAGACACATAACAGAAGAGTGATCCTGAAACTGTGTTGCCCTAATCTAGGAAAGGTTTCACTAAATCACAAACTACATGTAAATAAATGCTAGATTTATGTTATATCAAAACTGATTTAATGATCTACAAAAAGGGAACTATCTAATATATTACACAAGAAACGTGACAATGTCACACAACCAGGTTTTCAACATACCCATGTAACTAAGTTTTAGAGGAAAAAATCATTGCAATGACCTCCAGCCATTTCCTGGTGTGCAAAAATTTAAACAAGTGTTTATGCAAGCAAATTATTGGCTCAAAACTGTTTTTTTCTATATTTAGTAACAGCAACCTTCACCCTAGAGACCACAAAAGAAATAAAAAGCTACATCTCAATATAAGCTACCTACAATGTACACACTAAGTTCCATGGCAATAACTCATTCTTACCTAGTTATTGACCAGAAACCAGTTTTCTATTTTTAGTAACAGTGACCTTGATCCCAAATGCAATCCCAACAGAATGTTTCACTTCCATATATGCTACCTACATACCAATTTTCATGGCACTACCTCATATTCAACACGAGTTATGTCAGAAACGTTTTTTAAATTTTTATTTTCAGCAACTTTGACCTTGACCCCATGGACCCAAAAAGTAACCCAAACTACATCTCTATAATATGATAAGCTACCTACATACAAAGTTTCATCGCAGTACATGTACCTCATTTCTTATTAAAGTTATTGACCAGAAACCACCGGATTGGTGCAGCATGCCCTTCCAACCTTCCGGAAAACAAACAACAGACCTTAATCTAACAACTTTTGTTGAAAACCTGGTTAAGAAAACCTAGACACATACCTCTTCTTTCAGTCTCTTTGCTACTGGCTCATCGGGTGCTGTTATTTTCGTAAGTTTTGCCTTTTGAGTTCTTGCGCTTTCAGAGCTCCCACCAAGTTCAATAATTGGTACGTAATTTTTGGTTGATGACCTAAGAGGTCCTCCTGAACCTGCCTCTCCTGGTAACTTTCTTTTCAATGGTGATGTTTGTGATACACTTTGATGTTGAGGCTGAGCATCATTTACAATTGTTCTTTTGAATACTGAAACGTTTGAATCACTAGATAACCTTGTCTGAGGCTGTGTGACAGTCTCCTGTGGGGTTGATTCATATGGCACATGCTGCTGTGCTGGGGGATACATGTACTGTGGTTGGGGTTGGACATACTGTTGTGGAGGTGGAGCATAGTGTTGAGGGGGTGGAGCATACTGTGTATACTGTGGTTCCTGGGGTCTGTATTGGTCATTCTGTACTTGGACCCTTGGTAGTACAGGTGCATGATGTGCCATCTGTAACTATTGAACCAAAACATAATTACGATCAATCATACAATATTAACAAAACAATTAACACTGTGTGGAAAGAAACAATCAAAGCATATACAATTTGATTTGAAACTACAAAATACTGTTCTTTTTTTAATAGAAAGCCAAAGGCAGTTAATAACTAGAACTGTTTTTAAAAAAAGAGGGCCAAGATGTCCTATAACACTCAGCTGACTACGTTTTGCTAGAATAATCTCATCATAGGGTCAATTTTGACATTATGCATATAGGTCACTGCACAATGCTACATCTGACATATCTAAGCTCTAGGCATTGTGGTTTTTTTAGCTTTAGCCTTTTTGTTGCTATGACAACCAGAGGTCTGCCGTGAAAGGAATTCTGTGAACAACTTTGATTGAGCTTCATTTACATTGGCCTAGCAGTTCCTGAGGATATGTTGTTTGTAGGAAATAGTGGAGGGACAAGGGACTGAGTGGTCCTAATAGCTCACCGTTCCACTTTGTGCAAGGTGAGCCAAGAACCATATGTCTCCCCCAACTGTATTCATCTCTCCCGAAGGGAAAACACACTGTAGTACGACAGTTCCTCCTAAAAATTCAATTAACTTGGGTAAGAAACCCCAATTTGGCCGAAGTGACCCGTAATAATAAAATTCAACAAGGGTTTTCGAGATGCGACCTTGACCTTCAAGTTGATGACCAAAAATTATAATGTGCACTAATACTGGCTAGAGTCCTAAAACCTGACACTTTTCAAACATATTTTTCGATAACCCTGACAATTTTTGTATCTAGCAATCAAAATTTTACCAGTAGAAAGTTAGGTTCTTCTCCAAAGCGAAAAGCTAACTTGTTAACCGATCAGATTAAATCAATCACATTTTTGAGGCCCTGCTGTGGTGTTACCAAATTGCTACATTTTATTGACCAACTGTACCATGTTTCCGGACAGATAGTTTAAATAGATTTGTTTAATTGTGATGTTAGCTTTTAAATTATGTGAACTGTATCAATCATTCGACACATTAATGAAGTATCAAGATGAAATATTTAACTTGTGAAATTTGTTTTGCTGGGCCTCAGAAATATTGCACTTGCCAAGTCTGTCACTTTCCACTTTCCCCCCCGACAATGTAAGCATGCTTTCAGTGACTGACAAAATAAATAATGAGATTTCTGGTCAAATAGTTACATTAAACTGTTGTTGTTGCACTTTGTGAATGGAAATCAAGTGTCTTTTTCATCAACACCATATGATTGTAAATATTAAGAAAATATTCACGCGTTTAAACAAGTGTCCGGTTTGATGGTCCCCAACCAGTAGACTTCATACTGATACTTCTCACCATGCTTAATGAAAATCCAACAAGGTGTTTTGGCTATGAAGAGCAAACAAGTGGACAGACAGCATGGAGAAAAACAATGTCTTCCTTCTGAAGGGGCAAACATACAGAATGTAAACAAGATGGTCACCATCATGGCCCTATATTTCTCGCATGAGAATCATTGCTCCAAAGGGTTACCCAAGAAACTTTTGTGTGAAATTATTTTAAAATCAGACCAGCCGTTTAGGAGCAGAAGTTTTTCTATTGTTAGCTCTAGCAGCCACGGAGCAGAGTGGAACTATTTGAGCAACTTCAGATATATCAGTCCTGTGAAGTCTAGTTATAATTGGACCACTGGTTAAGGAGATGTAGTTTGAGGTAATTGTTGCACATTGCGGGCCGGACATTCAGCCATCACATAAGCTCACCATTAAGCACTTAGTGCTCAGGTGAGCTAAAAACCACACAGTCATATCTTACATTCTTTCTACATTAATTTGAGGGCCTGTATCTGCTTCTTTATTTGAATGTGTATACATTGTACAATGTTGCAAACAACATTTAAAACATCGAACAATACTAATATTCAACCTACCTGCTGACCAGCTGCGCCTGGCTCACTGACTGGATAGGGTGGGCTGTGCACTGGATATGGAGGTGTTACTCTACTAGGAAGGGGAGGTTGTGGGTAAGTTGGCTGAGATTGTGGTGGGTATGGATATGGCGCTGTTTGAGGTGGAGGATACTGCTGGGGTGAAGCTTCATGATAAACTGCAGGAGGAGTTTGCTGAGGGGGTATATTTGGGTTTGGAACATGCGTCCTAACAACAGGCTGGATTTCGAAATTTGACTGTACTGAGCCTGAGTGGAAAGGCATTTGCTGAGGGGGCAGATTATGCTCTACTGTATGGGAATTAGAAATGGTCCTGGTAATTGTTGGTATGCCTGCATCCAGCGGACCCAACTTTATGCTTGTATTAGACCCAGCTAGGGGTCCTAAGCCTGTAATTGTTCCAGTTTGGGGTCCCAGCCTGTTTTTGACACCAGATGGTCCCATCGAAGTTGTTCGTTTGGGTTCAGTGCTTGTTGACGGTCCAACAATATGCTCATAACCAGGTGGCATGACTTTAGTCAACTGTGAGTAAAAGAAAAGGAAGCTTCGTGAGTGATGTGATCAGGTTTGATTTAACTTATACATGTATTAGAAAGACATTTCTTATCATTGTTCTTAATTCAGCTACCTTACTTTCATTTTTCATTTGTATTATAAGTTCAACAAGTCTTTTTTAAAATGGTCTATCATTAAGACTGCATTCAAAAAGTTTGACTGATTCAATTATGAGTTTATTAGACCTTCGTCATACCACCAAAGATTAAAAGTATATATATCGCACCATTATAGACACAAAAGTCGGGGTTAGTCATATATATTTCTATCTACAATAGTACCACTATTAGTTCAATCACTTTGTGCATTTAGCATTCTTGTTTGAATTTGTAAAATGTGTTAACTACAAATATGTCAAAATTTCCTGTTTATGAAATTTGTAAACTAAGAAGGAATATTTCAGTGTTGAGTTAGCATGATTAGATTAGTGAGGTTTTGCTATTCATGATTGTCACTCAGTGATTGTACTTACTGTTTTTGTAATGTGGATGTCACCTCTTGGACCTGGTGTTAACTGAATGTTGTTGTTGTTGTTGTTGGAAACCTGAAGAAAGACAAACAGTTCTGTAAATTTCCTATGCTACTAAAACTACTAGGACCAACTGAATGGCTCAAATATTCCAAACTCTAAGAGGCCTTATTCTCTTGTTATAAAGCTTTTTTTATCAGTTTTTTGCATTAATTACTATTTCTCATGCACCTTACAGAAACTGGAAGCAGATGTGTCATTTGTACTTTCACCAAGTGAACAGCAGACTTTAAATTAAGTTTTATAAACAAGTGACAAAGAAGCAGAAAAAAACAGTATGGAAGAAATACAATTTGTGATGACCAGTGCCTTGTTTGGTTAAAAAAAGGAGTTTCTTACATAAAACACTTCAATTAAAATTTATTTTGACAACATAAAACTATTCATTGGATGTGAAATGAAATTAAGTGCTTCCTATTTCATATACATGATATATACTAGTCTCACATTCATTCCCTAGGAGTTCCCTTACCACTTTGCACACACTGTTTTACTAAGAATACGATGTACATATTTTAGTCAAGGTCAAACTCAGAGGTCAATGATTACAAATTATGTACAAGTATTAAGCTATTTACATGTACACACTGACTATAACAATGTACTATTGAAAGTCTTTAACCATAAGCTAGTTCAATACATCAAATGGAAACAGACTTACTGTTCTTGTGAGTGTGAAGGTCCCATCTTTAGATTGCAACTGGCCACTCTGAAGCTGCTTCTTGGCTTGTATTTTTGCACGTGCATCTTGTGGTATCTTTGCACGTGCATCTTGTGGCTCTTTCTGAGACCTGATTGTCATAAGCTTTTGTCTTGCATCTGTGCTCTGTGCTTTCTGATTAAGCTTTTGTCTGGCATCCATAGGCTTGCTCTTAGATACCAGTCTTTCACGCGCATCCCTCATCTGATTTGTTGGGTTGTTATTTGGTCGAGTCTTTTGCACAGCAGGTACAGTTATGGAGACATCTGTGACTTTGTTCCCCTGAAATCCCCCAGTAAACCTCTTTTTGGGTTGGGGTCCACCTCCTGTGTTAGGCTTGTTCACCAAGTTTCCTCTAGGTTTGGAGTTCCTAAAATGACACAAAATGTAATATTATATGTATATATATGCAAGTTTAAAGGCATGTCAGTTATGCATTATACATTGTAATTATATATATTGTAAACTTTATCTTACCAGTAATCATGAATAAACTGATTTGTTGTTGATGAATTTCACAGCCACCATTTTTGTAATACTTTAATAATACTTCTATAAATGTATAATTCGCTAAAATGTTGTGTCACGGAAATATCTGTAGCATACATAATATTATCACTCTCAAATAACTGAACAACATCATCAAAAGATTTCAAAACTAGACATGCTAGAGTAACTGTTCTAAGCTCAGCATCCTTTGATTTAATAATCATTCCCTTAATCAGTAACTTTGCAGTTTATTACTTCCGAAATCAATTGCTACATAATACATGGTGTTAAACTATAGGTGTAAGAGTCAAATGAATTAATGTGCACTTGGCGCCTAAACCCCATATTAAAGTCTTAAACCACAGTTTAAAGTCTAATATGTATAATCATCGTTTTAACGAGTCACATGACACTTCAGCTTATTTTATTGGTTGTCTCTTAAACTATGGGTTTAATAGACTTTAAACTACAGTTTAAGACTTTAAACCACGGTTTTAAGAATTAATGTGCAAACAGCACCTGAACAGGGCATTTGGTAGACCCGAGCTCCCGGGTTTTGACCCGTGAAAATTTCAAAATACTCATATTTGACCCGCAATAAAAACGACCAACGAGTCATATTTGACCCGTAGGAAATTTCATTCATGTGTCGATTCCTTAGTGTACGTGTCAATCAACTTGTTAATTCCAAACACTCGGGCCGTTGCAACCGTTGACACGTCAGAAAGTGAGAACGGAGGCAGAGCTTGTATTTTAATCTACGCGCTTTCAGTCAATCAGCGACGATCACGCACGTGCCCATTGTCTCGGCTTTGATAATGACGTAATTAATGGATGATTGGATTTAATTGACAAGTAATAAACACATGTTCGGCATCTATATATGTGTAAAAGGTGTTGTTAACACGCGGCATATAAATGATGCAATCAAAAGAGTATTTGTGAGGACACTCGATTATAATTGAAGTTTGTGCGACGACCTAGACGAGTAATATATTCAAGAGTGTGATTCGTTGGGAGTTTAAATTAATTGTAAGAGCGTATCATTATTGACTTACGTGTTTAAAGTTTAACTGTGATTTTCACTTGTAAGAGCCTTTTTTTCATCCTGCATGGGTTTAAGATGTGTCAAACTATGGGTTTAACACTTAAACCTATAGTCTAAAGCATTAATGTGCATTTCCTTTGCTATATGTTAGTCTTTAGATGACATTAAGGACAAGTGTAAATATAAAATAGCATTTACCACTATGTTTTTTTATTTCAAATGAGATGCAGTATTCCAGCTAGGATTTGTACAGGGCAGGGTGCTGGTGAAAAAGAGCATTTTGAGCTGTGAAGTGATGAGGGGGGAGGGAGTAGGTCTTCAAGGGGGGGGGGGTCCTCCCCCTTATATTTTTTTAAAATTTAAGATGTTAAAGCAGACATACGGTGTGTTTTATTGACTGGAAATGTAAGACTTCTTATTTGAATTCTGTGTGCACGGTACGATTTACAAACATCAATTAAGTATCATGGTTCTCAAACACCAATCTGTTATGTAAACGAAACAAACAAGCACTGATCAATTAGTGTTAATCTGATTATAGCCCCAGGTCATCAGCACATATTTACCAATAAGGCAGGAAAACGACTGCTAATTATAACAGGTCATGTACATTATCAAAATTTCACAAATGGCAACAAAGTTGTCATATCAAAAAGGCAAAGGGCGCTATTAAAAAGACAGGATGCTGCAGAATTGGGGCAGAGCATTGCACCCCGCTACTTGGACCTAGCTGGAACATCGGGAGATGTACTTTATTTTCGACTCTGGACAGAACCTGAAAGTTTTAGTAACAAAACGCACGCCGTCATGAAAATAAATAAACTGTCCCATGACCTCAATCAGAACATTTGGAGATTACGCTCAAAGACCTCTTTCTAAAGGTTCTTGGGGATGGTCCCGTGATAATCGTCAAATTAGCAAGATGTCAGTCCATTAGTGAAAATTCTGACCTGCTTGAAACTTTTATTGTGCATTTCGTACATAAAATTATATATTCAAATTTGACCGGCTACCTAGTCTTTTGGTCTAGATAGCCGGATCTGGCTACCTTGACAAAAAGGTTGGTAGCCGTACATATATTTCATACGAGCAAGGTCTTTCAAATGCTATTTGAAAGACCTTGATACGAGGAGCTACATAGAATCGGTATTGAATAATCATTCATTAAGGTATATAATTGGAAAAGTTTATGTGTTTATTAATATTAGACAAGGGTCACAGTAGTACCGTGTAATTTACCGCTACCCTGCCACTGCCTTCTTTAAGCAGTTAAATATGCCCGAAATATTGACCGATATTGAATTTAAGTTTCCATCTAAAGCCGTAACTTATTAAAGTTTTACTTATATATACAATTTTTTTACATATTCATAAAGTTAATAATTTCAGCTTTTATTTGATACCAAACATTTAAACCGGGTAAGCTGATGTTGTTTTAGCTACCTAAAATAATGGTCTTTTTTGGTGGTTCTAGTTTTATTTGGGTTAAAATACTCAAACGATTGTTCAGGTACGCTGATAGAGCTGAAATATATACAGTAAGTTTATGGAAAACTACTTTAAGAAGTCTTATTATGAGATTATGTAAATTCTAATTCACAAAAAAATTGTGGTTTCACGTATTTTCGCGACGTGTCAATATCAGCGGTAAATCTTGTAAAATATAGAAGACATTTATTTCTTTATCCACCAGCAGCAGTGAGAATAGCAACTGTTAGTGAAAAATAGAGAAAAATATTTGTTGTTTACCCTATTTTTATCTTAAAATTTGACTTGGAAATGTAATCGTCAAGTGACTCGTCCATTTTGGGAAAATTGGGTTTGGTATAACATTTTCTCGTTTTTTTTCCACCACTATCGTTGTCAGCACTATTGATGAATTTCATGGTTGCCAACCTGTATAAAGTAGTATTGTTGAAATTTTGATAATCAGATATAATCAGATAATTAACCAATGGTGTAATCATTCTGCTTACTATGTATTATAATAATTCATTTCAATATTTTGAGATAACATTAGGGTCTGTCACCATATTTTGAAGGACACATAAAACAAGGGTGCTTTCTGATCTACATGCGAAAGTGACTTTATCGCGTTCATGTCATTATTATGTAAGAGTGTATCCTTGCCTGAGTTTTCGCTATGTTGATAGCTCTTCAAAATAAGCGTATTTTTGCAAGAGGTGAAAGACAAGAAATTGACTAAGATTTAATAATTTCTTCTAGGGGCACAGTAACACGAAAACAAACATACGCAGCCAGTTATATGCGAAAGCGTTAAACTTTTAACGTTCATGACAATATTTTTCAAAGATTATTTATGTGTGTGTTATTAAAAAATGAACAAATATGAAATCCTATTATGTTAACTACTGGTACAAAAAAAAAACAAACGAAACATGAGCTGACAGCGGACCTCCTGGCACACTCCTGTGTGAATGAAATAAAGTCCAATAGAACTGTAGATAAGTTGTATTTAGTAATAATTTGTAAATAATCATTATAGAAACACTGGTTTATTGATCAACATTATTCAGAAGATCTAGAGCAGCTAGGTTTGAAAAGTGATTTATTTAAGAAGTGGTGTTCCACTAAAGAGTAATCAGCTGTGTAATATACCAAAATGTTTGAGAGACTTTGAAGTTTACAGAACAAAAAGCAAAAGTTGCCAACCTTGGGTCACAGGAAAGTAGGCAAGTTCCAAGTCAATGTCAAATTTATCATATATGTAATTATAAAATATGTATACCTTAGTTTCAATGCTTCAAACTCTCTTCAAAATTAGGGCCCCAAAGGTCAAGGTCAAGGTCATTTCAAGGCCGATATATAGAAAATACCTAAAATGTTCCAAAGCAGTAACTTTTGATTCCTCTACTCAAATATATATCTTAATGTTCATTACTATCGACTTTTATTTAAAGGTCCAATACTAACGGAAGTGAAAATTCAAATATACTTTAAAAAGTACAGAAATAAGTTATTTTTAATAAAAAATGAAAGTTGGTATGTAGAAATTCTAAATAAATCACAGTACATGTACAATTATTTTTCTATGCATTATGAAGAAAGTTAAAAAGACCTGGGTGGTCATTTTGTCGATTCACTGAGATTTCAACATAATACACATACTTTTCTTCGTGTTCCGAACACTTTCTGTAAATTTTAACCTGCCAATCTTTATTATTTAGTGTCTTGCATAAGGTAATGTACATGTCATTGAAATAACTGTCACTTTATTTCGCTTAGTAGTGGACCTTTAAAGATGCAATATCAAAGAAAAATAAGTGTCATATTTTTCAAGGGCCGATACATATATCAAAATATGTAATTTAAACATTATGTTTGATAAGCAATATTTTCGCAAATTTCTAGTGACCACAGACTTTTTCTTTACAAAGGTATATAGGAACTTTTGTGAATTATTTCAAAACTGGCAATGGTTTAATGTATATATCTCAGATAGTGCACTTGACTCTTGTCAAAGTCTTAATTCTATAACATGTTTTAGTTAATTATCAGATGGAAATACTTGCTGAAAAATGATACCCATCATGGGCTTAGTATTGGACCTTTTTACGTTTATAGTGATTAAATATTTGCATAATTTTGTGTACATTGCAAGGGTAAATTGCCATGCTTATCTATTGGATATTACACGGATCTAAATGTATGTCCGTGGATATTGGCAAAAGGGTAAGGTATAGTTATGTTTCTTAGCACTTCAACGTATGTGACATTTACTTCAATACTTTTAGAGTTTAAGTCCCAGGAACACTTTGGATGACAGATAACAATTTTATTATTTTACCGAGAAAGATGTTTTACCGGCGAAATTGACCTTTATTTTATATCAAAAACAGTTCCAGCGTTGCTTCTTTAATCTATACATGATAGAATTAAAGAGCGCACTATTTTTTTCAATGATATTGCCAAAAAACCCCAAGAAATGCTGCCTTCAATTCATTATCGTGAAGAAATGATTTGCATACGATCGAAAGGCATATATCAACAAATTTTAGAGTGCATTGAACATATTTGGATCATTATTCAGTCAGTATATTTACTTTCTACATCAACATGGTCAAAGTGATCCTGGGATTTTAAGCAAGAAGCAATCAATACAAAAAGTATTTTTTCCTCCCCAAAAAGCGTCTGTTTGATACGTTGATAAAATTTCGATTTAATTTGCTTCAAGTTTAAAGCTATAAGACACGCGTAAAGTTCGATCAAAGTAAAAAAACTACTAAATATTAAGTGAGTTAGAAACCATTATTTGTTACTTGTATTTATAATAGTTTCCATGTAACTACTACATACAGTAGACGGATTTTAATGGCATTCGGATCTAGATGATTATAACATGATACACAGATTATTTCAAATCCAGTCACTATCATTTTATAAAACAATGCAGTGAAATATAATTTCAAACTGGTTTTGTCTCACGATAATGTAAATTTCTATTGTTTACTTCTAACAGATTTGATAACTGTTTTGATTCATATTGTGGCGCTCAGGTTTAATTTTGGTTGAAAGTAATTGATTCTCAAGTACTAGTTAATAGCACTGGTTAATATACTAGCTTAATAGTTTTCTGCACATCTGATGATCGCGGGCATACCGTAGATCTTGTTACTTGTGGTGCATCAATTACGTTATTGTCATCCTGTAATACTGTCGTCCTTTTCTCATCTGATACATGTCTTATGTGAAAACTTTCACAGCTTGTATGAGAAAACGAATAAGTAGTTTTTTTCAGAAACCACTAAGAAGTATATTTCTACATAGTACTTAATTTTGGTGATTTTAATGTCAAATGTCAGGTTAAAGGGACATTATCAAACATCTAAGTCCTCTGTGAACATGGGTCTGTTGCGTGTTCTAGCAAGCCACACATATATTTCCGTGGTATTCTTGTTTGTAAAAAAAACTATGTTTGAAAGGAACGTGTACTGTTAAAGGGTATTATGTAGCACATATATTTACGTGATCACAGTACAAAATATCGTACATTTCAAAATTTCATTGTATACGAGCAATGATTATCACTGACATTTAAAAGACAGTCAACTGAGAACACATATTCAGTTACCAAATTTTGATTTGTTGGTACATTAAGGAGGGTTACTGCTGAAATTCAAAATAACAAGAAATTTTACTGACCTTGTTCTTAATGGAGACTTACATATTGCAAGTTAATTTCTGGAAAAATAATGATGGGTCCATGATTTAACTTTTTCGCAATATTAATCTATATTGATACACTATCAGATCAAGGCGCTAAACGCAGAACTAGCTAGAATTTTGGTATTGTAAACGTTTAAGTACGTGGTGTATTTTTCAGAACGGTTAACAATTTTTAATCTTTTTAATGTAGTATGTCATACTTTAGGATGAAAAATTAGAGATAGCGGTATTTCTATTATCATCTCAATAAATATTACGCTCCTTATTATTATCCCACCCTCTTTACTAAAACTCATTATTTTCATGATAAAGGAATAACAAGGTTTTTCAGATATTTTGCCTACAGTTTGATTAAAACCTTTGTTTTAGAATGCAAAAATAAAAAATGGGGGCCAATGTGCATATAAAAAAGAAATTCAATAAAAACTGACAAGCCTGTGTTTTTTTAGAATTCAACGAGCTTTGAGATATGACGGCATAGGTCTGTTACAAAGAACTGTAAAATGAACTAGTTATAAATATATTTTTATATCGTAACAATTGTTCTTGTAATAAAGTTTGAATTAAGTAAATATCTTGAACGGTTTTTGAGAAATGACTATTTTTATACCCCTACCACCATTTAAGCATATGGCAAAATTTGTCAATTTAGTCACAAAATATGAGGTCAAAATATTTTTTTCTCAAAAACGTTCAATTTTTTGGCACTAAAATATTCCTATTGTGCCTAAGTTTACTACTGCATAATTGATTTTTCCCCTGGTAAATCATCATTTTCTAACTATAACAAATGCAAATTTCCGGAAGTGCAAAAATAAAAAACCTCACCAGTGACCCCCTTAACTGAAACAAAATACAAAAAATTGACAATAGCATGCACTGATTCATATTTAATGCAAACTCACATTGGTACTTTAGATTTAGAGTAAAACTGTAGCGATAATAATTACATCGTCCTTGTTGGAGTGGCTGATGAACAACTGTAACAAATGTATCTTAGCCATCGATCAGATAAAATATCAAAAACGATCTTTAATTCACCTGGGAACATAGTGTAACCAAAGTTATAGACGATACAGAGAAGAGGGTCAATTTAGATGTATTAACTTTTTGAACAAGTTGGATGCCTTGTTTGATTAGATATCAAACGACAGCATGTGGGATGGACTATGTAAAAGGACTTAAAAGCATAATGCGTTGTATAAAAAAATAGTAGCAGACTTTATTAATCATTTTGTAGAATCTAGCAAATGCATGTCTGCTTACTGGGGGCAAGCAAAATCAGTATTTCTGAAAGGATTGTCACTGAAAGTATTCAACGAATAGGAACAGACAAATGCATGGATTACGTATTTTGTAGATATATGCTATCAAAATGGCAAGTGATGCATACTTCACAATATGGCATATTGTGTATATCACAATTATGGTTCCAACAGTGTTTGGAAATGGACTGATATTGTACAGTGTTGCTAAATTTCCAAGATTGCGAAGTAATATTCATGTTCTTATCGCAAATTTGGCGATTTCAGATCTAATAGTTGGTGCTGTTTTAGTACCAACAAACTTGTTAGTGGAGGTTTTTAGATGGAAAAGCAACAAATATATGTGTTTGTTTACACTTGGCATATTCGTCCTAAGTTTAGGAACGTCCTGCTACAATCTTCTATTAATATCCGTTGAAAGGTTCATTGCTATCTGCTACCCACTGCGCGCACGGACCATGTTAACAAAGCCAAAGATGGTATTTATGATATCACTTGGTTGGGTAATTGTTACAGTTAATAGCTCGGTGCCATTCTTTGGTGTGAACACTTTTACCAATTCGTCCACTGAGTGCGTTCATAATATTGTATGGACTAAAGCTTATCAAACCAACAGCGACTGGCAGCTTATCATTGCACTGATTACTAACTTTGTGTTTTATATGATAGTTGTACGTATTGCTATGAAAAAATCACGTTCAAGATATAACCTTGGCGAAAGTGTAAATTTTAATATTCATAGTAATGCTAAAAGAGACATGCATCATCTCATAACTATGGTTATTGTTCTTGGAACATTCATGATTTGTTGGTTGCCCTATGTAATATTATCTTTCATCGTCACCTTTTGGGACAGACAGGAATATCATTTTGTGAAAAGGTGTACACTTATTCTTGGTCTCTTTAACTCGGCCATGAATTGGATCATATATGGATACAGGAACCAAGAATTTAGCAGAGCATTTAGGAGTATATTCAGATGTACGTTTTGCAAATGTTGCACAGAAGGAGATGACAGAACATAATGAATTGTTACTTTAGTAGCATTGTGATCGTATAACTGATACACACGTTTTTATTGGAAAATCCTTAAACCTGTCAAGACTAATTGAAAATTGACACGCTTTACCAAAATACACGCACTGAAAAGCTAACATGCATGTAGCTTTCAAGTAACATCACATTGTCGAAATATGATACTGTTGTACTTTTATACCTATTTGTACTAATTTCTATTTTTATAAACATCATGTCAGAAAAAAGAAAACGACCGCGTCGCGTTTTTCATTTGTTTTGTATCTTCATATGAATATTGTTTCTTACAGAGAAATCATTTTAATTTGATATTTTTAATGATTAATATATACTTTTACTCGGAAAAGTAAGGGAATAAATTAATAAAAACTGCCCGTACACCCGTTTATATATACTTTCAGTTGTTAAAGTGTGTTAGCATTTTTAAAGCATTTTCTCTCTTTTCGTTTACTCTTTCAGTTTTATGGCAATACTTTTCAATGTTTTTATTAAAACTTTTGTTAGCCATTTTTTCATCATCTGTTTTCAAATTGATTACGAAGCTATATACTGTAAGTCCTAAATGAAAATAAATACAGGTCCATTTTTCTAACTATTTATATTACATGTAATTTGCTTTCTTCAGAATATGGTTCTGACTTCTTTTAAGACATCGTAATTAATAGATTATTTTAGAATTATAATCTAAATGCATGATTGATGTGCAATTAAGCCGTAGTAAGTATAGGCCCGTAGAAGTTGACTAGTAACGGAAAAAAGCTCACGCTGTACTTGCCATTTCTATTTATCATTGATTGCTTCCGTTTTAAAACTAGCATTGACAGTTTCCAAAATGTTTTATTGATATTTACGTGATAAATTCTTTTTTCTTTTGTTTAAAGGTTTATAATTGGAATTTGACCATGTAATAGATTTGTTTGAAACTTTAACATCTGATCATTTACACTTATTTATGTTCACTTAGCGCTTAATTCAAGTAAGATTTTCACCGAGGTATTTTTAAAATTTGATTTCCCTATCCGGTTGCAACCAAGATAGAGTTATATCATAAGTAAAAATTTGATACACATACTTTGCCGCAGAAAGATATAAAGGTATAAGACCTATTATATTATATTTGTGAAATATTTGCATTAAATATTATATATTTAGATGGAATTCATTAGAAATTCAAGTTTGAAAAGATATTATTACCTCCCTTTCCTACTTGGGGCACCCAAGATAGGTTGGAATAAATCAATTCAGAACCTACACGTAGGTTTAAAACTTGCATTTTGGTTCAGAATGTTAAGATATTTGTAAATCTATCCAATTCAAAGTAAAAGTAGAAATTATATTGAAATAAAAAAGAAATACTCAACGTTTTAAAACTTTCATATTAAAGGGGAGTAATAACAAAATTTCATAAAAGTTAATAAAATGTAAATTTCTGATAGGGATCTAACTCAATGTAATGGGTCTTTTTGTTCATTAAATTAATCTCTAACAGAATAAACAAAAAGTAAAAATTGTCATAAAATGTTGCTTAAAAGTAATTGACCACCTTTAAATAATAAAGTAATTTACAGTGAACAAAAAATTTGAACAATTTACAAAAAAACGCGGTGTAGAAGTTTTTCTGTTGACTTATCTCTAGTGGTTGACTACATGGTCACCATTGCCATAACTTAACCAGTTTTATCGGCAAAAAATAAGCCTGATCGGTCGCGCCATTAACGTTTATCGATAAACTTTTTACATTTTACAGTTGTATGGGAGACTTAATCTGGTACAAGAACTGTTTGCTTACATTTTTGTTTGAAATTGATACAACCATTTTTATACGTACTTTACGAAAAATGTCCAAACCTTTATAATGCGAATTTTTAGCTAGGTATAAAGTTTATTTCTAACAAAATGACAATTTTTGTTATAATCCCTTGAAGTATTTCTAGGCGTCTAAGCATTATAAAACTACTTTCTTTTTGAAAATTGGATATTTAGAAAATGCTTCCAATTAAGTTTGAAAATGAAGACTTTGCGTATCGTCCAATTCACAAAGTAGTAGTGCGAGTTTTGCGGTTGATGCAGTAATAGAGTTCAATATAGTAATAGAGTACAAGTAATAGAGTACAAGTAATAGAATACAATGCAGTAAAAGAGTACATTGTATGCATACTACGTACTCGTGTAAAAAAGTATTCATTGTTTTTATTTTTAATTTGTTTTTGTTTTTAATACTGGTTTAAAAACGTTGAAATACAAATCTTCTTCGGCTATGATATTTCAAAGAAGTCAAAACGTATCTTTATTAAAAAAATATAAACGGAAAGCTCGCATTCATGATATATGGATGTACAAACAGTGCGACCGAATAATCATTCCAATACTTTTGCCATTCCTTCGCATATATGCACAGAAGGATTTGAGCGTAACATACAATACAGAATATCACTCTAGATGACAGGGACTATCTTCAGCTGTTAGAAATTAATTATTTCCTCCACGTATTTCAACAGGATTTAAAGGAAAATAAGTTTTTGAGCTAAAACGTGTGTCAATAACAAAATGATACAAATATAAAGTGCTATATCAGAATGTATTGCAAAATAGTAACAATCAAATTGTTTGATTCCATCAAATATTCCAATCAATAGCATATAATAAGAGTTGGAAACATAATCACGCTGCTGCAATTGATGATTAAAATCTCCAGTCTGGCATGGGTATTTTCATTAACTGTTTCAGACGAAGCATTTGTAAAAGAGGGCAATTGTAAAATCACTGCAATTAAAAAGTGCTTTGGGGTGATAAAAATTAATGAGTCTACTTTCTGTAAACTAATGAACGATTTATTTTTAATAAGTACTGGCGAGATACAATATTCAAAATAATCAAAGGATATTTATTTGTTTATTTCCCAACAGAGTTTCATGATGACTGTATTATATTTGTCAGTCCTCATGCTCTACATATAATTTGTAGTCCATTATTTCACAGTAGTTCTTAAATAGCTTCACACTTATTGGCTCTTGAAAAATGGTTATATAGCAATAACTCCTCTGTTAAAGAATGCTATTTATGTCTTTGATTTTATCATATGTCATTGTAATACTTACGAGAGCATGATCAATATTTTAGATACCTCTATTCTTAAAATCAGATTCAATCTTTAAAGTACTTCATACTAAGGCAGTTTTTAGTTTTCAGGACACCAAATTTTAGTGCAAAGCCATACCGTTGCAAAGTTAAATTAAAAAAACATAAAGAAAGATATAATTCAATGATGCATTTTATATTTTCTCCAAAAAAATTACATTTGTATACATGATGGGTTAACATATAAAAGAGCGCCAGTTTTGATGAAAACAGATAAAATGATTAATAATGCATATACACATTGCAAACTTAAAAGCAATATGTAATATAGAAATGAATGAATGTGGCTTTGGAACGGTATGGCGGGTATAATGGTTACAAGGAACACCTTTATGAACAAGAAAGTTATACATATAACCAACTTGCAGGTTAACATGCATTTATCGTATTTGGTAGCGTGAATAGCGTTTTATTATTGAATGTGGAGCAATGAAAACATGCATTACCATAAGCAGCAAATTGAAACAAGGTATCCCAATACAGAAAGTAAGAAGAAAAGTGCTTATACAAAGCATCAAAGACGCGGCAAAATGGTTTTCAATGTTCAACGTAATAACACCTGGTACTACAGAAATGGTACAGCGTGAAAATTTGCTTCACAAAACACCTTTCTCCCCCCACTGTATTTCAACATATCTGGTAGGCCTACAGTATTTATTAAAAACAATAACACATCTTTATATAGGAAACAATTTATAACCTGCGACCCATTTACTATTTGTTTGGAAAACAACTATAACTTTATTAATGCGTTAAAGTATTCTAGATTTTTCAAGATTTCAAGATTTTATTTATACAGTGCATAAGTCCCATGGAAGTGGAAAACATTAGCATTACAAACAATATGACATCATGATAAATAAATATCACGTGTAATAATGGAAAACGGCTGCATTAATGTAATTATTTTACAAGCATAGTAGGTAGTCTTCCTTAACAATACAGTTTGGAAAAAGTCGTTACTAGTATATATAATATCGAAAAAAGTAAGGAAAATGAAATATATATATCAGTCAAATGAAAGCGATCACATTTAAAAATGCATGTAATTTGTGTAATTGTTCTAAATTGTGTGTAGAAAAAGATATATGTTTTGCACAATTGGCATATTTTTGCAGGACGAAATTAGTTAAAACGAAAAAGAAACAATTAACTAATGTACACTCACTTATTATATTTCATAACCTAAAACATTAAATAAACATACTGTTTAATTAAGAAGAATGAAAGGTGCACTCTATTTTTCAGGACATTGAGCTGTAATAAAATTCATTTTTAAGGGATTACATGTTCTTATTTCTTTTGTAATATTCAACACCACATAGTAAAACGTAAAGCGTACAGGAAGTGTCTTTTTTCAGAATTCACGGTAATTAAAAAAAATCAGTGTCAGTTGAAACTATCCTGATTATCAGTGGTTGCATTACGATATCATAATCGAGATGCTGGTAGAGCCCAGTGCAAAGCGTTATATTAATTTGTTTGTGAGATAAGGTCAATTTATTACTGCACGGAGTGACTTTAATGTCATTTATTCATTTATTTATGTGCCTTTTGACTGGTATTAGTGTTTTGCTCAAGAAATAAACGTAATAACCTTCCATAAAAAGTAAATTTAAATTTTAAAGAAAAAGATGATTTACTGTGTTGTTTTCCTGGATTATGCATAATCTCGTATCTTAGTATGAAAATGGAAGTCTACCAGACAGCATGGCACATACTATACATTGCAATCATGGTTCCAACAGTTGTTGGAAATGGACTTATTCTCTGGTCTGTTATAAAATTCGAGAAACTTCGTTGCAAAATGCACATTCTTGTAGCAAATCTAGCTATTTCAGACTTGATTGTTGGCGCTGTTCTAATTCCTTTGGACTTATTAGCGGATATTTTTCATCTTAAATGTAACAGACACATATGTTTAACTATATTGTCGCTCTTTGTAATTAGTCTCGGTCTTTCGTGTTACAACCTCCTTTTGATATCTGTGGAACGTTTCATAGCCATTGTTTACCCATTTACTGCGAATGCGCTCTTGTCAAAACCAAGATTCACATTCATGATTGCTTTTGGTTGGATAGCTGGCACGATAAATGGCTCCATACCAGTCTACGGCTTTGACATGTTCAATGCATCTACTCAGTGTTTAAGTACAGATGTGTTGCCAAAGGCATACCAAACTTATCTTGACTGGGTTCTTATTTCTGCATTGTTAGTCAATTTTGTGTGCTATATGATAGTAATGCAAATTGCTATGAGAAAAGCACATTCAAAAACATTCGCAGATGGCGTTTTAAAAGTTCGTTTTAAAGCAAAACGGGACCTTCATCAGTTAATTACCATGATGATTGTATTAAATATGTTTATAATATGTTGGGCACCATATGCAATATTAGGGATAGTTGTAACATTTAGGAATACGGCGCAATACCAGTATGTAAAAAGATGCACTTTAATACCAGGAGTGTTAAATTCATCAATGAACTGGATAATCTATGGATATAGGAACAAGGACTATAGAAACGCTTTTAATAAAATACTTAGACGTTTTCTTGCGAGGATAGTCGGCCGACGTGTTGATTCTTTGGCACCTTATTCAAACAACCACATGTAATAAAAGGAACAAAACATCCAGTTTATTTGAACACAAGGAAACATATATCTTGCCAAGAGTAATATTCATTTTAAGGTACAGGTAATAAATCACAAGCCTGTTTGTTTGAATAGAGCATTGTGTGTTTATATCGCTTCCCTCATTCGTCGCAAAATTTTATTTTCATTTCTGAAACGTTGATTTCGTGTATTATTGAGAAATTTATTTGCTCGTCTGTTTGATATATACTACTTTTTCAATTGCGAAACATGTTCTAACAAATTATATTATTCGCTCTCAACACTCATTCCAGATGAAATCAACCTCGAAAAGAGAGTTAGATAGAGGCAATGTGAAATTGTATTGTCTTGCATATGGACACTACCACTACATTGTACAGGTGATGGTAGCTATTTGGTAAAAGTCAGTAAATGCAATTACGACGTGTAGCTTTCAAACCAAGAGCAGCTAATACTTTACATTATACAGCAGCTTGACCGGTAGAAACATATCCTAAAAACTTGCAAAATACGACAGAAAAATGACAGACATATGACGTTCTTAAACATAAGAATCATTGAAGAATCGTTTTGAAATTGAAACTGAAACATTCCTTTCAAATAAAAAAATCAGTCTTACTTAAGGTATGCAGTGCGTAACAATTTATAAAAAAGATTATCAGGTATAATACTTTTAAGTTATTAAGAGTGATGCAACAATAACAATGATCCCTATGTAATGGCTTATTATGCCTATGACTTTGTCGATTTGAGTTCTTTAAGTTGAAAAACAAAAGGGAATACTGTTAAAAATCCCAATATTTTTGTTTGATGTAAGAAAGCATGTTTGTTTGGTGAAGACCTTGAAATGTAAATGTAAATATTTTGACAATTTTAAAGTAATTTCATGCAAGATCGTAATTGCTGATACTGTTCATAAAATGTTAATACGTCTTTGTTGTTAAAGCTCTGTAGGGGGGGTTTGTTTTTGAAAGAGAGATCTAGCTGTATGAAGAAGACGATAAATGTTGTCAGTGACGGGGGTGAATGACCTTGTCTGAATTGAAGTGTTATCTAGATTTCTAATCATATTATTTGAACATCATTGTTATTTAAACAGCTAACTTTCAGCGCCAAAGTATCGTAATAAAATTACGGCCTGATGACTGTTCATAAAATATCGTTTTATGTTTGGACTTTTAAAAAACATCCCTTATATTGTTTTGTTGAATAGCGTTTGATAAAGATTAAAGCCTAGCTGTATGAAGAAGACCGATAAATGTTATCAGTGACTTTTTCCGAAGAATGAATGACCTTGTCTGAATTGAAGTAACAACATATATTTTTATTTTTTTTTAAAAAATTATTTTTTTTTTTTTAACACCTACCGTTTGTACGACAGAGGGCTATTATTAACATTTGCTTCCAAACCTAGCAAATAAATTTAAGACAGCTGTATTATTCATTTTCATGTCTGCTGTGAAGAAATAGGATGAAGGTTTATTATCTCCAGACAATCTGTAAATTTTGTTGCGTGTTGCATGGTTTGTTGTATTATATTCATTTATGAATTTGTAAATCAAACGGAAACAAGAGAGCATGTCCACGAATGGAAAAATACAATTTCTTTATACTACATTCTCGATTAAAAAATACATTTTTACAACTTAAATTTATCGTTCTCGAGAGTCACTCCAGATGTAATCAGTGTCGAAGAGAGAGAGGCAATGCGGAAATATATATGTGTCTTGCCGTAAGACAACACCGTCGTGGAAAATAAAAGAAATTAACTAAGGGACTCATTGCAAACAAGAGATGTTTGTAAAACATTTATCCCCCCCTCCCTCACAGCAACACTAGACATTACAGATGATCTAGTGGTCCGGAAGTGATTTGAGATCAATAGGGGTCATCAATTTCTCATAAACAATACTCTTAGCAAGTTTAAGTTTAATGCTTTCTTTCAAAGCATTGTCGAGCTGTTGAGGTAATGTTTTTAAATGCAAAGTCACTGTAACCTTGAACTTTAACCTATTAACCCCAAAATCAACAAGGATCATCAAATCGTCATAAACTGTGACCATGGCAAGTTTGAAGGTAGTAGAGACCGTTGAGCAGACACGGTTTTCGAAATGTATATATATACCAATTTTCCTCCAGACATAGTTCTTTTTAACTTTCTTCATACTCTAAGTCTTTCATTTACTTGTCATCATATATTTCCATACTTTTTCATTTTTATTTAAAGTTATAAATATTCTTTTTCATTTAGTATATCTTTTTCATTCTTATGTTTATCACTCCTTTTAGTTCTTCCTATTTTCATTGTCTCTTTCTTCATTCTGTTTCTCTACTCTACTTTTAGCTCACTTGACACATAGTGCAAGGTTGAGCTTTTAGGATCGATGAATGTCCGTCCTCCGTCCGTCCGTCGTCCGTCAACATTTTGCTTCAAACGACATCTCCTTTAAAACCATTGGGTCAAAGTCTTCAAACGTGTTAACCTTGATACGTTTGAAGTTCAGTGATGAACAAAAACTTTGTCAAGTTATTAAGCAGAAACGATTTTCGAAATGGAAAGCCTCTGTGACCTTTACCTTTAACCAAGAGACCAAACATTAAAAAAGAGTCGTCTTTTGTCCATGATCAATATTCCTACCAAATGTAAGACCTCTAGGTCAAACCATTCTCAGGTTATTGATCGGAAAGCGTTTTCAAACACCAAGTCACTGTGACCTTGACCTTTGACCCAGTGACGTCAAAATGAGGTCATCTTCTTTCCATAACCACTGTGTCTACAAAACCTATGTATCTCTGACTCTATCATAATACTCTGATAGACAGGACACTCACGCTCTTCTCGGAACTATTTTTAATGCGCAGTTGAATCACCACACCAGAACTTTGCTAGTGTAGGCCTACTGTGGGTACGACAAATGCACTTTGAAATAACTCTCTGTCTAATATGTACTTGAAAAATGTCCGCAATTTTGTCATCACTATTTGTACATTATTTTTCCATTTATTGATGTGTGCATTACAAGACTAGTACAGTTGATACCTCAGTGCGAAATTGATAGTAACACATGTTTGTCAAGACTAAGGGAATTACCACATACAACATAAGGCCAGTATTTAAATCTATTTTGACCGACCCCGAAAAAACATTTCCAATTTATTCTAGAATTGTCGTACCTTAAACGTCGATTCCAGTGATTACGTACATACATCAACTTCTCAACAAATGTTGGTTTGTATCCCTCATCCACTTTACAGCCACAGCAACATTAAAGTATTTGACAGTACTTCATTGCCCTGTGGTGTACACCATTAATACACGAGAATGAATACACTGTCCTGATTGACGCTCCGAATGATGTATACTACTGAACGTCATATGGTAGACCACCAAAACTCTTGTACCGAAAATTGAGAAGCACAAGGGCACATCTAACACTTTGAGCAACAGCCGTAGTTGTGATTTGATAATCTAAATGCTAAGTCAAAATGATGCAAACATACAGGTATTTGCTAGCTTATTGTAAAGTTGACATACAATGTACCACATTTGAATACTAAGTTCATTCGTTGCACTGAATTTCGTTTAAAGCAAACAACGTTGCTTTTAGCAATGTAAACAGACATATTGTTTGTAATAGACAATAAAATGCTGGTTTATCTCATTACATATACCGGTATCTTTACCCAGATTCAGAAGCTGAACTGCCAGACCATTAAAGAAAAGATCAAATAGAAAGTTGACAACGGGTAGCCTTGGCGTACACATGTGTTTACAGGGAACCAATTATTGAAATATCCATCAACAAGGACACACTATGGTATATCCCGATCTAATGATTGCACATTTAGTCTGATGTTGTTAGCTGTTTCGCGAAACAGTTTAAGAGGTCCCTCATTCAACCCGTGGCTCATTCAATCCCGCTCTCCACTATTTTTCATTCGTGTTATCTCTCTGTTGGTTCGCTTGTCTGTGGCATATGACACTTTCTGTTATGTACAAAAATGTAAGAGACTCGATTGAAGCTTTCAGGTAGTTTATTCTGCCATTTATTTGGTTGTTCAAAGAAGTGATATCCTCCAACATCTTGTTTACTTTCCAATACAGGGGGTGGGCGAGGGGGGGAGAGAGAGGGGGAGGATTGATGTTGGTTTAGTTATTCTACCTTGATACTACATACATGTAGTTTACTAAAGAATAATAATCATCAGGACAGTTATATCTTCTGGTCAGTAATCGGGTAGAGGTCAATTCGCACTAGGTTTCACATTGTTTAACATTTGTTGAGTTAATTAAAACATCAACATAATCCTGAGCAACGCCAACGTTATTAATATTGGCTTCATCCATGGTTTAATCAGCACTGGTTTCAGTTAGACCAAATTATGCTTTCGAATGATACATGTAGCAAAACTTATAAGAGCCGTTTCCTACATGATACATTATGTCTTTTATATGTAGTAAATATGAATCAGGAAGTGTTTATAATGTCAAGCAAAGTAGGACACGATATCATTTATCTTGGTTTATAATATTTAATATCTCCTTTAATGTTTCATCTTTAGATAAAGTAAATAATATTCGGTGAGTAACCCGAGGAATTCGTTAAATATTAGGGATATGATTTTGTTAGCAATTGTATTTGTGCGTGCGTTATCAAGGGCACGAGGGGGTGGGGGTTAGGGGTTGGGAATTCCGGATTCCACACAATTGCTAATTTGAGCTGTTCGAACAGGCGTAGTTCGTAGATTTGATAATACCTAAATTATTGCTATAAGTTAAATATGATGCAAACATTTTTGTTTACTTAGGTATTGTCGCTTTTCAGACAAATAAACATATTGTTCTGAAACCATCATAATATCAGTCCTGACAGAAATTAAGGGGGGGGGGGGGGGGGGGGGGGGGGGGGGGGGGGGGGGGGGGGGGGGGGGGGGGGGGGGGGGGGGGGGGGGGGGGGGGGGGGGGGGGGGGGGGGGGGGGGGGTGGTGGGGTGGTTTTGGGGGGGGGGTGGGGGGGGGGGGGGGGGGGGGGGTGGGGGGGGGGGGGGGGGGGTTTTTTTTTTTTTTTGTGGGGGGGGGGGGGGGGTTTTTTTTTTTTTTATTTATTTTTTTTTTTTTTTTAAAAAAAAAAAAAAAAAAAGAGGTTTTTTATTTTTTTATTTTCAAGACTATATATGTCTTTATCATATACATGTAAATAGTTTGTAAAAAATACAGCCTTTATTCAACCATCAAATACAGCCTGACAGAAAAAATATCCGTATTGTATATACGTGCAATACGCAAAGTGCGGAATTTTTTGTAAGACTGCATTCAATTGGCCCTAAAATACACATGATGTGAATAACGTCGCTTTTGACTGGGTCGTTACCACTTGTTTATATGATGGCGTCAATAAAATGACGTCGCACACTATGTATATTTCGCGCTAAAAAGAGTTTTTCTTCAATTTTATGCTTAAAATGTTATATTAATTAAGCTTATTCGCGCAGACAAATGTCAAAAGGTATATAATAAAAGAGTTATTAGTATAGCAATGTGATCCATAAGCCGGATTGGCTCTCGTCGAGGTCGGACCATATTCGTGCTACGCACTCGTATTATTCGACGCACGACTCGAGTAAATCCGACAGCTGAGGCTGGATCACGTTACTATATTATAAACCCTATTGTATTATATAAAGTTTTCTACATACAAAGGTGATCAGTAAGAGTTTTAACTTGATGATGATTATTGATACCATTAAACATAAGGTCACTAACTTGAAAGCGTACTATATACACGGATTATTTTTCTTTTATAGTGATCAGTGTTGTGGTCAAACCATTATTGGTCAAGTCCATTTTTAAATGGGTTACTTTTAACAGCTACATGAAAGCTTGATGGCGACTGCAGTATTATATCTTACTCATTATCTTCGTATAATTTATTCGGGCGTTTTATGTGCTCATAAAGTTTTCATTTGTAGAACAAGAACTTTCCACTAATATTATATACTCTCCACACAACTGCTTCCTGGAGTTCTTACCATTACTCCCTCCGAAAGAAGAGATAGTTGAGATCAAGATCAAATGTCGCTGTCGGTTTTCGGACCTACGACCTCCGGGTTGGGAGTCCGACGCTCTACCCGTTCACCACGGCGCCTAAATGTGTATATTAATTAAAGTGGCGTAAAATTATAGGCAGATATAGGCATTATATTGAGCGCTTAGAACACATAATTTGAAACGTACTCAATATTGGCTAAATAAATGTGGCGTATGATTCAAAAGGCAAAAGATATTCTACAAACTTTTCTCAATTTCGTGTTCACTCCGTTAAAAAATGTATTAGCAAGACTGGTAAACATGTTTTAGAAAGCACGGAAAATTTAAATTCTAAATCGACAAGACGTCATCATTGTGTTATTCTTTCCAAAAACCAAAAATGTTTACATAAAAAAGACAGTCACCCTAGTGTCAAATTCGATTTTTAATAAATTAAATCGAGAATATAACCGCGCGTTTGTGTCCAACACTTTTTGTTACTTGGAAATCCATTTGTAAACCACATAATCTGAAAGGGAAATAAGCAGTATCAGTTTAGGTAGGCGAGATATTCAGTACTCAGATTGTCCGAAAATTATTATCTGATATTTTTAGGCTATACGTAGCTATTTTGTCGATATACTTAGTCCTAAAATTTTACTTAACAGTTCCAAACATATTCAACATGACCTCCAACATTCCGCCCATGAGTGATATATTTCATAATGTTAACAAATGGTTACAAGGCAGTGTATTAAAAAAGACAACCACTTTTCTATAGTTAGTGTTGAATGTATCATTTGCGCCCCTTATCATTTTCAATAAGCTGTGTAATCTCAGGGAGCTTTAAATATAACTTAATTCTGTTTCACTATCACATTATCAAACATTGTTAAAGAAAGCGTATTATTTGTCGGTTACGAGTATTTTATCTAAGAAATACAGTACTTGAAAAAATTAAATTTGACCTTTTTTCAGATTGCTTTTGCGAGAGCTTTTATTTACTTCGATATTTTGATGACGATGCTTCCTCTTACAAATAGATAAAGGAAGCTGTCTAAAATGTGTTCTATCCGTAAAAATCTATTTTTTCACATGTGCTTTTAAAAGTGGGCATTTCTGATCAGGTTATGTCATATGTTTCTATCAACTGATCTGTTGACATAATCTAGACTACATCTCAGTATTAAGAGCCAACACTTAACGATGAAAGCCTTCAGTATAAAAAAGGATTGTTAGCAAACCTGTTGAGACAAATAATTTCCAAAGGCTAACATTTCAAACGCGATATGGGCAGAGACTGTACAGTAAAAGGTTAGTTTAAGTTGACTAGTCAACTAACAATTTATCTTAATAAAAACGCATTACAGTACAAAACACTACAAAGAATTCCAGCAGCTCATCAATATGAGAAGAAACAACATCACACACAAAAACGCGAATAAGGTAGCAATAAACATCCTGCTGCACAACGTAGCCAATCAAATGCTAGCCCAAGACGACAAAGAAGACACAATCAAAAAGATAAATGATGAATATATACATGTAATTACAAATTACCAGAATAAAATGATATTCTGAGAATGTAGTAAGGTAAAGCAACCAAAGCATAAACAATGAGGCTACTGAACCAATCTTAAAGTTATCGTTAGAGTTTAAAATAATATCTACACGGAACTTTTGTAGCATAGCGACACGACATCTCGTCTCTTTATTCTCAAAATTGGAAGGGTAAAGCCTGCATACTGTTTCTGTCAGGTACAAGTACACACAAACAGTAAATTGTTACAGGGTGAAATTAATGTTTTCTTTTTAACTCGAAACAAAAAACGAAATAGTTCACTCACTTACATTACAGATATAGTAATTCAGGCCCTGAAAGATGAAAGAATTACTATGTGAATAAATCAAGAACATTAAAAGCTGCATCGAAACTATTTTGTGAAGACATTTATCTAGATCTATGACATAATTCTAAACTTTTAATGGATTACATAATTCCTTTGCAACACTCAACACAATATTTTCACAAATAAAGTGTGCATAAGGACTCATTTATTTCGGAATATACGGTAATTTTCATTAATTAATGTAATCGGACACATCAATGGTTATCATTGGTTGCATTGCGATCATAATCGATATCCTGATAAAGTCCAATGCAAAACGTTACATTAATTTCTTTCTGAAATATTCTCAATTGATTTTGCACACCGTGCCTTTAATGCCTTTTCTATTTATCTGCTTTTTGTGATGAGTGTTTTACTCAAGAAATAATCGTAATAACTGTTCGTAAATGTGGAACATAGTGCATATTCTAAGATAAAGTTAAATTTGCTCAGAAATAGATGACGACTCGTTTTGCTGTATTCTTACATTTCGCATATTCTCGTAAATTACTGTAGAAATGGAAGCCTACATGACAGCATGGCACATTATATATATTGTAATCATAGTTCCAACAGTTGTTGGAAATGGACTTATTCTCTGGTGTGTTATAAAATTCAAGAAACTTCGTTGCAAAATGCACATTCTTGTAGCAAATCTAGCTATTTCAGACTTGATTGTTGGCGCTGTTCTAATTCCTTTGGATTTAATGGCGGATATTTTTCATCTTAAAAGTTACCGATATATATGTTTAACTATATTGTCGCTCTTTGTAATTAGTCTCGGACTTTCGTGTTACAACCTCCTTTTGATATCTGTGGAGCGTTTCATAGCCATTGTTTATCCATTTACTGCGAATGCGCTCTTGTCAAAACCAAGATTCATATTCATGATTGCTTTTGGTTGGATCGTTGGCACGATAAATTGTTCCGTACCATTCTACGGTTTTGACATTTTCAATGCATCAGCAGAGTGTTTAAGTACAAATGTGTGGACAAAGGCATACCAAACTTATCTTGACTGGGTTGTAATTTCTGCATTGTTTATCAATTTTGTATGCTACACGATAGTGATGCTTATTGCTATGAGAAAAGCACATTCAAAAACAATTGCCGATGGCGTTTTAAAAGTTCATTTCAAAGCGAAAAGGGACCTTCATCAGTTAATTACCATGATGATTGTGTTAGGTATGTTTATAATATGTTGGGCACCATATGCAATATTAGGGATAGTTGTAACATTTAGGGATACGGCATACTATCAGTATGTGAAAAGATGCACTTTAATACCAGGAGTGTTAAATTCATCAATGAACTGGATAATCTACGGATATAGGAACAAGGACTATAGAAGTGCCTTTAATAAAACACTTAGACGTTTTCCTGCGAGGATAGTCGGCCGACGTGTTGATTCTTTGGCACTTTATTCAAATAACCATATGTAATAAAAAGTTCAAAACATCAAATTCATGTGAACATAAGGAAATATTAACTATCTAACTTAGTTGTTCATGCTTTTAAGAGTTAAGCTTATTTTGAGGTCGATTAATTTTAAGTAGAAAACCTGATTGTGTGAATAAAAGATAATATGTGTTAAATTTCCGCTGCGTCGAAATATTTTAACTCTATGTCTTCAACTTTGTTTTCACGTGTTACCAAGAAAATTGTTAAAACTATATCTGATTAACACTAATTTATCGTTTTCGATTGCGAAACAGGTTCTTACAATGCATATTAATCGCTCACGTGTCTCACTCCAGATGGAACTAACCTCGAAGACAGAGAGATGCAATGAGGATTTTTCATGTCTTGCCAGAGGAGACTATCGTTATTTTGCAGTTGTGATGATAACTATATGTAAGCTTTGTCCCCTTTGAGAGTTCCATTCATTACAATCAGACTGTTTTTGAGTTTTAAATACAATTTCGACGTGCCATTTTCAGGGCATGAACAGCTAAATTAATACCCTACATTATACAGCAGCTAAACTACTAGAAACACACCACAAAACTTGTAAAATACGACAGAAACATAAAACACGACAGCGGTATGCCATTCTTAAATATTAGAATCATTGAAGAAAGATTTTGATATTTTTGTAGACGAACTAATGTATTTCTTTTAAATCGAAACAAACGAGTCCTAATAAAAGTAAACAATACGTTGCAATTTTAGAAAAGGTTGTCTTTTATAATACTTTTAGGTTACTTTGACGTAACGAAGATTCTTAACAATATTATCTATGTACACAATGTAATAGCTTATGGTTGCACCATTTTGATTCCTATTTATATCCATATTACTATATGTCCATTATTTAGCTTGTTTATTTATTCAGCTTGAAAAACAAAAAGGACAAGCCGTTTAAAATTCAAATATTGTTGATTTAACGTTGTTTGTTTTTGTCTGCAGCCCTGTATGTTAATGTGTTTCTGTATACTGTTTCTCTTGTTTTCTTAGAACGTACTTTGTATACATTTTGAACACATATTCTATACATAAATTTCATGAAAGTATCGTTATAAAATGACGCTGATGACTGTTTATAAAGAACTTGAGTTCGACTTTAAGTTATTAGAATCTAGTATGGAGACGAACATGACAGTTATCAGTGACCGACGTGACTGACCTTGCCTTAATGGATATGTTATAATGTTTCTTCATCTACTGCCTTTATTTTTTAAACATTTAGCTCGCTACTCAAAAGAAGTAATAGTGCCATTAACAAAGCCCATTATGGATGGACCATGTGTGATATCATTTACAAATACATTTCCATGGTTTCAGCAGGCGATATTTAAGAACAAAACAAATTTATACATAGCTAAACACTTAAATTAAATATAGCCTATCCCTAATTCATGAAGTACTTACAACATACCATAAATGTTTTGTCGTTAACTCACAAGTTATCTTTATATGTCCTAAAAGTTGACTTTCACATGTTATTGTAGTATGTTTGTTTTATAAACTAATAACTGCAGTATGACAACACAATCAGTTGGCAGTAATTGTACTTACACCTATAAGTCACATTGATTGTTCGAAATGTCCGACTTCTAACAACATATGCTTTCGACTGTATCATATATATGCTTATGCTCCAACAAATACAATTTCATATAATGTAAGGTTTTTGGTTTTGTGGCATGTGTATCCGAAAATGTTATAAAACAGAACAAATTCGCTTCATAGAAGAGCCGAATCATGTCAACGAAACTACGACTTCCCGTGATTCGGCATGAGTACTGGCCAGACGTTCAGTAAGTGGTCAAGTAGAGTGTTTGATATAAAATGCATACTTCTTTCTGAACGAATTTATCCTATCAAATGCGCCCATTGGCCTACGACTGAATAATACAACCAAATACGCCTATATGTTTCTATCTTTTATCCAACGGCGGGAGTTATATATATTACGAAAACTGCACTAAACAATAAAGAAAATTTGCTTTGAGTATTTGAATTCGAGCATTTAAATAGTGACCGATGGACGATTTGAGCCGATTATGAAAACGCCTAGTCCATCACTAGTAACTAAAGACAAATATCATTTGTCTTATCAAACGTCACTATCTAATTTTTGAACATGAGACTATTTTTACAATTTTGCCTTCAAACCTAGCAAACAAAAGACACTGGTAGAACTTTGCGTGATCAAAATACGTTTTATTTCGAGCAAATTGCCTTCAAACTATTGAATATATAACATTCAATCATTCATCTGCAAAACAAAAAGAAGCAGGAAATCAGGTCAATAGATTGGAAATGCAGTCACGTATACAGACATGTATAAATCAAAATAGAAAACACAAACTCTCAACTATACTGAAAGTAAAACTTATGTAGAGAAAATAGATAAAAAATCATGATAACTAAACGCTTTCCCTTTTAATGCTAAGCGCCACGCAAGGGAGCTACTGGTACCATTCTTTGCGTCTTTAGTATGACGCGGCCAGGCAACGAACCCAAGACCTCCCGCACTCAAAGTGAGCGCTCTACCACTAGGCTGTCTAGGCGCATTTAATTGCTAGTAGTTCTTATAAATACATATTTTTGATGAACAAATAGTTACTCGAACATCTTTCTTTTTTGCTTTTAAAATCCTACAACGACTAAGTTGCGATTAAGTATAACCATTTTATATCAAGGGTATGCAGCTACATTTCTTCCAAACTTTAAGTTTGATAGCAAAACACTGGTAATCTTTGCAAATAAACAACACTGGACAAATGTTTAAAGAATGAAAATAATGTTAATATAAATACTTTATTCCTTGAGTTTTGTTGCGAAGCTCTCGCTATTTTCGTCGTTTATATGAAAGAAAAAAAATTAAGAAGTGTGTATATTGTAAATGACATGCAAAGTGGGACACCGTATCAGTGAATACGGTATATATAGTCTTGCACGTCGGTTATCTTTATGTTAAAGTGAATAATAGCTTGTGATTTAACTGAAAATTTGTCTTAGGTTGTGATTATGTTTTTGGTAACAATCTTATTCGTGGTTGTATTGTTTCACGGCGGCGAGAGTAACGTTGCGGATTCGTGCCTTATTAAAGATGGCTGTATCAAACTTCCAGATTCCACCCAATTACTAGCTTTAAATCTGTTCGAAACACAGGTAATATTATACTAATAAGTTACACCATTTACAATGATTTACGCATACGTTTTTATGAACTGATGTTTTTCAGAACATCTCATTTCTTTTGTACTACATGCAGTAGCTATTTTCATGACAAAGATATAGATAAATAGAGTCATTCATAAAACATCAGAAATATGCAAAATGTTCTGTAACTCGGCCGAGTACATATCATATTTTGCCCACTGTCTGACATAGGCTTGATCATCACTTACAATTATGATACCCATATAATTACTGTGACGTTTAACAAAGTCATAACATTTTATACTGTTCTATGCAGTAAATGGTTTTTACTTCCAAAATCTTTCCGCTAACTCGATTTCCTAAAGTACTAGTCCCCTTCAAAGTAGTCATATTGATTTATTGTCAAGAATAGAAGCAGATTTTGAAATATATAGGAATGATTTACACTGACCTAGTTTTTTTATTGACATATTCAAATGCAAATGCACCTAATAAAAAGGGTTGGACATTCATGTTTTGGCTTACACAGCCAAAAAGATGTTCCACATATTTGTTCTATATGCAGTTAAAATAAAGGGGTATAATAGTTTAGATTTTGGTTATAATGTAGACAATGCTCATATTTCTTAGATTGTAAATATGATGTATATCTGTCTTCAATTATGATGGTCACTGTGAAAGGCAAAATTTAAGTTATTATAATTTGTTAAAAAATTCCCTAAAGCCTATTCTTTTTTAACATAAATTCGAATTATTGAACCATTTATGTGATGGACTTAAACTATTTTTAAAAAGGGCGAAAGACAAAAGAGCATATGTTTGTATGTTATTTTTCAATTTAAGGTATGATATCTATGTTCCTTTCTTTTGAGTATTTTTATAGTTTAAAAATTCTCAAAATAAATGGTTTTGGCTATAACTATTTGTTATCTTTCATATCAAGAGTTTGTCTTGGGTCACGTGGCAATTCGTAGCAGAGCTTGTGCGAAGAGGTCAACATTTCCGAAACAAAAAGTAAAATCGTAACCTTTACCAAAATCGAAACTATTTGAATTCGATTTCCTTAAATGAACAAAATAGAACTGACATCATTTGTCTATTAACTTGTTAATATTATCGAAAACGAATATTGTGGTCAAAGCCTCTGGTGAAAAACGGAGGTTAACGGACGAAACGGGAGGTTATACGAATGCTTCGCATATTTGTCGGCTGTTCAATCGACTGAAATGTTGCCCGAAAATGAAAACAAAGTTACATCCGTGTCATTCTTAATCATGACGTACAACTGGTTCACGATACAAGTGAGAAGTAGTAAACACCGTAATGTATTTGCCAGTAGGCCAACACATATCTTTGAATTTTTATCGAACCCTATCATCAGCTACAAGTCAGGGAGTTTAGATAGTACGAATTTAAACAAACACAACGCGAGGGTTGATATATTAACAATGTTTACACTTGTTAGCAATGAGATCAACATGTATGCCAAGATTAACTCAATTTGCAGGCCTAGGACGAATCTCACCATTTCATGGAGCTGACATCAATAAGCTTCCCGCCTCTTCTTGTACCAGCGCAGTAGCAATATTTAGACAAAGCAACATGCTGAATGTCTAACTTTTTCTGTGCATTTTGGTGTACGGAAAAAAGATTTAACAAAAATTCTGTGCACGTCTGCATAAACAACTTACCTTTCGAGCATAATCAAAATAAACTTGGAGTTACAATCAAGAATGACTCGAGAAAGTGTTTGCTTTCTCTATAAAAGATTCCAAATCTATTGACATGAAATAAAAGGTACTTTTCCTAACAGATGCTTGGGAGGTTATACAGTACTATATACTACATAGAAGGGCCAAAACTTAAGGACACGTATAACAGGCTGGAGCTAAGATATGTTCGAGGAAAGGATGGAAACGTGTACGAACATTACAAGTTTAGGTATACATTTTGTGTTCCCTCTTTAGATAAATTACCTGTCATAACGTTTAGGTCGTGTACAGAACGTCGATTAACATAGCCATTTTCTTCGCTCCTAAAGTAGTATCAACATCTGCTGTTGCAGGATATGTACCGGCTTAAAAGTAAAATAAACTGGAAAAGGAAGTAGCAGAATTTAAATGCATTTTATAGTCTCATAGCCTATACATTAGTCACCATTTGCTTGTTTAGAACAATAGTGTTCTTGATAAAAACGATAAATTTGTTGGGCAAAAAATGATTTACCAATCTCATTCTGATGCAGGTACCCGGGAGAAGCGTATTGCAACATTTCGACGGACATAAATATAAAACAACCAATCAATAACCAGGCTATATTTGACTTAGGTAGGTAAAAGGTCAAAACTAAGTAAGAAATAATATAAAACAGATAAACGTAAAAGAAATGTGACAAAAGTTTAGAAAGCTATTGCTGTATATGTGAGCTTAAAAAATAATTGCATATATGAAAAGATGAATGATACGGATCAAAATCATCACCGTGATGTAAAGATTAGAGAGTACAATTACCCGTAGGATGGAATCCCGTCATTTCAGTCTCTCACCTCTGAATTCGCCAGTTACATCTTCATACCCTTGTACTAGTCAGAAAACAGTAACGAATGTAATTAATGATATATACATAACTGACTTATATGTGAAAATGTCAATTTTAAAACTGTGTACGAGAAGGTGTATTTTGTATAATCGTATTAGTTTTTGATTATCAGACCAGTATGTAGGACTAGAGTTTGGATGGCAGCACTCGAGATGGTATTTTGTCTCTGACGACCCTACAAAGTACATGCTGATTATGATCTGCACTGATCGTAAAACACTGACCGACACAGCATGTAACGGACAGTTTACAATAGCTGTCATGGTACCACAAGATCCCCCAGATAACGTATCCTGGTACACGATTGAACTTAAGCTTAGAGAAGCATTTCATCTTCAAATGGATGACCACAGGAACCATTTCCTCTACATTGGCGACCGTAAATATTTTAGAGTCTTTTATATTCATTGCCGAGTCCTTGCGTGCCTGAAAGTGTTTCTCAGTTTGATTATTGATTATTATTTATTTATTGTATATTTAAACGATATTCCTCAAGACTCATACTTCTTTTTATATTAGACGTATTCTTTTAATTTTAATTTTCTGTGTGCAAAGCATACAAACATAAGTGTTGTTGTTTTAATTTCCTTTTTAGGCTGTCCTGAAGAAATATAAAGATTCGATAACCGACGACAGTGCTATATATATATATAAACTATAAACAAATCACGAGTGTTTGTCATGTAAATATGCTACAAATTAATAGTAACTGTCAAGAGGTTCAGATCGAAATAATGACGAGACCTTACGGATCACATTGCTGTAGTAATAGCCCTTTTATTATATACCTTTTGACACCTGTCTGCGCGAATAAACTAATTAAAAATGACATTTTAAGCATACAATTGAAGAAAAACGAAATATACATTGTGTACGACGTCATTTTATTGACGTCATCGTATAAACAAGTAACAACAACCAAGTCTAAAACGACGTTTTTAACGTCATGTGTATTTTAGGGCCAATTGAATGCACTCTTACATAATGTGACACTGTGATTGCACGTAAATAAAATACGGATGTGTTTCTGTCAGGATGTACTTGATGGTTGAATAAAGGCTGTATTTTTGACAGAATATTCATTAGTATATAATAAATATGATTACTTGGGAAGCAAGATTTTCAAACCAATGATAGAAAGTATCCTTTTATGGCGAGAGAAGGCAATCACTTTTCATTGTGAGTTCCGGTTCACAGTCGTAATATCTCTGAAGTCTGCATCGAGCTAGGCGGCTTGCCTTAAGACATACCGTTGGATTGCGAAGCTAGCACCGTAATCACTAAGCCACTGAAGGAGACAGTAAATAAGACGTTTCTCCAGTATCTATGTACGAGGCTGTCTTCCTCGAAACGTTTATGTAGGGTGTGAAACAATGAGAGAAATATTTAAGGTGTTCTTGAATGTGGGGTTTCTCACGTTTGTTTTGGTCGTTTTATCTTGATGTATTCTCTTGTTTTGAGTTTTGTACTTATTAAAGGGTTTGTATCGTAGCACGAAAGTAGTAATACTTTGCTAAAAGCAAATAAACCGGAGGATAACGATTAAGGCACTTAAAAGAATGCTGTAATTACATATTCTTACAAAATAAGCACGTGTATTCACATTGGTGCACTTAATTTATATTATCAAAACAAGCTAATTTTATCAATTATTAATTATATATCAGTGGTGTTTTCGATGAGATCAAAGAAATGATGGTGCTAGCGTGATTAGCTGCCAGCGCTGTTTATTTCTCTTTGCACGCATGCCACATTTTCCCTATCCATTCTCTATGAACGCTCAATATTACATTAATTAATTTAGAGGAGTATGTAAAGCCACTGTTTGTGTTTTACTCCTTTAACTATTTCCAAACACAAATAACAGGTGCTTTTATTTTCAACAATACTACAACCATCCTTTATGTGAACGATTTTGCAAGGTCATATACTTGAATAAATCATAAAGGAATAGAAACTGATAGTTTTCATTTTTATGATATGTAGTAATACTGGGCATGGGTGGGGTCCCGCTGACTTTAATGTTATTTTAAACCTCTCTTAACTGTGTTTTGATCTAAAGGTTCAGTAGTTTCAAAACATCTAAATGTTTGGCAAGGTGGTTCTCCTTTACATTTTCTCGAAAAATAAAAACAGAACAAAACGATACTGTTACTGTTTCATCACTGGACCATACGTACATGTATCAAATAAAATTTGTATTTGGTGACATAGTATATACAGTTATATGTCTGATTCTGTAAACTATACGTCTTAAAGTTATAACAATACAACAATTCTGAAGTTTTTCGTTGAACGAATATCGAACATTTAATTGTTTGTTTTGATCACCTGAGGACCAAATGTTGGACTATACAACAAACTGACGTTGCAAATTACATACCATACACCGAGTGCATATTTAAGAAATAATAAATGTGTTCCTGTATTTTATCGTTTGATAAAATACAGTCAGGTATCCGTATGCAATATTTACACGTGATGTATTTTATCGTTAAATAATGTATAGCTTCTTTCCCTCTATATCTATATACGAAAAGTTGCGGATCGTGTTAGAATCTTATATCAATGCAATTTATAAAAACCGATAAAACATTAAATCTGAATTAGAGAAAAACCTGTGAACAAAGACCACTATTAGGAAGATACATTTCAGCCTTAGCAAGTGGTCTTTATTCACAGGTGGTTCTACTATAGATGAATAGTGCACCGTCATTTCCGTGCTGGTCTTTATTCACAGAGTTGTTATTATTCGGACTGGTCTTTAACACAGGTGTGACTGTATTCTGAATTTAGTATACACGCAAGTCAGTATCTCTAAAAATTAATTGTAATGAATGCTGTGTGAGCAAATATACAATTACTGAGAAAAAGTACGCGTTATCAGTTTCGTCAAAGACGTTTTACTTTAAATTTAGTTCAAACGAGATCTAAAGTTAACTCAGTATCTAGGAACACGGTTTGCCCAAAGAAACAATGTAATTGCTTTACAGCTCTAAACGAACCTGCACTTGCTACAATTAGTTTTACTATACCAAACAACTTTGTAAAGATGCATAATGCGTAATATGATTAAAAGATATTGCAGGCTAATTTTCTCGGCAGGTTACATCAAAGAATTTGCAATATACGGGAAGGTAATTAGCAGTACAATTTAATAAGTATATTATTGCGAACACCAATTTAGCTTTAAGGATAAGCTGTCACTCAAAGTGTTTTGTTCCCTAATCTTTGCGTCTCGGCTAGCTAAACGCAGAATTAAGCCTAGTGTATAAGGGATATACAATGTAATGTAACCTCGCGGGATTCTGAGAAACAATAGTAGAATAATTATATTGTACATGTGTACAGTCAGATAGCAAATATCTATCTAATAACTTTAAAAATAAATATGTTTATGAGTGGCATTCGAAACGTGTCCGGAAAATACATCTATCTCTATTATAACAAAATACTATTTGACAACATTTTTATCCGTTAAAGTTAAAAATATTGAACAATAGAAATGGTCATCTGTTTCATAACTTAACTTTTATTGAGAGAAAGCTATAGAAATCTATAATTAACTGGAAAACATAAAATAATACATTGTATTCAATAAATAACAGTAGTCCTGTTATCATACTTAAAGAAAAGGGCACTTCAAGTAAAAACATATGCTTTTTACCAAAATATTTCAAACTTTCTCTGGTAAACTGTCTCATGCATTTATCATTTTTAAATACTGTACTGCAAACCTGAAAAACGTTTCCCATTTTATGTATCAGTGAGTAAATATGAGTTGAAAAGTTCTGTCAGCGTTTCCGTAGGCATTCACATAGCAACTAATCCATTTTTCTGCAATCTGCCTTTGACAGCGTTGCCGGACAGTTTGAATTACTTTTTGCCTTTGATTTACTTTTTATTCAGCAAAACAAGTTTTTGAAATTGATATTTAATAAACAGAGCTCTTTTTTTATCTTAAACGTTCTATTTCAGCCGTTGAAAATATGCGAACTTATCGGCTGAAGAAATGTTTAATTGTAACAATGGGTTCTACAATAGACTAAGTGAAACATGAATAATAATATACGTGTCATCATATTGCGGATCATTCTAATTTGTTGATATTTATTTTATATGTTATTTGTCTTTTCCCGTCAATGCGTTTGTCCTTATAACGGTACGATACACAAGATGCAACACATACATTTGACAACTGCCTTGGGCAGTTTTGTCAGGTGATTATTTTACTGTAGAAACAACAGCTGCCGCCAAACCGACCGATTACATTATATGATATATGTTCAGGTCTCGCTGTCGCATTTATTCGCCATAAACAGATGGAATCATATATACACATTTGAATTTTAGAACTGAAATGTGAAAAAGTAAGTAAATCAGTATATAAATATTTGCTTTGTAAAAAATCGTACTTTACCGTACCCTTAAAATTTAATTTTAACAATATACCTTATCAACTCGCAAAGTCTTACCTACTGCAGTGTTCAAGATTTTCCATCACCAAATCAGAGGTAAGTCTCCTTTCTCTGTGTTTTGTATGTGTGAGAGGGGTTTGAAGTGTCCAGAAATAGACAGTATTCGATAAAAGCTGTCTAAAATCACTTCAAAATTAGTTTATACTAATTTATTTTAGTAGCTTGAGGCTTACCGAGTCACGTTCGAGTCTGCTTCCTGGAAAAAAACAGTACAATCGTCACTCCAGTGGGGTTCGAACCTACAACTTTCGAGCGACAGGCACCTTAACCTCTACACCACCGCTCCACTTCAAAATTGTGTTTACGATGGATCTGTTTTCATCTAATTGCAATTTTTAAATGTCATCGAGGCAAAATCGACTTATTTATTGCTATTTGGGTTTAATTTTACGAGAGAAATATTGAAAAGGGATTTATTTCAGAACTTTAGAATATCAAGAAAACGTGTTTGATAATTGTAACAACATTTTGTACATATAGACTTTCTGATTTTAAACTGTTTCATAAGAGTTTCACTGTTTTAATTGCTTTATATTTGAAAGGTGGTTAAAAGTATGCAAGTGCCGTATTAGAAATATGTATCTCAGTGAAAGCATTATGTAATAAATAGACTGCATGGAACCCGGCTATAGAATTTTGAAATGAACACGACAAACTATTGATGTGCTGTAAAAAGTGATGTTCCGATTATACGCCTGTATGTCCACAGGGTACATCAACGGTGTACTTCTTTCGAAAACATTTGTTTGTTTGCAAATTACAAAGCAAACATCAACCGAGATAAATGATAAATTTGACTGAAAATTAACGTATTTATCTTTGCAAGAAATTTCTGTATTTCAGTAAAAATTAAAAAAGTAAAATTTGATGCCAAACTGGAGTTAAAAAAATGTACTACTTCATAAATGTCAGTAATTATTAGTAATTTATGACAGTTGCAACATTATTGTCTACACAAGCAATAAAATAATCAAACTTCAAAATTACAGCAGATCACGGACTTAAATAAAACAGATTCACGAAATTTCAACTGAAAAAGAAATTATACAATGATTCGTCTAGTTCTAGCCTGTGTGTTTCTGATCGCTGCTGGTGCAATCTTAGCTGACGACAATAAGCCATGTTACGAGGCGAAGTGAGTATCTGATATATATTTTGTGTGGTTGAGCGACAAATATTCACAGTCGGACCAACTTCATCGTCAAATACTTAGCTTATGTTAATACGAATTTATTTTAGTTCGATTACGAAGAAAGCTCCACAGGTTATTGAATCGCTATCGGATACTCATGCCAGATGTCATCAAGTTCGCAAGAGAGAGGCAGCCAGTTTAACATCACTGCTATCCATTTACGGCTGGGTGGACTGTGGCATGTATGGCACCAGTGTCTTTGCCCAAGGACACACCTCGTTCTCGGAGCGGGATTCAAATGCCCTAACGACTGAGCTATGGAAGCATACGAATACTTGATTAAAAGGATAAAACAAAGTCGCTTTACAATTTAAGAATCAATGTAACCGATAAAATAAGAATAAAGTACAGCAGTGATGATAAATGTCCGACACTCTAGCACGATTTTGTTTCTTCTTCTTTTTTCAAACTTCTTCATACAGAAACAACTTGATCTACTAATATTTTATCACACTCAGTTTGAAATGAATTAATTTCTGATTGAATAAAACCTTTTTATGAATTTTCAGAGACTGCCCATGTGGAAGTGTTTGTAATGACCTAATTTGCACAAAAGGTATGTTGAAACAATAATAACGGCAAACTTGCTGATAAATTGTTGTCCCCAGGAAAAACAAAACACGCACAATTACACATAAAAGCATATCAACAGTATGATTGCTACTAGTATACATCGGCTTTTAATATTTATTATAGAGATAATCTCACTTACTTGTAATGTTTTGAAGAATGGGGCTTTGTGATGGTTACGTGATCAATGTCAATTCACAATAAATAGTCAGTTAAAGCAATGTGAAAGTGATATTTAAAAAGTGCAATTATTACTTTCAATTTTAAAAGGTTGTTTGCTATTCGACTGGTTTATGGCTGCTGGTTCAGAAGCTGTGGTTTATGGAAGAAAGTGTAGATGTGGCGACACTCCCGATGATCGTGGCATGTTGACTGAGGTAATTAACTTTATGGCACAGAATGACACACAATGAACACAATGTGTGACCTTGCGATTGGTGCTAACTTAAAGTGCCCATCGATTTATTTAGAAATGCTTTCCTTTCATTTACTTTTTAGACACAAAATTTAGTTATGGTATAACTGTACAAAATCGACCATACAAGTTAAAAAACACAATAAGACAACAGGTACATGTATTTGTGCAAAACATGGTGTGGTTTTATAACAATATGATTTATTATTATTACATGACTACACTATTGATTGCAGACTCGGTTTCAGTTCAATGGTATTAAACCAGTTATCAAGAATGAAATTGAGGCTAATCTAATTATAGTCGTTAATTATTTTTCATTCTTGCGTTAAAGTGTGAAGACGGTGTGGAGTTCACAGGTGCACCGGAGGGAGTTCTTGAGTGGCGAAACAACCCAGCATGTGAACAACCTGTAACAGTTGCTACAAATAAGATGGATCCGGTGAAAGCACCCGTAGAAGAATTAGCAGTTAGCTTTGAGCACATCTGACTAGTATACACGGACAAGGCCGATACAGAACATATGCTATATCATAGTCTAAAAGAATGCATTTAAACATTAAACGAATTGGCGTATTAGAATTAAAAAAATAAACATAATTACCAAATAACTAAATATTCCAACCTTTTATATGAACATATATTTAATACATATATAAACAAATCGTGTGCGTCTGCCATGAAACATGAGTTAAATCATTTTGAGTAGTCAAGATATAATCTGCAAGATTGTATTTAAGTATTCACCATACATGTCCTTAAACGAATACTTTAAAGGTGTAAACTAACTTAAAACAACATTAAAAGGAACGATTGTTTAATATTGTGTCAAGAGTCTATCCGAGTGAAAAATAAATGCAAATTATGTCTAGTTCATGAACTTAGAAACACTTTTAAAAATTATTTACTAATACTAATACCTGAAAACATTTCTCATGTTGTAATGAAGTGAAAAGATAAATTGTTTCTAAGCGTTGTTCGGATATTAGTTCACGACGAAGACATAGTTAAAGTATATCAGAATATTTCGTTACAAGAGTTAACTAAATTAGGTACTGAATAAAGAATTTAACTAGACTAAAAAAGACCTTAACATACATTTGTGTAAATATCTTTGTCTAATCATTGAAAGGAAGCTGATTCAATCTGAAATAATGTGCCTCCTTAAGCGATTGGGAACTTGAAACTTGCTCATGAGTAGCGTAGTTTGAAAAGATAAATAGACTCTAAAAGTATTCGGTTATTAGTTCGAGATGAAGAAGAAGTAAAAATATCAGCAATAAATTGCTTTCCTTCAGTTTGCTGAAAGCGTGCTGACAATCAAGTTTAACTAAGACAAGCATTTAATAGAAACAAACATTATCACGTGACTAAAAGTCATCTATTCTCTATTCTAGTAAGCAAGACAATTACTATTTGACAGATTGTGACTGCTTAAAGTAACAGATTTACTTCTTGTATAATTTCATTTGAGAGCGTGTTTGAAAGGAAGATTTACTATGGTAAAAGCATAATTCGCGAAATATCAGAAAAGTAAACCTTACATTAACCAATTAAGTGACTTAAACTTTTTATGTATTATATATTACGCGCATATGATTGTGCAAATATAACAACTACGCAAGGACATTGTAAGACTTGTGTTTTCAGTATGACAATTAAATAAATTGAAGGCTAAATACATGTCAAAGGGCTCAGTATACGGACGTGTCCATTTTTTGAATAATTAAAGATAGAATTGCAAGAATAAGAAAAGTAAGAACTCAAATACAAATAGTGTCAAACAATAATTACTGCTCTAATATATGCAAGTGGTTGTTCATCCGGTGATAGAAATGACAAGGTGAAAAGCTTTGGACCTAGTGTCTGACAAATGCTAATTTATTATTAGTTAGTATATAAAATCATGATTAAAATTAATCATACATCTTGCGAAGTTTTTGGGAACGAAAAATTTAAGACGTGAAAATAAGTACATAAGTTGCTTCCCGTGGAGATTAATATAAGACTATACACAAAATGTTCTGGGAAAGGAATCTCCCGTTGAGAAAATTGTCTGCTACAGCAGATGCCAGAGTTCACTACATGTGCTATCAATGATGTTATGATCGGTGATATGTTCAAAACTAGAACGATGTTCATAAGGCGCTATGCTTTAGTTATGTATTTCAACTCAGTGTATAGTAACTTCACTGCTAACTGTCCGTTTATTGTGAGCAAAATATGTAAAATTCTTTGACAAGTCAAAAAAAAGTATATTTTATAACGATATTATCAAAAAAAAGGCCAGTACAAATCCTAAATATCTTATTTTTGAAATTTTACCGGCTTTACCAAATTATAAACGTTTGAAATTCAATTTACCATATAGGGATAAAGGTACCGACATTTTCGGTTGCTGGGTCTTGCATTTCAATTTTTACAATTTATGTTTATAATATCATTTTAGGATGTAATTTAATTGGTCCATGCACAAACTGTGAACGAGCAGCTTTAAGTTGAATGATTATCAACCTGCCATTATAGTATCATGTATTTCGATGTGTTACCGATTAAAATTATGTCAAATCAAAGCAAGTAACCAGGGGCAATTAAAATGAAATTACATGTAGAATGCAATTACTGAAAGATTCCCAAATTTGCATTACATTGCATTAGTGTTGCTTTATAGTTTCTATGAAACTGAGAATATCAACATTTTATCTAACTACAATGTAACATCAATAAACAAAACAATGCACTTAAAAGAAAATTGTTCCCGACAGCCCACATTTAAGTCAAAGGAAATGGTAAATGGCACTCCTTTGAGCCCTTAAGTATGCTTTTAGCAAGTTCAAAAATGTGTGACACCCGCGCAACAAAATGTGATTTATTCTATATACAAAACAATATTCAGCTAAGTGGATGCCATTGCTTAACCGTTTAAATCGTTTTGTATTGCTTAGTGTTTCATTTATGTATTTGTCTTCTGCTAACAGATCTAGCCATATCACAATATGTTTTTAGCAAACACAACTTTGGTCTTCTTTTTTGTTTGTAACCTTTTATCGGTTGTTTAATTCCCAGTATGATACCATCGCTCCCCTTACAGATAGCAAACAGGTCAAGCATGTTTGTCTAAACAGGAGCGACGATGCTATAATAGCTCTGATATTTGTAAGAACACGAGAAGATCACGTTAACTATTCCAGATTTTGCAATAAAAACCTAAGGAACGTTTGTGTTCAACTCAGTCTTTTCTTTTGTAATTAAGTTCTGTATTGATAGTTTAGCAGAAATTAAATCGAAAATGAAAGAAATGATAATCAACTCTGTGTGGACGGCTGTTTTTATAGGAATTGCCGTATCCATTGTGACGGGCAATGGATTAATATTGATGAGTATTGCAAAATCTAAAAGACTTAGGTCAAATATGTACATCTTAATCGGGAATCTAGCTATATCTGATCTTCTTGTCGGCCTTGTGCTGATTCCGTATTACCTACTTACAGACGGATGGAAGGTGGACAGTGGCAATGGAATTATACCAAAAAGTAAATATGTCTGTTTAGGAAAGTTGTCAGTGTTTGTCATATGCCTTGGGTCATCTTGCATGAGCCTGTTGCATATTTCAATTGAAAGGTTTGCATCTCTGGCTTATCCAATTAAGGCGAGGTTTTACTTTACCAGTAAAAAGGTCATCGTTGCTATTCTAACCGGTTGGCTTGTGGTTATTGCCAACGGAACACAACACTTTTTTGTATTTAACACATACGACATAAATAACAACACAAGCTGTGTGAGTGATGATATTGTGACATCAGAATACAAAATTCTTATTAACTGGGAACTTATATTTGCTCTTACCGTAAATATTGTAATGTATGCTATAACCATACGAATAGCTTTGAGGACATCTTCCAAGAAAAGGAGCATCAAAGGTGGACTTACAGTTCATTCAAAATCAGACAGAAACGTTTATCAAGTTTTCACAATGGCAATAGTATTTGGAGCCTTCCTTATATGTTGGATGCCATATATGTGTGCTGCCATGGCAACGACATTTAACGAAACCCCGCTGACACAACAGTTCCGCAGATATACACTGATTCCTGGTTTGTTGAATTCTTCGTTGAATTGGATTATCTACGGGTTTAGGAACCCAACATTTCGCAAGTCATTCAAGTCATTGGTTGCGTGCAATAAATCCTCCAGAGAAATACGAAGTCAGTATAGAAACAGTTACCTGAACCCTTGCACTGTCTCTTTGGGTAGAGATGTTTCCATAGGAAGGAGCGGGAATCCTACGAATCAGTGACACATTACGAGTGAATGCATTTTGTTTACGTGCATTTCTTTATTGAAGCTAAACCATATAATGTGTGTCTCTATTTCATTATTATATACTATTACACGTGTTTTATTGTTCTTGCATATATTTCATTGTAATAAGTGTATTTTAGCAATTAAACAAACATGATTAAACCCGGTAGTAACTGCAGTTCATCCTTTCATGTTTTGTGCCGTTTCATTTCTTAGGGTATTTACAACTTTAAACTGTGCTGTTACTGTTACAGTGATAAAACATATCATCACCTGCAATCATCATTGGTGGTCACAATCCCTGTTAACACATGCCAATTTGTTGAATGGGGACCCCTGTCGTATAAGGGGAATTTTGTTTAGCAATGGTTTGAAGGAATAGCAACTGAATCGAACAAAATACTACTTGATGTTTGTTATAGATTATATATGGAAAAGAGTGTACAAATAAATCAGCCCATGTTTCTATACAGATATACATGTAGGAGAAACGGTGCAACTCACCGGGTGGCCCATTTCAAGGGATCATTTAAATACTTACTCGTAAGTTGTTTACTTACTTGTGTGAAATGCAATATAATTATGACGGTAATAAGATTTTTGTTTTAACTTAAAAAGATACATTAAGAAAAAGAGTCCCACATAATGTTGGCTTCTTTTTTGAAGGAATCACTTTTGTCGAAGCACTTTTGGTTAAGTTATCGACAATGACTTGAGATTATTGATGTAATTAAATCGAATAAAATTCTGACTTCTGATTTCAAAAAATAATTGTTTCAAGTCTCTACATAGGGAAACAGTCCCATCCCACTAGGAGCTTCATATTTTTTATTTCTATTTGCCCAAATTAAATAAACATAAACATTATATAACAAATCAATATAACTCTTTTATGAGGTTATATTTTATATTATTTTACTGCTTTTATTAGCAATACACTAGAATTTTCAAACAATATGCATCGAAATAAGATCTATTGTCTGCGGTTCGAACAAGTTCCAGTAGCTACGAAGGAAAATGTTTTATGGAAACCTTCTAATCCGATGTATGTTCTTAGATGTGATGTTTCCGATTTTAAAAACTAAAATAATTATTTCTTTGATAATGTTGTAGATATATATTTCTACAGCCTTAAATGGTAGAGAAAACATGCATGTCTTGGAGATACTGATATTGCTATAGCAACATTTATTTTCTCAAATCCATTGAGTCGGAAAAGATATAGGTATGGATTTACAAAGTTTTAACAAGATGTAGGCTTTAACTTCTTTTCCTCCATGATGCTCCCATGAATACTTTGAAATAGAAATACAATATAATTAACATTAAGAAAAATATTTGATTTTTTAATTGATAACGTTTTCAATGATTTAATAGTCAAATGAAGAAGGTTACTTGACGTTTCAAGCCATAGTTATGTGTGATATTGCAAGTATCGTCAATGACGTTGAAATCGATAAACTTTAGTTAAACTTTATTTATTTCGAGAAAGAAAATACATCATGTATGACACTTTGTAAACAAACATTTGTAAACAAGCCATATATTAAAGCCTTATATTAATACAGCTCCTAATAATTCTGACTGTTACAATGTTAAATTGTTTACATTTACCTTTACCACTTCTGTAAAGTTCACAAAATGACGGAACAGCTGACATCTCGAAAAATCATTTCCTAAAATAACTACATCAACATATTTTGGTATGTTTCCTGAATTAGACATTTTGAAACGATTGATTACTCTGACTGAGACAATTGGTGATTCTGTCAATAAAACAAGATGGAGTCTGTATCATCATCATGTATGTATTCAATAGGTTATATATTTAGTTGAAAATTTTAACTGTAAACTAAAGAGGTCACTTTCAGTTACCATGACGGAAACGTGGCTTTCAAAACAGCGCTATTAGGTGACACGTATGAACAGAGGTTTGATTATTTCTACAGAAATATTTGCAAAAATGAAAACAGACACAATGTCACGATAATGGTACAACCGTTATCGTGAAAGAAAAACTGTAAAAATCGTGAGAAACATTCCACGTGTTGAAATCAATCTGATTTGTTATACAAAAATATTAAACTGATCATTATTGCATAATTTATGATGCACATTGCAGAGGAACAAGCGCATTATTAACACTCTATCTGTCTGAGCACTTGATAATGGTATGTTGAAATACAAAGATTGCAAATGATATAGTTTTCCTTTTTTGTCAATCAGCGTTACGTCAATCAATATCAATCATGATTTTCTGAAATAAATCACTGCCAAAAAGCTGATACATATTTGATTGCAGCTTCTGCCAATTTAAACACCCAATGAAACGCAATTAATCTTACACATGTATCACTTTTTAAGTTTAACAGTCAAAATTGTAATATTATTACGACCTAGTGCGTGTCGAATTTCATCATTTATTCGGTATTTAGAATTAAATATATTTTAGATTTTTAAAAAATGCTTGCATGGTTTGAAATGAGTTTAGATACGGACACTATAGGCTAGGCAACAACACACAATGAGAACATGTATTTCTTTAGAAAAGTTAATAATGTTTTAAATTTTTATCATTTATCTCAATAACATTAAATTTGGAGACGCTTTTCAATGTCGCGCATTTGCAAAAGAGAAATCTTTCTTGATAACAAAGAATTTACACAATTTATTACATGTATAATATTGTGTCTGCTACATAAAAAATACAGGTCATTTTATCCTTTCATATTTCCGGTTTACACATATTTGCATGACAATATTGTTTCTTCAGAGATAATTGGTTCCTTGGATCATAAGCCAAGTCAAAGGTCACAGTCCATTGGCACTAGGCCTAGATACCAGTACATCAGACCATTGCAAGTGCCTAAACCAAGAACCCGAGATGCTTTTATTTACATGTATTTTAACAAATTTTAGAAGGAATGCAAGCATAAGTAAATATCTGTTAAAACTTATCCGTACACAAATTATTTTGGATATTCACCTTTTGCCAAATATGACAGTGTACTCGCATTAATTGTAAGTATTTCTGGAATTTTATTTACATCGATGAAATAATTCTATTAGTTAGTGATAAAGTTTAATTAGGCGCTTCCACGAAACAAATAGTTTATTTTCTTCTCATATATTCCATACTTATTTATTTACGTTTTATCTTTTTATTTACAATAGAATGCTGAGTAAACTTTTAACCTCTTTTACCTAACACGTAAACGTACATTCTGTATATGTTTTCCCGAACCTTACTGTCTGTTTATGTTTGTGTGGATCTTGAATTAAGTGTTATTGATAATCATAGACACGTTGCAGGCCGTTTGATGTAATTGAAACTGATCATTAGCTTATCTGACATGAGCCTTGGGCAGCAGATATGCTGTTGATCCGAGTTCATTTCAAGTTCAAGAAGTGTTTTACATGTATAATGATTGATAGGAATATAAGATGAAATCAGATCCTTGGGACTTGGTAAATGCCAAATATATTTTGATCATTCAATCCGGCCGGCATGACATCACTCAACACATTCCTTACCGTTGTCTTTTCGGGTATAAATGTCTGTATGATGAATATGCTTTTACAAAACAAGATATAACAAGATACAAAGAGACCACGAGTAATGTAAGGTGAGCCTACCAAGACTAAACTTGAGTTTATTTTCTAATTATGAAATAAAATCCGTTCCAGCGGTCTTAGTCGTTTTATAAACAATAATTTGGAGTATTGATACGCAGTAATGATAACAGAAATGTTTACAGCATATCGTCTCCCGTAAATATAACATAATTTTTCTACTCTTTGTATATAGTGACAAAATCGTGGGTTATGTTAGAATACATGTTTTATAATCTAGATATGAGGAATGTATTTTTTTAATTATGCCCGCTTAAATAATAGATGATATTTTCTCATCTTGAAGAGCGAATAGACCTTGGTAAAATGACACTTTTCAATTTGTCTGTATTCCTGTTGACTTTGATATTCTGAACATACTGTAAGGCTTTAATTCTTTCCCTGCAAACAATAAACCATGGAATTGTAAAGCTTCTTGCAGCTTTGAACTAGTACTTCCTAGTATCCCATTGGTATTTGCAAGTAATTTTAGATACACAACGGCCAAAATGGGTTACCGCAAATTACCAGACAATGCAGTCGTTTACCATGATTTTAGATACTGCTTCCGTAAAAATGTCAATCTGTAATCTAGTCTTTGTTCTATAATCAGACTATCGGTATATGTTTGTTTGTTTAGGAGGTAATATAGTTCAAGCCCAGGCTTTTTATGAACGTCACCGCTGACGCTACAATAGTGATCGCATCTGATTCACCGTGCATTATATCTTGGCTGGCTTTCCCGGTGCATAGGGGAGTTTCAATACAAAATGGGTTATTAGAAAACTTCATTACCTTTGATTACATTCGTACAATATTAGGTTTAAAAAGTTTAACTAAATTGTATTCAGTTGTTTGATATAACGTTGTTATTTTTTCTATTAATATAAAACAAATAAAACAGTGATAATCATAAAACCAGTAAGTTTAAAGCTGAGAAAAGATGATGTTATTGTTATCAGAGAATCAGGTACGAATGTATAACAAATCTCGGTACCCCGCGTTTTCATACGTGGTTTTACCACATGGAAGCGGTTAATCAGATACAAAATTTATATAAAACTGTTTGTATTTCAACCGCAAGCTCATTAACCCTGACATTTTTACAATAAATGTAATTCCTTAATATTTATTCGTAAGTGCGAGATCACTTGTAGGATAAAAACCCGATACAAAATAGCTTTTGCTTTCGTCTCCAGTGCCAAACCATTATCATGTTGATACTAAATTCAGCGTTTTATGCTACTGTTTTAATAATTTGTTTATATTTACAAAGTTTAAAAAAGTTACGGGGCTCCTTAGTGCATAGAAGTCAGGTTAGAAAATTTACACGATGATCTAGCTCTACACCACGGCCCAATCTATTAGGTAGAATTCTTCCAGTTCCTGCTTCTCGGCCGAAGACACTTCAGAAATTTATATACGAATATTTTTTACATATTTCTTGGGACAACATATACAAGCAAAACTGTGCTCAGAAAATTATATTCTAAATACATTTTAAGTCTTTCTGGGCACAACATACTGTATATAATATAATTGTGAATATATAGTATATTATGCAGACAATTAATTGTACATATTCAGTTGAGTTGAGAAATGAAAAGTTTCCTGTTACAAAAAGCAAAAGGGATAATGTCCAACTGATAACGCAAAAGTATGTGGATAATATCCGCTCGCAAACAGTTGTGAAAAAAGTGAGCACGGCTGCAAGGCAACCAGGAATGGACAATGTAAGTAGTTCCTAGCCTCGTACAAAACTGCTTTCTCAGATTTCTACCTATTCTGACAATATAGTTCATAGAAAAAAAAATCAAAAACGCCTAATCAAATGAAATTTAAGCCCTGGGGAGCAACAGTATGTACTGCAGGTTAAGGTTAATTGGTCATTGTTAACTAAAAACATAAGGTTAATATCATCTCTAGTTTTTATTTCATATTCTTTTTAATTTACATGACTAAATGAATATCAGACAGTTTGTATTGAACATCATCAAATATTAACAAAACCTATGAAACAACGTAACATGCACCAGATGTATAAACTATTTTTTCGAGTCTATTTTCTTCCTTTGATAAATGTGTAGAATGGATGAAATACATTTTTTGCATGATAAGGTGTAATTCTACAACAAACAAGATACGTGTGAAAATGTTAAATGGAACGTTTTTCTAATATAAAAATATAAGTAAAAAAATGGAACATTCTTTGAGTTTGAATTGTTTATAAATGTAACATGTCTATAAATTGCCCTATGTTTTCGATATAGTTATTTTATAGCTGTTTTACTTCACGAAAAATCTATACACTCTCGCCAAAATCCGACACACTTTTACTATTATAACGTACCAAGGACTTCCACATAACAAAAATTTATACATCATATACGTTTGTATAAAAGACCCATTTTTAAGCCTTTTGTACTATTTGAGCTGCACAAACATTGGCAGCCAAAACAATCCAAAGTTTTATAATCTCCATTGTAGTTCTTAAAATTGCGTTCATGAGATATTTCCAACCAGTCATCTTTTTTACTGCAATAAAACTAGAAAAGTCTTTGACCAAATATCAGTTCAATGTCTCGTTTAAATATAGATAGTATAAGTTAATTATAAAGTTCACATAAACACGTATTTAATTTGTGTTTGCTATTTCAAGCTGTACAAATCCTCTTCACTTTGATTTCTCATTTCTCTTGTTTTCCCCCAACGTATTCTTTCGTTTGATGATACACTATACTGTATCAGTGGTATATTTTCAAGTGTCAAACCTTCTACTACATATCACTTTCAAACATTGTCTCTGGACTTACCGTATGCCAAAGTTTTATGAGATCAAATATGTCTGTTCTTTTTGTATAGTCTAGTTGGAGCATGGACCGTAAAGTGTCTACAACTGTAGATTTAAGCGATGCGTTTGATTTTGCAGTTTGTTTATTGGTGAATAGTTCCCATGCATTGTTCGCTTGTTCCGCAAGAACGTCTTGGTGGAATCCACTAAAAGGAATACTTCCAAACAGGATGAACAGAAGAGTGACCCCAAGACTCCAGATGTCAGCCGGTTTCGGCGGGAATGGCTTTTGAGAAAGGACTTCCGGCGGAAGGTAAGATGCACGGCCCAAATAGTCCGTACAAAGCAGTGATTTGTCCTCGCCTTAAAATAAAAAAGACAAAATATTAGCTTTTGTACAAAGCTTTATGCGAAAACTAAATAACACTTTAACTCGCCTGACACATACATCATATTCATTAACTTTGGTTTTGGATAAGTATAAGAATGGGACGACTATGAGTATATATAAATACATGTCATATTGAAATACAAATGCTCTACTATCAATTGATTTGCCTTTCAAGAGTTTAAGGTATTTAAACTCAATTTCGTACATATGCTGAAATTTTTCTAGGCTTACAATAGTATCTTAAAGAACACTTCTACAGTGGTATGTATCAAGAAATAAAAAAAAGTTTCACACGTGACAAAGGAGAAAGATTTGTCGATTTGACAAAGAAGGAGAGCCAAAAAAAATCCCAGCACAATTTTTAAACGACGGATGAAAATTCTTAAGATATTTGTTAAAACAGCATTTAACAATAATGAATTCCTCTCATCAGTTCTGACAGAAAAGAACTCTTTTTTCTGGAGTTTGCTGAGTGTCGAACACCTCAGAATTCATACAAAAAAAGGCTAAAATGCCATGTGCATAAAAGTCAATAATAGTAAATGAAAAACAATAAATAAAAAAGTTTTTAAATATGCAAGATTATGGTTTCACTTAATGGTGTGAAAATACACACTCTTGCGAGAAGCCATAAAAAGTCAAGGTATGTTTTCGATTTAATAATGCTAGGTTTCGTCTACGGAAGTTATATTATACACCCCGTTCTACCGACCAGGTGCGTCCCTTACCGGCTGTGACGTCTCGTGATAGCCCTGAAACCATCGCTGACACTTCTGTATAGTTGTAAACATCATAAGGTTAAACAAGTTTTACGGCGTATCGGACATTGTCATTTTATACTTCATATCTACGTAATTATCATAATTTAATAGATATAGATATGTTAACGTGAAAAAAGTCGGCGATTATTTAGAAATATTTTAGAAAAAAAACCGGTGATTTTCTAATAAAGTTTACGGATGCGATACTGGCTAAAGTCCTAAAACCGGACACTTTTCAAACATAACTTTCGAAACCTTGACAATGTTTTATCTAGCAACCAAATTTTTACCGGTAGAAAGTTAGGTTCTTCTCCGAAACGAAAAGCAAACTTGTTAACCCATCAGATTAAATCAATCACAATTTTTAGGCCCGGCTTGGGGTTCCAAATTCTATATTTTATGACCAACGTATCATGTTTCGGACAGATAATTTAAATAGATTTGTTTAATTGCGAGTTAGCTTTCAAATTATGTTAACTGTATCAATCATTTGACACATTAAGAAGTGTTTAACTTGTGAAATTATTGTGCTGGGCCTCGAAAATTGCACTTGCACAGTCGTCCTTTCCACTTTTCCCCGACAAGTAAGCATGCTTTCAGTGACTGACAAAATAAATAGTGAGATATCTGGTCAAATAGTTACATTAAACTGTTGTTGTTGCACTTTGTGGATGGAAATCAAGTGTCTGTTTGATCAACACCATATGATGTAAATATAAGAAAATATTCACGCGTTTAAACAAATGTCCGGTTTGATGGTCGTCCGGTTTGGTGGTCCCCAACCAGTAATTGTTCTGCTTTGAAATAAACAAAAATGAATAACGTGATTTACATGAATTAAAGTAATTAATAATGCATGGTTTAGTGAGAATTAAGTCAAGAAACATTTTTAAAAAAGTATGAGCTATGGGGCAGGAATACTCTAGACGGTCCCTGCAAAGGGGATAAGTCCGTAAACCGTAAAAAGTTGCCATAGTCTTGACTAATTAGTTACTAAAGGCCTATTGAAATAACAATCAATGGCATAATTAGAAATATTAATTTTATAAACACCATCTTTTTCATTGCCATGCAATTTATTAATATATCTTTTCAACAATGTAAGGTTATGAAATGAAAACTAAAATGAAAGGTACAACATAAAGTGCAATGAAATGCTTAATATTTAACTTGAAAGTTGCATCATACAGCAAACTGTTTTCGTGTTAAATTGGAACTATTAGTGATAATAACATTGTCCATTTTAATAAGATGTGTGTATAATTAATTGGCGCCCTCTGCAGTGTACATGTCATAAAACATCAGGTGGCCACGAAAGCCCTTTGGGCATAATCTGTACAATACACAGAGTGCCATAAAACCCCTATGAAAGGTCCAGTGATCGCATAAACAGCTAACCAATTAGTGACAAATTCGATGACCAGTTATTGATATGTAGCATTCGTGTGGATTTATGGTCGAGTGTGAAACTAGTGTTAACTGAGATGAAATCTAATATGAAATCTAAGAAGCCCTACTGTCACGTCTTGATATAACAAGATCTGTCTCATTTTACAAATCAAGAGTAACAGATTATTAGTTTAGTTTAATCAGGATTTGTTATATTAACGATCCCTGGTTTAATCATCTTTTATTTTTCAAATAAAACACATATGTTAATACAATGACATATATACACAACGAAACAAAATGCAATTTGTCGGGCCACAAGTTCTTTCAACTAAGCAAACGGCCCTTCCCAGAATGAAAATATTAAACAAATTAATTATACATATGAAATACATAGTACTTGTTTTCTTAACTAAATATTTTGTGTCCGAGATCCAAACGCCGTGGATGACAGTTCCCAGTTTGGGACCTCTAAATATTATTAAACAAAAACAGAATATTTAAAGAGGCTGCACAGTGCCACCTACACGTAGGAAATTTGGTTTGACAATTCGGAACCTGCAATGATCTGAACAAAAGAGAGAAAAAAATGTCTTTGCCTTAGAATAGTAAAAAATTGTTTGAATAAGTACATGTATGTAGCAAAATATATAAATTGATGGTCGAGGTTAAACTCAAGACTGTGCCCTTGTGCGCATCACTGCAGATGATGTGAAACTGAAAAGATTTCTTCATGCCAGTCATTTACTCACTTATGAAAAGTGATCTTAGCAAAGACAAACTTTTCTGTAGCAGTTCCTTTATTTGTTCTTTATTGTAGATTTCTTAATAAATAAAGTAAACACTTTTAGGTGAGTCAATTGGAGTGCCAACTGGGTTTGGTTTGCTACATATCTACAACTGCATATCACCAGTCGCTAAAAACTTGAAGTATAAAAAGCTTCCGGTTAAATCGCGCAAACATTTGATTCACTTGTCTTCGTCATTCCACTATGATTTCATTTAAGTTATCTCTATACGATATATGTCTACAGTTTCAAGCTGTAAAAGCTACAAAAATACCTAGATTTAGCGTTCCTTCGATGAAATAATATATGCAGTGGTCAACAATCACGCTTGCGCCATTATCTCGTTTTAAAGGCGCATCCCCGCATGACGTCATCAAAGGGCAGATAATTTAAATTACCGAATAATTGAAACGGTGTATACACATGTTCCTCTATGGATTTGTACAATTTCAAAATAACGTTTAAAGAATATCAATAGTCCTGTTGAAAAGATTATTATTATACATTTTAATTTTATATCATTTCATTTAAATGTATACAAGCAGATTAAGGCTTATGACGAAGTTATTCTTGTAAATATTATAGTATTCTTAAAATAATAATTCATAGTTCTTAACATGTCTAAATGTTGATATACATATACATAAACAACAAATTTTCATCTAATTCCTGTATTAGTGGAACGAGCCGCGGTGAGCTGGCATCGAGATTCATTGTGTTATGATCTCACTTCTACATACAGGGTCCTTTTAATGATTCGGGGACTTTGAAAAATCTTGCAAATTAGCGAAAACTTATTCATTACAAAAAATATATTGTGGCAGCCAAGCCTCTTTACATAAGTCGACTTTAAGACTATACACAACATGACATCAATGTTCAGCTGTTTAAATTGCACAGACAGGACATTTCAAGGGGTCATGATAAGCTTGTGAACTTGTACAGTTAGCAAGTAGTGCATTCCTTGGATAAGCAAAAAATCCGTTTTCAAATTATTCTTCATAAAAAGCCATTGCATCTGAAAAGCAATAAATTTCTTCGAAAAGAAATTTTTAAGCAGATTTTGGTTTAGATAAGGTAAAATTAGACATACCGCATATATATATGTATTCTGTCTGTTCATTTTAATTTTATCAAATGTTATTTACAGGTACGTTTTGGCTGTCCAGAAGCAAACTTCCGCAAAATGATGCCTGTCGTCTGGATTGAAAAGATAAAGGTTTTGTAAAATATGCAATGTTTAAATAAAGACTGCAAAGCTTAAACGTATTTTGCTTTGTTTTATACATATCATAAATTCTAATAAGATTTCTTACCGACGAAGCATTTGACTGCAAGTCCAAAATCTGTTATTTTGACCACGAGGTCTTTTGTCAATAAAATATTCACAGGCGTTAAGTCTCTGTGTGCAACGTCCATTTTATGGCAGAAGTTTACACCTTCCAATATCTGAGAATACATTTTATATTTTTGATGAAATTCAAGGTTTCCATGTGCGCATATATACCGCTCTATGTTTTCTTTTTCTGCATATTCCATGATGATGTGAATCTCGTTAACGTCAATTATGATTTCGTGCAAGCTAACTATGTTTTTATGTTTCAGTTTGGTTAGGCAATAAATTTCACTTATTATGTATGGATCATCCTGGAAGTTCCCCCGGAATCGAATCTGTTTCATAGCATAAATTGTATTGTCCAATTCACTTTTAACTTTAAGGATGTCCCCAAAACTTCCGTAGTCGATCATTTCAATTATTTCATATCCATCGCATTTTTCTTCACACGCGCTTTCCATGTCTTTTATAATCGCTCTGCAATACTAATCAGTTACATGTTTTAAGAAATTGAATGTACTCTGATCTGTCTCACAACCTTTATGCATTGAAGTTCGTTATATTCTATAGTTATGTATTAAATGAAAATACTGCCAAAAGTTTTCAGAGAACAAGGCATGTGACTGCAGCATAGTCACGTGGTTTGCCAAAACGCTGCACGCCAATCACAGGTAAAGTAGTTATTATTTTGGCTATAGGTGAATATCTCATAGGACTGCTATCCATAGATTTACGTGTTTATTTCATTTAACGTGTGGAAATTGAACATTTTCTTCGTATAGACAGTGACTGTCTCGACGTGGTTGGCAAATTGTTACGGGTTAACTATAGTTACAGAAGGTTTTGTAATCGTCTCCGAAAAAAATGTTTCCCATTCATCATTTCACCACAATTTATCCATACAAATTTATTTTACTACATCATGTCAAATGCGTAATATTTAGCTTAAGGATGGAATTTATGGTAAATGGTCTATCATCATTTGTAATCATCATCATCATCATCATCATCATCATCATCATTATTATCATCATCATCATCATTAAAACAATTACTTTTATTATTAATATAATATTATTAATATTGTTTTTATTATTATCATTATAATTATTACTTTTAATATCATTATTATTATTATTATTATATTTTTTAAAATAATTATCGTTATTATTGTCGTCGTAAACAATAGTTACTTAAATATGTTTATAAGATAAGTGTCTACACTAAATATATAGATGCTTGGATAACGATGTTGTTTGTCGTAGCAAGAGGAACCAAGGCTGCCTTTTCCTTCATTTTGATTTGAAGGATTTGAAGTGTTTATGTTATAAACACAACTGCTGGTACATGATTGTAAATCTTAACAGTTTTCTATAAGCAACGTATATTGTTTTCTCAACAAGTGAAACAAATTTTTTTATTTCGGTTAAGGTGTAACATAGCTTTTATAGAACGTATGATTGTTTATCAGTACTCTTTAATGTAAAGTTTGCACATGAGGGTATCGCACTCACACTTACCTGTATGTTTGTTTGTATATGCTAATGCGTAATGTTTATGGGGAATAAAATATAGGAAGTACGATTTAATAAACAGATACAAAACCAGATGCGAAACTGGCTTGATCACTGACGCAGTATAGCAGCACGAGACGACTAGGAGCTAATCATAACTAGTTAGAGCTGGTTCAGTTCCGATATCGAGCATTGACACCCGTAAGTGCTGGACTACTTTGGAGAAGTTGCTAAATAGTTTGATTTTATGTTGTCAGCATCGCATCTGGCAAAATAATCACTGCAGTAAGGTCATGTAATATTTCTTACACTTTCATTTTGTATTTGTTCAGTAAATGTAATCATTAATGTCTCTACCTGTAAATTTTCTTTGTGAAATGTGCATTGTGCAGACACTTCATGGTTGAAAGTTGGCAATGTGGTAATGCGGTACAACAGTTTTAGTCATAGGCCATACTCGAACCTCAAACACTTCAATCGTCAACAACCATTTTGAAAGATTTCCTTAATCAACAAAAATGATAAATTGAGGGTGGGACATTTTCTGTCATAATTATAAAAGGAAACGTTATCTATCAAAGTATGATATAACTGTAGGCTGAATATATCGGGGAGCTATATTTGAAATCAAGTGACCGACACAGCCATTATGGCATTTTTACTTCATATTTTTATTCATATAAGTAGAATGGTATTGGTGGAATACCGAGATCTGTCTTCTGTTTCAAAATAAGTGTAAGTACGAGTATAGTCTCTTAACACTTAGAGTCTACATAGCATAGCTGTATGGAAAACAAAAGCGCTTACTGCAATAACTTTTGATGATTATTAGCTTTGCAAGTGAGACAGTAACAAATACGCTGCATTGAAACAGAGTATATATGTTTATATAAAAGATGTCTTTGAACAAAGAAAATAAAAACATATTGCATGCCATCCTTCGCGAACTGTTTTTTGGAGTCAAAAATTCATTTCATTTTGGAAATTATATCCCTTTTAGCGTTGTTCATCGTCTGATAAACGACGATTGGGAGTTCTGATGTGAAGGAAGAATCCAAGACCTGAGTGGTTTAAATATGACATTGTTGTTAATTAGATGATAAAAACGCTAACAGGATATAAAGTCATTTCTAACACGACTTATTATCACTAAAACGATGATGGAAAAGGCTATATTGTACGTGGACATTTACTAGTACGTCATAAGACACGATTTGACGTCATCTGTATCGTCATAACGGCTCGTATGTCAAACCGTTATTTAATGCAGAATTGCAATAAATGATTTGCTTCTTTGTTTCATTGTGACATAAAAGTTTTTCCTATCACCTGTAGTATTACGTATTAATGCACACAGTTGTTTCTCGAGAAATGTGACTATCAATGCAGATAAAAAGCAGATTTGGTAGAGATAAAAGCCTTGAATGTCATAAACCTAACACGAACAAAATTGATATATGTGGGAAAACATGTTCCTACCTAGTTGTTTATCTGGTAGACAAAGACCCCAGTGAAGTTATTGGTGGCATTATAATTTGTTTAAAGTGGCAGCAGAATGGTCCCAAGAATTTACAATGCTTTAGGTATGACTTCACTAAATCGGTGGGACTTGGAACCAGCCAATTTGTGTAGGGAACTTGCGGACCTATTAGATATATGTGGTCTCTGATTGGTTTAAAATGATTAGTAGTACTAAAGTTTTTTAGAATCAAAATCGAAAGTACAATGGTTGAGCATAACAAAAAAATAGTTTATTAATTTTCTGATTAATTTTATGGTGTTGTATGGCTATCTGAAAATATTGAATTTTTTGACAGAATGTAAACAAAAATCCTACTGACGAGGGGGTGATGTCCTACTGGTGCATTTTTCGGCTATAAAGTATCACATTATGTATATAAAAAAGGGCATTTTTGGGTGTGACTAAGGTGGTTCTACAGATTTATTGGGGTGTAACTACTCAACGAATGTTTTGGTATGCGGACCGTGCTTAAATGTTATACAGTAAGTCTATGGAAAAATATTTAGTGTAGTCATACCTTTATGATATTCATTTTGTCGACCTACCTACAGTCTAGCGTTATCTTATCTCTGTTTTTATGTATCTTGATTGTCTTAATTTTTTTTAGACTCATCAATGAGCTATCTAAGTAAGTGATGTACATCTCTGCGTTAAACCATGTAAAAACATGTACCTTTAATCAAACTTTTATTATATTTTACTCCATTAATGGACCAAATATCTGATTCATGACATAAATGATACATACACAATTCGGTAATTTACGTCAACAGTCAGAATTAATTTATCGTTTTTTTCATAGTCATATTATTAAAGCATAATGCATATAGAAGTTCATACAACATGGTAGCAAAGAACAGTCTACATGCCTTACAAGTCAAGGAAAGTTACAATACGTTAACCATTTATTGTAGTTATAAATGGGCATCTGAAGTGTTAAATGCACTGACTCTAAAGATTGTGTGATGGATAAACATCAATGACTACGAGCAATAGTCCAGTCATACCTTAATAGCAGCCAGGAGCTTTGGCAAACATAAGTTTTGCAATTCGATCAGAGCTTACGAATATGTGTAATATCAACTAAATATCAAGAGCAAAGAAAGTGCTAATAATTATTTCTTGTCAGTAAACAGGTGCGTGGTTTCATAACTTTGTTTAATATTTGTTTATACGATTGTATCATATTCGTTGTTTACAATTATCTCGTTTCCTACTTCCGCGTTGCATTAAATTAAAGGCATAAGTATTAGAAGCATTCATTTCAGAACAGAAGTTTCAAAATGCACTTCTGTAAATATTTCTCACTTGAAACAGTATAATCATTTGCCGAAGCGTACTTGATACTGAGCATTCTCTGTTTCATACGTTATCTTTCCCACAGTAACAAAATCGGGGTATTAGTATATAGTTATGTGATACAGAATACCGGATTTGCTCGAGCTGTGCGTCGGATCATACGAGAACGTAGCACGATTTTGGCTTATGGATCACATTTCTATGATAATGACCCATTTGACACATTTCTGTATGTATAAATCGAATAAAAATGACATTTTAAAAACCAAATTGAAAGAAAAAATTTATACAGCGAAATATGCGTTGTGTGCGATGTTATTTTATTGACGTCATCGTATAAACAAGTAGTAACGACCCAATCAAAAGCGACGTTATTAACGGCATGCGTAATCTAGGTCAATTGAATGCAACCTTACACATATGCAACACGGATATTTTTTCTGTCAGGTCGTTTTTGATGGTTGAATTAAGACTATATTTTTGACAATATTTATAGGTATATGATGATTGTAGTAAGAAACTGATCCTCCTTTTCAATTCTATACCAACATCTGCGTCTCCTGCTTTTCAACGTGAAACGAACACTTTAAAGGAGAAATATCTTCTTGTAATCATGCTAATTAAGTTAGTAAAACATTGTTGTCGTAAAATCAGTGCCTTGTTATAAAAGAGGAAACAATAAAAAGGATAAATAAAACTTTAAAATCAGGAAAGCACAAATCGTACATCCAATACTACAAAATGACACTAAAATGACAAACTTTGAAAACAAACATTAAAACTAAAATAATTCTTTAGAGATGTTTTAAACACGTAAAAGTACAAAACAATGACAGCTTATAGAGTAAATCTAGATTATTCAACAAATTATAAGTGAAAATTATGATAAAAGATTCAGATTATTTGTGTTACTGCCCTCAGTTATGTATATTTGCTTATATGACCAGTTGATACTATTTGCCAATGATATATTTATAATGATGCTTTATCGATATTCATTTCTGCTGCCTCACGTTGCTTATCAGTTTTGCATGTTATTTGCCATCAGTGCATAATTATTTTGGTACCGTGAAAAAAGGAGCAAGAATAAAGCTCAAACAACTTTCTATTGCAAGTCACGTTGTCTTCGATTGTAACTTATTTTGAGAAAACATGCCATGTTTCAGGTCTGTTCACACATGTATTAGCAGACTGGGTGAAAAACAAGTTTGAACAAAAAAGCTTTTGTACAAATATTATCTACAAAATCTACAAAACTCTGTACTTAATTATCCATATTATTCTTCCATATCACCAATCAACACGTGTCTTAAACAAAAACATGTTTTCACTTTAAACTATTTCTCGGCTAAAACATTTAATTCATTTCTGAATATTCGTGAAAAGAAATAATAAAAAGAACAATAAAAGTGGTAGTCCGGGTTTATATCATTAAACGATATAGACACTATTTTATATACACTGATAAAACGTAGCCAACTTTCTAATCGATTCACGTTTGATGAAAAACACACGTTTACTAATCTTGCGCATTCTCTCAGTTGGATTCCTTAATCAAAATAAAGAGTAAAGGTTTCAGGAAATTGTGACTAATTCGTTTCTATTTAGATCAATTTGAATACCTCATCTGTTTACTAAATATACTTAATCTGCAAAACATTTTGAAAATAATGAATTGAAGGCAAGAGAATGCCATAGCAAGTAATATAGGATATTTAGCTGGCATTAAGTGTCAAGATGCAAAAACAAGAACATTCTTTCAATTTGTCTATTACTTTACAATACAACCTAGTATCCAAATCACGTGATATGAATGTCTTCTTCTTGGAAAGACATTAAATGTATGTACAAAACTGCTTAAATTTTCCAGCAAAACATTTTGAAAAATTAAATCCTCACTATCTTTGTGACTAGACAAATCAACTCAATACTTAAAGACAGTCAGTTTGAACAAAAAAGAAACGAAACAGTAAATTTCAAAGCTACAAATACGCCTACACGTGTGTTTCAACTATCGAATTGCAATGTTTATTTAGCTTTCTTTTTTTTCTATTTAGCTTTAACAGCAATATAAATTTTCAAACTTACTGAATATACTCACATGACATCTTTCGTGTTCTTACAAACTAATCGATCTTTGATAAATCATGATCAGTGTTCTGTTGGATTATTAGTGTATTTTCAGACAAAGAAGTTGAATTATTTTGAGTTAACAGATACAATTCATACAATTTATTATCATATTAAACGGTGTTTTAACGACAAACAAAGGTGTTGTACGCAAATACGCAAATACACAAATACACAAATACGCCGTTTATGAATACTATAATTATAAAAATTAGGGGAGCAAAAATGAAGCTAGCTTGCAGTTTTTATTTTGAACGCATAAACCATCATTTCCACTATATCAAGCACGTTAAGCATTGCTGTTTTCCTTTTAGTGAAAAGTGATCGTCTGTGAACTGAAACCGACGATGAATTTTAAACAACATTATACAAATGTAAAGTATTAAACGACCGCTACCAAACACTTGATTCTTGTACGTCAACAGTTTAAACACTATTTTTGTTTATTTTCATTTTATCTACTTTCCAGTTCCTAAAGATATCCTTTGAACACCCGTAACGTAATAAAACGTATACGCGGGTTAAGACAGGTTTGGCCTTCCATAGAAGTGACAGTGACCGTATGGAACACGTTTTGTCTGTATGAATTTAAAGGCTTGCCGACAGCTCCTGACTGTTGAAAACTCAGACGTCCGAGGCAAAGCTGACACTTTAGACGACCTTGAAAAGACCTGGACACATTACCAGCTTTGAAAATTTTCATTTTACCAACGTTCGCGTACAGGCCCCTGTGGGATAGTGTTTTGAGCGGTGCAAATATTTTTCACAGACATAAAAGCAGACATGTCGTACTCAAACCTAGGTATATTGACATCTTATGAGAACGCTGAAATGACCCCCGTAGCAAAAAAAAAAAAAAAAAAAAAAAAGTCCATGGGCAGGTTAGCAGGCAGGGTGACCCCTGCGCGGACCTCTGTAGGTGGGCCAATGGAAATTTTACTTTCATGTTACAGCTCAATCTATTTGCTGACGATACAACACGCGCAGTAAACCGAAAGTAGCCAAAACGTGATGTACAGTGTTTACAAAAACGCATGCATGTCTGTCGAGTGTGTAACAAAATATGCCGGTGTCCAAAGGATATAAAGCATGGAAGAAAATGCGTATTTTAACATTCCAGTTTACCAACCCGTTTTGTACTGCTTCCGTTGTCGATTGGTACATTGTGTAAGTGTCGCCGACTTAATTTCACCTTTCATTGATTTGATTTGTGCCCCACTACCTACCATTATAGTTGTATCCGAGAAATATGGAAGCTTTTTACGAATCTTTCTTTGGTGCAATATTAAAGTAAATTGTGTTCCTGAAACTAATAGAAATACTGCTGAAACAGATGCTAAACGCCAGCATGAGAACCATTTTGCCATTGGCGTCATCGATTAGTTTTATTATCTTTAGATACATATGAACGCACATCTCTAGTGCACGTTCTGTACCTGGATAGTGTGTTTACAAATGTAATTAGCAAGTTTTCTTCCTGGTGATCTGTGAAATTAAACATGAATAAAAGGTAATTTATTAGTAACATGTTTGAAATAGATGAGAACGATGTGAAGCAGAAAAGGAACTTTGTTTTCAGAAATGTTATTATTTCGGATAAATCACAGATTCTTATATATTTTCCTAGAATCATACTAGTCGCAGAGCAAGGCAATAATTAAGTAACTATTGATGGAGGTAAAACGAAGAAACTGTCCACTCAATACATTAATGACAGGTCGAATTAAATGCTTTCAATCTATCAGTTTATTTTGCGATAATTTTATGAAGAATCAGTATTCTTTAAAAGCGTGATCACTAGAAGAACGATTTTATAAGCAAATTAAGGGAATATCAATCGAGAGCCAGTTTGAACAAAAGCCGAGTGCTTCGTGTATCATCCTGCACACTTCTTGCTAGTATAGACAGACAAACAATATGTACAGACAAACGAAGCTCCGCAAACAATCTGTACAGACAAACGAAGCTCCACCAACAATCGTTATGACAAAGACTCTTTGGCGCATTGAAAGAGTTTTAATGGAAATTTCTTACTTTACCGAATCTTCAATAAAATTTACATATATATATACATGATATTTAAATGAATAGAGGACTTGACCTATAATGTACACGATGACGTCATATAGTATTTATTTTCATTTAAACGTAAACACCTTTTCTATTATGTTACAATTATTACATGTAGTGCTGTCAAGAATATGTCACAGTTCACTGGTATCATATGAAACCTTTTGAATCCCAACATATTTATATAATATTATGCGCATCAACATAATTAACTGTTATTATTTGAGTATTTGCAAAAATATTCTTTAATAATCATTAAATTGCTACTCGGTAGATTTAAAATGGGTTACTGCCAGCTGCATAGCTATTAAGAACTGCTATTCTTTTAAGGTTATGAGTTTACAACTACCAAAACACGTTTTACAATTCAAATAAGTAGAACTATATACTATTATTAATTGAAATATGGTGTACACTTTGTTAGTTCGAGCCGTAAAGTTTTTTAGTGTATACAATGTTTCCATTTCATGGATCACAATGGAAACGTTGTTTCAACCATACGATTATGACATCGCAAAGCAATACACTTACATAAATCGTTTGAAAACTATGTGAAGATGGTACAGATAGCACCCTTTGAAGCATCATAACGTTACAGTATCGTTTCATTATCTAAAGACGTTTGAAGATTTTTGACTGCCACAGTACTGATCACATAAAGTCATACTAAAAGGTGCACACGGAAGAAGGAAATCCCGTTTCCCAAACAATTATATAATGGTTTGAAAAGAAGCGCTTAGCTTCAAAGGCCTATACCTTTATAACATACACAATGGACGTTATTGTCTGAAATAAAAATAACGTTTATTACAAGTTTTTATCTAACACGTGTGTCTTCATAAGTACACTAAATTAGTAACCAGGTGGAAGAATGAACCTTTTATACCATTTTTATAGACATATTACTGGTTTAGTACTTCTGATTCGGTCGTCAAAGATTTCACTGTAGTGCGTCTATAGCAAGGTGGGTTATACGAGGTTACATCGGAAAATCTCCGGCTTACATACTAAACAAAATCGGTTCAATATTTAATTTGTATTTACAATTTGTCAGTCTTAAGCAGAAATGCTTTTAAGCTATATTTGAACGCACTGACAGCTGCTCATTTCAAAATATTATAGATAATGTTGCATCACCATTGTTTAAAAAAACATTTGTGAGACAAAATAAAATGGCTAATAGTAATTCAGACCAAAAGGATAATCCATGGTATGATAATGAGTGTAGTGAAAAGAAAAATAATTTTTAAGCTTACAAATAGGTACAGAAGTAATCCGAATGATGTAAATAGAATAGATATGGTGCAAGCCAGGTCACGTATAAAAGTACGTTAAGAAAAGCCGTTATAATTTTGATAAAAGAAAAAACAACTAAACTTATAAACGCTAGATCTAATAACGCATGCTGTTTGGAAAATGTTAAAAGAAACTGCTGGTGTTAAAAGTGCACATAACCATTGTCGTCTTTTGAAATGTATTTTAAAGCAATAAATAATCCGGACGATAGATTTTTGTACCAGACGAAGATGTTATACATTTTTAGAACGCTTGAAAACAATGAATCAATGTTATGTTTGCAGAATTAAACGAGCATTTTTCTCTGGATGAAAAAACATGGCTATAAAACAGCTTAAGACAAATAAGTCTAGTGGTCCAGATTATATGTTAAATGAATTTTTATGCTGGCAGAATTGCATTAGTACCGTATTACATAAACTTTTCAATAAAGTATTTGATATTGGTTACTTTCCACAGTCTTGGTCTGATGGTTACATTATTCCATTACATAAAAAGGGAAATGTTAATAATGTTGATAATTATAGAGGAATTACATTACTGAGCTTTGGGTAAGCTCTTTACAAGTATTTTAAATAAAAAGACTTTGCAACTGGGCCGAAGAATATAATGTTTATGTTGAAGCTCAGCTGGATTTCGATCACATATGAGCACCGTAGATAATGTTTTTGTCTTGCATGGATTAATAAACCATATGTTAAACAAAGGGAAACAACTCTATACGCTATTTGTTGACTTTTCTAAGGCTTTTGACTATGTAGTCAGGGAAAATTTGTGGTATAAATTAATTAGTTAGGTCTCAGGGTAATATTTTAAACATTATGCAGTCTATGTACCAATCAGTTAAGTCAAGAGTAAAATATATGAACAGATTAAGTGATGAATTTTCTTGCATGCTTGGAGTTAGACAGGGGAATGCTATCTCCTTTTATTTTCACTCTTATTAATGACCTTGAAGATATTTACATTCATAGTGGGGCACAGGGTATAGATGTTTACATGTTCAAAGTATATTTATTATTGTATGCAGATGATATTATAATTTTTGCAAACTCATCCGAAGAATTGCAGCAGAATATACATTTGTTAGCAGATTATTGTAAAACTTGGAGGATGAAAGTAAATACTACAAAAACAAAAGTAATGATATTTCGAAAAGGTGGCACAGTTTCCAGAAATCTTAAATTTTATTATGAAGATCAGGAAATTGAAATTGTTAATAAGTTTACATATTTGGGCATTGTTTTTACCAGTGGTGGTTCTTTAACTACAGCACAGGGTACACTTTCTGGTCAAGCACAGAAGGCTATATTTAGGTTAAACAAGTATTTGTATAAATTCACGTATATATCTCCAAAGCATAAGTTAGATCTTTTTGATAAGTTAGTCGCTCCGATATTGAACTATGGAAGTGAAGTCTGCGGATTCTCAAAAAATTTGTCTATTGAAAGAGTTCATTTACAGTTTTGCAAGAACATACTTGGAGTTAAAAAAAGACCACACAGAATGATTTTATTTATGGTGATTAGGTAGGGTAAATTTTAAGACTTTACACTATTACAATATCATAAAATACTGGATTTAAATATTGCAAACGTGTGAAAATAAATATGTGTCATTAGTGTATAAAAGCTCAAAAATGATTTAGACATTGCACCAAATAAATCAAACTGGTGTTATTTTGTGAAAAATCTGTTAAGTACACTTGGTTTTTATATGTGTGGTTGCAACAAAATGTCGGTAATACAAATATGTTCTTATCTATAGTTAAACAAAGGTTAAATGATCAATTTAGACAGAACTGGCACGATAGACTAGAAAATTCAAGCAGAGCATTATTTTATAGAAATATTTCGAATTTTAGATTTCAGCCTTATTTAGAATATTTTACAAATAAAAAAATTTGTCAACATTAGTTAGGTTAAGAGTTTCCTCTCACAGGTTGCATATTGAAGCAGGTCGTTGGTCTAGACCTGGAGCTACACCAATAAATGAAAAGAATATGTCAATTTTGTAATGTCCTAGAAGATGAATACACTTCGTTATAGAAGCAACTTGTTCAGTGAATTAAGGCAAACATATATACCATCAAAATATTGGCGAAGACCTAATATGTATAAGTTTGTCAATTTATTGAATAATGATAACCAAATAATTGTGAGAAACCTCGGAATTTTTATATACAATGCTTTCAAAAACGTACTGAACTTGTGTACGGAAATAATAATTAATTCATAATTGTAAAATCCAGTGCTATAAAATTCCGGTATCTAAACATTTAACATCTGAATTATAAAAATCAGTGATGTTGTTGTTTTGTTTTTGTTGTTGTTTTTTTTTTCTTTTTTTAACTTTTCTGGCATAAACGTATAGATTTAGAATAGATTTATAATCGCCGGTTGGTTAACCTTTCTGTTTCGTTTCGTGAAAGGTTGACGTCAAAACTGGGCTGGAGTGAATATGAAATAACTGTTTGTATGTGAAATGTTCAAAATATTGTAAAACCTTCTCCACTTTGGTTAAATAACATTAAGTATCATGTCATATGTATTTACATTATTATTATTTGCTGTTCGCCATAAAATTTTGTATATGTATGCCTCATGGGCTTTTTAGCCTAATGGATTTACATGAAATAAATATTTAATACATTAATTTTTCAACATTGTCACCTTTTATTTCAATGCATTTGTTCTCGCGAGAATTCAACTTAAGTATGCAGTCGTGAACATTTAAAGTACGCAACTATCAATATTCTACGCATACAGTTTTATTTAATGACGTATTCGCTGTTATAATAACAAACTTGAATACCGTTTATTCAAAGTATTTGCTACGTAGAAGAACTACGTTTTATATTTTTAGCGTCATTAGCGTGCGTTATGACAGGTGACTCTTTACGTATGCTTTTTAGACTGATGATAAACGTATATACATATATGTGCTACATATTGTTTCTTTGGAATTGTTGTTAAAGGAATTAAAATTTCAAAGATCTTAAAGAATTAATAAAAAAAATTGTTCCGTTCCAAGTTTTGATATGATAAGCAAATATTCATAATTATATGAATTTATCTTGATTATTTCATTTATTATGCAACAATTTTATTGACTTAAAGCAAAATGTAATTGCCAAAACCGCAAACCTCAATCTGGAATTTATGACCCCAAAACATTCAGTTTCAAACCTATATTTACAGAATCAAAAACTAATTGCACAAGTGCACAAAAACGGTCCCCAGTCAATTATTTTACAAGTTACTTTCCCACACTTTCTCCTGGATATCAAGTTGAAATATATATCAAATCTTAATGCATAACAATATTTTAATCACTTTAACTGCTTTCTGGAGAAAAATACACATTGGATTCAGCTCTTCAATTAGTAAGGCTAGATTTTGCCAATATCTTTGAAAGACTAATATCGTACTTATTTTTAGCAAACATGCACATTCTTCGGCTGGTAATTTCATGGTGTGTCTGGTGCTAAGTCTGTTAAATATATTTATTTCGGTAGCACACATAAGATGTACGATACACTTTCAGTAACCTTGGTCTAGACATCTATTTATAATTCAAAAATTGCAAAAACAGCAGATCGTAAATCAGTGCGCTGGATGTCACCGAGATTTGCATATTTCTGATTTTGACTGTTAATTTTAATTGAATCAAATCAGTTTTGTGTTTCAATTGAGTTTGTGTTGAAAGGCTTATGATTTTATGATTTTTGATAACATATATGCGATGTAAAATGTTTATAAATTTGTGTTTCAAAATAGTTAGGTCAATGTTTTGAAATACTTCGTTTCTTGGTATTTCAAGACGTTAATTTATGTAGCTGTTTTCGGATCTAAACATTGCAATGTGTTTAAGTATGAGTAAATAAAAGCTGAGTTTAAAAAATTGTAGTTGCCACAGTAGGCGATGTTATCATCGGATGAGATAATAAGTTTGGCCCGAGCACTTACCTCAAATGCTTCTAACCTTGCTAATCGATAGACTGTCACAAAGCACACGTTTTTTGAAAACGTTGGAATTTTAACTCTTAAACGTGTTCTGTTACAAGTAGTAATATAGTAATTCTATTTTCCGTAATTGATACACAAGTAATTGTTTACTTTTCTTGAAACAAAATAAGAATTTAAGTATAAGAATATAAAACAGAGAGAGACATTGTGCAGAAAAAAACTCCAGACCTAGAAACAATTACCCTATGCGGGTAATAAAAGATTTTTCACATTATTAACTTAAATAGAGGATTGAGGTGTTTAATATTTATCATTATTTGTGTGTTTGTTTTTATTTCTTTTCATTTACCAGGATCTTGCAGCATTACAACTGCATCTTACAGGCGCCACCATTCGCACGAAGGTATTTACATTGCGACAACAAACTTAAATACTGTTATACGTGGATTTACCCAGGGAGACATAAATAAAGCAGCGGTGGAAATGGATAACGAACCGAGTTCCATAGGTCCTCATTGACATAACAGATTATAATCAATTCATGCACAATAATTTGGTTAACGAAGGCAGCGTATCACAGCGATAAAAATGCATCAAAAACTTGTCCCTCTAAAGCGGGATTGTAACGTGTTAATTTGGGTTATGAACAGATTCATCCATTAAACCACATCGCATTATTATAAAGTTCCCGTGGTTGGTCTTGATAAATAGCACGAGCATAAGTTTTCAAACTTTTAACAACTGGAGCAAAATGGTAAATACAGTAGCAACTTTATAACACGATTTTCAGAACTTTTTTTTTTCTCTCAAATATTCAGGGAAATACGTGATATTTACTTGATCTCTATTAACATAAGAACCCGTAGACAACTGGATCAAAATGTAAACGCTTTCAACAAGGAGATATGAAACGGCACTGAAGTTTTCATTATGATATAAGCTTTGGGGAATCCATCGTTTAAAAGTGGCATTTTTGTATTGCATGAAATGCTTTTCCATGGTAACTCGTACACATAGTAACGAAACAAGAAATAACAACAAGAGTTATTATTATGATGGAGAGAAATAATCAATTTTCCTAAAAAGAATGTCAGGTGACGCTTCACGTTCGTGTTTCAAAATTGTATTGTTTGCAACATTGTATCTGAATTTTCGTTCAGGTGGATGAAGCGTTTTTTTTTGTTCTTATGATAGTTACCGTAGACTGTATTTAATTGTTCATGCCAGCATTTGGTCAAGCTTTTCTGTTTTTGAAATTAATTAATTCCAAAAAGAGGAATAAGAACGAAAAGAAGCACGGCCATGAGGGCAGATGCGATATTTTATTTTCACTGAAAAGGATTATGAGATCTTAAATTAGAAGAAATTTGATCTGCATGTAATTTTATTTTCATTATCTGAAGCCGCTGCAGTTTTAAATTCAAGACTTTCGTAACATGATTTTCATAACATATGTTCGTAAATTCTTTGCAACGTACGCAAAACAATTCTCAATTGCAAAGAGCACTTCATACTAACCACACAATAGTTTCCTAAACATGCATTACGTCTTTTATCTTTGCAACACATATCGGTTCATTAATATATTGAACAATTCTTATTTGTTATGACATACTACATCTATCGAAATTATAGAAGTTCATTGCTTATTACATTGTCAAACATTACTTAGAATAAAATGAAAACAGTTAACTTGTTTGAGAGATTTTAATAAACTAGCTTTTGGTTTATAGATTGTGAAGTGGATTTCTACGCAGTGTAAACATTTAAGAATAATAATCATATACAATCATAGCATTTGTATTAACATTACAAATCAATTGAACAGACGAACCCGAACCGATTTTTATTATGATGAAGAAGTATGACATACGGTAAAACATGTATTCCTTTAATTTCACCAACAGAAATAGTTTTATAGACTTCAGGGAGTTAAAAAAGAAAATATCCGAATAGCTGCTTTGCAATGATACAGCTTTAAGATAAAGCAGTTTGTTAGTTGATATTTTATATCAAATATGACGGACAAGGTATAACGATTATGACTCATGTCTCACGATGTAATTCGGTACTACACGGTATTTGCCTTTGTCAGTACTTACCAAACTTTGCTTGAAGTAAACACTTTCTACGTATACATTTGTATTGCATTCTAAACAGTCATTTCTGTCCATTGTATTTATAAAATACATACATATATCAAGAAAACATATACAGCTGTAATCATTTAAAAATGAGATCATAAGTCACACTTTCTTTTGAAATCCCTGGCATGAGAAAAATACAGGAATATGATGCATGTGCGAATGATGTATTGAAATGTTTTCTCAATTACATGTATTTAAACAAACAATTCATACACATTCAGCATACCTTTATAGTAAGAGTTTGACAGCGAAAGAAGAACTATTTTAGTTAACAAACATAATCTTTATTCATCACTACTACATACAACTTCTTGCATATTCCTCAAAGAATAAAACATTTCCGTCCTAAGTTTTTCATGGATAATAAAACTATAAGCAGACACATTTAAATCTTGATTTTTTTGTAGCTCTGCTATTACAATAACAACCAAAACTAAACAATAAAAACACTTTGTTTCCATTTATAACTGAAAACATATGGACAATATTTACTATATTTTGATAAGTAGTCAGCCAACTTTCTAATCGATTTACATTTGACGGAATGCATACGTTCTCTTATCTAACTATTTTTTCTCTGTTAGATGGCTTAATCAAAGTGAAGCACGTATACCGGTATTTCTGGAAATTGCGAATAAAACGTTTCTATTAAGATCTACTTTCAGACCTCACTTGTTTACTAAATACACGAAATTGGCAAATCTCTGGAAAGAGTAAAATCAATAGAAAGAAAATGCAACAATTATTTGTAAAATGAAACTGACATATGGCGTCACAAAATAAGCATCCGAGAACATTTTATTATTTCGTTACGGGTTTACAGTACGGACGAACCCAAAACTTATGATTTCCGAAATTTATCCACAAAAAGTGATGCAACATCAGGGTTTGCCGTCATGAGTTTATTAATATATCAATCAATTATTTCAAAAGAAATTTTCACAACAAATCAATTACATGTGACAGAGGCACTGTTTGTACCATTTTTATTTTTTTTATATTTTACTACTGTCTCATCCATTTACATAATGTAATAATCAAACACTTGCATAAAAAGTTTAACATACTATAACAGTAAATGGCCATTCTTAAATAGAATTACAAGAGACATATATTATCAGCTACAAATTCAATCTACAATAAATATTAGAGCAATCAACTTATCACATGAAGATACTGAGATCAGGGGAAAATGTCACATCATACCACGAAAAGTCATTAAACAAATATCGCTATTATGATATTTTACAGGTCTTCACAACAACAAAACACAATACATTGTTTGATAACTTTCGTGAAGTAGAAAGCTAATCTGAAAAGATTCAACATAATTTTCATATTTTCTACTGAAATGCATTATGAAATGGTATTCATTTGTTATCTGAAATCTTATTTCGAAGGCGAGTTTGAGAATTGTTGCAAGTTTTAAGGGGCAACCATCCAGTTCTGTGTTCTTGTAGTTTCATTTCGTTTTCATTTAAGCGTCTAAACCCACTATATTAACACCTCATTCCATACTTCATCAAAGGTATATTGCTTTTTCCTTAAACCGTTTTTCTATTGGAATCAAAGTCATATTATCATGTTGTTTATTAGGAAAATGCTTTTTGCAATATAGATTAGCATCTATCTCTGGTGCATTGAAAGATCTTGTAACCAACTCTTTAAACATTGCCAGAACATTAATTACGACGTTCGTTATAAGGTGAATTATTTAGTACACGTCTGTGAAATTACCTAACACAAAAAGGAAAACATGTGTGAAAATACTTAAAGTAGTTCATAATAATTGTGCAAAAAAAGTCAATAACAAATTTTTAAATTTTTATAAAGTTCTTTTTTATGAGCAATTGCAATTTTCAGACATTAATCAGCGAAACATCTGATGCAATATATGATTCCTGCACACATTCATAGAGATTGGACTTTAGCCACTGTAAATTTGGCTACGCGGTATCAAATAGCACCATATAAGATGAAACCATTTTATGTAGCTGCCGGCAACCGGTTTCCACAAGCGTGTAGTCTGTGATTTAACGCAACTGGTCCCATACTAGTGAGAAATGTTCATACGGTGGACAGGTATTAAAAAGTAAAATTATGTTCTTAATTTATTACTTTATAATCTCATTTATTTAATAATGTAGACTTTTGTATTAAAATTGTTTTCAAGTCCAAGTGTCTTACTTGTAATGCTTTTCATACTTTTGTAATGTAAGTTCTGCTCAGAACTTAGATCCGATCATCAAAAGAATTTATACTTTGTATCTTATACAATGTAGAAGAAATCAAGTCAAATATATGGTATTATGTATCTTCATATCACCAGTAGGCGAGCAACTAAAATGATTTTATATTAAAACGTTATGTGAATGGCTGCTCAACACATGGCATATTGAAAATGACAATTTTTCGGACACGTCTGAAATTATAAATAGTATAGATTAATAATTTATTACTGATATACAAAATATAAATACTAGTATTTTATTACAAACTGAAAATACTAACTTAATTTTACGATAACATCTAAGATCCTTTTAGTTTTTCTGACTGTAAATGAACTGCATACCAAAAAATAGGCCATTAAATCTATGAAATAGTTTATGTTTCCGGACAAACTTAATTTTGCAAGAAACAATCACCTAAACACTAAACCGTACTCAATCATCATAGTGTTACTGGTTTTGTTGCACTGATGTCTTGATACTTGTGATAGCAAGCAACAGTTGACAACTACAGATGGAGAAACTATAAACACGTATAGTTAAATACGCAAATTTATAGGCATAGAGAATAAGTGGAACATTTTAGTTGTCCTTTACATTTATTGGTTGGTAAACTACACGTGCAGCCTAAATCTTTCCAACTTAATGCACTCGTACATTTACACTATTAGAAACTTCCGACATTCCCCTCATCAACGTAGTTATTTCATAACATTTAATTATTATGTGACTACGCTATGTAAAACACATTAACCTCTGTAGCATAAATACTTTGCGTAGGTTACTTCAAGAAACGAATATCTAGACATCTATTGTCATCTGCACACGGTCTTTTAATCTGTGTCTGCACTTTTATGAATACCTTGTGTTGAAGTGTAAATCAACATAATCGTTCAAGATATACGTTGTTTTAGAATAGCTTGGTATCTTAGAAGATTATATTACGTAAGACATAACATGACTTCGCAGCCTATGCCCTATACCATGACAAATGCATAACTTAAACATTTAGCATAGAACACTTTTTGAGAATTATTTTTCAGTCTTTAAAACTATGACCACTTTAGCAAAGATAAGAGCCAGGTTTCTTATTCAAGTGACATATGTGAACATGTACAACTAAAAGTTTTATTAATTTAATTTTTCCGGCTTTGAAATCATGCTGATAAATCATGCAAAATGTCCATAAATAGATAAAGCTAAATAGACCGCCCTACCGTATTTGTATTTTTTTCTTTTGTAACACTTTTAACCGTAGTAACTTCAGCTCGCATACAGCGTAAAGGGTACACATCCTTAAAATTAAGACACATTCCACAAATTTGATGTCAGATATTTTGATGATGTATTTGTTTGACCAAGGGTAGTAAATTAAATGGTAGGGGGCCACTAGACAATTCTACATACCGAATATCTATGCTTCAGTGCTTGCGGTTTTGAAGAAGAAAAGTTTTACTATTACATGTCCAATTACCTTAACTAACCTATCAGTATATACAAACACATTTTAAATGAAGATGATTCCTAAAACACAAGTCCCCAGTGGGTAGGGATATTTTCCGTATATAATCTGTATAGAAATGTTTTTAAAAAGTGATCAGAATGTAATTAAAGGTCCACTACTAAGCGAAAATTAATTGACAGTTATTTGAATGGCAAGTACATTACCTTACACTAAATAATGAAGATTGGCAGGTTGAAATTTACAGAAAGTGTTTGGAGCACAAAGAAAAGTATGTGTATTATGTTGAAATCTCAGTGAATCGACAAAATGACTACCCAGGTCTTTTTAAATTTCTTCATAATGCATAGAGTAATAATTGTACATGTACTGTGATTTATTTATAATTTCTACATCCCAACTTTCATTTTTTATTAAAACTAACTTATTTCTGTGCTTTGTAAAGTATATTTGAAGTTTCGCTTTCCTTAGTATTGGACCTTTAAATCTCGTGAAATAAATAATCGTAAGACCCTTAACTAAAACAATAAAGGGAAATTCGTCCATACCCAGAAAATTCACACCGACTGAAAAAGGCGTTAACAGGGATTTGGGCTGTTTTACTTAAACATTAAGTGTTTAGAGTTTGAGAACTGGATCATTAATTCAGTTTTAATTTTTTCCTGCGCCTTTCACTGGTTTGTCTATTGCAATCCCAAGAAAAGCGAATCTCTTATCTTTTCGCGTTAAGCCCGCCTTCTTACTCACCCAGTCGAAGCGAGGAACACAGATGAGATTCGGAGGTCACTTCACATACACACTTAGTCCGACCTGCGTTGGAAAAGGCATTTAGACTATACGTTTAGAAAAAAACATACCAACCTGTAATGATATGAACGGAAACTGAAATTCACTCTTGACCGCCAGTTTTCAGAGACAATGTTTTCTTTCTTAGTCATACCTATTTTGGAGTATGGTGATATCATCTTTGACAACTGCACATAACAAAAGAGTGACGCTCTCGAAAAAGTACAGGACGGAGCTGCACGTATTGTTACAGAACAACACAACTAGTATCCATTGATAAGCTTTTGGGATGCACGCAGAAGCCGTCGATACAAACAAATTATCGTTTTCTTCAAGCTCTCAATTTGTATCTCTCCTCCTTACCTTTGTAATCTCTGTTGTTGTTTTTTTGTCTGTCTTTTTACCTTCTCCGCCCTTTCACTTTCTCTTTCACTGCAACCTACGCCCGCCCTATTCATCGACTATCTTATTTCATGTAGTCCTCGCCGAACATTGCTGTATTTTCTATTTCTACTGTGATTTTCAGCTGCTTTTCACATGCATTTCAATTTTCTGTTTCTCGTTTTCGCCTTTGTACCCATTGTCTCTGTTACACTACTGACTTGACTCAATTCGTGCGCTTATTGGAATGGGATATTCTAAGGTCTCTTTCACAATCTACTTCTAAGTTACTAGGCTATTACTCAGTTATTCTGTCATTGTATACTCCGGACGCGCCAGTTTATACCTTTAGAATTTCCGTTTATAAGCGTACCTACTTTCGGACTTTGTGTCACAAGTTAGCAGAGACGTACTCGGTACTAGTGGAGAAACTAAGAAATTTAACAAGGCAGTGTTTGCCTAGTTTTTAAAGTAGGCGAGAAATGACTAGTGATAGATGAAATGAAATGAAGTGGAGAGTCGTGCTTCCAGTGGGGGTTCCAACACACGACCATCCGCTCTTGCGTCAAGTGCACTTACTACTGAGCTATAGAGGAATGGTCGGTGTTTGGTCGTATTGGCTACAAGAATTGTACAAAAACTTCGATATGGGTTTCAAAAAAAATTAATGCAATTGTGTGGTAATGGTACATCTGTATCTGAATCTGCATTTAGATAGATTTATTTTAGGCACAATTCTAACAGATAACTACATGTATTACAGTTTTGGTGTTGATTGTAAAGGAAGTGCTTAACATATAACGAGGTTATTTCCTTATACAATTGTCGCAACGGGAAAAACATCGTGTCTTGCTAGGGAGGATGTTGATCTAGAGAAATATCATTTTTTGGACGTTGGGCTATAATTTATACAACTATTATAGCACTCTCTATCATCAACTTTATACGTGAAAAGTCTGTTAAAATTTATTTTTTGATGTTCAAATTCATTTTTTACCTTTTAATGTATTGGTGTGTTACTGCATTGTGACAGACTAGTTCAAACAAACATGGGTGTGTTACTGCATTGTGACAGACTAGTTCAAACAAACATGGGTGTGTTACTGCATTGTGACAGAATAGTTTAAACAAACATCGGTATGTTACTGCATTGTGACAGAATAGTTTAAACAAACATCGGTGTGTTACTGCATTGTGATAGTTCAAACAAGAAGTCATGCATTTAAAGATTGCTGAAGAGCAGCTGTTTTGTTTTGTCTCCGTCACATTTGAGATGTTGTTTTACTTGAGTCACTTTTCACTCATGAGTTCAATTTGTCCGAGAAATTTTATATATGTGAGTTGTATTATGAAAAATCTACGTAGCAGATTTTACGTAGTATTCCTGCACAATGTTTGATGATGTCATTGATTCACGTCATGATGACAATACAGCTCTTAGGATTTGTACTGTAAATAGATCAATCATAATAGCAACGATGCTGAAACGTTGAATCCCAATAAAGCAAACAGATGTTAAATACAAGGAGGCGCAATCATATACACATTATTTGACATGAGTTTTATCCCAAACCGCAATTTGGAAAAGCGTATTTAAAAGCCGGACTATCGTCAATATTAAGTATTGACCATACACTTCGGTTACTGGAACAATGAAACTTACTGCACATACACTAAATTCTTCTTTTATCATGTTACCAGGAGCATCGAAGATTGATGCACATAGTTGTATCTCGGGGAATGTGTCTGTTTTGTAGATAAAAAATCAGTTTTGCAGACGAGCTGGTGTTTTAAAACCTATTGCAAACACAATTCATGTATGTGAATAAATAGTTTTACCTAGAATTTCACCTAGTACACAACGACCTCTTTGCACAAAGAAAAACTTGGAGTCGTGCTTAAATGGGTCAAATAATAGAATACACACACCTCATAATTGGTACTGATGTCTTAAAATCTAGCTATTTATGATGCTGTGTTTTAAGTTTGTGACAGAACTAACCGTCTAAAAAGGAAAGAAAACCAGCACAATTTTGATTTCTTGAATCAATTTACAGCTAGATGGCCGATGGTAAATGTGGTATCAGATATTTTGTTCATGAAAGCACCATCAGTGGTTTAAGTTTAGATCGAACCCGAGTAATTGGATAACTACGCTAATAGGACAGCCTTTCACCACATAGACACACAATCACTCATTATATCTGCAAACAAGACTGTCATGATAGCCATGCTATCATCTCATCTGGCTATCATTGGACAAAAAGAAGACAATATTAAAGATTAACAGTCAAGGCCAGTCATAGGAAATTTGAAATTACTTCAGAAAACTGTACAAATAGTCCAAATTTCATCTCTTCAGCTTGACAATCAAAACCTAGGCCAAGATCAATGTCAGTCAACGTCCAATTGAAATCTGAACTCAATGCTGCTGTAGCTTCAACACTAGGAAAGTAGGTCAAGGTTTCATTGATGTAGCTCCAAAAACAGAAAGAAAAGCAATAGGGAAGATCAGCCAAGGTCAAAGTTGAAATCAAAGCTATCAATAAACAACTTGAATTATTTAACATAATATCTTATAGCTCCAAGTACCATGAGCAACCAGTCAAGCTATATTATCTTGGCCATGCACTTTCAGACAAGACGATTTTTAAAGTTTTTCATTTAACTTCGTAAACAAGAAAGCGAATCCAAGGGTGCGGTGACTTTTGACCTCATGGGGATTGATTTGAACCAACTTTGTTCAGGTCCATTAATCGTTTATATACCATCTATACAAACTCTAAAGACGGGTGCGATTTGGTAGTTCTGAATTGGGAATTGATTCCAAGAAGCACTTCTGAAGCGTTCGATTAAGTTTCGTTGCTTCTCGGAAATTATTCCGTCTATTCCGGAAGACTGCCCGATTTGGTAGTTATGAATTGAGAATTGATTTCTAGAATCACTTCTGATGCGTTCGATTAAACCTTTTTACAAGCAGAATTTCTGTAGGCACGTGTAGGCATGTGGAAACAAATTGAGTGCATATTTTCATATTAATAGATTGTTACTTTTTATCACTAGTGCTGTTATCTTTAAAAACGGTTTTGGCTTTTTTGATTATCTCCTTAGCTTATTCCGAAACAAGAACCGTTCGACTCAGAATCAGTTCTGTCACATGACATTCTGATTCTAGTTTCACCAAATCGCACCTGTATTAGATCTTGTGGTTTCGAAGAGGATCTTTTTCCTATATAAATGAATGGAAAAAAGTACCCCCGTCCAGGGTCAATTTTGACCTTATGAGCATGATTCCGAAAACCACTAGACAATGCTTCGAAATATCTAAGCTTTATACTTTGTGGTTTGAGACAAAACGATTTCTGAAGTTTTTACTATAAAAGTTAATCCCAGCCAGGGTCAATTTTGATTTAGGGAGCATGATTTTAACACACTTGGTAGAGGTCCGCTAGACGACGATGCTACAAACAAAAGCTCTAGATCTTGTGGATTTGAAATCCAGTAAGCATAATAGCTAACTGTGCGCAACAGGAGATATTTATGCGTGTCTCTAACACCATTATGTGTTACAACATCGTTACAAAAATGACCAGTTCATATGACCCGCATATTATTTCTTTGTACGCAATTTAAGTTTTTTCTTTTATTGTTTTGGTTGCAAATCTCATATGATTCCCTTTTTTAGATTCTGATTCGACGGGTCAACGTGAAACTATCCTATCTGCTTCTATTTCTATATACACTTAGAATAGTTTCGCGTTGACCCCTAGGATTGTAAATCCTTGAAAGTCTTTACAGAAATATCGATGCGGTGAGTATGTTTCACTAACGAATATGACAAAAACAGGTTTAGTGAGCCATTTACTCTGTACAACAGTTGAGACTTGTCTTCAAAATTGTTCAAAGTTTCTGGTATATTTTTTGCTTTAATTAATAATAGCCCACAAAAGCAACGAAGATTCAATAGTATTGATAATTGCCAGTTGTATGTAGGCAGGTGCACGCACTTAAATGTTTTAACGCTTGTTTACACGATTCCAGTTGTACTGGTGAATTCAAGATTTTCCTTCTTCAGTATTGGTTTAAATTGAAAATTACATAAAAAATTAAGTAGCACTCGTTTTAGGACGGAACATTTGAAACGCACTAATGTAAAACAATATTTTCGCTTGTAATAGATGTCTGATACCAGTTTATCGCTATGTATTTATCTTTGAGTCTAGAACACGTTTTAAACAATTATATCTATATTTTATCATATCGTCGTTTTCAGCTACTTCTCCGCGCGGACCACAGTTGTTGATATCGATGATGCAAATAGGTTCTACACGATATTTGCCGATATAAGATTAGCTCTCCACGTTATTCCTCAAGGCAAGAAAAGAAAAACTATAAGTTCTAACTTGTAATCAGTTATAAATAATATCTTAAGTAACAGAAATTAAAGTCATTACTTGCTTTGAAATTCCTCGCTTACAAATTGAACTGAATGAAATAAGGAAGAGTTTGAAAATTGATAAGATTGATTAAGATAACATAACTTCATCCTATATTTGTAGCAAGCTAAAGCCACGTAACAACATTAATTGACAAATTATTAGTAAAAGCGTTGTAATATTTAGAAAAAGACTATAGTTAAACGATGTAAAAAAAAAACACTATATTTCTCATCAACAAAACAATTTGTAGATTCTTCAAAGAATAATATGTTTCTATTCAACACTTTTCAAGTTGTTTTGTAAGTACAGAACAGGAAATTACTTTTTGATTATTTTAAACTTTATTTTTGTTGGCTAACTTTCTGATCGATTCACCTTTGATGAAAAACATACGTTTTTCTTATCTTTCTCATTCTCTCTGTCGGATGCCTCAATCAAAATAAAAATACTCAAATGTCTGGAGACTGCGAATAATTTGTTTCTATTTAGATTTGCTTTCAGACATCACTGGTTAACTAAATACATACACAGTGACTAAATTTGAAGAACCCTCGGTAGAGAGGAATAAAAACGCAAAATCCTGTCACAACAAGTAAAATCACGATCTCAATACAGTTAGAGTTCCAGCCACGTCATGTCAGTGTCTAAATACTTCAGTGTTTAATTTGGTTATGGTTGAAAATTGATATGAATTCACAAAATAATCCGAATTACTACAAGCATTTATCTAACAAACTCGAACGTATTTTCATCGTAAATGTACACTAACACTTTTCATTATAGAATTTACTAAATATCTATATGACATAGATATACGCTTCATAGGCTAAGTAAAATGCTGCTATCTAATTTAAATGCATGTCTGTCAGCACTAAACAGAAACGAAAACGCTGGATAGAAAATGATAAATTTATAAGACAGTGTATTGTTAAATATATATAAACAAAGCTTATAACGAAAACGGTTCAATATTTGGGTTTTGCAAAGAAACAAAAAATGTAAGTATATATGTACAAGCCAGAGACATTGAAACAAAAAGATTTCAAAAATACGTATGACCTAGTTACCTTTTTTCAGTTTGTTTTCAAAATCGTTTATTTTTCATGATATTTTCTTCTAGTATTCTTAAAAACAAAAACATGCGGTTAGAATATAGATATGTTTAAACTTATCATCTCGAAACTTTTTTATTGTAAGTAAATTTTACGCTTGCAGCTTTAATGATCACACGAGATCGGGAAAATTGACGTGTACATCATTTACTTTTGTGTTCATGCTATTGGTCTGGTGTAGATTCTACCTAGATTTATACCTGTTTTGTTTAGTGTATGTCTGACGTCATACTGTAAAATTAAGGGCTGGTACTAGTATCAATAATCATTTGAAAGTGTAACATCACATGTGCTCATGTTTGACATTATATTGAGATTTCATTAACAGAATAACATTTGTTTTCAAACAATATTGCAATGGCGCCACAGATTTATGTTTCATGCTATTCTTATCAGCACCTGCATGCAAATTGCATTTATGATGATTTATATCATCTCATATGCATTTAAAGTTTTCTCTCAAACTTAGTAGATAGCTTTGATAATCTCAATTTAGTTACCAATTTCGCTTTTACGATAATTTTATACATCTTCGAAATTACAAGAAGAAACAAAAAAAGACTACCCTTTAAAAAGATAGTCGGCGTGAAATTTAGTATATGAAAGCGATTGATAGCTAGATTTTTATAGTAGAAATCAATTTTATTCAGTCGGATTGCGCCGAATGTCACACGGTGAGGACAAAAGCAGGACATTGACCGGGATTCGAACCCATGAAACTTCCCTTGCAAAGTTTGCTAATGCTCTCCTGACTTAGCTAACCGGCCAGTTATCAAATGTGTCTCCACAATTAATTAAATATCCATTGCGACATGTGTATCAGGAAAACAAATTTAATCCTTGTTTTTCTTATAAATATACTACTCAAATTATTGACTGTGAAAGTATAAGTACTCTACACTTATAGTTAGCATTGATTTGGAGGTAACAACGTATTATGTTGATAGTTATGAATTATATACGTACTTAAATTATTAACCCATTCATAGAAAACTGAAAACGCAAGAGTATCTTATTGTCTATTTATTCTCATTCTCACTATATAGGTCCGTGGATAAATAAAGAAATTTGAAATTATCGTATTACAAATCAAGTTAAATGAAAAAAAGTCCGAAAAACAAATATTGACGACAGAAAACAGCTTGTCTTTCTAAAGATAATATTATATCGCTAGTTGTGATTGACTATTTACAAATTCCTTCATTTATTTTAAACTCAAGTTATTCAGTAAATTATACATTTTTTTTTTGAAAGAAAAAGTTGTTTCGGTCTGCATAAACTGTTTTTCGACACTTCTTCAGTCTTATTCGGTCTTTTCCGGTAGTTTTCGGTAATTCTATGCACCCTGTATTATCCAATAAGAATGTGCCTTGTAGCGTAAATTTCACATTTCAAAACATGATATACATTGTACTCGTCATTTCATTGGTTCATTCAGGGCAAAAGCGAACTTAATACAACTGAGCCGAAAAACTTAAGCAAATAAGCAAAGCAATTATCAGCAAGATTGAGTAAAACTTGACATCATGATGGGATATACATGTATATTACGTGGCGAAATCATTGATGGCAGTGCATAGTGAAAGAAGATGTTCCTATTAAATATATCTAAGTGATGTAGATTACAGTCCGACTCTTGATTTGAAACTTCAATTTAGATAACATGCATCAACTTAATCAATATTTATGTGAAAGTAACTGAGATCAACAGTAAAACAAAAACATTTAAAATATCACAAATACAGTATACCTTAAAAAGAATCAAACTAAAGTAAGTTCAAGAAAAAACTACGATATCGGCAATATCTCTCACTATTCTCACTAGTGCATATAGGTAAACAACCTCTAAGGATTACATGAAAATTCAATTCTCTAACGGCTGTTCGATACATTAAAGCGTGTTTCTCACATATATTTACTGCTTTATTTACGACTCGCCCGCTTTATCGCTTATTCTAAATTAAAGTTGTTTTCTATAAATAAAGGCGCTTTCTAATAAAACTCCTAACGTATCTATGCAAAGAAACACTGGTTTCGTATTCTGTTGAAATAAACTTTAAAATTTTGTAGCTATATTAATTAAACTTACTTGAAGCTCTATCTGCTTAATGCTGTTCAGATATATTGACTGACATTGGTAATGTCCTGAAATTTTCTAAAACGGCTACAAACAACATGTTTTATATAACATACTGATATTTGTAAAATAGGAATGGATATAGAATGTTCACCTATTTTCAAATCACTTTGTCAATTTTATGCACTAACTTACTGAATTGTAATAGCATCCATTATCCCAGCCTCTAGCAGTTGCCACCTTCCCCCATAATAACTAAACACTTAACAAACATAGCAATGCCTATTCTTCTAAATACGTTTTTCAAACAAATCAAAATATTTTCACTTTAATACTTTGAAGTTGTATTGTAATGAAACAGTGTAAGAGGATAAAACCTAGTAAATCCACTCGCCTTGTTAGGTTGATATATTTTCATTTATACGAGCAGTCAGGACTGAAACAAAACAGAATAACCAGTATAGCTCATTTCTAACGCGTTTTTATACATCCTTGTGCTTTCTTGGCCAAGTTGTAAAATGGCACTTTGAACAGTAATAACATTAATAACTTTAGAGTACAACACTACTTTAAAAAGATCTTATCAAAAGTAAAATACTAAACAAATGATGGGTACTATTTTTCAGCAAGTATTTTCTTCTTGTATCTAAAAAGTTGCAAAAGCATGTTATATAATTGAGACTTTGACAAGAACCTATAAGTGCTACTTCTGAGATGAATACATTAAACATATGACTGTTTTCAGCAAAGGATCAAAAAGGCTTACCATGTTTTTTATGTGTTTCTATATAATATGTTTCTATATAATATCATCTTTGTAAAAAAATGTATAGTCACTAGAATTTTTGGGAAACACTGCTTGTCAATCCCCATGGTTTATGACATACTTAGATATATGTATTGGCCTTTGAAATATATTACACTTCTTGTTCTTTGATATGGCATCTTTAAAACATTTATATCTAAGCTATCAATCAAACTTTGTATAAATACTGTTTTATTTGTCTGTGGTAAGTTATTTCTGTCAGACGGAACATGCTAGTTGAGATTCTGTTGTACGCTAAATCATAGGTAGATCACGTTATATTTATTAATGGTGCTTTACTGCTTAATTAGAAACTTGGTTTTTCAGGCTTGGAATTTATGAAAAATGAACAAGAATTATTGATACGATTTTGCATCAATTTAACACATTAGACGCATAAAAATGTAATTTTTCTAAAAGTTAAATTTTCCAATTGTGCAATCATATTAATTAGGCATGCACCTTATTTACAGATTGTAATGTGAAAATAGAACCAACCGAATATTGATATAGAGTGTAATGAGTTCATAGCTTTCATCTGTTTCATTCACAAGCATTTTGCACCAAACCGAATACATCCAACAGGCGCCATCAAGAGCGCAAGTTCTTTACATTGAGAAAACAGACATCAACACTGATATTCATTGATTTATCTAGGGCGATTTATCCAAAATAGCAAGGTTTATTTGAACATTTTTCACCACTGAATTATAAGACAAATATTTATTTCTGAATCTATTCTTTACTTTGTAGAGTTACAGAAGGAGGAAAGACAACAATTGCATTAATATTATTTGTCTTCTTTTTTCAGTTAATTATTAGTTAATTATTTATGAAGACACGAACAATAGAGCTGGGGATGATTGTATGTGTTCTGTTCTGATACTGAAAAAAAACAAGGTTATGTGCAGATGTTGAAGATAAAAGACCCGAGTTAGACAATTATCCAACATTGCACAATTATCTGTTAAATACTGTTATAAGTCTTTAGCGAACATTATAACGTATCGAAATTACGTTACCTAGCGCTCCTATGAAAGCAAAAGAAACAAATTGAGTCTTGAATTTTCGGTATTTAGCAAATGCGAGGGTAATATACTAATTATATCATCTGGCTTGTATCAGATAATATACATATCACATATTCAAATAGCAAATAACTTCAAGAAGTGTTTTTCTTTTCACAAATGATGTAATAACCCTATACAAAATTTGTGTAACAAAATTTTATCCCTTCATAAATTTTGCTCTTTTCGTCGGGGGATGCATATCTAACGAATTAGCTTATTTCTTTTAACCTTTCTCACTACTGAATATAACACTTTTGACATGAAACTGGACGCATCCAGTTCAACAGGATAAACTGGACATGTTTTGATCAACCAACTTCACTTCATACAGGTTTGTTCTCATAAGAAATCAGAAAACTAGATACTATGTCGTCTTCTTCGAGTACAGCAATGAAAAGATAATTATATAAAGCATAGGTTACTCACATAAATGATATTTTCTTCCAATCGAAACTCTACTTGGTTGTGCAATTTGATTTTTATGACAGGTTTTTGGAATAAGAAGTATTAAATTTGTATCAAACCTGATTAGCTGCAATCTGCACGTTTTTGTAAGTGCTATAAACGTCCTAGAAATTGTTGTGGTATCGAAATTGACGTCATCATTTTAATTTGTAAAACGTATACTATCCGAAATGACTGCATGTTTAACAAATATTTGTTAAGTTTACCTTCCTGTCATTAATGGAAAACATACAGTTTTATGGTATCATTTAATTCTGCAATTGCATACACATTTCGTAGTTAGTTCTAAGAGAAAGTGTTCTAAAATATGCAGGTACATAAATCATATAGCAAGAAATATATCTTATTTATAACAGTACATATGAAGCCAAGATTAGATACATTTCTAAATTCTCGAAAATCTTAAATCTTTCTCTAAGAAACGTAAAAGAATGCAATTGAAATGCTTTGTCTGATCAAATCTTGTCTTTTATCTTATTGGCTATAATTGTTCAAATATTTCAGTGCAGGTTGCAGCAGTACTGTCGTAATGATACATCTGGATATACAATGCAAGTGCTTAAATCAATTCAGATGTAATAAATGCAACTTCTAACAGATAATTGAACCCACATTTTACGATTATTTAAAGGAACTGCTTAATATACACCGGCGAGCAATACACAGCTATTATAGACTTCTCATCATCTGAAAATCGGCTAAGATTGATTTCTTTGGGGCTTAAAATCATTCTTGCATTGTGTTGATACATCGATCTTTTACTGCATTGTGACAGAATAATTCAAACAACAAGTTTTACCAAAGTGTGTGTTGAAAAGATTGCTTAAGAGCCCGGCCAGTAGTTTAGCTGTTTTGTCTATATCATCAATAACTTCAATTTGTTAAAGAAATGTTTTATATGTGAGATGTATTTTGAATATCTACATGGCAAATGTCGTATTCCTGCAAAATGTTTGGTGATGTTATTGATTCATTTCATGATGAAAAGACAGCTCGTATGATTTGTTCTGTAAATAGATCAATCATAATATCAACGATGCCGACACTTTAAATCCTCATAAAACAAACAGATGTTAAATAACAGGAGACGCAATTATATACACATATTTGACATTAGTCTTATCAGTATCGTAATTTAAAATGGTATTTGCATGTCCAAACAATTTTAAAGCCTGAATATTGTTAAAACTAAGTATTGACAATACACTAAGGACTACATTGATAACAAAGGTACAGTCTCGGACTGTTAGGTATCCTGGGACAATGAAACTTACTGCACAACCATTATTGTTTTCTTTTATCATGTTACCAGGAGCATCGAACATAGTTTTATCCCGAGGAATGTGTCTGTTTTGAAGATAAGTCTCATTTTTGCAGACGACTTTTAAACCTAAAGCTAACACAATTGATGTATGCTACTTCAGTTTTCACCTAGTATGCAACGACCCCAGTGTTCATAGATCACTGGAAGTTATGGAACGCCACAGCTGTCTATTTTTGTGTCGTGCTTTTGTAAAGTTGCGTGTTGTGTCAGGAAGACGTGTCATCATGTCAACGAATCATGTGAACTTGTCTATACAGCGTGTGGTTATGTCAAATAGCTGTGTTGATTTGTCAATGTGTTGTGTTGACTTGTCCACTATGCGTCTTATTATGTCAAACAAACGTGTCATTATGTTAAAAGGGTGTGTTATCATGTTCACTAATCATGTTATCTTGTCTATACAATGTGTGATTATGTCAAATGGCCGTGTTGATTTGTTAATCTGTGGTGTTGACTTGTCCGTAATGTGCGTCTTATTATGTCAAACAAACGTGTCATTATGTCAAAATTGCGTGTTATCATGTCCACTAACCATGTGATCTTTTCTATACAGCGTGTGATTATGTCAAATAGCCGTGTTGATTTGTCATCGTAGTGTGACTGTCCACTATGCGTCTTTTTATGTCAAACAAACGTGTCATTATGTTAAAAGAGCGTGTTATCATGTCCACTTATCATGTGATCTTGTCTATACAACGTGTGATTATGTCAAATGGCGATGTTGGTATGTGGTTTTCGAGCCACTAAATTTTGAACAACACCATGCCAAATGAACAAGACAATATATCGATTTAACAAGATCAGCCAATAGTGAACATAATAAGACGTTGGGTGCACAAGTCAATACACCCTTTTAACATAATGACACTTTTGTTTGAAATAATAAGACGAATAGTGGATAGGTCAACACCACATATTGACAAATCAACACGGCCATTTCACATAATCACACGTTGTATAGACAAGATCACATGATAAGTGGACATGATAACACGCTCTTTTAACATAACGACACGTGTTCTGACATAATAAGACGCATAGTTGACAAGTCAACACCACATATTGACAAATCAGCACGGCCATTTCACATAATCACACGTTGTATAGACAAGATCGCATGATTAGTGGACATGATAACAGTTTTTTTACATAAGAACGCTTGTTTGACATAATAAGACTCGTAGTGGACAAGTCATCACCACACTTTGACAAATTAACACGGCCATTTGACATAATCACATGCTGTATAGACAAGATAACATGATTAGTGCACATGATAACACACCTTTTTAACATAATGGCACGTTTGTTTGACATAATAAGACGCATAGTGGACAAGTCAACACCACACATTGACAAATCAACACGGCTATTTGACATAATCACACAATGAATAGACAAGATCAAATGATTAGTGGACATGATGACACGTCTTTCTGACACAATCACGCAACAATTTGACATAATAAGACACGGTGTGGACAAGACAAAAAGAAATATGACAACATAAGACAGCTGTGATCAGTATCTAGCTTAAAATTACCGCAGAATAGACAGCAAACCTCTTGCTGGGTACCTATGTCTTTCACTCTAGCTATTTCATACATGCTGTATTCACCATGCTTGATAGAACTCACCGCCTATCAAAGAGAGGAAAACAGCATAGAGACGCGTAGTGGACAAGTCAACACCATACATTGACAAATCAACACGGCTATTTGAAATAAACACACAATGAATAGACAAGATCAAATGATTAGTGGACATGATGACACGTCTTTCTGACACAATCACGCAACAATTTGACATAATAAGACACGGTATAGACAAGACAAAAAGAAATATGACAACATAAGACAGTTGTAATCAATATCTAGCTTAAAATTACCGCAGAATAGACAGCAAACCTCTTGCTGGGTACCTATGTCTTTCACTCTAGCTAGTTCATACATGCTGTATTCACCATGCTTGATAGAACTCACCGCCTATCAAAGGGAGGAAAACAGCACAGTTTTATAACTTCGCCCATAACGGCCAGGTTGACGAAAGTAAATGTCGCATCAGGTATCTTGCCCATGGCACACAAACAATTGCCTTAGTAAAGAGCGAACGCGAGTACTCTGGGTAACTAGGCGAATGTAGCAGCGTCTTTGCCTCTTACACACAAGAACTGATTGTATAAGCAATAAAGGAGATAGATATTCGTGTCTCGTACCATTATGTGAAGAATTGTTACAAATGAAAAATATCTGCATTTCATTTCGTTGCATGCACTTACATTTAGCAATATCAAGGCCATGATGATTTCTGCTGTTGTTTGTTGACTGCAGATTCTCTAAGAATTTCTTTGAAAATCCTTAGTGTCTAAACAGTGACATTTATGTGGTCAGGATGTATACCTAACGAATCTGGCGAACAGTTTACACAATATTCACAAGTTACGTGAAAGGTTTTAGTGAAACATTTAATCCGTAAATTTTAAACAGTTTTGACTTGCCTTCAAAATTGTTCAAAGTGTCTGAAAACACCCTTAAAGGGTAACACCCTATAACTGATGTCGAAATAAATAACCTCCAAAATGTAAATAATAGATACCTTGGAAGTAAGATAACTTAACCTAAAAGTTTCAGCTATATATTCCCAATCATTATCGATAAAATCAGCGGTCTAAAGTATACTGCAGTACCGTAAACCATTCAATAAGCTATGTAGAGTTGTTGTTGTTGTGCAATAAAAGGGTGGATGAGATTAATTACAGAAAGCCTCTATATTGATTTAATTGTGGTAAAATGAAGCATTTTTCGCCATAGGTTCTTCTTTCAAATTGAATTTATTTATCATTTTGCATATACTCTGCTTTAAAATAAAATAACTCACAAAAGCATCGCAACATTAATAATATCAATAATAACCAATTGTATGTAAGCAGCTGTTGTACTTAAATGCTTATGCTTGTTTATACTATTCCTATTGCACTTGTGAATTCGATTAATCTAAGAGTTTCCTTCTTCCGTATTGTTTTATATTGAAAGTTACATAATTATTAAGTAGCACTCATTCTTGGATGGAACATTCGAAACGCATGTCCGTAAATGATTACAACATTTTTCTTGTAAAATATGTCTGATACTATGTGTTTATCTTTGAGTCTAGAACAATTTTTAAATGTTTAAATCTATATTTCGTCATATAAACGCTCTCAGCTGCTTCTTTCCGCGGAAAAAATTGTTGATATGGATTATGCAAAATAGGTTCTACTCGATAAATAGCGATATGAAATTACATTCCACGTTAGTCATTATTTTCAGAAAAAAAACATTAAGTTCTTACGTGTAATCAGTCATAAATAAGATCTTTTAGTAGCTGTAGTGAAAGTCTTGCTTTGAAATTCTTCGTGAAAAAATGAATGGATTGAAATAAGGAACACTTTGAAAATTGGTAGATGTAATATATATCCGCCTATATTTGTAACAAGCTAAAGCCGTGTACATACATTTACTAGCAATTGATTAGTAAAAGACTGTAGTTAAACGATATTAACAAACTATTTTTCTCACCAACAAAACAATTTGTAGTTTCAAGACTTTTCAAGTTGTTGCGTAAGTACAACACAGGAAATTAGCTTTCGATTATTTAAAATAAAAACTGTTGGCTAACTTTCCAATCGATTCACCTTTGATAATAAGATACGTTTTCTTATCTGTCTCATTCTCTCTGTCCGATGCCTTTTTCAAAATGAAAATACTCAGATATTTGGAAATGGAGAGTAATTTGTTTCTGCATATAGATCTATTTCCAGACTTCACTGGTCTACTAAATACACTACATGTGGATAAGAAGAACTCTTGGTAGAGAGAGGAATAAAAACAACATAGCACTCCCGCTTCGGTCTGTCAGTGTCTAAAATAATTCAGTGTTTTATTTGGTTGTGGTTTAAAAATTGATACTTTAACACAAAATAATCTGAATTAGTTCAAACACTTATTAAGCAAACTTGAACGTATTTTCAATAAAAAGATACACATTTCATTACAAAATGTTTTGAATATTTATATGACATACATATATATTCCTCATCAGTTAAAATGAAGTTTTGCCATTCATATAGACATGTAGACGTTGGCAGATATATGTTACCATTAGAGAGGAACGAAAACCGTGGGTAGAAAATGATAAACTTATAAGATGGATGTGTTGTTATTAAAGTATACAGAAAAGGCTTATCACAAAAACGTTTCGCACAGTAATTCAATACGTACAAGTCAGAAACATTGAAACAGATGACTTTAAAAATGCGCGTGACCTAGTAACCGTTTATTCAGTCTGTTCACAAAATCATTATTTCAGAATATTTTCTTCGGGTATTCTTAAAATCAAAAACCTGAGGTCAGAATATAAACATGTTTAAACTGGTCATCTCGAAACTCATTTGTTGTAAGTTTTATGCTTGCAGTCTCCATGATCACACGGGACCGGTAAAATAAGCGTGCCCATAATAGTTTGTGTTCATGCTTTTGGTTTCGTAGGTTGTAAATGTATTAATACGTTTTTTGTTATAACCATAACTGTAAAATTAATGGATTGTAGAAGCATCATTATACCTTTGAACAAGAGGGGCCCTTACAAGTGACGAAGCCCCTGAAAGGGGGAGGGCGTCAAGTCTGTGTCCTCTCCATGTGCTCAATAAATGTGCTAGAATTTTAAAATCCTTCCATGCATGACAGAGTAACCATGCATACAGTTTTCCATTACTTTAAACACCAAAGTGACCTTGACCTTTGAGGTAGGGACTTGGGTCTTGCACGCGACACATCCGCTTATGTGCTAGACATTTGTGCCAAGTTATTTTAAAATCCTTCAAAGCATGATAAAGTTATAGTCCGGACACAAAGTATGCATATATACAGGATTCCATTCCCTATATAAACTCTAAGTGTGACCTTACCTTTGAGGTAGGGATGTGGGTCTTGCGCGCGACACGTCATCTGATGTGTAGACATTTGTGCCAAATTATTTAAAACCTTCAAGCATGACAAAAGTTACAGTCCGGACACGAATGTGTGGATATATGCATTAAAGAGAAATCCATTACCTTCAAACTCTAAGTGTGACCTTGACCCTTAAGCTAGGGATGTGGGTCGTTGCACGCGACACGTCATCTTGAGTGCTAGACATTTGTGCAAGTTATTTTGAAATCGGGCTTCAATGCATGACAAAGTTACAGCGGACACGAATGTGTGCATAGCATTATAGAGGAACCGTTACCTTCAAACTCTAAGTTGACCTTGACATTTGAGCTAGGGACGTGGGTCTTGTACGCGACACGTCGTCTTGATGTGCTAGACATTTGTGCCAAATTATTAAAATCCTTCAATGCATGACAAAGTTACAACCGGACCGAATGTTGCATATATGCATATAAGAGGCCTGCCTTCACTCTAAGTAGCCGACCTTTGGCTAGGGACGTGGGTCTTGTACGCGACACGTCGTCTTGATTGCTAGACATTTCGTGCCAAGTTATTTTAAAACCTTCATGCTGACAAAGTTACAGTCCGGACACGAATGTGTGCATATATAGAGGATTCTACGTTTCCCCAAGTGTGACCTTGACCTTTGGTGGGGATTGTTTGACGCGACACCATATAGACATGTGTGCCAAGTTATTTTAAAATCTTCAATGCATGACAGAGTTACGTCGACACGAATGGGGGGGGGGAGGCACAGACGGACAGACGGACGGTGCATCATTTAATACCTCTTGGGGAAAAAATTATCATCACATTTGCTTGTGTATTGACTTCATATTCAGATTTCATCGAAAGAATAACACTTGCTTTCAAACAATATTGCTGTGGTGCCACAAATCCATGTTTTATATCATTCTTATCAACACTTGCATGCATATTGCATTGACGATTAGTTATTAATATCATCTCTAATGCATCTAAAACTCTGCTCAAACTAAGCAATGTTCATCTCAATTTAATTACCAGTTTCTTTATCACGATAACTGTATACATCTGAGAAATTACAATGATAAAAAGGAAATCACACACAAGAATGCATAGCAGCTGATAAGCGAGTTTAATATTGGGTGAAAATTGAAATCGTGATGGTATAGATATATCATAATGCAATCATTGATGGCAGTGAAGAGTGAAAAATATGTTACTATAAAATATGTTTAACGTCATTTTTTTATCTATTTATTTATTTATTATAGATTGCAAAACAAGATTAACAATTATTAATTGTTCCCGAAACTTATGCCAGATGGAATCAACATCGAAGAGGCGAACGCGCTACCACTGCGCCACGGCGGCTCAACTTTAATGTCATTAATCAAGTGATGCAGATTATAGTCATATTACATGTACCAACGTTGTCAATATTCATGTGGTAGTAACTCACATCAGCAATAAAACAAACACATTTAAACAAGTCATTAATGCAGTATACCTTTAAAAAAATCAAACTTAAGTAAGTTCAAGAAAATAGTACGATAACAGCAAATATCTCCACCGTGCTTAAGACTTTAAACCACGGTTTAAGACACTGATGTGCAAACGGCACTTGAAACTACGGGTTTAAGGGGTGCAAAACTATAGGTTTGAGAGTTAACTGAATATGTGTACACTTGGCGCGTAAAACCCCATATTAAAGTCTTTAACTACAGTTTAAAGTCTAATATGTGTAATCATTGTTTAACGAGTCACATGGCACTTTAAACCGTGGTTTCAGCTAATTTGATTGGTCGTCTCTTAAACCAGGGTTCCCAGGTTAAGACAAAACCATTGTTTAGAATAAAGGCAAACGGCACCTGAAACATGGTAAGACGTGAACATGGGTTAACAGTTGAACCTATAATTTAAAAGATTAATGTGCATTTCGCTTGCCATAATATAGGTAAACAATTTCTTAGGATTACCTGATTCAATTCTCTAACTGCTAGGTACATTAAAATCGTGTCTCATATATGAATAAACGTGTTTCGCTCCGCTATATCATTTAATAGAAGATGTGAACTATAAATAAAGTCGGATTTATATCAAACTCCTAACGTATATGTAAGGAGAAACATTGATATCGTATTCTTGAAATAAACTTGACTCTTCTAAACTTTTTGTTACGTTAACACATAGTAATCTCTTAATGAATGTCTGTCTTACCAGCTTTTCAATTTTAAACTGAGGCAAACAGTTGTCATGTATAGTGGATAGTATATAAGAGTAAGAAGTAATATGAACTCATATGTCATTAAGGAAACATACTTTGCTACAGCTTCGTGTGTAATATATGAATAAGCGGTGTAACAATTTTGATAATCATAGTCATCACAACAAGTTAAATGGGGTAGTTTTACTGTATCAATTTAAAAAAAGAACATATATGTGTTGCTGCTCTGCAGGGTTTTTGTTAATTTCTTTTATGCCACATTATCACTTAATGTGAATCAAACATCGTTCTTGTGCTAATTTGTATTACTACATAAACAGTAGGTAAAACCAACATTAGTTAAATTTCAGTTAGTCACCACTCTTTACTCTTTACTTTCTTGTTTCTCAAAGTTATGTATTTGTATATTTCTTTCAGAAAGGTAACGACAATTACCTGGAAGGGAAAACTTACTCGTGGCTTTATCTACAGAAAGCTTTTCAGATAAACTGACAAACGTTTGTTATACCCTGAAATGGCTACAATCAACGTGTTTTGTATAGTGACACAATGTATTTGTAAAACATACATACATGTAGATATATAGCTTTCACATTTCATTTTCAAATCATTTTCTGAATTCTATGCACTAGAAATGTTGTAGTTTTCATACTTCCAGTACCTTACTTCATTACTTTTTAGCAGTAACTTAACAAACCGGGCAATACTAGTACTTCCAAAGACGTTTTGCAAAGAATCTTAAATGTGTTCACTCATTATTAAGTTTTAGTGTTTAAGACATTTATTATACGCCCCGAACACAGAGTGTTAGGGGGTTCGGATCAGCTTGTCGTCGCCGTCGTTGTCCGTCTAGACGGAATCTTGTGGACACTAGATCTCCAATACCCCTTGTTAGAATTTTATGATACTTCAAACAAGTGATAAGTACAATGTCTAGTTGTGCATGGTCCATGTTTCGGGTCTCTAGGTAAAAGGTCAAGGTCACAGGGGTTCGGGATAGTAAAATAGTGTGGACGCTAAATCTCCAAAACCCTTGGTAAGAATTAAATGATACTTCACAGTTGTGATAAGTGAAATGCCTAGTTGTGCATGGTCGATGTTTCGGGTCACTAGGTTAAAGGTCAAGGTCACAGGGGATCGAGATGGTAAAATCTTGTGCACACGACATCTCCAAAACCCCTGGTCAGAATTTAATGATACTTCATAGAAGTGATAAGCACCATGCCTAGTTGTGCATGGTCCATGTTTCGGGTCACTAGATCAAAGATCACAGGGGCTTAAGATAGTAAAATATTGTGCGCTTTTAATCTCCAAAACCGCTGGTCAGAGTTTAATTATACTTCACAGAAGCCTTAAGTTGTGCAGGTCCAATAATCAAAGCATCAAATATCACATAAATTTTTAATACTGCGTCAGTTCGGGGGATATTCATCACCTTCAGTGATAGTTCTAGTTTGAACTGGAATTAGTGACAAAATTTTGCATTAGTTTAACACATTAGTCGCTTAAATATAAAGTTTGAATTTTTTGGTGCAGTCATATCATTTAGGCAACTTTTTCAGATCATTATATAAAAAACCCATGATACCCATATGAAGTACAATTAGTATATCGACTTCATTCGCAAACATTTGTACAATTAGACATTCATGCAACAGGCGCGATCACGAGAACAAGTTCTTTGCATTGAGACAACAGATGCACTGATTTACGCAGGGTGATGTATCCAAATAGCAATTTATGCCTATTTCTTTGTGTTATAGAAGGAGGAAAATCAACAATCGCATTACTATTTATTGACGTCTTTTTACAGTTACACATTAAATAATCATTAACGAAGACATGCACAATAGAGCTGTGGGTGTTTGAATGCGTTCTGTAAGTATCAAAACGATGCTTGAAAACAACGCAATGTGCAGATGTTGAAGATAAAAGACCCGAGTCAGACTGATCCCCCGTCGTCAGCTAATTACTCTAGATTGCACAATTACCTGTTAAATACTGTTATGTAAGTCTTTAACTAACTTTATTACATATCAAAATTACGTTAACTAGCTCTCTTGGCAAATCGGAAGAAACACATTTAGTCTTGAATGTCTGAGATTTTGAGCAAATATTTAGTAAAAGCAATCGTAACATACCGTTTCCCTTTCTCTGGTGGTTTAGGCATCCGCCTTGGGAGCGGGAATCGGAAGGTGAACGAACCACCAGCTAGTTAAATATTGGTTACATTATGTCTACCTGCCTGATGCCTGTCATTAACTGATATGATTCGGGAGGTAAATGCACTCAGACAGGAGGTGTCTCATAAGTCAAAAATGGCTGGCCCTTTATTGAGGCACTCCCTAAAATGTGTCAAACTAAATAACTTCAAAAGCATAAATAGTAGATCATTTGAAAGTATGAAACTTAACCTGAATATTAAACTATACATTCCAAGCATCATCGGTAACATCAGCAGTTTAAAAATATGTTGCAGTGCCGTAAAACATTCAATAATCTAAATAAAGTTGTTGTTGTTAAATTAATTAGTGAATAGCGATTTATTACGAAAGACATCTATGTCGAATATTTGTCCTAAAATGAGGCATTTTTAATTTAAATCATGCATTTAAATTGCATTTATTTATCATTTTATGTTCATTGAACACATTATTGATGTTTGGAGAGTATAATCTGCTAGATATAAGAAGTGACCCTTTAAGAAGGGGTGCTCCTAAACAAACAGTTTACATTTATTCTTATACATGTTGTGATATCCGTATATCATCCAGCTGTAATCATTTATTCGTTAATAACATTAAAGTTCATAGACTGATGCACATGGTTTTGTACATGAAGGTAACAACTCCAGCAATATGTATATAGAAAGAGAGAAAGAGAGTATTCCCTTCCACTATATCTAGTATTATATTAAGTTATCGAATAAAGAAGTTCATCGATTTTTCAATTACAAATGGTAAGATTTTGGACATGATATGTACAATATATGCAGATAGCTGTGCTATACTGTTACAAGATCAGAAATGGCACATACTGCAAAACTTCCAACGCATGAAGAGCATTACTTTTGCAAGACGTACACAGTTACTAACCATTGCTCGGACAGTCATGCTTATTGAGCATGTACCTTAAGAATAGAATTCAAAACAGAGGCCATATTTCAAAGAGGTCATAACCTAATTTAAACTAATTAATAGATATGATATCAAGGTGATTTTCGTATGATGAAATTGAAGTCTGAACAAGAACGGTGACGCTAAATGCAAAAAGTACTTTATAGCACCGTCTGAATGAAAGGAGTAACGTTTCTGCAGAACAAAATACACTTTTTGTTTTAAAACATAAGCTAACGTACTAATTGCTGAGATGAAATCTGGTTATCTCAACATACATTCAATTATCTTATCCATCTGTTGCAATACGTAAAAAGTAAATTATGGATTTGTATAAACAGAATGGCATATTAGACGCCAGCTTTAACACATATTGCCAAATTCATGTTTGTACCAGGTGGAAGTTCCTAAAAATAAAATTAGTTTGTAATGAATTATTTAACTTCTCATTTGTCAACACGTTTGTTGCTGCACACAGATATGTGACTAATGTAATATAATTAACCGTCATACTTGATGCACATTTTATCACTCACCTATACTGTGAATGTCAGTGTGCCTGCCAAATCTCGTCTGCGCTCTGGTATAGTCATAAATGTTTATATAATTACAAGGTGCACACTTACAATTAAGACAAGGTAATTGTGCAAAACTATGTGTATCCATTGCATGCATTTTTCATAGAGGTATTCTATCATTAATTGCGACAAGAAATATTTCTAGTAAACAAAATAGAATGTTATTTTTTTTATCAAATTTCAAAGTGAATAGGAGAGTTTGAAAACCAAATATGCAGTCATGCAAAATACGAGCATATTTCTCTTAAAGCGTAAGAGGCACAGACACAGAGATATACGTTACAAGTGTCATCATCGGGCAAAAAATTTAAACAACTCTGTGCAGGTATTTACATTATATTACCACTGTATGTTAAATTTCTTTCTTTTGATTTTCATCATCAGCAATAAAGGGATTGCTAATAAATACGCACATGGTAGGTAATTTCTTGCATATAGCATCAGTATGAAATTCAATTTATTGTTTTCGTCGTTAAAAATAGGTGTTTAGTCTTACAGTAGCGGGGTAATTTCAAAATTCATTAATCTTACATTAGGTCATGTTCTCATAACAGTACCCGATATACAAGAAAACGATTTCCGAATTTTTTGACGAGAGAGAAAAATTATTGATTATTTTGCAGAGATACCCCAATTTGAAAACAAGTTATCACAACTACCGAATTTATTTAAGGATAATGTAAACGGCTCTTGATTGTGCTCAGCAGGACAATACATAGCAACTAAACAAAACCATAAAGTATATAAAATAAGCCACTAGCAATGGTTTAAGACACCTTGTACAAATGTATAACATTATACAAATTCCAGAAAGTTGCAATGAGTGGCTATTGTAATTTAAAGCCAAAATAAATCAAATGAATTATCAGAATTTCATCTTTGATCTACATCAGCATTATATAGATTTAAAATGTATCAACAATTGATTGGTTGATATGAGGGTTCCATGGTTAAAAAGATGTGAGTTTTATTGACACAACATCGTTCACTTTTAGCAACAAATATGACATCAATAAAACTGGCTTAATAGTACATGAAAATGAAGTTTAGTTACACCACGTTGGAAGTGTTCTTGATTGACACTGAAATGCTACAGCTGGAAGTGCTAGCACCCTCTACCATCACACCATAAAAAAAGCATAAGCTTGTACTGAATTCGTTAGTCAAGCTGAAATAAATGCAGTGTCATTCCTAGATAACACAATAACACAATTGCATGCATTATGTTTGTGTGCATACATTGAGTTTTGAATGTTGTTAACCTTTTGAATGGAAAAAGTGTTCTTCTAGACTTAAATATCTATTACAAACAATTTATTTATTTAATCATAAAAGTATGTGCATTTACACGCAATTACTGACAATAAATTGTAACAATAATAAAAAGCTGGAATGCACTGTTCAAAATCTTTTGCAATGGTGTCAAAGAAAAGCAAACAGAAGTCCCTGTGACCGTGACCTTGACCCATTAGGGTCACAATAGGGATCATCGTTAATATGCATGCAACCTTTTGAGCAGGTTTTATGAAAGTCAAATGAAAATTATGACCTGTTGAGTGCTATCAAGTGATACATAACGCTGGTCATTGTGACCTTGACCGTTAATCCTCTGACCGTAAAAACAGTAGGATCATCTACTCTGTAAGACCAATCATCCTATGACGTTTGACAACTGTGGGTGACGTAAATCTGAAGATATTGAGCGGAAAAGATTTTCAAAGTTCACGTCACTGTGACTTTGACCTTTGATCCACTGACCCCATAAACAATAGTTATTCTTTACTCAGTAAGACACATTAGACAATGAAGTTTGAAGACTGTGGGTCATATTGATCTGAAGATATTGAGCGGAAAATATTTTGACAGTTCGGGTCACTGGGAATTTGAACGTTTTTCATTACGTAGGAATATAATAATTACAGACGCCCTGAACTACATTTCCATTGATATATGTATATATTATTATGATAGTAGAATTTTCAGATGTAATGATTCAGGAACTTAATTTAAACAAATAGTGTGCAATGTCTTTCACTTCAAATACACTCCTGTTATAAGCTAGGTGAATTTGACCTTTTTGACCCACTGATCCAACAATGATAGGAATTATATATATGTTGCAGGCAACATTTTGAGTAAGTTTGATGTAAATTAAATACACTTGTGACCCGTAGAGCGTTATCAAGGAAAATCCATCGGAGTTCACTGTGATCTTGACCTTTGATCTACTGATCCAAAACATAGTATGGATAATATACCTGTTGCAAGAAGTCTTCTGAGCGAGGTTGATGAAAGTTGAATGAAAATTATGACCTGTGTTATTAAGGAAACGCTAAAGGAGGTCACTGTTACTTTGACCTTTGATCCACTGACCCAAAAAGTTAAGAGGAATCATCTAAAGGTTGCAGGAATCCTTATGTGGAATGAAAATTTTCATCTGTAGAGCTTTATAAAGGAAAAGTGTACAAACAGACGAACGACGGAAAACCACCATGGCATAAGTTATACTGGCCTTGGTTCAGTATAGCTTATAACAGGAGTGTATTTGAAGTGAAAGACATTGCACAATAATTGTTGAAATTAAGTTTCTGAATCATTACATCTGAAAATTCTACTATCAAAATGTTCATATATCAATGAAAATGTATTCTAGGACGTCCATAGATATACCCATAGAAAAAAGTTAGGTGGGAGTTATATAGTGACTTAAAAAATTGTATCATGAAATCACCTTCAAATAAACGACGGAAAAAAATGCTGTAAAACATAACAGCAACCCTCTGCACGAACAGCAAACAGTTTAGTACTGCGAGTGTAAGCAGATTGCCTTAAAAAAGATCCGAGGTTTATCTGGAGGCAGAATAGTCAGGGTCAGGGTGGTCACCCAGGCATGGTGAAGGTTTACTCTGCTACTGAACGTTTGAAGTACGGATGCCATCTGAAGAATCAAAATTGCATTTTTTACTCTAGTTCGCCACCTAAAATCTTCCTATGACCTCTACAGTTCCTATCTTAAATGTATTTTTGATTTCCGCTAAAACGGTACCCGTTGATTGTTCAACAATATCACCCGAAAAGCCCAACATAATATTACAGTTTTGCCGTTTTCTGTTTGCCAGAGGGTTGCTGTTACGGAAAACATTCTTCTTCCCTAGCTCAATTTGACGGTATTTTCATGATAAAGCTTCGTTAGATAAGTCACTCTAAAATTTCAGGGGGTGCTTAACTTTGTTCTTTGTGTATATTATGTTCCTACGTTATGATATTAAACTTAAAAGAAAACGTTTAAAAGTATGCGTGTATATGAAACAACACTATGCTACATCTTTTGCAGATTACAGTTATAGAATACTCCCATCAATTACATTCTTAACGTAGACCGTTTGCAAATAGATCCTAGGAAAAAAAGGTAGCAGGTCATTAATTACTGTCAGACGAATAGTGTTTCCTTTCGTCAATTAAGTGTTAACTGACAGCTCTATTACATATATCAATTAGACGTTTACCCTTTTACCATCTGTTTGGTGGGAACAGAAAAAATATTGACCAAGAAAGAGGTTAGCATATAAACTATTAAACTCAGGAACGTAAATATTTATAGGAATGCCCTCATTCTGGGACAGTAAATCATTTATAAACGGCTGAAGTATACGTTTGATAATCTCGGTATAAATCTAGAAATCTGAAAACACAGAAAACAATGATACTGATCATAAAGGTATTGCAGTAAACTCCGTATATAACGAGTCCGGATATAGCAAAAAATCCGGATATAAGGAACACATTTTCTCTGCCCGATTAAATTTCTTTCTTTATTTGATATGAAAATGTTATACGGTCATAACACACTCCGGATATAAGGAACACATTTTAATGGTCCCAAGGAGTTTGTTATACACGGAGTTTACTGTATATGTTGTTGAATAAAGACATCGGACGGTATCGATCATTTTTCTTATACTTGCTTAAAACTTCTTTCATCATATGAAACTTGAAGGCTGTGTGTCCAAAGTCATACAATTAAAGGGTACTGACAACTTACTTAGGCATCGAAACCTGCAGAAGAAGCGGACGCGTTTCGTGTAAAAACGAATCAAGAAGACTACTGTCTTTAATAAAGGTTTAAGTAGCTGCTGCCTTTAAAATACACATGCATGATTTGATTACTTTCACCATGTGCCACGTAATCATGTTTATACTGAAAGCGGTTTGCATGGTGACATTTTTTGGTGTAAACATACGTGATTTCAGTTTCGAAATATGTTTGAGATAACATTTCAGTGTTGTACCTTGGTCTTTACAGACAGCGTTGAAATTCGAAGAAACGATAACTTTTTAATTTCTCAACAATACATGTAATATGACGGCTTAATTTCCTAAGCATTGCTTTCGTTAATGTAGCCAAATGTTCGTAGAAGACAATTTATAAAACTCCGAGTTTACCTAAAGTGTGACTCTCCGGAAGTCCTTTATCCATTGATTCCTTATCATAATCACATATCAAAACGTTCGACAAAAAAAGCGTATCAAATTCAGGACAAAACAATTTGAACTACTTATTTCCTGGACTTAAACAGTTACAATCAGAGGTGATCCCAAAAACCTAAGAAATACGTTTTGTTAAGAATCTGGGATGTGAGACGTTGTAATTAAAATAGTTCTGCTACGTGAAAAGATTTTGATAGATTACATCCTGATGCTATGAAGAAAACGTTATTTAGATGTCTATTATTCAATCATGCAGGTTTTTGTTTTGACAGTTTCTCCCGTTGAGACGAGTAAATAATGAGTTTTAAACAAAACATCTATTCCTAGATCATGACAAATGGTGATGATGATGATGATGATGATGATGGTGAAATGCCAGCAATAGGACCCTACATGCCTTCACTTCAGGACATTGAAAATGATAAAATAATAAATGAGTACAATGGCTGCCGTGTTCAATGTTAACGAATTTCCTTCAATTAACCTTTAACAGGGCTAAAACAGCTGATACATATATTAGAGAAAGATAGGTAGCTGTGTTACCAGAGACCCTTAGTAATTATTTTGATATTTCAAAGACCTATTTGGAGGACTTTACAATTAAAAACGTAATGTCCGAACAACGTCAACATCAGCTTTAACGGCAATTTCGCGATATTTTTTTTCGTCGATTGTTTTGTTGTTGTAGTTAAAGGTACAGTTATTATTCAAAAAATATATGTGTTCTGTGGTATAATGGTTGATTTGGTGCTTTCAAATACAGATTTTCTAAGTAAGTTCTCCGATCAGGTCTCTTAATATGTGTGCCTGCGCACGACACATAACACCTTACGGGCATTCAAGTGTAAATAAATACATATACTATTGGTGATCCTCTACTTTAGAGGTTGTCTCGATCAGAGTGTAGCGTTTCAAAGCGATCAAATTTTATCTTAAATAACGTGTTCCGCAATCAAGCTTAACAAATGAACGTAAGCTATTCTGAGCGTGATGCATTATTCTAAAATCTGTAAATGAGATGTAAATCCATCCACTTGTAATTCGTTTTATCTTTTACACTTGTTCAGAAATAGGAACCTATTTCCAGAGAGTAGAACGCACCGTACTCCGCAGAGGAAAAGAAAAATACAGTGACTGAGATAACATTAATATTGTGATAAAAACGATAACATTTCCTGATTATTTGAGATATCGTATCTGCCTGAGCTTGATTTAGTGGTACAACATAATGTCAGATCACCCTGAATAGAAACAAAAAAATGGTATTCTCTCGATACGTTTCGAGATATGTCGGCACAAAAGTTTAAAAGTTGACTCTAATCTTCCATGATATTTATCGCAATATCTTTAAAACGCAAAAGTCAATTTCTAATCGCTTGATCGAAGGGAAAGGCTTCCGCCCAAAGAGCAAAATGTTCAAGACTGTGTTCTCTCATGTTATCTGTATGGCACATTTAGTTTGCATTTCCTTTAATATACAGGCAGACATTATTTGAACGTTTCAATAATAACTACTCCACGTTTGGCAGCCCGAATGGACGTAAGCATGAAATTGTTCAGTATAAAGCAATTACAAATTTATCATACGGCTTTTAGACCTAGCCCTAATTATACATACCAATGTTTAATACAGTAGTATGCAAGATTGAGTCAATAGATGTCAACGTTATTCATTTAATTTCAATAACTAATATCAAAAAGCTTCATTATAAACTGTGTTGAGCAATAACTGCAATGTTATCAAATTTATAGCACCCAGGCATGTATAGACTATAAAGAGACCATAACCCTTATACGTTTATTTTCCACTGTTTTGAGAATCATATTAAGAAATTTAAGCAAACAATAGCTTGGAATTGATTGACGTAGTCATATACTTTTGATTTAACTTCCGTTTATGGACGCGTTGCTAACCAACTTCATTATAATTACCAATCATCTGCAAATTATTGGCTAGCATTTTACCGGAATAAACAGTGTACTGCGCGGAGCAAAAGTGTAACTATTATTTTATATTATAGTTATATAATAACTCATGCTGCAAAAAAAGAAACAGAACACGTTTAAGTCAAGGCTTCTGGACTAAATCAACTTTTATACGAGGTTTTCCGGGGCCGGACATTTAGCGTATCTGATTATCTAGCGTTTGGTACCGGAATAAGCATGTGTATCGCCGGAGCATTCTTAAAGACAAAAGTGTCAATAACATGTCTGGACATTTTTTTTTTTTTAAAGTTTGTTGTTTTCGTTTGTAATTGTAGTTATATTACTATTAATAAAATCAGTTTGAGTGTTGTTAGTTCTAAACAAATGTTTTCAGAGAACATCATCCTCTCTCTGTCAGTATCAACGTTTCGTTCGTTAATAACAGTAAGATAACAAAACATTAGGAAATGATTCTCGTGCGAGAATCAAGACGACACGTAATTACTTAGACTAGATGTGAATCCCTGCAACATGGGGTCCAACATGTGCAACTCATCTTTATAACTTCACAAAGCGAATGAAAACGATGTAAGAGCAATATACTTGCATTTTATTTTCACATTGATAATGCATCAGCCGAAATTGTTATAACGAACGGCTAAGTGTTAACATAACGGTAAACAGAAACTATATAATTTTATGTACAATGAAGCTGTTTGTGGTAAGTGTTGCTAGGTTCCAAACTATTAACATAATTGCAGCCCGAAGAGGTGCGCATTTACGCAAACACGATCGGATGACCGTACACTGATCCGCCATAGTGACAGCCTTTGCCGAGCTCACCATAAACGAGCACGCCAAACACACTTCTTCAAAATTGTACTATATACCAATGTTTAATAGACGATATTCAGCGAAAGCAAAAATTGTTCCGCTACAATCATAAGTTATAATTTACAGCCGGTTATAAATTTTAACACTTTTCCCGGCGACAACATGCTCTCCATCAAAATTTTACTGGTATACTTCGCGTAATAATGGAATATTTTTTTTATATTCAAGAGTCAGTTTAATAGGTATTTCGGTTATAAGAGTGATTGGTCTTGATGATAATGCTAGGTTTTGTCTTTCAGAAGAGCTTTACTTGAAAGATTAGTTTAAATCTTTGCTTGAAAAACCGCATCACGTCGGTTTCTATTGCAGCTTTATAGCACATTAGTACTTAGGATTCACTGATTGAACGTATGCATAAAATTTTCATTACTTCTGCTATATCTAAACTCACTCGAATAAGTATTCTTTGGCCTTGAAAGTTTTTCTTTCCTATTTTCTTGTTGTTAATCCAGACTTTGCTTAAAGTGTTATTTCGGAGTTCAACATGCAACATTCAACAGTAAATAAACTATAATTAAGAATATCTACCACGCATTTCCTTATTCTAACACCTCAGCAAATTCAGCTTTCAGTATTCGGGGGCCTCGATAGCTCAGTAGTTAGGGCGTTTGGCACCGGAACGGGAAGACCCGGGTTCAAATACCAGCCCGAGCACGATTTGTGTCCTTGGCAAAGGCACTGAAGTTACATGTGCCTCAGTCCACCCAGCTGGAAATTGGGAGCAGCGATTAAAATTTCACGAGCATGATGACATCTGGAATGAGTGTTCGAGAGCGATTCAACAAGCCACGGCGCTTTCTTCATAATCGAACTAAAGTAAATTCGTATAAACTTAAAAAGCTGCAAGTCTTTCTAACTACTCGTTATACTGTTATCATCGACAGATCATATACAAATGACATTGTGGACCAAAAAACACATATTTTGGCATAGATGTATGTCGATTTTGCAGCTAAAGCGTCGAAGAACTAGAATGATGTAAGAAGCAAAAACTGGACCTAACATATCTGATTTTGTTACACTCTGCTCTTTGTGGGTTGAAAAGACTTTAAGAAAACTTTATTCTCATTAACTCAACCCTAAAACTATAATACTGCTCAAGATGACCAGAAAAAGTACGAGAAAAGTTCTTAAAACATGAAAAAAAGAAAGTAAGTTGTGCTCAACCATTTCTTTCATAAGTACATGCAAACACAAATTTATCATATTAAATTGATGGAAAATCTTTTTACGACCCGGTGGATTGTTTGAAACGGATTAGTTTAAACCGATCTGCGATTTTATATAAGCATAGAAATATATGATATGAACGATTCCTTCTGAATCAAGCTGTAATATATGTATCAACGACATAATGCACGTTTAAGCGACTACCATGTAGATATACAACCCCGTGGGGCTGGGGCGTCTACTCACCGATGAACACCACTTTCCCCAGAGGTATGCATGCTCTAAGAAGGCATATGATTATCAAAGCGCTGTGAGCGCTGAAGGCCTGGGGGCTATAGATTAACTCCCCTAAAAACAACTTTTGACCTTCGTGATTTACGCTGAACCTTACCTAAAGCGCGGGTCGAAATGTGCATAGGGCGAAATTCAATTTATGACACAGAATTAATGATTCACAAATATATGGGTGGCAGGGAGGTTTGTTTTATTATAAAATGTACGTTAAATGAAAAATAATCACATGGTCAACAATATCAAATGTTTGAGAGACAATAAAAATAATTGAATCTGCGCTTTGTTCAACTTTAAGCGATATGATCTGATGATGTGGATCGAAAATTATTGTGTACCAAGGACAAAACCTTGAAACAGAAATAAACAAAGCAATACCAACAATGAAATATAAATACAGTACTGTACAATGTGTATAATAGGAAAACCAAAAATGATTCTTGGTTACCTTGTAGTTGTAATCATTGAAACCGTTCACTGGGCCTCGACATGCAGCGTCCTCGATAAATGGCGGGTGATTTTGATCACGTTAGTTCCTTCTCGGGAATGTACGTAAATTGTATCTTCCTTTTTAAAGAAATTTATTTTTAGGTAAATATATATGTTATCGTTCGTAAATAAGAAAGTTGTCAATGAAATAACATCAGAAATTTGAAAATCAAACTACAAACTCTTATATCGAGTTCCGTACGTTTCCGTAAATTTCCGTAAATATGCGTACTTTTCCGTGATATGCATATGATTATCTTCCGTAATCAGCTAACAGCGCATTAATTTCTAAAACAGAAAAAATTGTGTAATGCAGCCCGTAAGCTATAGACCTTCCTGCAGTCGTTTGAAGTTGTATGTACTATTTTTATTTGTAATATGTTCTTATCATATGCGGCATTCAAACAAAAGATTGCTCTGGTCTGTCTTGCACTACTTTCCCAAAGCGCATGTTTACAGTTGATATTCGCACATAGCACGGCTAAAATTGTCTGCAGTGTATGAAATGTGGTATGCTTACTTAGGCCTAGGGGACCTTTAGTCCCCAGGCCAAAAACCAGACCCCGTGCTTATAAAAATTTCTCATGCTCAGCACGAAATCATGATCAAGTAATTTTAAGTCATTTCAAGTTATATCGCTTAACAAGGTCAGGTTCCGTAACAATAATAAGTAGGTAGGTTCTTGGGCTTATGTATCGCTATTTTGTAAAGAAAGAGCAAGAGTTGGTGCTGAGCATGACATTGTGCTCAAGAAACTTTCATAAGCACGGGGCAAGCTCTATGAACAGAAGAATAACAAACAAGAACGTGTAAAAGCTGCTGGCTCTACAATCAATCGTGCAGTATATTAATGAGTCATACTTTCTACAGAAGGCCCGAGGGACCAAAATTAATTCATTCATTACTTAATTGTATTTACCAAATAACCTTTCTATTTATACAAAAGTGCCCATTAAGAATTTTGAAATGAGTAACAGTGGTAATAGAATTCATATTTATTAATAGAGCGCATAAGCCAATGTCTTTAACAACAAAGTTTAAATGTAGTTGAAACGGGTTCAAAAATTAAAAAAGGAAAAGCCAATTAAGATCTCCGTAGGAAGGTCTTTCACAAAATACTTAATGTAAATCAATTTCTCACAATCGTTAATACTACTTTCAGTTTGTACTACTAAGGTTTAACTTTGGAATATCTCAGAAACGTTTTAATTGTGCACAGAATTTACATCAAGCTGTGTGGTTATTACGATCAATCAGTTTAATGTGCACATAACGAAACTATGTACACAAAAGTAAGCCATGGATTGCTTTAACGGTACAGGTAATTCATTTTCAAGTTGCTTGCGTTTAAAGCAAACTTTCTATTATCATAGCACAAAACAGCTTACCTCAGTTTTCAAGTATGATGCGTCGAGACAAATCTATATTCAATTTTCAGAAGTACATTGTAGTCATGATATGTAAAAACAGTAAGTTCGCCTTTCTATATATATCTGTTCTTCGTTGTAACACAGTTTCAAGACAAGGGCTATTGTCCTTTATGTCGTAACATTATGGCTGGTTAGTTTTACTCCTACTAGAGTAATCACTGAACTGTTAAAGGAAACAGGATAAACGTAAATATCATTAATATAAGAATAATCTCATACGAGAAATATGAATACCTATGTGAATGAGTGTATGGTAAAGTAATCACCAAAACAAAAAATTCTAGATTTCATAATTAGATTTGATTCATTACGTCTTCATAAATGACACCGACATCTCCGGTATTCTTTCTTAAAAAAACACTTTTTTTACCTTGAATGCATCTGTTATGTGGATGTTTCAGAACTTGATTAGATAAGAATGTTTTACAGAAATCATATTCCAGTGTTTCAAAAATGTTTGAAGCAGATTGCAAAGATTCTATTATACTTTTATTTTACAAATCAGAACCGGTCATGTCTTTGCCAAGGTAATGTGTATTGCTGGAGCAGGTAATACTTAAACAGGTACTGTAAATAACATTATTGCAACCATACCTCTGTGTTTGAATAATGGTTCTATCAACATTAAACATGAAATTAAAGCCAAAATATACTTTTGTCATGGTGAGGTACATTTATGACTCCTAAAACTTCTTTTCCATTCAAAATCAATACACTCGACCATTATTAGTAGATATGAAATAATTGCATGCGCTTTTTAATTTAATTTATACAATCATTCAGTGATTGAAGCTGGTTGATCATCGCAACGACTATGATAAAGTGTTCAGCGTGAGGTACACACGCAACAGTAAGAACAATATTGTTGCACCAACCTTTGCTGAGTTTAGATATTTACTTGCCTGAGTCATGGATGTTTTAAAACTCATGAGTGAGCATATGTTCGAGTTTAATTATCTGACCGCTGAATATCCGCCTTTCGCCGTCTTTCCATATTTTACATGACATCTTCTCCTTTTCCACAATAACTTGGCATGGATATTTCTTAAATGGTCTTTTGTAGTATGTTGAATATATGCTTTTCTGCATAGAAAAAAACCCATTGCAACCAGAATAAAAAATACATTGTCCAAATTGTTGAAAGAATTAAATGTATTCAAATACACAAAATGACTCCTAATTGATCCTCTATCGAAATTGTCAGATGTCCCCTTACACATGAGTTTTAAAACTGACCAACGCTGCTTTCGTTACATAATACATCACCTTTTAAGATTTTTGAATTTGTCTTACAGTATAGCTCATTAAGACATAAAAGTAATGTAAGAAAAGTTCACTTTCGGCTCAAGACTGCAGCTGTAAAATGCATAATTTCTTTAATTAAATGAGGGTTAAAAACCTTTTGTCAGCTTTGGCTTACACATTTGCAATTGCTAACTAGTGTGAGCTACCGATTAAACTTGGTCATCGTGGTTCAGGACTGGAGTTAAACCAACAAAGAATTGTGTCATATTAAGATCAACTCTTAATTTTTGTAGGTCTGGGGTCATGTTCCAGTAGCATCTTAAGTGATTTCGTAAGTATTTTAATTAAAGTCCAAAAGTTTTAATTATTATAAATCACTCTAAAGTGAATAATTGTGTATAATTTCATCATCATGAAAGAAAATGGTCATGGAAGAGTTAATAAATCTTCAACATGCACTGCACTTTCTCCTTTTTAAATTATCTTCTTGAGGAATTTGTTAAGTTTAAGGAAAATCTTGACTTAAGATGCTTCTGGAATATTGCCCCTGATCATGTGTCACTTCGTCAGGTAAGCAACACAGACGCCTTATAATTATCGAGTTCATCACAGACTCGTTTATGTTCTCTCTTCATTTTGCAGATGCGCACAAAATGAACATTAAAGGAATATTTCAAGGGCGAAGTTTCTCAGGCAGTCAGGAACATAGTGTCTGACAACAAATATAATTGATTGATGCTATAAAGATAATAATATCAATTAAATGAAGCACTTGTTACAATGTGTTTCTATTTTTGCTGCAACATTTCAAGTTCTTCCTCAATATCAAGGGTGTTGCGTTGTTTTATCTTTTTAATGAAGATTTCATTGAAAAGATAAATAACTAAGCATGCATGGCAGTTGGATTTTTTTGGGTTTTTTTTTCTTACGTTTAAAAGCATAACCGTTACGTTTGAAAACAAGGGTCGTTGATCAAAATAGGAAAAATTAGGAAACAGATTATTAAACAGTGAACAGATTGTCATCTCAGTCTGAATACTTTACAAACAAGTGTGTTTGATTTCAAAAATTTAATATACCTATGGAAAAGATAAGCACCCCATGAAAGTTAAATGACTTGTTGACATAAAAACTTGTATCATGAAATCACCAACAAATAAGCGAAGGAAAACCACTGTAAATCGTAACAGCAACCATCTCTCTGAACCGTAAACAGGTTTGCACTGCAAGTTTAAGAAGATTGAAGACAATCCATGAAGACCCTAGGTTCATCTGGAGACAGAATAGTAGGTGGCCACCCGGGTAAATTGACGTTTTACTCTACGGTTGCCATTTAAAACTCAAAATAGCATTTTATCAATCACTCTGATCAGCTACTGATAATAATCTATGTTCTCTGCAGTTCCATACATAAATGTGTTTTGGATATCGGTTAATTAATGGCACCCGTTGTTTGTTCAACAATATCACCCGGAAAGCCCAATTAAGCATAACAGTGTATGGCATGACAATATTTGTCTGAAAGGTCGTATCGCTCTTGAAATTTTGTTTGACGTAAACATCTTTATTAAACATAGTTTTGTTATCTAGCTCCTATTCACATCTTCAGCATGTGTGAGCTTATTTGAAAGAAACGTGCACACAAAAGCAATCATGTATTTCTGTTTAACGTAACGACGCTTATCCATTCTTGTACAAAACAAGTTGTGCAACAAGTATAAAGTACAATGCAGTTATAGTTTATTATGTCTTAAACACATTTAGCCAAATACTCAGTTAGTTTTAAGGCAATCCAGAGAAAAGTCAAATGATTTCTGTATCATAGACGTGCTTTTCCAAAAATGAAAAACAGCAAGCAGTCAGTACAAAGAATGTTTTTGCTACAGTTTGTAATAAGAGTTTCGGCGCCGACGTGTTTCTGGTATTTTACATCCTATTAATGTTTCAATTTGAAATATTTAACAGTCAAACATTATTTTTGTTCATACATTTTTCAAAAGCAGGACCAGAGTAGCGTATGCAAGCATTTGTAGAAAACAGCGAATAAGGAAGATGTTTTTCTAAAACAAATGTAAGAAACGTTATGCTGCAGTTAATTATCTGTTGGCCATGTAGTCTTCAGTCCGGCTTGCACAAATAATGAAGGGTAACAGAAAATGTCTATTTTGGGGCTTTTAATAAGCTGCACATAAAAATGATAGAAACTTCTCAAAGTCAAGAACACCTTTTAAAAATAACATGCAATGAAACAAAGCGTTTGTTCTGTACAGTATATGCGTAACTGTGTTACCTGTACTTACTTGCAACTTTGAAAACAAAGACACTTGTTATTCTTTCAACAACAGTCGTTTCAGCTTCTAGCAGTAGCTTTTGGAACATGTTCTTTCTTGTTGAATATGTTCATTAAGGTATTAAATCTAAACAATAGTTTCGTACATAATCGCACATGTGTGGATACGATAAAACCCATTTAAACTTGGAAGTTTTTTGTATCTTCATAATGATTTACTTTAATGTTATAGTTGGCATGTGTGGTGATTTCAATTCGAACATAATACCGCTTTAATATCTTTGATAATGAATGCAATAAGAGGATACAAATGACACAATTCATCTAATGAAAAATTACATGTTTTATCAAGATTGATGGAACTGGCATTTGAAATAGAAATCATATTGATTTATTGGACTTGTTGCATGGAATTTAAATTCACGACCGCCCCCCACCATACCCGCCCCCTTTTTGACCATTGTAGATTTCGTTTCCTACAACTCGAAACTAAAAACGCTACCTTGCGGAAGATAACCGTACAAATCAATGACGATTTTACAAAATAAAGGTTTCAGATTTTTGTCAAAAGATGAACTGTTATTTTATGACATAGCCTATAAAGAGATGTGATTTTCCTTGATATATTTGTTTTAGTAATTTTCTGGTTTAAGTTACTTCTGCTAAATATTCCGCGAGAAAAAACAAGTATACTTGGTACAATCTAACACTAGAATAAGTAAGTAGCATGTTTATACTTATGTTCAGGCGAGCGACTGATTGATTAACGATGTTTAACTTATGTCAATAACTGCTACTGACTAGTTCATTAAGACTGATATCTATGGTATGTGTCGTCCCGGTTGTGACTATGTAACGTATGTTTTCAATGATATAACAATTTGAAAAGCTACTCCGAAAATAAGTGATAATTTTAGATATGAGTTTTAGTTAGTATTCTGCATCAAGGGAATTTCACCTTTAGAGACAGAAGTATTGTAAAGATGTTTGTAAAAGTTACTATCCAATTGCCAGTTTGGATTTAAACTAACTTTAAGCAAAACTATGGGGTCTAGGCAAGTTCATCCAGAGAGAAATCCTAGGGTCGGCCAGGACTATAAATAATCTGATAAGCTATAAGCAAAACTATATTACTACAGTAATTTGTTCGAAAACCATTCTAACTTTCCTAACGTTTCGTTTAAATTCGGGAGTACATGCTTTAAACAATGATAATGCAAAAAGTAAGAAATGCTGTCTGACGAGGCAGAAGTGACAAAAATATGAAAGAATTGCATTCGTCAACGTTGTTAAGATTAGCAAGAACAAAGTTCTAACGTTATTGGGTCGTATAAATTTATAACCTATATACAGTTACCTAAAGATCTATTGAGATAAATCGATCATCAACATTTTTAAAAAGACATTTATCAAAGAGTTTTGCTCCTTAGAAACTAAGAAAAGAATATTACCAACATTACCACCAAACTATGTGAATTTGTTTAATTTAGAGTTTTATTTACGGTTTTATTTCTCTTAATTTAGTATAAAACTATGATATGCTTTTAACCCTTCAAGTCAAAAACTAAAATCCATCCAAATTTAAGAAGGTGAATGAGTATTTTCATAAGAAAAGTAACGCAAAGTAACATTCTTCTTAAATGCTTTTAAAGCAGATGTTTTGTTTACAGTACTATTATTGACCCAAATTGTAATACGTCTAATTTGAACGGTAGTATAACATTTATACATCGAAGAGATTCATTCATAAAATGATTAAAGCTTACGGAAAATATCTTTATGCACATGGAGTAAATATTCCGAAAATTAAAATTGTTTCAGAAAAAATGAAAACTAGCTATAAACATTTAATTCTTACGTCACAATATAATTTTTGACATTCTTCTTTTGAGATAACAAGCAGTTCAATTGGATTTGGATAATTGTCATTGTCGAATGATGTAGAATTCAAATTCTTCAATCGCATTGACATAAGCTATGACATCTGAAAACTATTCATTAGAGACATGGGTCAATGTATAAACAAACAGCCCTGCAACAGCTGCTATACAAGACAGTGGTGTAAATATTTTCATCATGTACACAACTAATAATTCGAGACTGTGAACATACCAGTGACCGTACAGTAGATGTCGTCCTACATGCATAAAAAACCATTGCGAATAAAACAGATGGTCATTATTCCATATCCTTAATCCGTCATGGATACCTTCCGCGACGTAAAGTTGCAAACGAAATTAAAAGACTCAGTGAGAGGTGGTTATCATGTCATATTATAGCTGACCAATATGGTGACCATGGATTGCAATTGAATGGTGAATAAAATGGTCAACCAAGGAGCTAGAGGCAACCACCTACGTAATAAAGTCATTCATAAGGAATCGTTTACGTTAGTTATATAATTCGAAAAAGAAGACCCAGATGGCTGATTCTAAAAATGATAAATCACTCTATTCAGGTGTCCCACGGAAAACAACAGGATTAATGCCTATATGCATGAAATATTACAGCTGTCCTAATTATCTAATTACTCACGCGAAAGAGAGGACGAAAGAATGAAAGAACTGTTCAAAGTGCCATTTTACAACTTCTTAAAGCACAAGGAAATGTGAACACGCGTAAGAATAAACTATACGCGTTGTGCGGTGTTGTTTCTCTCCTGACTGATATAAATGAAAGTAAACATATAATCCTAACAAGGTGAGTGGATTTACAAGGTTTAAACCTGTCACACAGATTCATATATTTGAGTTGAAATTTTGGTGGTTTTCTTGTCTAAGGGTTAAGATTCTTTGACATATAAATGTATTTCTTAAACATCTCGATGGCATCTTAAACAGTACAACTTAAATAATAAGTGAACATATGTTAATGTCTTTGCAAAACGTCTTTGGAAGTACTGCAATTGTCAGGTTTGTTTAGCAATTGCTTAGTAATAATGGAATATGGTACAGCTGCTAGAAGCTGGGAGTACAGAAACTACAACATTTTTGAAACTGGGAGTGATTTGAAAAAAATGTAAAAATTCTTTATCCATTTCTGTTTTATACTCGTATACAAAACACGTTGATTGTAGCTGTTTTAAAAAAAAACTCAGGGTATTGCCTGTGTCAGTAAATTTATCTGAACAGCGATCTGTAGATGAAACTGCAAGTAAATTTCCTCTTCGAGACAATTGTCGTCAACTATCTCAAAGAAGTATACAAATACATAACTTTGAGAAGCACGGAATTACACGTAAGATGTAAAGAGTGGAGACTAATTGAAATTTAACTAATGTCTGTTTTATCTGCTGTTTATGTAGCAATACTAATTAGCAGAATATATACTGTGATAACATACATCGATGTTGAATTCCTATTGGCGTACAGTGGAGTAATAAAATTAACAGAAGCCCTGCAGTGTAGCAACAAATAACTCGTTTTTGAAATTGTTACAGTCAAACTACCGCAGTTAACTAGGTGAAACTATTTATGATTATTACAATTGATACACTACCTCATGAAGCTGTCCTGTATGATATATGCCTCCATATTGCTTCTAACTTAGACACTATTCACTATTCATGACCACTATTTGACTCAATCTAAATTCTAAAGATTCATACAGCTTTCTAATTGCTCAATTGCTCTTTCAAACCAAACATCAGAGCACTGCACTTCGTTTTAGTTATTGCCCGTACATAAGCTTTCAAGAAAAAGTGTTTGGCCAGACTATATCACCTTGACTAGGACCACAAAAAGACTGATTCCTTTGTTGTTGTAGCAGTGGCTGCGGTGTAGATTCTTTAAAAGAAGAAATAAATATTGGCACAGTTACATGTCTGTAGCTACGTGATATTATTTGAATACTGAACGATGTTGTTAGACTATTGAAAATACTTTGATAGCCTTCACGTCAATGTATATTTTAGAATTGACGATCTTCAAAGATGAAATATTCCTTTAACATTGAAAGCACATTTACGCAAACACTGATTTGCCATTTAAATTTTGGATATTAGAAAGTATTTTGCTTTAGCCACTGTTTGACTTATAGTTAAACACTTTTAGAAAATACGTTGTTTAATGTTGTTTTAAAGAAAGCATGACAAGTTACTGTTAGTGTCTGCTTTTTGTGCACTATATTGAATTCAACTCTTTATTAAGATGAGATGGATCGATAGCCGATAGAGCTATAGTAAGAAAGTAAAGATCTATAAATAGAACGCATTAGATAATAATGGACATGCTATAAATATGCACTGATTAATTGATCACATGAGGAGTTGCATAGGAATTATTAAGAATATAAGATGGCTGGTATGTTGTTTTTTTTCTTTTTTATCCTATTTTCAATGATTTCACTGCCTTTTATACGTTTAAAAAAAAGCAAATTATAGATATGTTTCAAATTTTTTACTTGTGGAAATGATGTGATTTTGTTGTCCTCAAATTACTTAATGCATAGTTGGTCATCAAATATCTTTTAAAAATCTAAGTTATTTTATGTAGTATTAACATCTCGAGAGCTGGTTTCAACTTATGCGTGCATGCACAACAAAACATCGGTGAAAATATACATATAGTGATAAATTGGATAGATATTGGTAAATTTAACTATAAATATGTTAAAACTGTTAATTGCTTTAATTTCCCTACGAACCTGAAACATGATACGAAGAATTATAATATTGGGAATACCAGTATGAAAGAAAGTGTGTCAATCACGGCGACATAATAGCAACGTTTATTACATGCTCGCAAAGTATATAGGATGGAACTTCGCTTGTCAAAATAAACGAATATGTATATATTCATTCTGTAACATTGATTTGTCTAAATCTAATCAAAAAGTACAATCAAGAAATATCAACGTGAAAAGCAGTAATTTACCTTTAATATCAATTGTAACTTTTTACACAACAAAATTCTGGCAAGCGGTTTGTTCCCTCTGATACTGGATTTACATACTATTATAAGTTTCTTTTCGGACATTAACTTATTTTGCCGTCAAAATATCACTTTAACTACATGATCAGTTTATAAGGCTATGGATTTCATTTGAACTGGGTACATAAGGCTACAGCATGATATCGCCAAGGTTAAGTCTCGCAGTAGCAATTTGATAGCATATGAAAGTACAATAGTTCAGAATTAAAACATACATTCACATTACAGATTGCATAACATATGTAAACATTTGTAACCATTATTCAAATATTTGTATTACATTTGTATTTAAGAATGTCGTATTATAATATGAATTCGTGCTGAATAAAAACCTTGAAATCAAAAAGGTTATCAAACAAGATAAATTTCATTTCACAGATGAACGTTTGGCAATTAGAAGTCCTGCCCCGCCGTATGGTGATAGCGACGCCAATTCAGGCAAAGATTCGAACAAACAAGCCATCTATGTTGGACAACCCCAAAACTTATTTTGCAAAGGAGTCAGATTTGATGGAATTTCAAGAATGAAAATACACGTATACTGTTTATGTTTATAGAATGAATTATTAATTTATTTAAAACATTGTAGCATTTGATCAATAAGACTATTTTCATTATTACTTGTACATAAGATTAAAGTTTACATCATTAAAACATGTAAACACATTAATAGCTGATTACTTAACATATCCGTATATGGATTAAACTTTTCTAAAATCAAATAGATCTAACTCTATATATGATGTAAAATGACACTTAATTATTGTTTCTATTTCAATTTCAAGCCACCTCCACCAGGATGTGAACCCAATGAATACCAATCCATGCTGATGAACAAAACCGGTGACATTTTATTTACCCCTGCACCAAAGCGACAAAGCGGAACGAACAAATCAAACTCTAAAATAACTCCAAATGTGACAGCAGTTGTGACTATTAAAATGGCTAAGTGAATCGTTTATTTTTCCTGTGACGGATGTTTTTCTTTTGGTACAGTAGTAAATACGTAGACACGATGATACATACGATTTATCTCAAATTTGCATTTAAATATATCGGTGTTACATCGATTGTGGCGAAAGCTTTGTTTCGTCACTATCATGCGGATGGAAGGTGCGCTGAGTACCAAACCATTAAGTCGTCTTCCCGTCTGATGTCATCTGATATTCTCTAAACAAATATATGCGCTTACGTATGCATACTTCCGGAGATGGCCGAGACAGCAAGATGTAGGTATCTACTAGTGAACTGCCTGGATTCTTCAAACAATAAGAGTCTGGTGGCAAACACTGTGGCCAGAATCAAGTTATTTTTAACCAATCAGCTTTGCAACGATATACCACTGTTTGAGGCTTCTGTTGTACATTGTAATCAATAGCGTCCAATCATTTTACTCATAAAAAGGAAAATATATATGTACTATTGCACAATTCGCAAATTTATGCGAATCTGTTATGTTTTATGCAATAAATGCAATTCTATTGAGCAGATGTTTATTTGTGTCATTGTTGCTGTCGTTGATATTCGATCGTTAATCGATTTGGTTTTAGGTGTAGATGATATTTTTATTTGATTTTATATTCTGCATTTATACAGTGTATTAAAATTTTCTTCCGTAATATGATATCTTATTCAAACGTCGTTATTTTCATTATTGGATAACGCATCAATTACCCCTGTAATATTAGTGCTACAGTAAGTGTAGAGTCCAAATTGAGTATTGAATTTTAAAAGCAAACCGATTAGACTGGATGCAAAGTGTCTCTGTTAAATTTGATTGAGAAAATAAAACGTGTTCGTAATTTATACAAATAGCACAACGTTTCGAACAAAATCTATTTTAAACGGAAAATCGCAAAAGTCTAGACATCACCTGCATTTTTTTTCCAAACCGTTCAACGACAGGTACAACTACATATTTCAAACACTTAAAATCATCAATGTATTACTTTTCTGTATTTCACTAAGACAGAACTATTTCTGAATAAAATATGACTGATAAGGAATGTTTTCTTGTAAATAAAAATTTAGTACATATTTCCGTTAAAATCGCTGTATAATTTTAAGTCAGTCATGGTTGTGCAAAGTTCATGGTTGCTGCACTATGTATCGATGTAAAATATACCTTGATGTAAAATATCCTGAAATATTTTCGTACACAAATGTATTATTTTTATGATATTCTGTAATGTTCTTTTTCCATCAATGAACTATTTAATGTTTATCAGCATATAGTTACATTTTTTGTGATTTTTACACAGGTTTAGTTTTTGTTACCACTTATTCAAAACTGAAAAGCATTCCTTTAGGGCGTTGGATGTTTACATTGTGTATCGTCATTTATCACGAGAGACCAACCAAAGAAATTTTCTTCAACATAGACATCCAACTGTTTTACCAAAATAAGCAGATCCTCAATCGTAGTTTTCATAACCAGTTGCATGCATGACAGATTCTTTGTTTCGTTTTATATCTTATTAGTTAGACCCTCAAAAATGTTTATAAGTTTATATATTTTTGAAATTGTTCACCATCATATCATATTTAACTGAGCAAAATGTGCGGTTTCACTTTTTTGTTAAACTAAACGATTTCTGTTGGGACCTGGCTGTACTGAGTGTGTATCTCTTTACCAAGACGGCGTTTGTCGAGTATAAAGAAAATAATCGGTATAAGTTGTACTTGAATCGAGGTGTTGTGCTGTATAATTGTTCCCAAACATACCATTTAGTCAAGTGGTACAGCAATCGTGCAGCTAAAATTTGTAAGAAAAAGATTTATTTGCTTTGAAATGTCTATATACGGTAGGCGTTTAAAACTGTAAAACTTATATTATTATTTGTAAAGACTTAGTTTTGAATATTTATTCAGCTATTGCTATTCATTAGAACAATATTGAGCCATTGTACTTAAAAGAGAAAAGTATAAGATTAATCTCATTCAAGAGCGCCTTTCTATGAGCATACCCTTAAAAGAAGTAGATAACGTGATGTTACACGAGAATAGAAGCCTTATTTGCCGTTGAATAGTGATATCAATTAACTCTAGCTCAAATAAAACTTTGTTGACAGAATTCATCCATGAATGAGTTTGCATAAAACTGGACCTTATCATCAAGAATGAAAGATACATGGCTATCATGGTCATCTTGATGATGAGTCTTTTTATCAAATGCGATTCGTGGTAGGTATATTAATCAAACAAAAGTATTCAATAAATTCTAATGTGCCGATATATCCACCTAGATTGAAAGGGAAGTTTACACAAAATACCACGTGCAGCGGTTTTATTGCATGTAATACCTTACGTGGCCGAATTTTCCATTAAATTTCATACCATGTTATTTCAGAGAACTACATTCATTCAGTATCTGTATGTGAGCATAACCAAGCTATTGCTAATTCAAGACTGTGTTATTCTGACCGGCAATGAAATGTCTGACCCTACAAATAAAATGATTTGACATAGATGCAACACTGAATAAGGAATGATGTCTTTGGACACAAAGCATGAAAATACGGAGTAATTTTCGCTTATTAAAAAAAAGAGACATCGGACACTTTTGGGTAAACCATACCTATATCATTAGACAACCTCACTTAATATGTTCCAAAGTCGATTTTGTTTGAGATCTTCTGGCCATTTACATTCTGTCTATCTTTTTGTAATGACTGTTACAGAAATAAGGCTACCAACCTGTCAACGATGTCAGATATGGTGTACAAATATTGTTTAAATAAATGAAATGACTTCTAGACATACTGATTATAAATAGCCCACTACTCACATTATCATGACAGAGTGTTAACATAAACATTGTTTTGAAGTTTTTTAATGTGGATGCTAGAGCGTAGATATAAAAATTTTAATCGGTCACACCGTACAATCAATAGCCATTAAGTCCATTACTGAAACGAAGACAACATTGGTCCTTAGATAATAATCTAACTTGAACAAACAGAATACATCATACGATTACTAAAGAAGTATTGCTTGTACATGAAACAGAAGCGTATTTCTTTGCAGACGTGATGTGTATGTATATATATGTGTGTAGTGTGTGGAACATCACTGATAAAGTCGTTACACATTTACGAAATATTCTCATCTATTACTATCATAACATGGACCATTTGCAAAGATGATAGTTAGAAAAAAGGAAACGGGTGATTTATTACTGTCAGAAGAACGTTTTTTATTCACATCAAGTAAGTATTAACAGACAGCTCCATTACAGATATTAATTGGATGTTTACGTCCGTCATGCAATCTCCATACAATTTTACCATCTCTTTGATGGATAGAAGACTATCTTTGACCTCGAAATGATTGAAAAGACGTCATAAGTGCAAAGTCATACAGCAATAACCTTAATTCGCAAGAAACATAGAAATATATAAATGTGACGAATATGAATGTGAATTGACAGATAATTTTATGTAAGAGTTGAATATATCCTTAAAAGATTACACCAATGAAGGAAATGTGCATGATGTCTCTTGTTTTATCATGTAGGTTTTCTTTTCAAACAATATCCCACTAATAATAATAATAAAATAATGATGATATACCAGCAATAGGGTTGCAATATGCATCTACTAATGCCATGGTGCATATCAATTTTCTTAACTTGTAAAAAAAAATATACAAATCAAGCGCATGCCATAATTCAAACAGTTAAAACAGATTGAAATAAATGTTTCTGTTTGGTTTTTTTTCTGGAGGCGGCCATAATATAATTATGTTTTATTTATCTAATGTAAAATGTAGTATCAAAATGATTATTACGTCTGCCGCAGAAATTTGGCGTACTTTCATTGAATGTTGTTTTCGGTGATGTCTCTTTTGTAAGAAGTCAAACGGGGTTAGCGTCGTTAACATAATATACATGTATATCGTATATAGGATGTGGTACATGTAGCGGATGATACTTATTTTAGATGACTACATGGACATAGGGACGCTTCCAGATTTAATTTTAAGAAATTATGGCAGCACATGCAACATGAAAAAGAATATCATTTATTATTTTTGAATTTAGTTTAATATTTATTCTCGAAAATACATTGCATATATACATACATAGTACAACGGTGTAACAATATTATAATTGGAATCTGAAAACAAGCTTTCAAAAAAAAACTTATATGAATAATTTTCCGGTAGATCACTATTTGACGGCAGTAATGTATACAATTCGGCATTGTGTAAGAGATCAGATAATTAAATTATTTCAGAATTTGAGTGTAGTCTTCCGCATTCTGACGTTAAGATGTTTGTCTCACAATCTAGAGGTACTTAGTTTGATCCGTTAAAAGATGTTTTTGACGCAAGACGCATCACGCTAAACGTGTTCCGGTTGGTACCAATATTACTATTTTCAACCTGGTTCACTCAATAGTTATTGCCGCGGTCATTAGTGGTGCCTCGTGAGCGACTAATAACATTTTGTATTACTTGTCTTGCGATTGATCTAGCACAAATTTTCATAAACTAGGGTGATGCATATCTCAGATGCTATAAATCAGATCTGTAGCTCGTTTTTCCGCATAGGTTTTACATTTCTTTTGAAGGATGAACTTAACGTACTCCACAGTAGTAAAGAAAAATACAGTGACATATTGTGATAAAATGGAAACATATCTATATACCCTGATAATTCTAGATAGCACTATCTGTCTGATCTTGATTTAGTAGTACAGTGAAATGTCAGAATGCCTTGAATATAATCAAAATAGCATTATCTCGACCAACAGTCACAAAATATCAAATTCTGACCCAAATCTTTCAAATTTATCACATGTGATCGGCATTGACATACATTACAAAGATAAGGAAGGATACACTTCAAAAATGCGATTATACCATCTAACAAGGCTTGCTTTTATTACTTCAGTTTGGTAGATTGTTATTTAAAACTCATTCAGGCTAATGTTATATTTTAAATTTCTAGTTTCCGTTTAGCTTAATCTTCGTTAGTTAAAATTTCATTATTTCATAACTATTTAGCTGGACCAATGTAAGTTTGCCACACTCTAAGAAATATAATTGCATTACTGAACGGTGTATTTTAAGCCTTTATTATATCTAATACATGTATTCTTTTGAGAGAAGAAAGCAATTTAATTTTGATATTAGCTAGATATCCGAGCTTACAATTTGTCAATGAATAACTTGTGTGCTACATTATTTAGGAGCTCATGCATATTCTAAAGCTATATTTCTGATAATATAAAATCTTACATAGGTTGGTTACAGGCAAAACTTGTTGTTATTGTCTCAAGGTTGATAAAGTTTACAAAGTTAACTAAAATACATGTATTGTCTTATACTTCCTGACTTGGGTTTCACCTAGTCACCATAGTTGGAAATTGTGATGAAGTTTAGGACGTTTGTCAAAACTACTTTCGTTTGTTTGTAATCGTGCTTATTGGGTCCACCATCCTCTAAAGAGGCTATAATCGGTGCGACCCGGATACTTCAAAACTACTGACAAACACAAATGGACACATACACAACGCTGCCTTGCCATCCTGACACAATTGACAACTTTCAATAGAGCGTCTATTTGAAAAATGCTGTCTTGATTATCTAGCCTCTGCTTTGAGGAAAACTCCAACTTATTGAAGAGCAATTCCATAAGATTTTTCATCATATTTCTGATGGCAAACTGCTCTTCGTCAAAAGATAATAATGTCAGGTTTTGTCTCAGTACAAAGATTTATTATAACAGTTTCTTGGCAGTTTATATACCGGATTTATTGCACATCGCACATTGTCAGGGTTTGACTGATTAAAAGTATGGAAAGATTTCATTAAATCCTGCATATCTAGAATAATGAAGTTGTTCAATTGAAATCGCGATATGATTTCTATGACCTTGAAATATCTTTGATGCAGGTTGAAAAGAGTTTATGTATCAGTTTGAAAAGGTAATCAAGATATATAGCTGTACATGGATGATTCAATTGTTCACGAAACTATTTAGAAGGTTAGATCTTTTGTAAACTTATGCCTATATCTTGCATATCAGATAATTTAATAGTTTCTTTATATGAGGACGCGATTCAGAACGAAATATCCGCGTATGTAATCAAAGTGAGTCACAATGTTTAGATACGTTTCGTCTCAAGTAATTCAACGAGAGTCACGTATGGCAAAGCTAAAGACAAATGCGATTGCAAAATTGCCAATTTTATCTGAGAATACTAGTTTGGAGACCAAAAATAGCCTGGTCATCACGAACTAATAATTATTTCCAATTTAGGAATCTATAAATCTTTTAAAACTCTACGATCGTATGAAGGTTAATTTAAACAAGAAAATAATGATATAGATCTAAAAAGATTATGCAGTTGCAGTCATGATAGAATTTACGACAGATAGATAATATATTGCTGTTGCTATTGCAGGTTGAAAAAAGTCAATGTATCAGTTATTATGCAGTCTAAAATAATGTTAATGAATGTAATGGGCATTGTTGATTTATTTTAATGGTTTATAGAAAAAAATTCCACGGTACCAAATAAACAGTGTGTAAATAGTAAGATATAATTTAGCAATTCAACGAATCGCAAAACACAGTAAATAGAAATACGACTGTTTTAATAGAAATAAATAAGATTTGCATGTGCTTACAAAGCGACTCAACATACGCACTTAAATACCAACATTCGCTTTATTATATAAATATACGGATATATAACAGTGAACTATTCAAGATAATTTATCCAACTTTAATATAAAAATTTACGGATAGGATAATATATTTATTGATTGAAAAAAGAATTAATTTTTGTTGTCACGAGTATAAAACAATGTAAATTAATGTATTACATTTCTTTAATATTGTTAAGGACAAAATTCTGCACATGTAACAAAAATATTGAAATTAGATATAATTCATTCCAATCGTACAAACATACGAATTAGAAATACATTTAGAATTTTAAAATATAGTGCTCAACAAATTCAACAAAATATGCATTTGCTAAAAAACTATAAAATAAAAGTAACCTATAAATAATTCCAATTAAACAATTCCAAACGTGCAGACTTTTGCCCTTAAGTATATTTTAATGCTTATTCAAGCAATCATGTGTCCCTTTTAAAATGACATTGTTTATTAGTTTCGAAAAATACTGTGCCATATTTACAGCATCTACTTTAGATTAAATAATCCACGTTTGGAATGTTTTCCGAACAATTATAAGTGTCTTGTTGGATAATATAAGAGCTACAAATAATTTTAGATAAAGTGATAATATACTAAATTGTACATCTTATTATAAATATTAATTAAAATTTGGGCTAGTTCTCACTTCAGAAAAATACCCAACACAGACAGACTGCCCACCATTGTGAAGTTTTCGCATGGTAGATAAAACTGCACCTAAAGATGTAAACGTTCCCAACGCAGCTTCCGTTACAGCATTATCTGAGATGTCGCAACATAGCGATACCGAAATTAAAACAGAGCCTCTGTCTTTTGTATCATTTAAAATACTTCACATCGTGGTAGTACCAAACACCCAAAACATACATTCTTGCCGCTGCCGTTTGCATCAGTTTAAGGCACATGGCACCAAGCTTATATTATTATTGGAGTGTTGTGAAGGACGATTGTAAATATGGTGCAGATGAGTATTATAAGTGTTCTGACTACTAGTATCACGAGGATCAAAGGAACGTTGTTCGTACACGAAACAAAACAATATTTATCTAAATGAGAAAAATTCATTATGTAGTTTATCACTGATAAAGATGTTATACAGTTTGACGATAATCTCATCAACTATTACGTTAGAAGAAACGGTAACAGGTTATTAACTATTGTCAAGAAAACAGTGTTTTCTTACATCACGTAAGTGTTGTTTGACAGCTCTATTATAATATCATTCCACACGCCTATCATGTTATCTGTATTACACAGCAACCGTCCTCGCATATCAACTGACTGTTCTAACGAGTTGATTGTTATTATTATTTTAAGTTTCCAAGTTAATTACTTTTTTAAAGAATGTGTACGATGAAAATTAAAATGCCCGAATGCTACGCTTGCTACAAAAGTTAACCGCAATACCTCTATGCAAGTCTAACAGAAAGTGCCGTGTAAATTAATTTCAAGAAATTTATTTTACAATCAATGACAAAATAAAAGGCTGCCTAATATAATTGTAAGCATAAATCTATGTCTAAGTTTTACTTCTATTTTTTCATGGTTGCCAGAACACTTTTTTCCTGGAGAATGTATCATGGCTCAAACATGGAACAAAAATGATATATTTTATGTGCATACTATCTCGTAGAAAATATTGATATTAATTTTAAATACTCGGACTAAATAATTTAATCATGTTTATCAAAACAAAACAATATACACGCCAAATGTCCCTTTGTGATTTTAAATATGACTGATTTGTTTGACTATATATTTGTATATATTTGAATAAATCTTAAGGCTTTTAATATAACAAACGATTAGTCTTATGACGTCTATACGTTTACAAAGGGTTCATAAGTTGAAAAAGGAAAGAAGCAATAACGTCTCTGTACCGGTTTACCTTCTGTTACCTACTTTATGTAAATCATTTTCTCACAAACGTTTATTCAGTTTACTACTTGGCTTTAACTGAAGTATAGTTTAGACACGTGATAATTGTGCATAGAATCTGTATCAAGCTGCGCAATAATTACAACCAATCAATTTGATGAGCATGCTACGTAAATAACGTGCAGATAGAGTAAGCCATGAATGTCGTAAATGGTACCAGGAAATCTTTTCATGTTGCTTTGCATTTAAAATAAACATTTTATAATCACGGCATAAATCTTACCTCATTACGCACTGCTTGATATGTCGAGACAACTCGAGTTCAATATTCGAAAGTATTTATGTCATACAATAGCAGGCAGTTCACCTACCTGACATGTTGTGAATTGGTTAGCAATGTTACGAGCTCAAAGACTTTGGCAGTGTCGGGGCATTATGACCAAAAAAGAAGAATGGCCGGCAAAAGTGTTTTATAAAGTAAACTTGGCACTTCTAAATGGATGGGATGAAGGTAAATAGTGAATGTAATTAAGACTAACATAAACTCTTTAAGGTAAATAGTAATGTTTTATTGACTTGGAGGAAATGATTAGCAGCTTCCTCCTGATGGTTATATAATTGGTTACTTGGAAATTCCCCTTTGTAATTTCAGATGTGTTTAACCGACGTGCATATTGTAGGTCTAATCATGTGCTGCATATACCTTCCGTTGACCCAGCTGAGCAATATAAGCCACGCCATTTTGTTCATCACAGACTCTCTTATGATTTCTTACAAATTTTGCAGATACTTAAAAAATCGAACATAAAAGTCATATTTCAAGAGTTGAGATTTATAAATAATCAGACACACTTAGTGTCTGACAATAAACCGTAATTGATTGATGCTATAAAGATAGTAATAGCAATTAAATGCAGTACTTGCAACGGTGAGTTTCCATTTTTGCTATATCTTTTGCGTCTAAGTTTTTTCTAAGTAGCAAGGGCGTTTCTTTGTTTTAGGTCTTCATCATAACACTATATTACTTACTGAATCATTCTACAATGCTTAGGCAATGCTGTAGTATATTAGTGGATTATTTCCTATTGCATATTAATATACCTATATTCATTTGGGGGTAGGACGTATAACCATGTAGCTAGTTGCTTCAATGGGAAAAAACGTGTAGATCATGTGAATTTTGGCGGATGTTTTCGTATATTCGTATTAGAAATCGAAAGCTGAGATTATTTTTTAGAAGAGATAAGTAAACTGACTCGTGATAACAATATTATTCATACGCCCAGTTCTTACCCAACTTTTCAGTCAACCGTATCTAGCTTTGTGATTAACAAGAGCATGCTTATTAAAATGTTATTGAAGATATGCCCTCCTTTTGAAAATTTTGTCCGTTAAGATTAATTTAGAGGTTTCAATAGTTGTATCTTGTCTAACTTTACCAGCATACGTATGATATGAGACTAATGGCCGTTTTAGTGTAGAAGAAAGGCTCTCTGTCCTTATTTGAAATTGAAGACATTCTGGACATTTTGAAGACAATTCCGGGTTTTCTCGGGTCGAAAGAGTTAATAGAGTATTTCTTAAACTTTGGTACATGTATCCGTTTAGCAAAAAGCCTGAAAAAGATATGTAAAACGGCATCTATAAAACTGTAATCACCAAGCAAGGTTAACCACGACATATGAACCTGTTACTTCTTGGAGCTTCTAGATACCAGTCCAAAAGGTGCTAGAATTGTTTACTTGACAATTCTGTTGCAATATGACGGCAACATATGCAAGCAATTCATTTCAGGTTACAGCAACATTATATTTTTTTTTGGCGAATGGCTGCTATCCATTAGAACTTGAATTAGAAAGTTCTACCTAATACTTTCAAGGAAACAGTTTCAATTTACTAAAAGTAACATGTCTTTGGATTAGAAAATCAATGCTAAGACTTTGAACTAGATACCAGAAACCGCGCGCCAAGCCAAAATTTGTTAACGAAAAATTATTTTAGAATCTCAATCACGTACAGTTTCTGTGGATAATCAAAGCATATTAGGTTTAACATATTAAAGTTATGGATACAAGGTTTCGGTTATATCGGAAGCTTGATGTTTTTAAATTACAACGTTGTTCAACTAAAATATGTCTACATTAACATTTCAATGCCTCCTTGGAACGTTTTTAAATTGTGCAAGAGTTTTTGAAAAACGTAGGTCAAAATATGGCAAACATGCATTTAAAGACACACAAGTACGGACTGCTAGACATTTTTGTTCCCGCAAACGTTATATCGGCCTCCACTCAGAGATTCACTCAAAGTGGTCTAGAAAAAATGAACAACTTGCAAAATATTTACTATTACAAACGTGCTATTGTGTTTCAAATTTAGCCAAATTTCTGATGGAATATACCCAATATAAGTTCAAGAGCAATAATTCATCGCAAGTATAAGATTTTTATCATATCATTGGCGACTAGCGCTCTTCAATTTAAAATTTAACTTGGATACTTCTATTTTGATATTTTAAGTGTTTCAGTTTTATATGTTTTTTGAAGAATAACAGTGAGTGGTTTTACAGATAGATAAAGACCAGGCTTTGTCTATCAGAAATGCTTCACTAGAAAATTTTTACGGAAATTTGCTTGAAAAATCATATCACGTAAGTTTATGTGGCAGATTTACCACATTGCCAATGTCTTACTGATTAAAAGCATGGATACAAGGTTTCACTAAAAATATCTAGACTTATAAAGGTGTTCAAATAAAATCGTGACATGATTTCTATAACATTAGTGAATATTTCGGTAATGTTTTCTGGGAATAATTTGAAAAGCCATGTCATACAATTTGCTCCAAAACATTTAGATATTTTTTATGTGTTTCATACATATCCTATATCGGTCTCTACTTTAAAAGATATGATCTTGATTCTTACTCACTTGCTCTTTTTTGGACCATGGTTAATTACAATGAAATCGTTATTCGGCTACATATACTGAGCACGCAACAAATCAGCAAAGACAATTTAAGCGTTGATAAGGTAATATATACATATTTATGCTACCATCACAAGGCTTAGTCATTAAGACAAGTATGTTAAATGCCTGACAAAAGTTCAAAAGAAAATAGGATATTTATTTGACAGACAACGATGTTTCATATATTGCCGTTTCCCTAGACATCTAAGTTTTGAACTGAGTAAGATATGTTTTTGGACTAATGGGGTCAGGCTAATGATTTTCCCCTGTCATACTAACTTAGGAAGCTAATTAGGAAGCGCGTTAACACTTTGGCTAGACTAAATACAAGTATGTCAGACCTTTTTACATACCTTTATTTAAAGAAATAAAGAATTGCATTCACTGATTATTATCGTTGGACCTGGTTGCATAGACAATATTGTTACAACCCATAAATGTTGATAAGGCTACTATTTTAGTACTCAAGTTCAATCAGCTTATTGTTGTAAAAATGACAATAGGGATGAATTCAGTTATTGTTGCTCCATTAGAAGTAATTTGGTAGTTAGCCATATGTCTAGAACAACGTTGGAGTTCTAAAATTACTAAAAGGTTTGAATAGTCACAAAGCTGCAGGACCTAGATGGTATTAGCCCACTGTGTGCTTAAAGAGCATGCCACGATTGTGTGTGTCAGTTTACATTAATATTTAGAAAAGTTCTGTTACCTGCAGTAATCCCAAATACTAGTAGGAAAGCTCATGTGTTGCCAATATTTAAAAAAAACTCAGCGCTACAAGGCAATTATAATTATAATCATCGACCAGTCTCTCTTGAGTGAAAATGACCACATGATCAACAGCAATATAATGAACAACGCAGAAAAACACAATATTCTCTATTCACTTCAGCATGGTCTTCGTGCTGGGCGATCATTTTAGTCACAGTTTATTGAATGCATTCATGATCTAACTTTAAATATGGATGCTGGAAAACAAGCTGATATACTAGTAATGGACTTCAGCAAAGCATTTGACAAGGTCAGCCATAATCTTTTTGTCCATACACTACATTTTGCTTATCGTTATGGTATTAAAGGGATTATCAACAATTAAATCGATAACTTGTTAAAGGATAGGTCACAATCTGCTGTGGTTATGATGTGGTTTTAATTCATTGACGTTATTTGTGGGGACAACAAGAATCAGAGCTTGGTCCAAACCTGTTTTTGTATTATATCAACGGCGGCTTGCCTAGAGGACTTAATTCTTAACTGCATCTCTTTGCTGACGGTACTATAACGTATATGACCGTGACAACTCCGGCTAGTAGAAAACTGTATTCCGTCTACAGTTATGTCCTATCGTAAAAACCAAGCAAACAAGCACCAGTTTGTTCTTTACGGTCGTATTTTGGAATTGTATCCAGTCTGAGACATTTGGGCTGCCAAATTTATTCAGATCTACGCTGGAGTGAACACATTGGTAAATATTGTTATATTGCAAATGGAACTCTTTGCTCTCTAAGAAATTTTAATAAGGTGCACAACTTCACATGCTGATAAACATTCCTGTAAAGTTTCATTTCTGTAGCTCAAACTTGTTTTTCAGTTATGCGCAACAAGATGAAAATCACAAATTTTCACTTAATCAAGTGCCAAAACTGCAGCAAAACTGGACAAATCCGCATCAAAAACGCCGAGTGCACACTTTCACATGCTGGTAAACATTCCTGTACAGTTTCATGGCTGTAGCTCAAACACTTTTTTCAGTTATGCGCTACTCAAGTTGAAACTTGCCAATTTTTACTATGTCAATGATCTTAACTACACCTATACTGCATGCCTGTATCTGTATCAAAAACTTCAGGGGCACAACTTCTGATCCTGATAAACATTCCTGTAAACTTCCACGACCCCGACAAAAGCAATATGTATCTCACCCATTAATTGGAGTTGGCATAATAATCGGATTTAGCACGGTTGGTTTTCGCACACATGGTTCAATTTCTAGATACATCATCTACATCTGAGCAAGTGTAATGAAAGTCAAATGAAAATTGTGACCTATATAGTGTTATTAAGGAAAATTAGGGACAGACGGACGACTGACAAACCACCATGGCTTTAGCTCTGCTGGACAAGAGAGCCTTAATGGTCCTATACGACTCACCTGAGTACCATTCCTCTTCAAGCCAAGGTAACAAACACACCAAACAAACATCCAGTAGTGAACTCACGCATTGCTATCCGAATACCAGTTTGTTTCGAAATATGTCCATCAAAGTTTTTGACCATGAAATCGTATGTAAAAACAATTGAATTCCCTAGTTGTGACCCTATAGGGACTTCGTGACTTGGTCTTTGACCCCACATGACCCAGATTTAAACTTGACATAGATTTTATTCAAGATAATTGGGTGCAAAATTGCATTCTCGAGTGTCCACAAGGTTCATTTATTTTTTATTCTTGTGACCTAGTTTTTAGCCCCCATGTGACCCAGTTTCGAACTAGACCTAGAGTTGATCAAGACAAACATTCTGACCACTTCTCGTGATGACTGAGTACAAAAATTGGGTTCCAGTGTCTTCACAAGGTTTCTTCTATAATCTGACATGATGACCTAGTTTTTGACACATGGTGAGCCAGTTTCAAACTTGTTCGAACTTATGTTTTGATGAATCAACTTTATCTTAGTAATTGTGGTAGAAACAAGGATGTGTAAGCCTTTACCACGATACTACATGTACTGATTGGCAGGCAGTATCAAAACATAACTGTTATCGAACTATTAATATTTATAAACAAACGTTTACGTCACTGTCTAATTTTAGCGATACGACAGTACTTGATTTCATTAATCAAAACATCGTTGCCTATTTGACAGCCATGATATCGATACACCAAATCGAGTTACAGTAATGAGAAAGTACATAATAATCTTAATCCAGCATGTTAAATTCAACTTTACATTTAAATAAGATGGATCGATAAGTAGGGCGTCGCTGAAACAATAAAAGCTTGCTATAAATATGCGCTGATTTAATCAACTGCGTATGATCCAGGTATTTCAAAATAGAAAGGACATTTCTGGTATTAATGGATGGGTAAGTTTGTTAATTTCTATTACCTTAGTTTTACGTGAATTGTTTTCATTTTTCTTGTGTTTTCGACCACTTCTTTTGTGGGTATTCTATTCGGCTTATTTCATCTAGATGTTTAGTTTTAGGAAAAATAAGCTGTTGTGGACTTTTCTTTATGTAAAGGATTTATATGTCAATAGTTTTATAGAGCTAGTTTCAGGCTGTACATATGCACGACGAAAAACATCAGAAATTGTATATTCAATGTATTTTTATTGTTGATTTACATGTATCAAATGTATGAAAACAAATCGTTACCCTGGCTAAATGCATGTACTTTACCTGCTAAGTTGTTACATCATAAGAAGAAAGACAGTTCTCAAAGTGCTTATTTTATGAAGCTCAACAATGGCAATGACTTAAATTAAGAACTACATGTATGTGTCTGACAGTCGCATGACGGGTAAATCGGATCTGATTTCGCTTCAATGTTCTCATAATGTTACATTGATTGTTATGTTTTAATGCTATACCGATAGTTATTCGCTCAACCGCTTAATTCTTCCTGGTCGTGTTGAAAGCTCTTTATAACCTTACTTATAGATAACGGAGTACTGTATCAAAAATTAAGTTAACCATTGTACGCGATCAATTTTGAGTATGGGTTCGCAAAGGTTAATCTCGTAGTATATAGATTGAGTGATTTCACTGGTACTTATTCAGGTTAAACACACATATACACACACATAACAATTACAGGTAGAAAGACATTTCTATATAAATATAATATTGGAAGGGACGTAGTATACAATTATAGACTGATGGTGAGGTGAATATACAAATCTATGGATATTTACCGAGGTCAAATGTCCCTGAATTTGGATATTCGCCAAAATTGACCGTCAGTATGTCTTTAATGTATGTATGAACTTTTTGCAACAACAGCATAAAACTGATATTTGCAGTTTTATTCAAAGCAGGAACCTAGAATATACATATTATTGATTTTAGGTTCCTGTTCAAAGTAATGATTATGAGCAAACCGAATTCTTTTGACACTTTGGTAACTAGAAAGCCTCTGATATACCGGGTCATGTGACTAACGATAAACCAATCACAATGCATACTAATAGTATTGGAAGTCATACAATAAGATCTAATAAAATCCATAGTTTCACAAAAAGTTTAAAACGCTATTTCTGAAAAATGCAAATTGATACAAAAAATGTATCATAACAAAGTTAAATGCATAATAGCAAATCTTTGAACTTAATTTATAAGGCCAGCATTATCAAATAAAAAATTATTGAATTTTAATAACATTGCATTTATAGAATGTGTAAAAAAACTTGGATAACCAGTTAAAGTCAGGGGATGTATTTCCAGTAATTTCCTTGGCATTATATCCAAAATTAAACATGTATTGATAATTGACAAATAAACATATGGGTGAAAACATTTAAATTTCAAGTAAATTTGCACGAATAATACTACATGAGAAAGCAAAACTAAAAATGCATCAGTTAAAACTGCAAAATAACTTACTTACAAGCAACATGAATTTGAAGTTTATGATGTTATTTGGAACAACTTACGATAAATATTAAGCCGTCCTTGTGTTTCAAATGATTTATTACATTTTTATTTAGAACTGCCGCATTTACAAAAAGCAATACCCTAGCAATGCTTAGAATAATGGTCGAAAATAGGAAAAGTGTAAAGAACGCTAATACTTCAAGACAGAACGCTTAACTTGAATTAGAGACGAAACGTAGGCTATAGGTCGATACCAAAAGAATTTATTTGCGACAGTTATGTAGATATGATTTGCAAAAGTGTCGTAAATATGTTGTACTAAAAAAGACCGTGTTATACTTTTATCTCGCTGTAGCCTGGTTTCTACACATCAGGTATAGATTTCGTGATGAATAAGAATCCAGAACAAGTAAATAAATTGAATTTGGTTTTATCCATTCGTCTTTACTTGATCTATGTATTATGCTAACTCGATACTGTAAATTGACGAATAAATACGTTTAAACTAAATGGAATGAATAAATAATTTTTACAGATGACCGTTGGGCAATCAGAAGTCCCCCGCCGTCGTATGGTAACGATGACAACGACGCTAGATCAGTCAAGGATTCAGACAAACAAGCAATCTATGTTGGACAACCCCAAAACTTATTTTGCAAAGGAGCCCGATTTGATGGGACCTCACAGATGAAAATACACGTATAATGCTTATTTTCATTAACTGAATTAGATTTATAATTTCAATTTTAGCGCATTTGATTAGTTAAACACAATTCTTCCTACCGTAATAAGCTTGTATTATGTGTATGTTTAACTCGTATGGTTTTGACCTATAGACTCCGTACATAGTTTTAACTTTTTAACAGTCAAAATAACGACTTCTTTTTCATGTAAAATTTGCCTCTGGCAATTGCTTGTAATTATCGTTTGTTTTGAATGTTTAGCCACCTCCACCCGGATGCGAGCCCAATGAATACCAGTCGATGCTGATGAACAAAACCGGTGACATTTTATTCACTCCTGCACCGCAAAGACAAGCCGGGACAAAGACATTAAGAAACAGAATAACACCGAAAATAACAGCCGTGGCGAAAATTAAATTGGCTGAGTAAATCCAGTTTTTTCTTGTGTCGATGCCACTTTTTCTATTGGTGTGGTCATGAGAGCAAATTCTAAATCAGTGAATAGTGTACGACATCGTTTGCTTTCTATGATAATGTTAACGTGTATTGAGTCGGGTACCAGAGTATCACATGATCAAGAAGTGCTAGTTTTATTCCATACACCTATCAAATCCCATAAGGCAAGACCTTGCATAAGGTAAACTAGAAAAATAGTTTAACATTTGAAAATCCTGACGGAGATTTTTGACACCATATCAACTCTGAAAAAAAACTAATGTGTGTTTGGAAATCAAAAGGAGGTGCCGTGAACCGAATTGAACTGAATGTATTTTTATGCCATACATTTTACCATACTGATCATCCATTTTTTCTAAAAAAAACAACAACAAAAGTCTAATCGATTTTCTAGTCGAATATATGTTTTCGATTTTTAAATTTGTCACATAGATGTTCAGATATTGGCGAAAATGTTATTAAAAGACATGCATTTCAATATTTTAATTCAATATTTTACATTATTTTTTTACATTTATTTGTAATTATTGTATTATTATGTTAAAATGTAATATTATATATGACCCCTTTAATGGTTATGAGCATAATTACTAGATCTAGTATAGTATTTTGAGTAATTTTAAAAGTTTTTGTAGACGAACAGACTTACCTTTTGCATCCAGTGTTGATTTATGGAATGCCACCAGAAGCATTAAGAATGCTCCAACCTTATCTTCTATTTAAAAATAAACTTAAAAGAACTTTATTAAACAAATTGAAACACCGTCATTTTATTTTTAAAGGCACGAGAATCTTAACTGTCAAAAAGGAATTGAAAATGCACTGGGAACATTATTTTTTCATATGTACACTGTTTTTAAACCAAAGAATAGTACATTTTAGGAACACGACGTTATCATCCATTAAGCGTAAATTCGTTGCTTAGAGGAAAGAAGTACTCTCGAAGAAGATAATTTAAAGATTTTTATATCAGTTTAAAAGTTTATACATGACACTCGAATTTTAGCGCGAAACAGTACTTTAATTTTGTAGGTTTTTGGGTACACTGGGCGCGGGCATGCGAGCATAATTATGTGATACATCGTTTTTTATTTTACTCAGTAACTTAATAATGATACATTGTATATGTTTATTTATGTAGCCTGTACAATGATTCGTTGTAATTATTATAAACTGGGGGGCTGTTTTATAATGGGGTAAAAACTTGTGGCCCAAACCATTTGCTATGTATATTATTGGCAATAAATTATGGTTAAATAAACTATAGTCCGTGACCATTTTAAAAAAATATTAGATCAAAATAGAAAAAGGGGGTAAAATGTCCAGGTATTTCTATTTCAAACTAAATCAAATTAGGATGAACAAAGTTTATAGGTGGTTAAGTTTTCAAGGTCATCATATTGTCAAGGGACTATGCAATGGGAATCACTGTGACAGTCTCAAATTCCACTGTTTTGAATGTACATTGTATTTCATATGTCCTTTTTCTGACTAAATTCGAAATCATGAATACGATTGCAAAAACAGCTGCTTCAAAGTTCAAATATAGCTGAATTTTTGTCGGCATGGTCAAATTTCTGGTTTGATTGGGCCAATGATAAAAACTGGCAAAGATTTTGGACACGTATAATAATAATATTCTTTATTTAATGAAGGCGACTCGAAAAGTGACCTATCTTCCTCGAGGCCTTCAAAGACAATAACAACATTCATATATATGAACAGGCATTCATACAAACATACATCAATTATAATATGAAATAGAATAAAAGCTTATCATTATGTAACAGTATCGTAACCATATATTCCATAAAACATCAATGACTTAAAGTTAAGTAGTAATGGCAACTGCTATAAACTAGAATGGAGCAACACCTGTTAAGGGCTGCTATTAAGTTTTCAGTTAAGAACAAAATTGTGTTAATCTATCAACACTACGTATTTCAAATGGTATACTGTATTTCAAATGGTATAGATTTGATCGAGGTTGGTAACGATAGTGCTATCATTGTGGTCTCCAGAGCCAACGTCAAATATAGCATGTTTACACCAGTGATGACCGATTTCGTGTCGGAATGGACCCAAAATGGTCTTTTGACGATACACATTCCATCAAGATAAAATTCTTATTAATATGGATGCCAATGTGTGAACAAACTTAAACATAGGTTTCCCCATGGCGTACTTCAATTCCTGCTCCAGTTGAGATACGGTCACTTTTGTGTTAATACACATTCAATCAATGCACATTTCGGTTTTTCACGGCGTGGTCCAATTTCTTTTTTCACTCGAGGCTACAATAGAACTTTTTGTAGATCTCACTATAAATTATATAATATAATACACATTTAGTCTCAATATAATTTTGATTTCTAAGAAATGAATTCTAGAGTGTAAACATAGTTCCACATGTCTAGTTGTATTATCAACGGCTCGTAACTATGAACATTTTGTTCCAATATGACTAGTATTTACTTGATTATTATTGTGAGGTTATGTATGTTTGATTATGATTGCTATATAAATGTGGCTACCAGAGTGTAAACTGCGTCAAAGAAAGTATTTTTGTTAAATCAGGAACACTAACTCTGGGCATACTGGTCCAATCAAATCCACTTGCTTAAGAAATGTAGCTTCTGAAATGCCAATGGAAGCATTTTTGTAAAACAGTGGCAACACGTCTGGAAATGACATTCAAAACTAATACATAATAGAATGTGTCCAAATATTTCCTTACACTTCTCCAGGTTATGTCACTCATGCCCAGTGTATAAATGCCAATAATTAAACGCATTCTATTCAAGTCATAGTTTTGTGAAAATCCATTAGAAAATGTAACCTGTAGTTTTATCAAGGTTAACAATATATTGTTGCAGTTGGTTTTCGCACAGCACGACTCATTTTCTATACAAGTCATCTTCAGGTTGCAGACAACCTTCTGAGCAAGTTTTATGACAGTCATATGAAAATTATGACCTGTAGTGTGTTATCAAGGAAAAGTTGACGGGACAGGAAGGACAAACCACCATGGCATAAGCTCATCTTGACTTCAACCAGTTGAGCTAAAACAAAACTTTGAAGTGTGAAGCCTTTTAACTGGTATTTTATTGTCATAAACAATGTTCATAAACATTATCATAAGAAATAGCAAAGCACATGTAATACCATGCAAGGAGCAATCTTTGAAAACATCCTTTATATCAAAGAAAACATTCTAACAAATGATAATATCTATACAGAAATCAACAGTTTCTACAGTAGATGGGGTAATAATCACTTGATGCACATTCAGTGTTGTTTTTTTCTCATTTAACAGATATTATAAGATCACCTTTCAATCATCACTATAAAAAAAGACTGAAAATATTGTTAAAAATGATGTCAAAATCAGATATCGATCTTAGAAATGAAAGCATGCTGTTTGTATGTTAATATAGCACAAGCATTTAAATGAATCAAAAATACCTTTAATATTCAAAAAAAAATTGTGAATATTATCCAATTTACTTTTCCATCAAGAAACTATTACAAATAGGTCTATTAAATTATATTCATATAAACTCATACAATAATAAACTCAACCATATAAAAACTAACATATCAGATCAAAATATTATCCTTAATGTTGTCAGCAGGAACACAGAAGTGAAACTTAAAAGTCAGCTAGTCATGTACCATGAAATTTTATATCCAAACTTACACATTTTTAATAATAATTCATAAATCAATCAAGTATTATATTTATAAAGCAAATTTTATTTTTGTTTCTACCATTTTATTTGCTTCTTAAAACGTATGAAAGTTTGTGATCTTATTTTAGCTTTAATAGCATTCTACTTCATTAAACAAATCAGTTCATTAACCTTGTTTCATATGAGCATGGATGTAAACTACAAGGAGTCATCTTTCTTTGCCATAAACTACATACATTTGTATCCAAGTTCAATATTGTTTTTTTTAGGGAGAGAAAACGAAAAGGGGGTGGGGAGAGTCTCATTGTTACTTATTACAATTCATTCTTGCCAGCTTCTCAAGTGCACCCTAAAACAGGCAAGGTCCACCCCTGCGATTAGGTTTTGATCAAAATGTAAAACATTAGCACTAAATGACAGCCTAAGCCACTGAGCTTACTTTGTACATTAAAAAAAACTTTTTTTTATTTTTCAGAGTAACTCTTGGTTCATGTCTACATCAACTGTGACTAGTTTAAAATTAATATCAAAATGAGAACTAAGTTTCAGTTAACTACTATCTGGGCTTTATGATCTAGAATTATAGTTACTTCAAGTTTAATACTATGAAATGGCCTGCAATAAAAGCACAAAAAATAGAATGGCATTTATCAAACTAATGGTGCATTTTCAATTATGCTTTGCTGTATGCAAAAACTAAATACAACTCAAGAACACTTTGTACGTTTTACATAATTAATCAGTAGGTAAACACTGAAATTTCTGGTTTTAGTTTTTTATGACACCTTTGTAACATGTTGAGATTTACGACAGAAAAATTGGGAGTAAAAAACTAAATTGGCAGAAATAACTGGGAGTATGTTGAGATATAAATCCATTGGCATACCATTCAATCTGTCATTATGTTATGCAGAGCTGTCCTTACCACTAGAAATTACCATATACACTGCAAAACTGAACATAAAACAAACTTATTTACTCTGCAGTACCTTAAACTCTAAATATTATCTCTCAAGGAAATTTTATCTATAGTGAAGTCTGTCCATTATCATGGTTTGACAACCTTTTTTCTCTTGACAGTTTTATTTTCCTTCTAGGTAAAACTTTATGAGTAACTTTATTGTACATATGCTTAATTAATTACCTTCTTTAAATAAAGAGATTATCGTGTTTAATATTTTTATTTTTAATCCTTTCAGTTAAAAGATCATTAATATCTACAACTTCTAGTCTTTCAACAGTTGTCTTTTTCTTTAGCTAGCATTCAAAAAAACATTTTGTAGAGGAAACAGCTGACAGCACTTGTATAGTGGTATAATGTTTAACCAGGATAGCTTAACAATTCAAGTGAGAGACAGCTTTTCATCTCTATCTTCGACTCTATGTGACCATGACCTTTGACTAAGAGATAATTAAATCAATCAAGGTCATCTCATGTCCTTGACCAATTTCCAATTTTTTTTGTACTCTTATGTTTGTTGCTTAGACATTCTGGCAAACTGCTCCATAACGAGAAAGAAACTGAAAAAAATATCTGACAGCTTGACAATGGACCAACTAATGTTGGCAAAACAAACTATCCCCACTTCTTTAATAGAAGCATAAAAATCAATTTGTTTGCTAGATTATGTACAAACAACATGCATATATGCATACACAGACAAAATCAAACAATTTCAGAACACTTCACAGCATACCATATGCCCTGATATAAAGTAACTACCCTGTTTTAGAGTCTGCCAAATTAGGTTTACCAATGCCTTTAGGGAGTGATAGCAAAGAGGTTCACGGTTTTAAAGTGAACAAATCCCTGAAGGCTTTGATATTGGTACTGAATTAATCATACACACAGCCAGATAAATTGATACATTGCTTTACTTCTAAAAGTTACAAGTCTACATTCTTCCTCACCCATACCATTTACTGTTCTTTCATTCACCCAATCAAAACCATATCTTTATAAATGATAATGCCCTTTGAACTCAGTATCACGTAATGTCTTCTAATTCAAGGTACACAACTCAAGTAACATATTGAAATATCACGTAACACACTAGATTCCCCTGCAGATTTAGAACTGGTTAGTAAATTACTCATGTTTACTGCTTTCTTGGAAGTGCTATACTATATCAATACAAAAACTGTTCAGTATAATTACTGAACTAAAGGATTAACACAAATTAATATATATCTGACTAACTACTCCGACTGTAAATTTACCTATTTCGGACCAGATTTTCTTATTCCATCTATAGTCTCGAAGTTACTTGAAATTCTATTTTACCAACTGCTTGGGACAGCTTGTATCATAAACTAAACTGGAACCTAAATATAACTTTCTTCCTAATATGCAGATGATTACACAGAAATGACTCAAAGGCTTTACTAACAGCACAGACAACTCTACTCAAGTAGGGGAGTAGACTCAGTGAGTTTTTTTAACAAGATAAATTGATACATTGCTTTACTTCTAAAAGTGACCAGTCTACATTCTTCCTTACCCATACCATTTACTATTCTTTCATACACTCAATCAAATTTAATCAACTAAATAGCCGATGTAAGGACATGTCTATATAGTTAAGAGTAATTAATGCAAGTATAGCAGGCAGATCTTCACCTACATGTACTTGCTGCAAGCAGAGCCTTGCCAACGTGAATAAAAAACTGTTACTATGCATTTAAAAACTGCTATACATTTGTATATATATATTCCAATCATCTGAAAAACGGAATAATGCCTGTGCAAAATATTCCGAAAAAAAATAATACCTGTTAAATTTTTTTCCCCTAAAAACTTTTTTTGCTATCAAATTTTGCTCAAGTCATTCAAACTGTACCTAAATTTCTTTTAATTGAGAAGTTGATTTATAGTCTATAAAAATGAAATAAATACACTATATCAAAAGGCAGGTACAAAAAAATGACCAGCTGTTTTTAAAGACACTTCATACCGTAGAACATACATATATCATATTTGCTTTACGAGTAACCAAGTAGACTCAAATTTAATCCGAAGTTGTATATTTTCAATGTGTATGGATCTACAATATTCAATACAAGTTGGATAATCATATATTATCTTATAGAACATACAATCATGTAAAAAAATATCTCAAAACAAACTTATTTAGTTTTATGGTCACATTTTCTGTATTTCTTTACTATTCTTTTGATATATTTCCAAACATTTACAAGCATGTACCTTTAGCACTGACATCCTTAATTGCAACACCCTAAATACTAAAATTTCAAATGTTATTTATCTTATTTTCAAAACTAACAAATACCATTAATATATGTATATATGTATGATAATATTAAGACAGTCTTAGCCTATGAATCAGGTAATGTATTTGAAAGTATAGATAAAATGCTTAATCGTCCTGCCACACAAGTTTGCAACAACTTCACAGAAACAAACACAAAGATTTCATACAAAGTACAAACCTAATACATGTATATATATTCTCCTTCAATATACAAAATTTATCAATCTATGAACTATGACTTTTAACTTAATATACTAACTTTATTGTTTATATACACATTCAGGCATACCATGCACTCACAATACAAAACTAAAGTTTAGCGAACTAAAGTACCAAATAAAACTTCAAAAATAAGTACAAATACTTGGCTCAAGTTGGCTGTAATGACCAAAGAATTCCTGTATAGAGAAAAATATTATTTATCCTAGTTCAGTTATATCTAGAGGACCAAGGGGACCCGGACCCATATTGCTAAGCCGAGCTGGGTATCAAAAGCAATGTATTGCAACCTTCATCATTAAATGGAACAAATTTTGCCGAAGCTTGCACCACATATACATGTAACAAGAAATCAATGACAGGTGACCCATTGACAACTTGGCAAGAATATGAAGCTAATATTTTCTAAAAACAGTCACCATTTATAAAACAGAATAATACTGTTCTTAAAATATTTTTACAGAGTGTTTCACAAGGTTTTAGAAATAATTATAAATGAATTATTTACAGGACACTTACATGTATTTGTAAATAAATATGCAGGTGGACCTCAAAACAAACAAAATTTCATAGATAAGTTTGTGTTCAAAAGTAGCTAAGCACACTTACAGTAGATCTGGCTACAATATCAAAGTACACTTTTCGATAACCTACATGTACATCACAAATTCACGTGTTTCAGGAAATATGCTAAGAATTTAAAGGTTCATCAACTCCGACTGCTAAGTTCCAGCCTAATACAGTCAAGTATCTCATATATCCAAGTTTAATCAGACTCAGGAAAATTTTTTTGACAAGCTAATTTTTATATTGATGATTAAGTAAAGGAGTGAAAAATCAGTGGACACCATAAAAAGTCTATAGACCCAGCAGACCAACATGTACACTGAGCTACAAAGTACATTACTCTCTATCTCTCCCTCCATTACCAAGTATACTTATTTAGGAAATAATGTATAACCAGAATGTTTGCATCTTGACCAATGTTAATTCAAATAATTTCATGATAATTAAATTTTTTTTTGGCAAATGACTAGAAAATAAGAAGATATGAAAACTATTAACAGCCTCCCTTAAATTTAAAAGCAGATTTTAAGTGAATCAAGAAACATCTTGTGCCAAATTATTTCCAATCAATGTAAAGGATCGCAATCAGTTTCTACTTAACTTTCTAATACAGTGAAAGACGTCTCTCATTCCACTAATGTCTAATTAGAATGCCCAAGAACCAAAGCTAAAGACCAATATCCACAATGCAAAACATTCTGGTTATATGGTACTAAAGTTCCAAGAACAATTATACACTCAATTCCATAGCAGCTGTTTCAGTTTCACTATCAAGTTTATAATAGTCTGTTCTTCTTTCTGGTTGGGGAGTCCATATTAACATCTGGTGTTGCTGATCTTTTCCTAGAATCACAGTTGCGTGAAAATTCATCTAAAATGAAAGAGTTCAGTTCCTCAAAATTTGTTTTTGGCAGGCCAGAAAGAGAAGTAGGATTTGAAGTATTGTGTGGCCTGAACCCGACACTGATATTCGACATAGCCCCATCTAGACCTGAAATTGAAAAATGCATGAACTAACCTGAAGCAGGAAGTAATTTTTTTATATATACATGCTGTATTTCTGTGACTTAAGTGTAACAATACTGTTGATTCTGTGTACTAAGTGGTACATTGAGTTAAGCATCAGCTGCTGTTACATCTCAAACAGCAGTTTTGAATCAGGTATGTCAATAGTACACTATTTAAATACAGTCAGCTACGTTGTACTTTGTAACAACCATCACTGATGAATAAAGGCAAGGTATAATAGTAACTACCTGTGACCTGCTCAATATAGTAAACAAACATGAGTTCATCAATTCTTAACAAAAATATGGAAGTATTACCTTGTAAGGCAATAGCTTCTCTGAAGCACTGCAAGTCTGACTCCGTATTCCGAGGTAAGTTATCCGCAGACGGGAACCTTGGAAAAGAAGCACTGTGCCTAACAACACTACCCGATAGTTTAGTCCTTTGTGGTGGATTTTTACCACTAAGAAAAGCTAACAAATCTTCACGCCTTATATGTCTTCTCCTCTTTTTTGCCCAAGAGACAATGTCTTTGAGTTGCCGCTGTCGGCCTCTCTGAACACCCGATTCCATGCAATGTTTTGCAGTATCTACACTATCTGTAAAACGAAAGAACTTTGTCAGAACATTATTTGGTAGCATGCTATCAATAAAATCCTGGTAAAAGGTACATTTTGTATCAAGCTAATCCCAGTATCAAAACGTATCTTCTTACTTGAACTTAACATATCTATTTTACAGGTATTTTGCCCTGACCCCAAAAGGCTTAGTGTTGCTTTTCACCTACGTTTCATAAAAATTTGACCGATTTGGTTTCATTGTTGCCTGGATAAAACTTTGGCTGTCCTGCGCATCAGGCAACCATTATAGCATTGCAGCTACATGTACATGTACTACTAATAGCACTGAACTTAATATATCATTGCAAATTAACAAGTATATGTACATTTAGGAAACAATAAATTTCCCCTTTGTATAAAAGTTAGAAGAAAGTTCAATCTCATAATAATAAATGCTAAAATTTAAACTCAAAGTGCTGGCCTTGCAAGTTATACTTATAGTAACACAAAAGTGTTTTTTCATTTTCCAAACAGCAATTCAGATAAAAAAAAGTTACTAACTACAATTTACTTCAGACAGCAGCCTACTGGTACATTAATACAGCACATGACATGATATATCGATTCAGGTAGACCACATTGATAAACACCATGATTGACACCTATTGTTGTGGTTGGGTATAATTTGGGGCCTACTATACAACCAAGATAACTTGGCAGTTGAGAACAATCATTATGGTTGAGGGATTTTATTGCAGCTCAACTAACCCATTATCAAAATTTAATATTAAATGTCTCTGAAAGATTTATTTTTTGAAAATTGGGCAACCAAGCCTTTATTGAAATCAGGAATTACATTGAGCACAGAAATAACAGACATTTCTAACACTTGCTTCTTTATTCCTTAACACAGATTCTAAAACTTCAGTATTTCTCACTATTTCCCCGGGAATTCCCGGTGTTCGAATACACTTTCCCTGGGAAATACTACTATTTCCCACTTATATGCCAACCCTGGCACATGTGTACTCGATTTACATACCTTTATACAGGGTAGTAACTGACGATGCAGCATTTTGAAATGGAATCCATAATGAAAGCCCATTGGTTCGATCTGAAAAAAGTAAGTATACTGAAATATCGTTATATCCAAGCTGACCTCTGGCATCTACCGAAACCAAAGAGTTAGTGTGCTTGATTAAAGAAGTGCATAATTTATAATATAGAACAAGTTCTGTATACAATATATTTACAAATTCTAGCATTAAATGGGCTGTTATCAGGGAGATTCACATGCGGTGACTGGTCACGGTGTTTCGCGGTGTCCACATTCGGGTCGAGTCTTGAATAATTGTTACGTTATTTTACTTATTAACTTTGAATTATCAATAAAACAAACAGAAAAATAATTGTAATTTGATGTTTTTCGAAACTTCCTGACGCCAAAATCGTTTTAATTACAATGCCGCTACCAACAAACGAACATACTGTATGATCAATAAAACAACCCAGGCAACACAATCAATCTAAGAAAACAAATTACTTTATCTATTCCAACCTAATTATTTAATAATCCAAAATATCAATCTATCGTCAATGTTTCAAACTGTCTCTTTTTAATGCCACTTGCTCACTAAGATCAAAGAAATCGGGCATCGTGGCGACACTCTCTGATCTCATGACACCTGCGGCTTTTGATATAGAAAAAACTTTGCAGTAACAATAACTCAAGTCAAAAACTATATTTGGTAAAATGAAAATAATGCTACTAGAAAAAATCGGCGTTGGCAGTTACTTAAAAATTAGAGGCAATCGTAAATGGCAAAACAAAAAGTACGCTGCGAACAAGCAATTTGTTTTGATATTCAACATTTCTCTATTCATAATGTGCATTCCCGTAATATTCCGGTTGTTTGTGTGATCTGTACGAAATAATAAAATTAAATATAAAAGGAAGCATAATTCGCAACAAAGAGAGGTCTCACAACTGAACCTTGCGGAACACCAAATACAGCCGACGGAGTCACGGTAATTTTGTTCTGGAAACAAAACATTCGAAACTTTTTTAATATAAATCTAGATCATTTTTTGCAATAACAAATTAACGAACATGGGATAATAATCATTACAATAATTGAAATATTTACGCACTTTCGATGCATTGTCTGCCGACTTTCGACCACGAGAGACACTCAAAATCTCCTCAGACAAACAAATATGCATACTCGCTCAATTTTGACAGTTATCTTTCAGAAGTTTTTGTGTCAAATAGCTCAGGTTTGCAAACAATTTTACAATTTTTTGAGTTAAATATGTCATCCTTTATTAGATGCAATATTTTTCACACCCACCGTGATTGACAAAAGGCAAGTTAGGAATAAAGATTGACCAATTACGGCACATTGTTTAAGTGGATAATTATTTTAAATCTACAAATACGTGATAAATGTTTTAAGTTCAGGTAGGAATGAAAACGTTTTGAAACAATTATATAAAAAAATGGTGATTTTTACGCAGTGATACTCGAGCGGCAATTCACAACGGAAATACGCGGGGCGAGGCGGCGATGTGCTAATAAGCCGCACAACTACCCTCTACCGTAGATGAAAAATAAAAGTATTTACAGAAATATTGATGTATTCTAAATTTTGTACATCATTAAATAAAATAACATAATTGTAAAATACATTATTCAAGTCGAGTTTGTAACCGCGATTCACCGCGACCGCATATTTCAGCGCATCGTAAATGGTCGCAGTGGCCTTTTAAGTGACCAAAACATTTTTAGGGTGACCATGTCACCGTGTCTGGTAACCCAGAATGAATTCTTGTCGCAGTGACTGGGTGACATTTGGAAAAAACACCTTGCGTGTACTGTACCCCGAATGAGCTAAAACATAAACAATAGAAAAGTACTTTTTTTAATAACTTTATTGCTAGGAAAAAGCGCATGTTAATTTTTTAAAAGTGTATGTTTATATTATTGTCAGCAATAAGAAGATGCAAATTTCATGTCAATATCTTGTTGGTAAAATTTTGATTTTTTATTACCAACTGAAAAACCATAATGTTTTTGTAAGGTCTGTTAACAATAACATAGATCAGATAAATATTCTGTGAAAAGTTAAACTTGCGCTTTTTCTTCGAAAAAAGTTATTTAAAAAATTGTACTTTTCTATCGTTAATGTTTTAGCACAATCAGGCTATTTTAGCTCATACCGGGTATTTTCCCCGATCAGGAAATATGCTCAGCTAGCCCAAGGTCTTTGACGCTATTATTCCTATTTCTCATTATAGCGTCAAAGACGATCCTTCTGAGAAACCTAACAGGTGTACGGCGCAAACTGCGCCGTGTTCGTTTTCCAAGTTAAACATACTTTTGGGACGAATCATTACTTTATATGACAAGACTGAAGTAAAATCTACTATTTTGCCCAAATATAACTAAGTGTCTTCTCAACATACCATAAATTCAACCGTTATACAACAACACCCATACAATTTTACAAAATGTGGCCGCCATATTGGAAAACTGCCGAAGTGTTCCGAAACGCGTATTTTGTCATGTGACTCCTCAATGTTGAAGCGCATGTAAACATTAAGTTGAAAAAAATAACTAACATACAGAAAGGTATAATCGGCAGTTCAACTCATAAAAAATACCTTCATGAACTAAATTTTGTCATAACATAAGTATGTTTCATTCAATATTATAATAACTGTGTCTACTACATTAAGCCATGTCTATTTTTAGACGGTGGTTTTCCATTCTCGTCTCGTCACGCGCACTTGCGAGTATGAGATTAGCTTCATTTTCGAATATGAAAGTAAAGAAATAAAAGGTTTTAGTTGGCTTTTTGGAGCATTTATGGCGGGTAGCTGTTAATTATTGGTGTCAATAGCATTTAAAATGTGTTTTAAGGAAGCTGTTGTAGTTTATTATAGAAAATTAAAGGTGCGATATGTTTTATGCAAAGTGATAAAAACGAACCTTATCCTGTTAACTTTGCAAGGCTACAATTCCATAACTAAATATGGTCAACTGACACAATAAAAAGACCAATTTAGTTATGGAAGCCAGAACTAATGCTCAGCCTGTTAAAGGCCTTTGATCAAGGCAGCCCTGCCCATTGATCGAAGCTGACAGGCACATGACTGGTCATCAAAAGGCCAAGATGGCGCTGTGCCATCCAAAAAACACACTAGCTGAAGCACTTATTTCCCCATTTTAGCGTAAAATTATGCAAATGACATCACACTGCACATGAATAAAGGGAAGTGCTTTTTTTTAAATAGTAATGTCAGGCAGGGCTTGACAAATTTTCGTCATACCTTTATACAATTGAGCAATTGCTGTTGCAGAATTTTGAAACTGTAAAAAGAGTTTCTGCAAGGCAAAGTCTGTATCCTTCTGAACGTTGTCCTCCATATTTGTTTCTGAACTTTCCAATTCCTCCAGACATTCTTCTTCAAAAGCACTCAACCAGCTGTCCGCCAAATGATCATTCTGCTGGCCCTCTTGATGGGCCATGGTTTTGTTTACAGCTTTCCAGAGGTAATTTATTTCAATATACCAAACAAAAGAAGACTTTGTAACTTTTTCCGTCTTTCTGAATATCAACTTTTCTGACCTAACGGATATTGTCTTCACGCATGCGCAGGATTAAAGGTTGAGGGTAAAATTCTGACCAGACAGTCTTACATCAGAACACGTACGTATCGATTAGTACCAAAAAAAAATAAAATAATAAAGGCCCCGCATAGAACGGGATTTTATCCTCACAATCACAGCAAGTAAGTATAAAAAACGTGCCTTTGAAAAAAATCACAGTTTAAGGGGAGATAATTTGTAACTGGGTTCTGTTATATTAGGACCCAGTTTGTAATAACACCATAATTTGATTTTGACACATTTTCTGACAATGTTTGAAACATAGAAATGTAGTTTCAATTGTTTTCTATATAAAATTGCGAAATATAGCGACTTCTTATAATGACTTCCAATCTGTCACGTCTTGCAGGATAACCCCTTTTTTAAAGAACTATCTATAAACAAACAAAAAGTAACGAAAAAAAAAAAACAGCATGCTCACCATGATGCAAGAACTATCTATAGTAATAGAGTAGATTGAGCAAACTGCTGGCAATCAATTAACATTCAACGCAAAGAAATGAATGCACATAGGGGAAAAACGCAGCCTGACAGTCATTACATGAACAATAAAACAGATAATATACATTAATTACAACAGGTGTCATCTGAGAAAGATTTTGGCATTATTTTTTTACTGTAATATGAAATACAGTTAACACATTCAGTCCAAAATCTAAAAAGCCAACAAACACCTTGGATTAATGTGTAAATCTTTTATATTTATGGATAAGGACATGTTCCTCCAATTATAGAAGACCTTATTGAGACCCCACTTAGAATATGGCTCTGTAATCTGCTCTCCAAATTTAAAAAAAGGATATTAAGGCTGTTGAAAATGTATAGCGTTGAGCCACTAGAATTGTGGGTAACCTCAGAAATTTTTCATACAAAGACAGACTAAAAACTAAGATTACTTTCCCTTAAATATCGTAGAGAACGAGCAGACGTGATGCAGACAAGTATACAAAATCCTTAATAATTAAGACAAAATTGATAAAAACAAGTTAATCAAATGTTCTTGCTCCATCACTAGCGGCAATTCACTCAAATTGTTTAAGATAGGACAAGAACAACATTGAAATAGGGCACCTTCAGTCACAGGGTGGTGGATCCTTGTAACAAGCTCAGAGAATGTATAGTCAAAGCACCCACGCTAAATGCATTTCAGGCTAGACTCAATAAAAATTGGGGGTTTCAAATAAGTTTCAAATAAGCATATACTGCCTTACAAGTTTTACCCAGTGTTTGATATGAAATGTTCACAGCTGAAGTGCTTAAACATTTAAACTGTTAACAATATTTCATGAAATTAGTAAACTGTGTAAATAGTGTTAAACTATATGAAATATAAGTGCAGTTATATATGAAAATATTGCAGTTATACAATGCAAAATTGGATTAATGTCAGCAAAGAAGGCCAAAGAAACCGTTGGTTTAATGTGCTATAATATAAAATGTTCGATAAAACCTGGATAGACGGTGTTCTTTATAAACTGAATCAACTAGATATCCGCGGAAAAGCTCTTCGCATTTTCAGTTAAATACTTAGGGGTGGCTGTAGTCGAGATTTAGCATTTGGACACTTATTAGACCCGTTCTATTTATTTCAAGGTACGCGACAGAGAAGCATATGCTCGTCTTTTCTATATACCGTGTATATCAATAATCTTCTTGATAAAATCTCAAAATCACAGCACGGTTAAAATTAAACGGCGTGCCTATGTGTGCCTCGACTCAAGCCGATGATGTTTTTCTTATGTCACTAACAAAAAAGGTTTAAACGAGCTCCTTACCATTTGCAGCCTCTATGCAAAAAAGTGGCGTTTCAGTTACAATGCTAGTAAATGTGCGGTCATGGTTCACAATAAGAGACACAAGAATAGCGAAATAACTATGTATGGTGGAACTCTTATCCCAGAAGTGTTTGAATATAAACATCTCAGCATTATTCAGTGCCAATCAAGAAAGTCACCGTCTAATGTGGACATGATCCGTCAGTCTGCCAGAGGTATACTATTCAGCCTTAAGAACTGAGGTATTCACAGCAATGGCGTCAATCCAACGACTGCAGTGAAACTATACATATCTACAGTGATACCGCGTGCATTCTTCGGATGTGAACTGTGGAACTGTATAACTTTGTCAGTCTTGAGATTTCTCGAATCAACACATCATTTTTTGTCTCAAACATATACAATCCCTACATACTTGTACTAGATCAGACATTGTTAAAGGTTTACTCGGATTTACGTCAATTAAAGCATACATCGACCTACAAAAGTTGAACTTCTTATGTTCAATTTGCAGGCTACAATCTAAAGATGTATACAGCGTTACAGGACTGGTGTTTTTACATAGACTATTTCAATACCGTAACAAATGTACAAAGTCCAACTCTGGTTTTGTAGTCGATATTATCAGAACCATTAAAGTACCATTTAAACGACTATCTAACTGAGTTTGAAAAAACTTTGATATTCCCCGAAAAATCTTCCTGGAAACGAGTTTGTAAGACAGCTGTGTTTAATCAGGAAGAAATTAACTGGGCATCGCGAATGCAAATGGATGGTGACTTTACCAGATTTCGCGTCATACATAATAATCTCACGACTTGTAATGGTATGAGACCCCTAAATACATTTCCATAGACTTACATTATAAGGTTTTCTTCCGGTGCGACTACCCAAAATCTCACCGACTGCTGAAATGAACTTTATTTTGTAGAATCATTCTAGTCCCACATAAAATAACAAAATTTATACATTTGATCCAATACTTTATGCCAGTAATTTGGAGCTGAATGACACCACCCCCATTTTTGTGGCAGTTTTAGTGGTCACCGACCAAATATGTCAGTATTTTCAAATACCAAATATTTTGATTATAATTTATATCCAGATTTTTCTCTTCATATTTCATTTGTGATCTATCATCCAGCGATTAATTCAAAATAATTTTTCTTGAATGCATCCACTTACTTTCAGCCAATCGGCAATCAAACACAGTGTAGGTCCGCATGTTCCCTAGACAAAATAACCTGTTTCCGGTTTTCACCGATTTAGGCTTCTCATACCTAAAGCGTAGCACAGGAAAAAAAACAACAAACCACTGAGCTAATGAAGTTTCTTGCAAAACTCTGCTGTAAACCTCCGACTATTGACGAGAGATGTCCAGGATGTAGCCAGTTATACATTATTATTTGTTTGATTGGATATATGTTTTTGTTTGACTTTGTTCATAATATGTGACTCTTCAAAAAATGGAGGAATAAAAGTAATATATATGGCAATTCACATTCATGTAAAACAAACAGAATCTTGAAAAACAAAAACGAATAACAACATTTTACTGATTCAAGTGGAAAAATAAATATATTGATACGTGACAGACACACATACATGCATATCAAACTTGAGAATCTGTATTAAATTGTAAAGCAACTACTATATGCGCTAAAATCAAATATACTAGCGAAAATTAATTAATTAAAGGTGGAAAATCAGAGTTTAGCAATGTAACAGATTCGTTTGAAACTTTAACATCTGATCATTTACACTCATTTATGTTCACTTAGCGCTTAATTCAAGTAAGATTTTCACTGGAGGTATTTTTAAAATTTGATTTCCCTATCCTGCTTGCCAACCAAGATAGAGTTATTTTATCATAGGTACAAATTTATACACATACTTTACCTAAGGAAAGATATAAATACAAGACCTATTATATTATAGTTGTAAAATATTTGCATTAACAATTATATATTTAGATGTAATTCATTAGAAATGCAAGTTTCCAAAAATTATTATTACCTCCCTTTACCTATCTTGGTTGCGCAACCAATATATATTGGAAATAAATGAATTCAGAAGCTACACGCAGTTTTAAAACTTGCCTTTTTGTTCAGAATGTTAAAATATTTGTATATCTATTCAATGCAAATGTAAAAGTACAAATTATACTGAAATAAAAAAGAAATACTCAACTTTTAAATACTTTCAATAAAATATTTAAATACTTAAATATTTAAATAGCAAAATGTCTAATTGGGATCTAACTCTATGTAATGGGTCTCTTTGTTCCCTAATTAAATTGTTAACAGAATATACAAAAAGTAAAAGTTGCCATCAAATTGTGCTTAAATGTGACTGACCACCTTTAACTAGTGTTTACAGTATAATTAACAAACATCAAGTTCATGTATCAAGCAAAACAATGTTGTAAGTAAGAGGCATTCAATATTTATAAATTTGACTGTAGTGATAGACGATGTCTTTTATAATTATATTTGAAAACATTCAGGGATTTTGCTTTACGAATCGTACCAGGAATAGAGTTCCACACTCGCATGCTAAAGTATTGAAAATACGGTTTCATATAAGTATTAAATGAGATTTGTATAACATTTTATCTTGAAGAGGAACGCAACATGTATCTGTTATTCGCAAGAGGTATCAAATCACTAATATATTCAGAAACATCATTATGGAATGATTTGTAAGTTATTACTCCTGCATGATAGAAACAGCGATTTTCAAACGTGAGCCACTGAAGGGTTTTAAAGAGATCTGCAGATGGTGTTCTGACTGGTTTACATAATATTATCTTCGCTGCTCGCTTCTGGAGATTTGTATTTTTTGAGATGTGCGATTGCTTATTTTTACCCTAAATAATACTGCAGTAATTAGCATATAATAGGCCTACAACAGTATCAACAGTATGAAGAACGCCCTGGTCACGTAACTGAACCATTTTCTGTAAACAATATATATCTGTGAGTAGGCATGCAAGAATATCCCCAACCACTTACACTTCAGATTTAGTCATAGAAATATGTAATATGAATTAAAATCACCTGCAATGGATAAAGAAAATCTACCATGAAATTGTCTTTTAACACGGAGGATAATGGCATTATATTTTAAGGTAGAGCACAATTTTCCTTAAAGAGTAGGGTGCATTTTTTCATTTCTTCTTTTTACATCAAACTTTTTTTAACTTGGTTTGGTTGCCATAATATTCTAGAAGACTTACACGAGTAGTTCATGTAAAATTGAAATAAGTGAATTATAATGAAGAACGGATGCATTTTGACATACATTGTATTATCTTGCTCGTTGACGAACAAAGACTGTGTCAGAATCAGTAGAAATAAAGGAACTAACATATAATTAACACCACTGTGAACAAACTCGTTTCGTATTACTGTATTAAATGCATACTTTGAAAATTTTCTGTAAAAACAAAAGGGATGTCTCATTATATTGTAGTGACTTTTTTGTAACTGGCTCGGTAAACAGACATTTTCAAAACAAAAGTATGTTGATAGTATAGTATATACGAATTTATTTTATTTCGATTGCGAAGAAAGCTCCATAGCTTATTTAAACGCTCTCGAACACTCATTCCAGATGTTATAACATTCGCGAGAGAGAGGCAGCGAGTTTTTTCATCGCTGCTACCCATTTACAGCTGGGTAGACTGAGGCACGTGTGGTTTCAGTGTCTTTGCCCAAGGACACACCTCGTGCTCCGGCTGGCTGGGACCTCCCGTTCTGGAGGCGAACGCACTGTCGAGGCCTATCGAGTATGTTGATAATGGTGTAAACTATGTTTTCTTCCTTTAATTCCATTGATTCTGTCACACGGTCTTTGTTCGTCAACGACTATGAAAATGGTTCAAAATGTATCCATTCTTCATAATGATTTACATATAGGCGTCACACCGGTATTGTTTTGCTTCCGGGTCGTAGGGTGCTAAATTAGTCCCTAGTGAAAATTTCAACTTTAAGATTGCATGTGTATTTGTGATGAGAAAACATTGACTGCAGGCCATATTTTGCATGATGATTTTCATTCAGACTGTCTATCAACAGTTTACAGTGTTTAACTTGTTTTTTTTTTGTTGTTGTTGTTGTTGTTGTTTTTTTATAGGATTACTTCATCAGAGTGAATGAACACAGAACTAGAGGTCGTCTGAGTCATTCGGCTGGAGTGTACTGGAAAACTACAAAATGACTGGTTGTGTATTGAAATAGGGGAAAGTTGTTCGTTAGAATTAGTGTTTTTTGTGAGTGTTTGGGAAGGACAGAAGGTGTATTTTACAGAACGACTATCAGTAAAACATCAGAAGTGCCTGTATGACCAAAGGAGACTGTAGAATATAGGCATTTTTACTCTATTTTTAATGAAGCAAAATGACTGTGGTGTGAAACCATATATATGATATTTTTCTTTACGTTTATTATAAGTGTAAATTTACTATGGCATCCCAACCAAGGGAAACACAGTTTATATTAAAGGAAATAAATGAAAAATGAAACAAGCATGCACCCTTACATCTAAGGAAAATAATGCGTTACCAAAATAAGGACTATGTTTGAGCGGACCGCGGAGGAACACAACCTATTTGCAGTTTTCATACCATAAACCTTATCAAGCCAAACTACCCGCAGCGGTTACTTCCCTTACAATATACAGTAACAACAGTGGCACTGCTTTTAAAAAGATTTTATTAAAATTTCTAAAAAAAACTACTAATTCTAATTTTAGAGTTAGTTGCTTTACAGCAATGTTAATTTTGTAGAAATATTTAACTGTCAAGAGGTCAAGTACACAAAGGTTATTCAATAGGCACTTTTCATTGGATAATAACTATAGGGTTGTTTTTTTACACAAAAACATATGTCTCTCCCCTCCCCCCTCCCCCCCTCCCCCCCCCCGACACACGCACATTAACACTCTCTGTTGCGAGGAACCAAGGTCAGAACTGGTTTGGGAAGTAGGTTTTGAAAATATATGTCATAGCTTTAAGATCATATAATTCTACGCGTATAGTAACAGTGACCTTGACCCCCGAAAAAAACTTTTTGCTTCACACAATTTAAAAACTAAAACAAAACACATCTATTTATAGTAACAGTGACTTTGACCTTGAGCCGGCGCAGCTGATTCACGGGTTCTGCACATCGCGTAGTTAAGGTGAGCAAATTTCTGTCTCTCTAAAGTGACACCATGTTTATGCAGCCTTCAAGAAAAGTGTCTGTATACCTGACATTAAAGGCAAAATCTTAGCCGGTCAGGCAAATTTGCACCGCATGCCAGGCACTTTATGGCCTTTTAGTTTCTGTTGCTCGATCAGGCAAACATTTCATTAGCCAGGTAAGGTTTTGAGTTCACCTGGCCGAATGTCTGGCACTGTTAAAAAGCTTTCCGGGAGGACTGGTTTATGACACCTTTCATTCCCTGGACAGTTCTCACGAATAATATTTCACTATCAGAATAATAAAGACATAAAAATAAAACAGAAATATTTAACCCCCTATATCTCTATGTATGGTACCAGTGCGACTCATACGTATAATAGGCCAGTAAAGTAGCTAAATTTGAGAGTATTGTAAGTCTATTCGGTGTAATATCACGTTATAATTTCACCGAGTGAACAACAAAAGTGATATTTTTACCAGTGGCGCAACCGCGAGTGAAAATAACTAGTTTTAGTGTTCACGAGTGAAATTATCGTGATATTACATTGATATCAACAATTTAATTTTTATATTATATTTCAAACTCAACTTAATTCATTGCACTAGGTATACATTTTGACGTTAATCAGGGTATAAAATTTTGATAATTTTCACTGAGTGGACAGTGAGTTTGTCGTTATACAATCCACCGTAACTTATATTTTGAAAAAACATAAAATGAACACGCCTCTTTTTCAAAACTTTATTTTGAACCCCATTTAACCATTGTTTCATGATTGTTATACATCTGAAATTGATAACATTTATTATGTGTCATATAGGTTACTATGTTTTAATATAGGTTTGAAGCGGGTGTTTATAAGTAAGCAGAAGCATCTGCTTTAATATTTAAATATATGAATTTATATAATAAATTCAAAATGGCCGCCTCCATGATCCTACATTTTGGAAATTTTCAATCTTCAATATCTTTACATTTTATACTCCGATTTTAGAAATTCTTTCCAGTGTGAGGCAGCAATTTGAAGAAATGGAATGGACATGAAAAAGCGGACGTACAAACGCATTTACGGACTATGACCAAAGGGTCACATAACTGGTTGGAGAATTTCATTATCACATTTATTACAATAAAAGTGAGACGAACTATTTTCTTTTAATGCAGACCACATATCTTTATCTACTTATTGTATGCAAATTTCAAGTTATAAAAGAAGCAAAGCAGAATCACATGTTTCTCTAAATACTTTTAACAAACACAGATGCCTTTAAATTTCACTACTTAACTCCTTTTAATTCCTTTCATGACGCATGCGTATGGTAAATTATGCCCCGTGACGATCCTTACTTAAACTCGTTTTCTAGGAGTAATGCTATAAATTTTGCGTGCATTTGTTTGGCGTGAGCTGCATCTTCACTCTTTGAAACACATTTAAAAACTTCATTCTTTTCGATAATATCTTTAACACCAGTTGTTGGCTTCTTTATGTCACTAACTCTCATTAAAGTATTTGTGAGTGCTACGTATCTAGGATCATTTACAGAAGTGTCAAATTTCTCCCCAAATCTTTTCAACCGATGCGAGGATTGGGCCCACTTTGGAGTTGAGGGTTCGCTTTTTATCCCTGATTTTGTCGGTTCTGCGGAAATTCCTGCATATCTTACTGATTTTGTGGGACTAGAAGATCTTGATCTTTCATTAACAGCAGACTTTCTAGTTTTCGCACTTTGATTATTTGACACAAGAACAGACGGTAACCAGTTATTTGTTTTTATTGCACGTGGTCGGTGTCCGTGCCCAGAAGTGTTACTTGTGTTTACATAGAACGCGCGACTACAAGCACGAGTATCCTCGGTGTCAGTCTCCGCATATTTGTTTCTTACTTTGTCCACATTATTTCCTTCATGCCTTCTTGAAGCACTTTGTAAACCTTTATACACATTAGAACTCTTTTCTGTGGAAGTTTTAAGAGGAGTTTTTGAAGCAAATTTATGCATTACCCTACTTTTCCGAGAAGTGTTTGATTCAAGCCGTGCCGCCTCGTTGGAAAAATCCCCCTTCTTTCCTGCTTTTGAACTAACTCTACTGATTCTTGACTCAGCCCTGGAAGATAGCTCCTCACCGACAGGACTACTACTTTGAGCACTGTTGTCTTCCATTTGAGGTATCCTAATTGTCAGAGTCCGTTTCGGTTTTTCGGCATATGTCTTTTCTATCACCTTTCGTGCTGATGCCATGAACTGATTCATCATTTTTTCTTTAAGCTGCCGTCTCTCCACAAATTTGTGCTTTTCGTACGCATGATTCGTAAGAAATTTGTACCTTTCTCGTCCAAGTTCCAACTGCCTTGAATACAACATCCTCTCTTCAGTAACATTCTCTGTTAAAGTACTCACACCACGGGAACATGCTCTTGGAACTGTATCATTGTTTCCTTTATTTATCCAAATATTTATTTCTTTCATTGTAGAGGATTTATCTTTCTTTGTTGAGTCACGACGTCTCAAAGACGGAGCACTTTTCGAAATTTCTTTTCTTTCCATTTTTTCACATACGATATGGTTTGATTTTATATAATATTTATTCTCTTCATTTAATAATGCCTATTGTGAGCCATTTTGCACAGAATCTGTAAATGCTGCTATATGCTCTGCATTTACAAACACTTTGCTCCCTATAAAATGAATACCATAGCCAGTGTTGTTTTCATAATCAGTATCTATATACACTCGAAAGTCTTTATAAAATGGATTAAATTTAATCGTTGTTCAAGTTAGGAAAATAAAATATAAACTCGTGAACCTTATAGATTATACTAATCCAGACACCTGACACACTGAACAAAGTTGTCCCCGGATTAACCGCGTCGGCCAACGATTTCACACGTTTATTATGTTCATTACATGTCGCAATGATTATCATTAATATTTTTAATCAGATACTGACGAAGTATATGGATTATAATCATGTATTTATCCGGTAAATAAGTAGCCCATGTGTTTTATGATAAGGTTTCGACAAGTGCATATGACTTTTCAAGAGGTACACATTTCAGAATTTGAGAGCGAGCGTTTATAAATGATACAGTAGGATTATTAACATATATGCCGAAATTGCTCGAGTCATACTAGTGCAGACGAGAAAAACCAATCTGACTTCTTGATCACATTTCTATGATAATGACCCTTTCATTGTACATGTATACCTTTTGGTACTTGTCAACATTAATACTCTTAATTTTCGATGACGTTTAAGCATACAATAGATGATAATTAGCGCGAAATATGTGATGTATGTACGTCATTGTATAAACAAGATCCAATTGTAAGCGACGTTATTAATGTCGTGGGCATGCAAGAATTTTCTTCGGACCAACGGGAAACACCCTTTAAAAACAATTGCCAAGTTTGGTAGTGTGGTGATACTGAATCAGATTTATACATGTACTTGATCCGTAATGACGGATTTGTCGTCGATTTATCTGCGGAAAATACATTCTGTATGTATCAATGTCAGGTACCATGTATATAGTAAAATAAGGTTATTATTAAAGTAATGCTCCGCACTCGTTTGATCAAAAGCACGATTCGAGCAAATACGGCATTCTGGATCACATTTATATGAGTACATTTACATATACATTTATATTTATAATGACCCTTTTATCATATACTTGTCTGCGCAAATAAACTGAATTAAAAGGCCATTGTAAGCATAAAATAGAAGACAAACTCTTATTCGCGCGAAATAGGTATTGTCTGCGACGTCATTTTATTGACACCATCGTTTAAACACGTAGTAACGACCCAGTTGAGAGTCGTTATTAACGTTACGTGTATGCATGAATCGTCTGAACTCTTACAGGCAATACGGTTTTCTTTTTTCTGCCATGCATTATTTTATGGTTGAATAAAGACCTTACTTTTGACATAATATTTGTATCTATACATATACTGGGTATTTAATAAATACATGTACAAATGTATATAATATTATAATTGTGTATGATATAGAATGCAGGTAGCGCAAGCTATATACGGAAGTGATTCCATATTTAAAAGTAAACTGGTATAAATTATCGTGACCACTGTTTAAAAAACGAAGCTACCAAGTGTCCAAGTTTGATGGGCGATTCTCCTTGCTATATTTACATTGTACCTTGTTATATTTTCGAAAATTACACAGGCTGTTAGCAAATATAAGTTAATCTGAACCGGCAGTTAGGATCTGTAGTTCTTTTCATCAAAACTAATAAAAGATATAAGCTGAAAATGAATTGTAAAACAAAGCCGCTGCCAAATCTTATTTTAATTGCTGAATTGAAAAGAAATATATAGTATATAGTTTACTGCGTACGAAGGCCAAGCGAAGGCAAACAATCACAAGCAACGCAAAAGTGGAAAGTTGTTTCCCTATCACAAACATTACATTTTCTTTTCACAAAGTCTTTGTGTGAGTGAAATAACGTATAGTTATTGTACTGTTCTCTGAGGACCCCGCTCTTCAAAATGGAACCATTATAGTAGACTGAGGAATTTGAAAAGTAATTTCTATTACATCAATTGCGGTCTTAAGGTTCCAATAGTTACTACACCCAACAAGTCATACAGGCCTGTGGATTAGTTTTCGTACCGAAGCAGGACTCTCGGAACACCATAGATAGGCAAGAGATACAAGAGAGGGTACGAACATACTCAATAGATACAATAGAGGAAACAACATACACAGAATCGCAAGATATACAGGAGTCTACAACACACACAGATTCGCAAGACATACAAGAGAGGGTTCGTTGCGCACAGATACGCACTATTTACAAGAGATATGAAACCCAGGGGAGGCTACAACTCACGCAGGTTTGCAAGAAATACAAGGGAGGATGCAATACACACTACACACAGATCCGCAAGAGATACAACGGAAGAAAACAGAGCAAAGTACAAAACGCACAGACACGCAAGCTGGTATTGGTATCGGGATGGTTTGGATAAATAATATTTTTTTGTTTATAGAACTGTAGGCTTATTCTTAAATATTAACTGTAGACAGTTTATTAATATCTTAAAATTAGGATGTGCTCCAAGATGTTTTTATAAATTTATAGTTATAAATCATAACTGGAAGTTTTTCAGAAGATTTCTCAAAAATACTGTATGAGATTTGTACCTTTGGTTTACGGATACTTTATTAGATAAACATACCTCCTTTAAGATTTAACTTTAACTGTTATCTTACAGTCATAAGTTTGCCTATCTCTCATAGTAATAAGTACTTAAGACATCTATACCTAATGAACATGTCATGTCATTCAATTTACCCGTGACATCAATGTTCATTCATTCTGAGTTTTAAAACACCATTAATGTATTTGAAATCTACTCATTTTCACTGCAGGAAATAATATTATTTTCATTAAGAAAATATCTTGAAACAGTTACATTAATCGGAATAATAAAAAATAATAATAATAATAATTATTCGTAATCTATACATTCATTCCGTTTATTGTTGCTTTGCTTATTTGAGCTTAATATCAGTGCAAATCGAGATAATGCTATTATTATTACTTCAATAATGTAGATGGGGGTAATTTTCGTATGACAGAAGTTTCGCGACCAGATAGCAGACTGACTTAGTATTTCCGAATTTTAAATCGTGAAAGGAGATTTCTCTTGTTAGTAATATATAAGGAAATTAATTGAGAAGTTGGTAATTCGTGAAATTTAGCGAAAAATAAAATCCACTTGATTAATACCCAATTTACTTAATGCATCCAAACTAAGTATGAATTATAAGCAACAGTAATCAGTTTCTTTGATACATTTCTGAACTGGCTGTGTAATGTATATCACTGTATCAGAATAAATTGTAGCTATACATTTCTTTTTACGTTTAATCTATAGTGTAAATGTCCTTAAGGTTACTAGTAGTCTCTGTAAACTCAAATTGCAATGGGCATATTAATTCGCTTAATGTATAGCCCTTCCTTTCATGATTATAAAATAGGTGTTTACTTTTTGGGGGGGGGGGGGTTTTTTTTTTTTTTTATTTTAATTAAAAAAAGTATATTTTTTAAACATAAACTGCAGTAAGTATTTTCTTGCCAATGGCTTATGTCATCGTTAGCTTAAATGCACAAATGTATATCTTCTAAAGCATAAACTGCAGTAAGTATGTTCATTAGCGCAAACGGTGGCTTATGTCATCGTTAGCTTAAATGCACAAATGTATATCTTCTAAAGCATAAACTGCAGTAAGTATGTTCATTAGCGCAAACGGTGGCTTATGTCATCGTTAGCTTAAACATTGGAATAGGATTTCTCTTCGTTAGCAGCTCTTCGCCAGTCTAAATTGCGATGTGCATCTCAGTCTACGTTATATATGTTAACTGTAGCGTAAATTATGAATATCTCGAATTCGTAAACGTCTTTCTGAATCCTATCCCAGCAAGAAAAAGTTGTTATTAAGGTAAGAAAGAACGGCAACATAATGGCTTACGTAAAAGCACAAAAACGTTTGATAATTGTAATGTGAACTCCCTATAAATGTCTTAGATATGACTAAATAAGAAAACATCGACAGACACAATCACCTTCTTCTTTTATAGGGCTTACATGGTAACTTTATTGGCTGTGACAGGTTACAGTCGTTTCGGAAGTAAAAAGAGTAAACTAAATTTATTGTAAAATAATAAAATTATTTAAGAAAATACAGTAAGCGTATATAAGTCCAAAAACGCAAATACATGTATATCGTTTTATTTTCAATAACTGTCTTTGGTCATATTCCAGAAGGTTTGTAAGTATTTTTTAATAAATAAATATTTGAACGCAAGTACAGAAGTTACAATTATTGCAATTCAATCGGAAGTCAATGATTTTGAATAATAACATCTGCATTATAAACAAGTGTTAAAGATTTAAGTAGCTTGTACCATGTTGTAATGCACACTTTCATTTTAAAACTATATTCTTCAGGAAATTTTCAGTTTCAAGGAAATCTTTAAAGTACGACCTTAGATGCTACACGAATATATATTAGAGTTTGAACAGAATGCTAGTTAACATGAGTAAGATGAATGTATGTTGTCGTGCAAACAAAATTGAACAAATGCAAATAAATATTTGTGCATGATAAGATGGTATAGAACAGAAACAAACATTTAATTAAATCTAGTCTACTGTAATGTCAAATAGGTGTATTGTCTTTATTAACACGTTCAATTCATCCGAAAGTTTGTGTTCAGAATGTTTTAAAACACTATATTATTTTCAGCCATAAATAACTTGATTTTTAGCTCTAACTCTTTTCGTGCCTCTTTGCTACTAACTTTCACCGGTTTTCGTAAAGCCTCAATGTTTTTTATAATTGTTGGAACATCAGTTTTACAATCTGATATGTAGTTGTTGGACAAAGTATTTTCTAAGGCAGAAAATCTTGGTTCATTTGCAACACTGGTTTGTTTTGTTCTTCTACTTCTCTGAGAATTAATTGACGGAACACTAACAGAAGAAGCCGGCCTGCTGACATGAGCAGGGCCAGCGGTAGAGGGTCTTGACCAGTCATTAGTCACGGCTAAAGGAGTCCATTCCTCAACTGTAATTGAAGGATTTAGCCAGGTGGTTTTAGTAGGCACTGTCCGAGGCCGATACTCGTCATTTCCAGTCGTCAAATACTCTCCTCGTGAGAGATCAGCTTCAAACTGAACCGTTTTTGGTCGGATTACAGGAGTGATTAGCATAAGAGATGAAGCAGAACGTGCGTTACTTCTAGATCGCTCTGACACGAGTCCTCTGTCTGCAGAAGACAGCGTTGCACTTTGCGCTCTGTTGAACTTGATTCGAAAACCTTTTCGTTTCTGCTTATCTTTAAACGTTTGTATCTCATGTTCACATTTTGATAAGATTTTGAAACGCTCTTTGCCTAATTCCATCATTCGTGACCGTAACAATCTTTCCTCTGTGATATTTTCTGCCAGCTGACCTGAATGGATTCTAGAAGTCCCTGCTTCATGTTCTTTACCGCTTAAAACCCACTCTTCAATCTCTTTCACAACTGACGTTTTCTTAGATCTAGTTCTACCCGCTGGGGCACTCTTAATTCTTGGAGGATGCATATCAAGACGATGCAATAAATAGAAAACTATACTCTTGTCCTCTTACTGAAATTTAAAAGACATGACTTTGGTATTTACACTTGAATTTAAAATGTCGAAGTACATAAGAGAGTTCACTGATTAAATTTTGCAGCAACTGCTATCAAAGAAATAACATTAAAAGAATAACTTTATCAGTAAAGTAAGAACTTACCTGTTCAACGTTTCAATATAAATACGAATTCCTGTGTTCTGATTTTGGATTTTAATTTAGAAAATCCACAGTTTACAAAATCATGACTGTCTTATTGACAACTTATCAATAAATGCCAAATGCTGTTATTTAATTGAATAGTTATGGGGCACCTGTCTCAAATATCTAATTATCAGCAACAATCGTCCCACGGTTTTCCGTACAAAAATCTTAATACTGTGTCACATTCAAGTGTGCCCAATCTATTGTCCGTAAACCCAAATTTTGTAACAAATGATGTTCCGTGAACAAATGTCATTCATGACTATATTGATATTTTAATGCTCTTTTCTGATCCGTTGTGGCCTATCAAATCTGAAACAATGGTAGACAAATATGATTCACGATACAGTCTTTGCTAAATCATTGAAAAATCCCACGTTTCAAATTTCATACAGTCAAAACATTCTATAAGCGTTAAGTGGTCCAAATATTATTTGTAGCTCGGCGTCCCCTGCATCTCCAAATGATTTTATGTCTAATTCATCTGCTTTAACAGATTTAACAGATTAGTGTATACTGCAGTGGTATTAAATTTATTTACAATGTTTACAATATACCCCCTGCACGAATTTAATGATACATGTCATTATTGTCGAGCTATGAATGAAGCTCATACAATAAAATGCTCCTATCCACACAGTTCATGGAATATGTATTGGAGAAAATAGCTTATAAATGACCAGAAGGATCGAAAAAGAAATTCTTGCTTAGTAACCTATGATAATATATCTTGTTAGAAGCAGCAGCAAATGGATTGCGCAAAACAAATTATAAATTTAAAACATTTAAGTATTCTCAACAAATTTTCGGGCAAACAGAATGATTACGATTTGTTTGTTTTATTTAAACATTTAAATATCTCACAGAAGATTTAAGACCGGGTGATTTATGAAAGTTTGTGCAAGTAAGCTGTGTTTACCAATACCACAGATATTGAAACAACGATAGCTCTTTTTAAATATTCGGTAAATAATAATTTCTTCTTAAATTGATTTGTATAAACTTTCAAATTATAAGAAATTTAATTTATAAACAATCTCTCAATTGGTGACTTTTATGACACCAAACATATTTAATACAAAATGTTCAATTTGAGTTGGTCTTATTCTCTTTTTGTAAGTGATAGATGAAAGTTAATTTACTGATTAAATGACCATATTACAACTTGGTAAAGAAAGATACTTAATCAAAAGGGATGTTTTAAAAGCACGTTAGACATAAGTTCCTCTGAGTTACTTCTCTGATTGATAAACAGAAATTAAACTATGTCCAAATCATTGTTCCTTCCATGGAAGGGACACTTAAAATTGTACAGACACACTTGACTGAACAATGCAGCACGTAAGCCGTTTTTCGGTGTGTTTCCGTTATAAATTAAACGTTGTGATATTGAAAATTGGAACAACTAACAACCAATAGCCGTTCTTTTCCGTACACGCTACATGTTTACGTTACTATGGTTATTTCTCTTTATGTGGTAACTTCACTGGGTAAGCTATAGTCTCGCTATTTGCACTTCGAAGGCAAATCGACTGTACAGGTTGACATTTAATAGCTGTCCGCCTTCTACAAAATTGTGTGACAGTTATAAAATATCAGATCTGTGAAAGGGGTCACACTGAAACGCCAAATTAATTAGGCTAGGTAAGCTATTGCACACATATACAAAATAAGCTAGATCTATTGCACGTTGGACTTGCAGAAATCGCCCGACAATGCGTTTGCTTTTGCATTATGAGTTTGAAAAATAGCTGAAAGAATGTTAATTTACATATCGTTTGCATAGCGTAGAAATATGCTAATATTGTTGCTGGAAGTATTGGCGCGAACTTACCATGTGACCATATAAAAGCAGATCTAGCGTGACGTAGTAACAGGTGCGTGGAGTATTAAATATTGTAGATACTAATGCCTGAATTTGCTTCGACTGTCGTAGTTTGTACTTCAATAAAATATATAGAAAGATGTGCCCTAGAAGGAACTTTTGGAATGCTATAACTTGTAAGACTGCGACAGTTAAATAAATTTTCATGGTTTAACGCAATATTCAAATGGACTGTTAAAGCTGTTACACATATTCATATATTTCGGTCTAAATTTTGGTTGCGTTCTTCTATCAAGGAGTATCATCTTTGATAAATGTCTTTCTTAAACATTTGATGGTGACTTTGATCAGTAATAATACTGTCATTGCTGCAGATATGTTTTTAACATTTGACTTTATATGCAAGGGGAAAATAAAAATTGATATACCCGTGTATTTATGTATGCTTATTTGTTATTTCTCTGCATGTTCTGTTAAGTTTTCTATCAGCATAACTGCATTCATCTTCACTTCATAACTAAGAGTTACACTCAATACCTTATTTGAACTTTTTGTACAAACTTTAAAAGGTGTCTGTCAGCGCGTTTGTTACATACATTACTCATTATTTAGTTACAGTTTCACCTAAACTTTATATTTTGTAATAAACTGAGATCTCCTCAAATAAAATGATATCAGGACACGAACAAGCTTTTTACATGGAAGTCTATTACATGTGGCTTCTGTATAAAGTTAAAGATAACACAAACTTATATAAGCTCCAAACTAAATTGAGCTTATGATTTATTGTTTCTTGTCTACAGGTCAGCTGGCGAGAGGATAGAAAACGGATGACGCATTATGGACAAATTGCTTGAGATCGTTTACTGTTAAAGTAAGTACTGGTAGTAGAAAAATACTCGCAGGGAATTCTTATTTGACAAGCACTCCGGACAAAGTCCTTTATGGGATTTTCGGATATAATAAATTTCCCGTTGGAATAGAATTGTGATGGTGTTTGATTATTGAACCGTAAGTTTGTTACATAGAGCGTTTGTAAAAACCGAGTGGTTCGATAAACATCTTAGAGCAAGAATACTAATTCCTTTTCACTGCTGATAATTCCCGCTCAACCCACTGAAGCCTAGCTGAGGTAATGAAACTTCAAACACGATCATTTTTGCTTCAACAAACTTAAAAGATGCATCTTTTGCAGTCGTAGAAGGAACCCCAGCGAACAAATCGCAGTAAAATTTAAATTTGTGTTTAAAACTGAAAGGGAAGTTTTTTTGCTATGTTCAAAACACAAACCAATAATTTGACGCAAGTTTTATCTAAAGTAAAAGGTGTTGGTTAAGATAAAAGATCGTTGCCGTATTAAGATTACCCTTTGTACCACTAAAGAGTGGTCTTATTATCGTGTTGGTTTAAATATCGATAATTTGAAACAAGGCAGTCTGAAAGTCAACTATATTCCCTCAGGAATTAGTAATGGAATATTGTAGGAGTGACCTTTAGTCATTCAGAAAGACACTATATTTAGCCGTTGCAAATACAAAATAGGTTCTGCACATATTTAATCAGATAAACATTTGACCAACGTTTTTTGAAAATCCTTTAAGGAAGATATATCATCATGACCTTTAACCCTTGTATGTGACCTGACTCAGAGAGGTTGGAGCAAAGGTTCTGATCATTGTCTGGGTGCGATTAAAAGTTGACCAGGTTTCAAGACAATAATTGGGTTTATCAGATATGGAGCGAACACAAAAATCATAGGACTTCTAACTTTGACCTTTATGGAGCACAGATCCTGCACACTGTGTCGAAGACATGAACTTTGATTCAAATTACTTGAAAATCCTTCCTTGCAGTTAAAGAGATACGGAGCGGATGAAACCTTTGACCTTAGGTTGTGAATTTGATCTTTTGACATAGAAACTTGTAACATGGGTTCTGCACGTCTCGATGAGCTGAACAATTGACGGAAGTTAAGTGACCTCCTGCGAACATATGGAGATAATCCAAAATGTTACACAGATACCGTTCGACTATCCCTACCGCTATACAGTGGGGGGGTAAATGAAAGCTTTGTCTCCCTTTAAATATATCGCAATGATTTGTTAGTTCGTTTAATAATTCTTTTGTTATACATGTAGATATTTCAAACCGACTTATGTTTTACCGCATTAATTTTTATGTAAACAAATACTACAGAGAAAAGACTGTAAAGTAATCGATACAGTGCTTTATCTACTTAACATAAAGATTATTATTCCCGTTGATTAATAATATATGATAACTTTATACAACCATAAACGATACACAAATACCGCAGGTATATAGATTAGTTAGGCCGTTGTTAGGTTTAGTGAACATGTAATACTAGATTTTCTGCCCCATTGATCATTAATTTAAAGGTATTGACAGATTTATAGCATTGGATTTCGACTTTCAGTGTATCTAATAATTGAATATGCATGTACACTTTTGAAAATGTCATTCGCAATGTTAAGTGTTTAGTTTAAACGTGCGATAAATTATTTTAGAGACGGGGTTTTAAAGGTAAGCGTTATATGTTATTTTAGACAATGGTCTAACTCTAAGTTTCAGGTTACCAATTTACTGTACTATACAGCATCGTTGGTGTTTATTATATATAGACACTGGTCAATGATTTAAGCATAAAAACCAATGAATATTGTAACTTTTATTGTCATGATATATTTACAAGAGTATAAAGCATTTAGCATAGGAACGAATGCTCACCAAAGATATGTTTTTACGTTGTTTTGTTTTGTTTTCATGTAACTTAAAGTCTGCATTGTATCGCATAATGTCCACATATTTTATAATGTTTTTGAATTATGCTGCTTCATATCTAAAACAAATGTGACACATATTGTGCAAACACATTAAAGTAATACGGTACGAATACAATCGTACTGCCCGGAAACTATTTTCGTGAAATTCCTAGCACGACAGTCGAGTTTATATTCATAGCAATTGTGCTGTATTTTGCGTTGTTCTAACAGGATTATGCTTCTCAAAATGGACACCTACAAGTTGCTTCCTTCATTGTTATACTGTTGTTATTACTTTACTCTTTATATATTTGTAGATAACTAACGATGGCAAATCGTGTTTCATCACCCGACACAGCATCAAGTTCTGCTGACCTACCTAACGTGCATGGGCTGAGTAAGGCTTCCCCACATCCAGAAGAATGGACTCTACCACATGAATGGAATATTGAAAAGAGAGAAATGTTTGATGTATGAATTTTATCCGATTTTACATACATATTTATGCCCCTCTGAAGTTGAATTTTTAAGGTAGTGACTGCTTCATAAAAATATATTTTTTTAAAAATCACAATAAAATCTAAGTATGTTAATTAAATGTCTTGATATATTTCACCTTTTATTACAGAACTGGAAAATGGACGTTCAAAATCAAATCTCAAACCTTGCGGGGATGCTGGTAAGAATTAAACAGTTACATCTATGCCTTTTTGTACATTTGTTGTCTTTTGTTACTTTTCGCTTATTCATGATAATGATGTGAACAGTTTCTTCTACTGCAAATACAGGCCCGAGTTAAATTAGACAAAACTTAAATGTCAGCTTTTCATTCAGAATGTAAATAGAATAACCATTTGAATTTCAGCGTACAATGTACTTTATTTGACTTCAGTGCGACTCCTTAGATAAACATCCCCGAAATGACGTTGAAAAGCTAGACTATAGCGATGCCATACAAGACAATGAGTTAAGAAAAAACATCGTACAGAAAGAACGACAAGCAGGCAATACATTACACTACGGACTTGCAAGGGTTCCCGTTCCTGACAGATAAAGTCCGATGAGAGTGCGCTAGTGGAATGGATCCATAGAATTAGTTGATGTGTGGATATTTGTTTGAGGCATTGGTGTATTTATTGCTTGCCCGCAAATTTGAATTTTAATTATATCAGCACCTCTGATAATTACTCAGTGCATAATATTATCTTATCCTTATATGATTGCCAGACTTTCATTACGTCAAATAGCTGTGAACAAGTGTGATTGCTGTTTTTACTGAAGTGTCTGTAAAGGAATTGAGCACATTGTAGTTTTTGGTAAGTGTACATGATTGTATTTCAATTATACGTCGACAGATTATGCAAGGGCATAGCTTTCGAACTTTAGATACTTAGAATATGGTGAAATTTAGTGCAAAACCATCAGGAAACAAAACTTTAATAGTATATATGCACACATACCGTCGTATTTAAAAACACTGCTCTGTTTTCATTGGAATATACTTGTGTCTTATCTATTTCACTGCTTCATAATGGTATACAGGACATAACATCCAAACTGCATATATGGTTTAACATGAAATGTTTTAATTCTTTCTTGATGGGGTTTTAAGTATTAAAATATATATCACACATAGTTGACCTTACTGAAGTCATTAGAATTTAAAACTTGCCATTTGTGTTGTGCAATGCGTTTGTTGTTATATTTTACGAAATACCATCAATATAATAATAAAACTGCAGATGTTTTTCAAACAATTTTATCGTTAGTGTTGCAGAAAGGTCTTCATACATATTTTATAAACCAGGAAGACTACATATATATAATGTCAACAATAGTTCTTTTAAAACTGCGGGTAGAAGTGTTTTGATATGGCATGATTGAAAGAGGAGAATCGACCAACTTCCACCAAGTAGATAGACCCCTTACCTACACATTCACACTGGAATTGGTAATCCGGAGTTGGTGTGTTGAGCACTAGGATTCGATAGGGAAATGCGGTTGAAGTGGTTTCAGGAGACATGTATGGTGCTAATTGCAAGCGTACCGCAAGGTCGGGATATTGACGCTGCAACTCATGAAGTCGTTGTAGTTATCCAATGATGTGATAACCTAGAAAATATATGGTGTTTCTTCCTAAAGGTAATGTTGGGTGGTATGATTGTGTGATCTTCGTAAAGGTATAGATCTACTCAACAAGTATATGAAGTCTTTTCGACATTTGGCTGAAGGGTCTCGTGTTGCTCATAGTAGCACTCGAGTATGCAGTCAAGGTGTCAACCCATTTCACATGAGACATATCACATTCAGTATGCAAACCCCAACAGAATCGCCATTTTTGGAGATTATTCCTGTGTCCCGAAACCGAAGATAACAGTCATGATATTTGGCGTGCACTAGTGTTAATATTTTAGAAGATGGCAAAGTAAAACAGATAGATCTAATGGGAATGTGTCTAAGTTCAGTGTAATAGTTATTGTTGCAACCAATAGCCACATGGCAACCAAAACGAAACTGAACTTGATTAAGTCAGTCCTCAACAGCATTTTGATACCTATTCACCGTAATGTATTATGTCTCTGTAGCCTGATGCAACATTCCCGACCTACATCGATGTATGGGGATGCCAACAATGGAAAACTAGTGTTGCATTGTATTAAAATATGTCTTAAAAGTAACAAAGTGTTTGAGAGCATGTTCTCCTTGTAGATGTGCATGCTATGATAACCTTTCTATGGATTGCACTGATCTTTCCATACGAAACATGTAGGACCTGATGAAAGGCTGGAGGTGTTTGATGTATTCCATGAATTGCATAAACATTCAGTGGTCCATGTGTGTCGTTCTTGTTGGGAAATATAAGAATCAATTAAATTGCTATCAACCGTTAATCCCGATCAAGCGCTTGTCTCAATCGTATTTTATCTTAAGTGTCTGAAATGGTACAGAACTCTAACACGAGTATTGTAGTTTTTTATAGTAAATTGGAGTACTTAAATATGATGAAAGCACTCTGGGAAAATAGACAAAGTTTCGGATTTGCGGTGGTTTTCAGTTTTACTCCCGCGCAACTGAATTTATAGGTAATATCCGTAAAGATACATCTGTTACATTTACGTTCAGTTGTGATTTATTAACTAATCGATTGTCTACATTGTCAGATTTTGGATATGACGTCTTCTGCATCCTATCATGCACCTTCAATATTAGATTTGGAGTTCACATACGTAGTTTACGTTGTGTGCAGTCGTTTAAAAGACAGACTCTAATAATAATAATTATAATAATAAATAAATCTAATGATGATAACAATAATAGTATTAATAGAAAATAATAGATACTAGAATGCATTAGCTTCTATTTCATTACAGAAACATGTTCATTTATAAATTTAAGTAAAACACCATATATCGAAACACTCATTCGTTGACAGTAATTGTTGACAAAATTTCAAAATTTTTCGTTTCAGAAATATACTGCCATAACTTCTTATTGTAGTTCAATTGAACATAATAGTCTGTGCTGAACCAACTGAAAATCCCTGCTGCATAGTTATTCCATGAAATAGATTTTACATATAATCTACTCAAGTTAATGCTTGTCGCTTGATGCCTTATATAGTATGTGATTTTCATCCTTTAAGCCAAATTATATGATTACGGTCAAATACATATTTCCTTTAAAATAACAGCCGGTTTGTAACACAGACCACAGTGCTTTAAAAAGAGTGGACAACCCGAAGGGAATAAGAAGTTATTGTGAAAAAACTTTTCCCCTTGTTGTGTAGGATAATATCAGGTTATTTAACATTGTACTGTACAATACGGAGATATATTTGGCCGAGTACCCAGATGAGAAAACCATATTGGACTCGCCTAGCAGTACAATGTTAAATAACCTTTTTATTCTATTCTATTTTATTTTAGTTTAAATTAAAAATGATTCACTGAATATTGTATTTCTGTCTTTTCTGTAATTTCTCAGCTTGGAACGAGTGCAAATATACATTATACAGAACAATGCTCCTACTTCACCCGTATATCATTCGGATCATTTTCACGCGTTTCGGGCTTTATCGCATGTTTAACATGGGACTGTTGAACCGTCCAAATATGGAAAAATTACAGGACTTTTTGTACGCAAGTGCGTCAAATATGGTAATATATTGTACGGTTGTTGTTGTTGTACGGTCACATGTTGCAAATGAACGTTCACGATTGGATAAATAAGATAGATATAGAATAATACCTGTTAGATTAGGCAGATATTGTAGCTCAAACGTCTTCACACAAACTAACCCTTGTGGTTTTTTTTTCTTATTTTTTTTTAAATGTTATGATCAGTTTAAAACCTCGGGAAGAAATGAAAGACAAAAGATATAAGTGTTAAGACTATCTGGTATTTACCTGTGTATTGTGAAGACTTTGACTATAAGGTCTATGTTAGCACTTATAAAATAACACCAATTTCAGTGAGACAATGTTCACATTTCGCACGTGACAAAGAGAAATGTCGATACCCTGCAAGTGCTTCGAAATAAAAAAAAAAGTACATACATGTAGTTATGTCTTGCAAGTTAGCATCAAAGGCTAAATAATATTATCATTAATAATACCAACCATTGATAATCTCGTGGATATTCGGTGTTTGACCTGACAAAAAATATATACTAGCATGTTAAATAAGTTATCTATATCAGGTTTCAAATATATGAAAAAAAATTGATTCTGGCCCAGTATTTAGAGTATAAAACAAAACCTAATATACAGCTTTTTATTGTTCATGGTAAATGTTACGTAATGTCCGTTCATAAAACTTATTGTTAACCGTCGGAAATGTACGACCAGCATTACGGGAGCAGTGCTCCGATTGCAAATGAGACAAAAATACATACGTATGCAGATCGACCATAATTTGCATTGGTATTCAGTGGTAAAACATTCAAGAGTGCGCCGACGTCTGTCGTTTTTCTTGGAACATACGACAGATCTGTGACACTAAAAGACAGGAACTATAACAGGAATCAGTTCTAACGCACTGATCAATCCATTTAGTTTTTACAGTCTGAAATTATAAAAAGCAAGGTTTTTGCATGAAATGCCAATTTAATACCAAGGAAATGGAAAAAGTAACTAAATTGAATTTGTTGATATGACATGTCAATATCTTAGTTCCATGTCATTCCAATTATACTTAACAGTATTAAGACAGAATGGCTAAGCCTCTCTCAGCTATGGTATTTACGTAATGTTAATAGGGTAAAGATATATATACAAATGTACAAGTCATCCGGACCAATAGCTATATAGGCCATGCCAAATATCATGCAATGACATGCTCACTTTATTTTGTAGTTATGTAACATTTTCACAGAAATAACAAAAACACACAAAGGTTGAATTTCAGAAAATGCAACTTACTCTACCTTCCAATCATATCAAGATATCATATCACGATTGAACGTAGCGAAGTTTAGCCTTTTATCGCGTGAATTGATTAGTATACAATCTGTGATTTACTAATTAACATTAAATAAGCATGTAAATCAAACACTCCAAAATGATATCACTGATCACAAATAAAGCTTTCAAACTGTGCAACTAATGCGTTTTTTTGTTGTTGTTTTTTTTTTTTTTTTGCAAAAATGATCTATTACTATTAAGGAAGAAAACACTTAGTGGTATAATTTGAAAAAGGCATAATAACCACTGTAAAAAGTGTCTAGTGTTTGTTCTATTGAGTTATCTTCCTTAAATCAGCTGAATATCTTCAACTTGAAATATAAGTTTGATACAATATATTGCTGTAATAAATATGCCCATGTGTAGACGTTTTTCAGAAAACATTTTTCGGAATCCCAAGTGGGATTTCCAATATCAAAATAGCAACATTGATAACATGGCTATAATAAACTTGACGACTAGAACATAAGGTTATGAACGAAACTAATGAGAACAATGATTTTGAAACCGTCAGATATATATTATTCACAAGATAGCGTATCTAATTATTTTGACAGAAGATCATCACATTCTTCACAAGCGATCGGACACACTTTGGATGCAATAATTAATGGGCGATGTTCTGTTGGAAACATTCCGAAAATATCAGTGTTGAAAATACCAGGAAATGGAGATAAATGGTTCTCTGTGGATAATCGTCGCCTTTGGGTATTCAAACAACTCGAACGACTGAGATATTGTGACACAATTGAGGTAGTTTTAACAATTTTCAATTATCGTTTACATGGAAGAAAAATAACAACGTTAAATGGAGGGAGTTCGATTCGAATCCGCGGCGGCGGGGACCCAGGGGGTGTGTGCCACAAACTACCAGATAACTACTTCCCACAGATTCAAAAGATGCTACAAGAAGAACAAGAAGGGCAAACCCGTCGCGCTGATTGTAAGAGAACCACTGGTATTAGACCGTCTGAATGTAAATCAACAGAAGATATTCACAAGAATATTGCAAATCAAGCGCACGTAAGACCAGTTCGTGATCATGCTAGCTTTGGAACACATGTTGATTCAGTATCAATCGTTCAAAGAGACACGCAAGAACGTTCATCCACTAAGTATTATTCAAATCAAGGTGTTGATACATCACTGAGAATATCAAGTGAACATAAAAGCAAAAGTCCTAATTTTGGAGAGATGTCATATAAAAGTAACACCTTTGGCGATCTTTCTAGCAGAGAAATTCAACATCAAACAAAAGACACACTGGTAAAAGAAACACAGAACAAACATCTGAGTTCATATGACAGGAATTTTCCCGGAAGATGCAATGAATCGGAAACTCTTGACAGCACACCTGTTTCGCAAAGAATAAACAAATCACTGAAGGTGAATATGGATTTATACACTGCGTCAAAAAGTGACCACAAAACAAATAAAAATAGACCGGCAATGTCCCACATCGGTACCAGAATTGCAGAAAATACTATTGACAAAAGCGTTCCTCTGACGAAACACTACACGACCTCTTTAAACAACACACAAACAGATAAAGAATATGATAATAATGGCACGTTAAAGTGTCCAAGTGATGAAGTACAAAATAAGCAAGAGAAATATGGAAACAATATCACAACACCGAGGCATGTAGAGTTCCCTAGTCCACGCATAGCTTGTGTGACAACTGTTAAATCTACGTCACAACATATTGAAGATGATGGAGTCGATTTCAGAAATGAATTCCAACGTCGACATGAAGATGAAAACCCACCGAAGGAAGACCACAAACACAGACAAAAGCATACTACATACAAGAAAAATGTACCAATAGCTTGGGGCGAAACCCCCAAAGAAAACAATTTTGAACTACTGAAGGTGAATATGGATTTATACACTGCGTCAAAAAGTGACCACAAAACAAATAACACTAGACCGGCAATGTCCCACATCGGTACCAGAATTGCAGAAAATACTATTGACAGAAGCGTTCCTCTGACGAAACGCTACACGACCTCTTTAAACAACACACAAACAGATAAAGAATATGATAATAATGACACGTTAAAGTTTCCAAGTGATGAAGTACAAAGTAAGCAAGAGAAATATGGGAACAATATCACAACACCGAGGCATGTAGAGTTCCCTAGTTCACGCATAGCTTGTGTGACAACTGTTAAATCTACGTCACAACATATTGAAGATGATGGAGTCGATTTCAGAAATGAATTCCAACGTCGACATGAAGATGAAAAACCATCAAAGAAAGACCACAAACACAGACAACAGCATATTACATACAAGAAAAATGTACCAATAGTTCGGGGCGAAACCCCCAAAGAAAACAATTTTGAACTACTGAAGATGAATATGGATTTATACACTGCGTCAAAAAGTGACCACAAAACAAATAACACTAGACCGGCAATGTCCCACATCGGTACCAGGATTGCAGGAAATACTGTTGACAGAAGCGTTCCTCTGACGAAACGCTACATGACCTCTTTAAACAACACACAAACAGATAAAGAATATGATAATAATGACACATTAAAGTTTCCCAGTGATGAAGTACAAAATAAGCAAGAGAAATATAAAAACAATATCACAACACCGAGGCATGCAGAGTTCCCCAGTTCACGCATAGCTCGTGTGACACCTGTTAAATCTACGTCACAACATATTGAAGATGATGGAATCGATTTCAGAAATGAATTCCAACGTCGACATGAAGATGAAAAACCATCGAAGAAAGACCACAAACACAGACAACAGCATATTACATACAAGAAAAATGTACCAATAGTTCGGGGCGAAACCTCCAAAGGAAACAATTTTGAACTACTGAAGGTGAATATGGATTTATACACTGCGTCAAAAAGTGACCACAAAACAAATAACACTAGACCGGCAATGTCCCACATCGGTACGAGGATTGCAGAAAATACTGTTGACAGAAGCGTTCCTCTGACGAAACGCTACATGACCTCTTTAAACAACACACAAACAGATAAAGAATATGATAATAATGACACGTTAAAGTTTTCCAGTGATGAAGTACAAAATAAGCAAGAGAAATATGGAAACAATATCACAACACCGAGGCATGTAGAGTTCCCTAGTTCACGCATAGCTTGTGTGACAACTGTTAAATCTACGTCACAACATATTGAAGATGATGGAGTCGATTTCAGAAATGAATTCCAACGTCGACATGAAGCTGAAAAATCATCGAAGAAAGACCACAAACACAGACAGCAGCATACCACTTACAAGGAAAATGTACCAAAAGTTCGGGGTGAAACCTCCAAAGAAAACAATTTTGATTTTGACGTAAACGATGTTCCTGGAGTCGATTTCAAAAATGAATCCCAACGTCGACATGAAGCTGAAAAACTATCAAAGAAAGACCACAAACACAGACAACAGCATATTGCATACAAGGAAAATGTACCAATAGTTTGGGGCGAAACCCCCAAAGAAAATAATTTTGAACTACTGAAGATGAATACGGATTTATACACTGCGTCAAAAAGTGACCACAAAACAAATAACAGTAGACCGGCAATGTCCCACATCGGTACCAGAATTGCAGAAAATTCTGTTGACAGAAGCGTACCTCTGACGAAACGCTACACGACCTCTTTAAACAACACACAAACAGATAAAGAATATGATAATAATGGCACGTTAAAGTTTCCAAGTGATGAAGTACAAAATAAGCAAGAGAAATATGGAAACAATATCACAACACCGAGGCATGTAGAGTTCCCTAGTCCACGCATAGCTTGTGTGACAACTGTTAAATCTACGTCACAACATATTGAAGATGATGGAGTCGATTTCAGAAATGAATTCCAACGTCGACATGAAGATGAAAAACCATCGAAGAAAGACCACAAACACAGACAGCAGCATACTACATACAAGGAAAGTGTACCAATAGTTTGGGGCGAAACCTCCAAAGAAAACAATTTTGAACTACTGAAGGTGAATATGGATTTATACACTGCGTCAAAAAGTGACCACAAAACAAATAACACTAGACCGGCAATGTCCCACATCGGTACCAGAATTGCAGAAAATACTGTTGACAGAAGCGTACCTCTGACGAAACGCTACACGACCTCTTTAAACAACACACAAACAGATAAAGAATATGATAATAATGACACGTTAAAGTTTCCAAGTGATGAAGTACAAAATAAGCAAGAGAAATATGGAAACAATATCACAACACCGAGGCATGCAGAGTTCCCCAGTTCACGCATAGCTTGTGTGACACCTGTTAAATCTACGTCACAACATATTGAAGATGATGGAGTCGATTTCAGAAATGAATTCCAACGTCGACATGAAGCTGAAAAACCATCGAAGAAAGACCACAAACACGGACAGCAGCATACCACTTACAAGGAAAATGTACCAATAGTTTGGGGCGAAACCTCCAAAGAAAACAATTTTGATTTTGACGTAAACGATGTTCCTGGGTTAAAACATCTAAATTATCCGCGTAATCCCGCTGGAAATTCCAGTGCTAAAAATGTTGCACGTGCTGCAGATCACGTCGATAAAGTTAGATTGCAATCTAAGTACATCACAACTGGAGCAACGCATTCGAGCTTCAGTAGGAGGTACGAACCAAGAGTTCCTACTAACAAACCGGATGACGAACATCCATCAACTGTAGACCAAATGCAGTCTTCTCTCTTTGTACGCACGTTACATAAAGAACGACATGAAAAAGACACTTAACATTCTTTAAGTCTAGGACGTAGTTGGAGCACTGAAGCTATATATGGATCAGGTGAGGAATCATCATAGAACAGAAAAGAGAATGATTAATATAATTCATATACATTAAGAAATAAACTAAGATCTGCTGATAAGACTGATATACAAACATATATTTTGGGTAACTATGCTTTATTTATGAAACCATCGGAACTCCGGGCACTCACCAACATTTACCGCAAACTGGAAAGAACAAGAAACAGATATCTTTATTTCAGCAAAGAATGTTTTTCTTTAATTCAGTTGATACTCTTCGGTTATGACTTATTTCTCATTGAAATGGATATAAAGATCACGCAGATTAATATCATTGTCTTGCTCTTACTACTTCATTTATGGAAAAGTTCATATGGACGCTAAACGGATTGGTGAGATTTCAACGACAACACAAATCTGTCTTATCTTAAAGACATATCTTCAACAAACGTATGTTGTAGACATACATTTCTTGATTAAAAGCACAAGATCGATTAATCAACACCCTTTTCATAGTATCTCAAGTGTACAAGCATGATTCTCGTTTATGTGAATGAATAAAAATAATGTATAAAAGAGACGTCAAGGTAGAAGTCCATGGCTTTGCACGATTCTCATCGAAAGTCAGAGTAGAAAGGTTTTTGAGGCACTGTCCTTACTGAGTACTTGCAATCGATACATGTGAAAAAGCTGTAGAGAGTCTGCAAAAATATTTGATTGTTGATGAGTTGTAAGCTACTGGTGAAATCGAGAAATCATGGAAGAGCGCGTTGAGAACGTATCTGCGCTTATAGAAATGTCCCCAAGAGCATTCATGACACTACGGGATGACCGTCCCTAAATGACGACGAAAAGCTAGATTATAGTGATGCCATAGAAGACATTGAGATAAGAAAAAACATCACACAGAAAAAACGACAGCTCCCGTTCCTGAAAGATAAAGCTCGATGATAAAGTGTGCTAATGGAATGGGTCTACAAATCAGTTGTTGTGTGGATATTTGTTTGAGGCATTGGTGTAATTTGGTTTGAATTTTAATCATATCAGCACCTGTGATAATTACTCAGTGCAGTATATTTCATTTTTGCATGAAAAACCAGTTTAAACCTGGAAATGGGAAAGTTAATATACAGCGACAAGATTATGTTTTAAAAAATATTACAATGTTCATGTAAAGCATTATACCAACATTAGATTCCGATAAAATGGCGAAACATCTCTCAGGTCTGTTTCTACGAATAATTTGTCTATGAAATCGAGAATTGGGTCAATGGCCTGAGACCACGCCACATATTATAAATTCCTTTCAACTTATATGATAAGTATAATTCACAGCTATATAACATGCTTTTAGATTATGTTATTTATCTGCTTGTTTTGCTATATAATGTTTTTATTATAAACATGCATCTTTCATGAACTCCTCTCTATAAATTTGATTGACTTCCGTTCACAAATTTCTTATATATTTCAAAATGAAAATTTGGTACACCTGTATGCTTCATTGAGTGTAATTTTAAAAATGGAAGGTAGAATTTCTGAAAATAATTTCTACCTGATTTTTCAAAGCAAAATGTGGCTTCATGTGAATTTAGCCTTTTATCTCTGAGTTTATCAGGATATACGTAACATGTACATGCGAAATTTATTATTAAAATACAGTAATCTACTGATTACCATGAAATAAACAAACATTATCAATCTTATAAATACCTTGCACTGCAAGAATAAATCAATACTTACAAATAGCTATTAAACGGTGCAAATAAACAAAACATTTAATAAATATGATATACAAGCCAGAAAATACTAAGCGGTAGATTGCTTTAAATATTAAACTTTAATAGGGATTAGTCTGCATTTCATAGGGTAACTGGACTATTCAAATCACTACATGTCATTTAGGCAGGTGTTTTAATATTTTCAAACATGTTTCAGACCAGAGACCCCTTTCTTTAATTTCAACAAAATTACAGAACTGTTCTTTTTAAGTTTGTTACAAAGGTAAACTGTGTCATTTCAATACATGTTAACAAAATCTTTATTTCTTATCCTTTCTTAAAGTGACTTTGAAAAAAACAAATCAGCCTGTCAAACAGACGATCTTAGATTAGAATGGTTGCTTGCTGATAAGGTCTGTATTTGTAAACAAAGCCATGTGGTATGTTTATACACTTGAGAGCAGTGACATGTACTACAGAACATTAATGACAATTATTTCAATACGATGAGATTCAGAGTATCCTTCAGTATTTCTCAGTAAAGAGTCAAATAAGAATTGTTTCACATTCAAAGTAAATGATGTGGAGAAATTTGTTGAAGTACCCTTTTATCCAGACCCACCTGTTTTAAGAATTACAAATGCCAGACTAAAATTAGCCAGTCCGTTTGCCGTGGGTATGGGTTATTTTGCTTGTTATATTTTGGCTGATTGGACAGTTCAAGTAAATTACCAAACAGCTGCAGTCCTGCAGGGCTGAGAACTTTTTATCAAAAAGCTTATTACGGAGAAAGGTCATATATTTGTAGCTCTTTTGACACTGATATGCATTCCTGCACTGAATTCCAATATGCAGCAAAACACAAAATGTTTAAAAAAACACAGAACAAACCAACAACGAGTGTTCCCGGAAGATGCAGCGAATCAGAAACCCTTGAAAGCAGAACGGCTTCACAAAGAAAAACTAAATTACTGAAAGAGATCAGGGAAAACTTACGAAGTGACAATAACATAAATAACACAAAGTTGTCAGGAATATATACCAGAATAGCTGACATCAATTTTCACAAGAGCTTTACTTCAATGCAACGCTATACAACATCTATAACACATGGCAAAACGTTGAGTGACAAAAAATATGATAATAATGATAATATTGTTGAGGCCAAGCCAAGATATGACGCAGCAAATAGGCGAAATAGATATAAAAACAATATCACAACGCCGAGGCACACACACATATTCTCTTAGTTCTCGCTTTGCTTTACAGCCACACCTTTATGATCTACACCTCACTTTAATGTAGATAAAAGATACAGTACGGGACAAGAATTCTATCGCCGGCATGCAAATGAAATAACATCGAAACACGACCACACATACAAACAGCAACATATTGCAGACAAAGAAAAAAGACCTGCAGATTGGCATGAGACCTCTGATTCTGACTGTGAAGCAAATGATATTTCTGAGGTAATATATCTGAATTCTCCAAGAATTTCAACGCGAGCGTCAAGTGTAAACGACAAGCATTGCCGATTTGCAACTGAAATTCCGTTAAAGCAAGATGACATACACAAACAGCAGCATATTGCATACAGAGAAAAAGTAGAATGGGATGAGGCGTCTATAGAATACAATTCTGCTTGTGACGCAGATGACGCTTCTGGAGTAATGTATCTGAATTCTCCTCGTACTTCTACTGTATCTTCAAGTATAAACCAAACAAATCGCATTGAAAACCATAGCTGTGAACGTGATCCAGAACAATTTTCTAAAGTAAGCCTGTATTCAAATTACTACAACATCGGAGCAACTCCTTCAATCACTAGTAGGAGGCACGGAACAGCTGTCTCAAGTTTCAAGTCGGATGGCGATTATCTTTCAACTGTAGAACAAATGCAGTCTTCTCTGTATATACGTGCGTCAAGTCAAGGACAAACTATTCTGTAAACCAAGGAAGTAGTTGGATCTCTGAAACTCTTTACGGGTCAGGTGAGGGATCGTTTAGTGGCAGATAGGAAAATAATTCATATAATCTATATAATATTTACAAATAACTTATATCGAACATTTTAAGAATCGTAAAATCAACAACATAATGGCTAGAAGTCTGTTTTACCTTTTGATGAAGAAATAACTGAGAAAAGAGCGAACACTGTGATTGCTTTTGCATTAGCCATAGATACGAAGACCACACAGGAATATGCCATCGTCCTGATATTGATACAAATACTACCTTTATGGACAGTACTACCATTAAGTTCACATGGAAGCTTTAGAACAGTGTGGAAATGTCTCAATAAGTGCAGGGCTGGATATTTTTGACGAACCTTCCTCTCTGAAATGTTGAGCTTTGCCAACACCAGTTCAAGGCCGTGTTCACTTATTCCTAACTTGAAACGATCGTGTATAGTGCCATACCAAGAGCAGTAGCACAGTCAACTTGGCCGAGGTTGTGATATGCTGATATTTTATAGGAGGAATGTAATTAGTATTCACATGACAGCCTACAACTTCCATCTACTAAGCCTATTAGTATTGTGCGTTTGATATTGATTAAACTAATGCAATGAAACTGTTCGCTTTAAGAATAAGCCATAGCTGTAAGCCTTGTAAAAAATTAAAGACAGCTAAGAAATTGTCTCAACTCTTAGTGACCTATTTCTTTGCGTAGCTACGAGCGCCATGTTTTGTTCGGCTTAATATGTTTAGTGAGAGAAAAGACCTTTTTAAAATGTACAGGTTTTCATTGAACACATTAATTCTTATGATATGAAAAAAGATAAAAACCTTTGAACATTTCGGCAAATACAATTTTAGCTAAAGTCAGCCACTATCATAGACAGAGTCGTGTCCAAAACCTTCCGTAAGGCATCCGTATCACTGCTGCATTTATATTACCTTAATCTGAACAATGAACGTTTTGCTTACCATCTGCCAATCATTTAACTTATTTTAACGCTACCCGAAGGGCAAGCATATACTTACCGCTTTGTCCTTCATTCCGTTCGTCCAGCTATCTGTCCGTATCGAAAAAGTGGTACTTAAGTGGCTTGACTATTCATTCCGTTTTGGTTATGTGGCTATTTTTGTTTTATGTGGCTAAAACATCAATAGAGACAACAAAAGAGTAGCCCCACAACTGCCAATTTTAGCTCGTCCGTCCGTCTGTCACAGGAGCTTGTTCGGAGCTTAATCCCAAATCGGTTAACCATTTTGAGTCTGGGGGCCGTGGGCAACAAAGGCCAATCTTAACATGCTACATTTCAAACACCGTAGATAATTTAACTGTAAAATGTACCGATAACAACTGTAGAACTTCGCTATATGAAAGTAGTGCAAGATAGACCAGGTCCAGCTGATGTTTGAATGTAGCATACGCTAAGACCATAATACAAACAATGTATAAGAACAGTACAAACAGCTTCGAACGACTGCAGAGCAATTCATAGTTTACGGGCTCCTTTACACAGGGTTTTCACCGACTCTGATTGTAGATATTACTGCGCTGTAAATGTCAACTTACCTTGATTACGGAAGATAAGACTGACTCTGATAATAATAATAAATGGATCTAATAATAATAATAATAAAAAAAAAAACAATAATAACAATAATAGATAATAATAGATACTGGAATGCACTAGATTCTATTTCATTACAGAAACATGTTCATTAATAAATTTAATGTAAAACAACGTATATCGAAAGTATCATTCGTTGACAGTAATTGTTGACAATAGTAACAGAATAATCAAAGAACCCAAAAGCTGCAATATTCGTGGATTTTAACATAACTATGGAAATGAATCTATTGTGCATTAGAGAACATGAATTTTCATATTCAGTTGATCCCCTATTTGCTCCTGAGAATTGTGGGAAATTGTAGACAAACTATTTTCAAATACAGACGTGTGCAATAGCATTAACATTTTTATTATGCCATCGTTTATTCAAGTGTAGGTCATTATATATAATCAGTTATTGGCTGACTTTTTATTTATGTAGGCTTTTTTATTTTGCAAAATGGATCTAGGACATTTTCCTTTTCAGAAATATACCGTCTTAACTTCTTATTGTAGTTCAATTGAACATAATAATCTGTGCTGAACCATCTTTAAATTCCTGCTGCATAGTTATTTCATCAAATAGATTTTACATAGAATCTACTATAATTAATGTTTGTTGCTGGATGCCTTAGACAGTATGTGATTTTCCATTTTTAAACCACATCATATGATAACGGTCAAATATATTTTCCCATAAAAATTACAGCCGGTTTGTAACACTGCCCACAGTGCTTTAAATAGATAGGACATTTCAGAAGGAATAATAAATTATTGTGAAAAAGCTTATCCCTTTTTTGTGTAGGATGATTAAATGTAAATTAGACAGATATTGTCGTTCAGACGTCTGCACACAAATCAAACATTGCGTTTTCTTTCTTATTTTTTTTAAAATGGTATGATCAGTTCATTTCTTCGGGAACAAATAAAGACAAACAAGTTTTAAGACTATCTTGTATTTACCTGTGTATTATGAAAACTAGCTTTGATCTGTAAGATCTATGTTAGCACTTCTTAAATAACACCAATTTCAGTGATACGAATGTTCACCTTCCGCTGGTGACAAAGAATAATGTCTATACCCTGCAAGTGCTTCGAAATAAAAAAAAACGGACATACATGTTGAAAAATTTATGTCTTGCAAATTAACATAAAAGGCTAAATAATATAATTATTAACAATACCAACCACTGATAATCTCGTTGATCTTTGCTGTTAGACCTGGCAAAAAATAGATAACAACATGTTCAATAACGTATCTATACCCGGTTTCGACTTAATGAAAAAGATTAATAATTAATTCTGGCCCAGTATGTAAAGTATAAAACAAAACCTAATATACAGCTTTTTATTGCTCATGATAAAATGTTTCGTAATGTCCGTCCATACAACGTATCGATAACCGTCGGAAATGTACCACAAGCATTACGGAAGCAACCGAGCTCCAAAAATGGAATACATACATGTACCTGTTAAACAAAACCTTATAGCAGACCATTTGCTCCTTTTATGAAAAAAGACATCATTAAAATCTACAATAATTGTTTTATTCTATCCCGTTTGTGATTCTAATATTAGTGTTTAAGTTTTTCTACATATTGCAGATAAACTGCAAAAATTTCTCTAAAAATTGTTTGTCACTTTTTAACTAAAACATACTAAATTGATTATTTCTCAGAAAAATATCATATATTCATTAAAAGGGGGACATATTATATTTTATTATTCTGGTTATGATTCTAAAATAACTTCATTAGTTAAAAATGTATTGTGAGTTAATTACAGCGCTCCTACATAAACCTGTAGTAAATTTGTAGTGTGTATTGGCCCTACCTGTGATACTCTTTCTGCCACGATACATGATTTCAAATTTTCGATTCGCCCTCGTGATTATCTCAGGGGAATGATTCAACTTCGATAAAGCACTCCAAGCCTTACAGGTAAACAGATAATCATTGGATCGACAATGATTTGCATTGGTATTCAGTGGTAAAACATTCAAGAGTGCGCCGTTAACGTGTGTCGTTCTTCTTGGAGTTTACGACAGATCTGTGACAATAAAAGACAGGAACTATAACAGAAGTCAGTTTTAACGCACTGATCAATTAATTTACTCTTTGCAGTCTGAAATGATAAAAAAGAACAGGCCAACAAAAAGCAAGGTTTTTGCATGAGATGCCAATTTAAAACCGAAGAAATGGAAAAATATACTAAATTGAATTTGTTGATATAACATGTCAATATTAAAGTTTTATGTTATTGCTGAGCCTCTCTAAACTGTGTTGAACACATAATATTCATAAGGTCAAGATATATATACAAGTCATCCGGACCAATAGCTACAGAGGCCAGACCAAATATTATTAATTCCGTCCTTTGTCTTTGATAAACATAATTTACATGCAATGATATGTTTACTTTATTTTGTAGTTACGTAAACTTTTCACAGAAATAAAAAAAATCACAAAGGTAGAATTTCAGAAAATGACACTTACTCTACCTGAAATATATCACGTTTGAACGTGGCAAAATTTAGCCGTTTTATCGCGTGAATTGATTAGGATACAATCTGTGATTTACTAATTAACATGTAAAAAACATGTAAATCAAACCATGCAAAATGTAAGATTACTGATCACAAATAATGCTTTTAAACTGTGCAACTAATAAACGTTGTTTTTTTAACAAACATGATCTAAGGAAGAAAACACTTGGTATAATTTGAAAAGAGCATAATAACCACTGTAAAAAGTGTTTATTGTTCGTTCTATTCAGTTATCTTCCTTAAATCAGTTGAATATCTTCAACTTGAAGTATAAGTTTGATACAATATATATCATACTGTAATGGATGTGCACATATGTAGACGCTTTTCAGAAAACATTTTCGGAATCCCAGTTGGGATTTCCAATATCAAAAATAGCAACATTGATAACATGGCTGTAATAAACTAGGCGAATAGAACATAAGGTTGTGAATGAAACTAATGAGAACAATGATTTTGAAACCGTCAGATATATATTATTCACAAGATAGCGTATCTAATTATTTTGACAGAAGATCATCACATTCTTCACAAACGATCGGACAAACTTTGGATGCAATAATTACAGGGCGATGTTCTGTTCGAAACATTCCGAAAATATCAGTGTTGAAAATACCAGGACATGGAGATAAATGGTTCTCTGTGGATAACCGCCGCCTTTGGGTATTCAAACAACTCGAACGACTGAGATATTGTGACACAATAGAGGTAGTTTTTACAATTTTCAATTCTCGTTTACATGGAAGAAAAATAACAACGTTAAATGGGGGAAGTTCTATTCGAATCCGCGGCGGCGGTGAACCAGGGGGTGTGTGCCACACACTACCAGATAAATGCTTTCCACAAATTAAAAAGATGCTACAAGAAGAACAAGAAGGGCAAGCCCGTCGCGCTGATTGTAAGAGAACCACTGGTATTAGGCCGTCTGAACGTAAATCGACAGAAGATATTCACAAGAATATTGCAAAACAAGGGCACGTAAGATCAGTTCGTGATCATGCTAGCTATGGAACAAAAGTTTATTCAGTACCCATCGCTGAAAGAAACACGCTAGAATATTCATTCACTAAGTGTTGTTCAAATGAAGGAGCTGATACTTCTCTGAGAATTACAAGTAATAAAAGCAAAACTCCTAATTTTGGAGAGATGTCATATAATAGGAGTACCTTTGACGATCTTTCTAGCAGTGAAATTCAACGTCCATCAAAACACACACTGTTAAAAGAAACACGGAACGAACATCTGAGTACATATGACACGAATGTTCCCGGCAGATGCAGTGCATCGGAAACTCTTGACGGAAGACCGGTTTCGCAAAGAAAAAACAAATTACTAAAGGAGAATATGGATTTATACATGTACACTGACCACAAAACAAATAACACTGGACCGGCCATACCCCGCATCAGTACCAGAATTGCGGAATACAATGTTGACAGGATCGTACCTCTGACCCAACGCTACACGACCTCTTTAAACAAAACACCAACAGATAAAGAATGTGATAATAATGTCCAGTTAAAGGTTTCTAGTGATGAAGTACAAAATAAGCAAGAGAAATATGGAAATAATATCACAAAACCGAGGCATGTAGAGTTTCCTAGTCCACGCATAGCTTGTTCGACAACTGTTAAATCTACGTCACAACATGATGAAGATGATGGAGTCGATTTCAGAAATGAACTCCAACGTCGACATGCAGCTGAAAAACCACTGAAGAAAGACCACATACACAGACAGCAGCATACTACCTACAAGGAAAATGTACCAATAGCTTGGGGCGAAACTTCCAAAGAAAACAATTTTGATTTTGACGCAAACGATGTTCCTGGGGTAAAACTTCTTAATAATCCGCGCACTTCAACTGGAAATTCCAAGGCGAAAACTGTTACACGTGCTGCACATAACGTCTGTAAAGTTAGAGTTCAGTCTAAGTACATCAGCACTGGAGAAACGCCTTCGAGCCTCAGTACGAGGTACAAAACAAGAGTTCCTACTTACAAACCGGATGACGAACATCCATCAACTGTAGAACACATGCAGTCTTCTCTCTTTGTACGCACGTTTCATAAAGAACAACATGAAAAAAGCACCAAATATTCTTTAAGGTTAGGACGTAGTTGGAGCACTGAAGCCATATATGGATCAGGTGAGGAATCATCATAGAACAGAAAGGAGAATGATTAATATAATTCATATACATTTAGAAATAAACTTAAAATGCCGGATCCATCCGAACATGATTGGGGTTTTGTTTACTAATTGAACCTTCGCAACTGGGCGTGCTGTATTCACTGACTATTGTGTGTTATCGCTATTATTTTACATATATCTATGCCAAGTTTGTGATATGCATTATATTCTAAAGGTAGAAGTAAATATCATTCGCGTCACAGCCTGCCGAGCTTTATTAGACTTTCCATGTACTTAATTTAATAGTAATGTACTTCTAAACGTTAAGTGAATAATGTGGATATCTTTGAGAATAAGCGTGTCCGAAATATCGCAATATGAGTTAAATATGAAATCGTATAAAACATATATAGAGAATGTTAGCCCAACTTATTGTGCGCCAGTGCTTTTTGCTATATAGACAAACATCCTATGTAATATCAGTTTGTAAAATTAGTCGGTCTTGCAGTCGAAATATTAAGGCTAAGAGAATGTGTACTTTTGTTACCTGATTTTATCTGTAAGTGCCTGTAAAAGTAATGTATATGATTTAAAAGTTATTTTGAATACATATAGATCTATACCAATGTTCTTCTAAATACTTGAAAAATTAACGCACACAACATATCTTTATAAACTACTACAGTAGTATCTTCAATAAGCGGATGTTGTAAACACACATTTTTTTAATTACAGCGTACGATCAATTAATCAGCGCCCTTTTCGTAGTATATGTCAAATGTACTTGTAAGCATGATTCTCGTTTATAGGAATGGATAGAAACTATGTAAAAAGAGGCATTAAGAAGCCTCTGGCTTTGCACAGTTTTCATTCCATAAGCGAGAGTCAGGGTAAACAAACTGAGGCACTATTTCTAAAGAGTACTTGCAATCCGTACCTTAAAGAAAGCTGTGGGGCTTTTGGAAAAATATGTTTACTTGTTGGTTAGTTGTATGCTATTGGTAAAATGGAGAAATCATGGAAGATGGTGTTGATAAATTATCTGAGCATCGAAGATATGTCACCCAAAGAAATTCTTGACACTACGGGATGACTGTCCCTTATATTCAACTGTATATAAATGGTCACTGGCATGGAAGCTCTAAAACTGACACTACCTAAATTCAAGTTGCTGCTGTATATTTAGGAAATAGTTTTCACCTCTGAGAGATATACCGGTTAGTATATCACTGTGTGGAGTGTAGATGCGTAATAATCTAATCACGAAGGCCGAATGATCATGTGTGACTCAATAAAAATTGCCAGTAATTTCAGTCCGAAACTAAAAACCTTCATCCACCAGCTCAACATTCTGTGTTTTCAAATATCGCGAAATCTGACGACAAAATAACACATTTTGCTAATGTTTACACTACCACTGAAAATTCTTCTACACTGATGGAACCAACTGATACACTGTTTTTCGACTCTTGAAACACTGCAAATCAAGAACATCAAGAAAACAAGCTACATGCTACAAAGATTCCATACCGTTTTATCAAAATTTCTAATCTCCAAGGGTCCCTGTCAAAATTGAAACTCTTGCATTCCCGACTAATTCTAGACAGACATACTTTCGTACTTGGCAGCCATTACGTCACAACTGCAAGGTCAATGTCACTGGTTTCACGTTCATCAAATCACTAAATCTCAATACTTGACAATGAAAATGCATATATAGCATGTATTAATATTTTCAACCAAGACCATGCACTTGGATCTGCATTTTACCTCTAATTTGTAAATTTAACCCTGGCCAATTCGTCACTAACAGCCCGAAACCGTATACTGCCTCCCTAGCGTGATATACTTGGTAGGTATATCACGCTCAAATCCTTCTTTGCCTACATGTGTATAGGGGAAATTATCAAAAGTGTTAGAATGTACGGTAATGAATATTATATGAGTGCGCATTCAGCATATTGCTTATACAGTGATTATATCGAAAATCAACAATTTGAAAAACAAATCTTATTATGATAGGCCAGGTATTTTTAATGTACCTTCGTGTGTTAAAGGGTTGCTTCCGTAAAAGAGAAATATACTTTTAGTAGTGTTCATTTAATCGCTCCCACACTCAAATAAATAATAGTCTCGTTATTAGAACTACTAACATGCTGACTTTAAATTGTACTGAATGAAGAAACTGGCATCAATATGACAACACATCAATTCTTTAAAACCAATTTCAATATCCATTTAATCGCTCCCACACAATTAAATCATAGTATCATTATTTACACTCCTAATAAATATGCTGAGTTTAATTGTACTGAATAAAACAGTTTTTCCAAGAGACTGGCATCAAGATAACAACATTTCAATTCGTTAAAACGAAAAAAAAAGGAGATCAAATTAATCAATACAACTTTCGAGCATACAGTAAATAATTACATTACAATAGCTACAGACAGGTTTAATCTTTCACAAGCGTTCGACAATGATAAAGTAGGCCTAGACTAAAACATCATTCGTACTCATGTTAAACCTTCATGATTTGTTAAGTTAAAAATAGATCTCTATATTGCAAAATGTGCAAACTGTTTTCGGATTGCATTTTCCGAAAATGGACTTACGTGCAATTTAACGATAATACTATATGTCGAGCTTAATATTGGTTTTGCACTGTCTGGTGAAACAATATCCAAATGCCACAATGAACATAGAAGAATGGATGTATGAAGACTGTCCTGTAGTTAACAAGAGCGTGTTTTTAAATGACACAAAAGGAGAGTATATACAAAGGAATGATACTGTTTATAAGAAAGCAAGAAAGTACAAGAAGGTAAACTACATGTTATTGTATGTTTTATTGTATGTTTTATTGATTTTATAGTTGACTACGCTTAGGAGAGATGGTGCTAATAGAACACAAGTTATAGCATTCCAAAAGTTCCTTCTAGGGCACATCTTTCTATATATATTATTGAAGTACAAAATACGACAGTCTAAGCAAATTAAGGTATTTGTATTTGATTGATAACGTCTACTTTTTTTAATACTCAACGCACCTGTTACTACGTCACGCTACGCTACAGTAACTCTCCGACATTTGCTTTGATATGGTCACATGATAAGCTCGCGCCAATACTTCCAGCTCTATATTAGCATATTTCTACGCTATGCAAACGATATGTAAATTAACATTCATTTCAGCTATTTGTCAAACTAGCAATGCAAAATCAAACGCATTGTCGGGCGATTTCTGCAAGTTCAACATGCAATAGCTTACCAAGTGAAGTTACTGCAATATAAAGGGAAGTAACCACAGTAACGTAAACATATACTGTGTACGGAAAAGAACAGCTATTGGTTATTATTTGGTTTCATCCAATCGGCAGAGCGCATTTTCAATATCACAACGTTCAACATATAACGGAAACACACCGAAAAACGGCTTACGTGATGCATTGTTCAGTCAAGTGTGTCTGTACAATTCAAACTGTTCCTTCCTTGGAAAGAACAATAAAGGGCAGCATAGACAAAGCAAATATTAAGGACTGGTCAATGCTTGATAACTAATACGGTTATTTCTTACTGTACACTTGTATAAACACATGTCAAAGTCTACGGTCAAGATGGTAAACGTTTTGTAAACATACTCTGTATCGCATTTGATATTTTGTTATCGTTTACAGGCATCGCGGTCTGATCTGGATGATTTTGTATCTTGTAGTCCTGTTCTAGAAACTTGGGCAAGATGGGATCCGGAAATTACGCGTTCAGGTATAACTTAGTAATACAATAAAAAGCTTTAGTTTGCATTGATAAATCGATCGATTCAAAATTATATAAAATTGTTAAGGTAAAACAAAGAGATTTTTTCTAATTATAGGCTTCTTATCTAGGATTATATATGACTAAAGTAAAACTTTTGATGAAAGAAAACAATGCGTACGACAAATCACCCCCTTCAACAATGTTTGGTCACTAAAACTCCTTTCCAATGCGTTGTTTACTGTGTCGTAAGATGAATTACTATTAAACCTTACACTTTGCATACTTTCAATTTGCCAGGAGATCAATTATTTACCAGTCATACATCTATAACAGACGAAAAAAAAAGCATGAATGATTTGCTACATTTGAATATAAGGTCGGAATTACAGGAGCAGACAGTAACAAACATATTAATCGGCCTTAGAATGTAGCAACTTACATACTTTTATTTCTCCTTAGGAACAATGACTTTGTCTACCTTTTCGAATGATGAGAATGCTGTGCAACTACTAACGGATTATATGCAAAGTGGAATTATTGGAATGGTAACAACAGACGTTTTGCCTGCACTTCTTTCTTTGGCTGACATGTTGCAAGTGGACGACGTTACAAATTACTGCAAATTGCGCATTCAAAGTCAAATTTTGAACACTGAAAATTGTCTTCAGATTCTCAAAACTTGTTCTTTGTACGACATTGATCATTTACAGATGGATAAATTTATCAGAGGAAACTTGATAGAGCTATCTCAGAGGAAAGACATGTTAGACATTACTCCTGACGTACTCGAAATTCTGCTAACTGATGAAGAACTATCTTACTGGCCAATGGATGACAAGTTTATCTTCTTATCAGATTGGTGCTGTGCACGGGATGACCGTGCACTTAAATTTGAAACATGGTTCAAATACCTGGATCTCTGTAAAATTGACAGAAATATCATTGAGACAATTGTTAAGAATGAGAAACTTGTTCATGGCTCAAAACAATGTCTAGACCTCGTGAACAAGCATCTGCGTGAAAGGCAAGACAACCCTGTTCCATTTGTTTTCATTTTGAATGACATTCGCACTGGATCAAATGTACTTGGCTTCAATGTTAATGATAAGAAGCTGTATAAATTCAACTTTCCAGATCAAATGATCGATTCAGAGCTTATAACTGTGGCAGGATCTGGACACATCTTGGCGATGAAGAACACCATTCAGAAAACATACGTATATGACTATGACATCAATAACAACATCTGCAAGAAGAAAGTGATACAGTGCCGGGAACGTCTGCCCGATAAGTTAAGTCACATTTTAGATGCAAATGGTCGTCTGATGCTGATATTTGACAAAGCGAAGAGGTTGTATCTGTCAAAGGAAAAACGAGCAAAACGTGGCTCCATTTTGTACCAACAAGTCAGCGATGACGGAAAGGTTATAAAAATAGAACCGCTGCTCACTTTCAGGTTTGACGTAAGCTGTGCATGCTTCTCACAACCGATGATTATTGTATCCTCTACAACCAACATGCAAAGTTCAAAACTTGTTTGCTTCCATCTCGACACAAACTCAATTACAGAAAAGGATATAAGAATATCACCCATTCGATGTATGCTTGCTTTGCCTGGAAAGCTGTTTCTTCCTTCCTGTGAAGATGACTGCCTAATACTCGAGCGGGACACGGAATCAAACAGATACAATATAAAGGACGCAACGCCTAAAAGAAGCAGAGGGTATGAAATACCTAATAAAACCATATTTTGCTCAGGTTTCATTATCGAAATATACCACAAGAGCATACGCTTGAATGATACCAGGTCTGATAATATCGACATGAAGAACTCTGAGTCATATAATCTGGAACAATTAAGATTTGGTTATCCATCAACTATTTCTTGGGGATATTTAGAAAGCACGAAGCCACTTTGTCATATTATGTGTCCTCACTGCGATCCAGATGCTTGGGAAAAAGATGAACAGCGTAGACTACAAGAGCAATCTAGGTTTGAGCGGTCTGATTACGACTATTTAGATTATAACGATGACTACTACGACGATGACTACTACGACGATGGCTACAACGATGACTGGGACCAAAAAGAACTTATCTGGGATGGAAGTGCGGATGAGTTTGTTGAGGCGTGGTGGTAGGAAAGAGATAACTATGTCAAATACTAAAGTAGAGGATGATAGAACCCACACGCAATGTAAAAGCTGGCAGCGTTAACCAGATTGTTCCTAAGGAAAAAAAACAGATATATTTACTTTATTACAAAGTTTCAAGTACCGATTTGTTTTATGGCTGTGTTAGAATCGTCGGCTAAATGAAACTGTATGATCACATCTCCGTTTCATGATTGTCTGTCACGCTGTATCTGGCTTCTATCTGTCTGTCAGTGCATCCTTCCAATTTGAAATCATGATACAATGCACAACATACGACGCTAACTCGTGAAAAAGTAACAGTTTACTTTTGTCCTGTATTTTCTTTTCCAGCCAGTATCATCGAAGATACAAAAGTCAGAACACTGAATAGCCTGAATTTATTTTAGAAATTATCTCCTTTATAGCTCACCTGAGCATGAAGCTATTGTGCCCCGATTGGTGTCCGTTTGTACGTCGAGCGTCGTTAATAACTGCACCAAACTGCATCTTCTTTTAAAACGTCGGGCCAATTCCAATCAGACTCTTGGACAGTCCTCTTCTAAAATTGTTCAAATCGATCCGTTCCGCTCCATAAAATGGCCGCTTAAGCTTAAAATGGAAAAAACCTTTGAAAGACATCTCCTATTTTGCCACTGGGTCAATTTCACAGGATTGTTGCTCGGACAGTTTTCCACCAAAAGTGCTGATACGGTTTTGCTCCGGTGCAGAAACTGGTCGCCAGCTCTAACAGTATAGAACCGTTAAACGACGTGTTCACCTTAACAACTAGGCTTTTTTCATCCAAACTTATATGGTCCTCCACAAGAATCGTTCAAACGGTTTCCCTCCGCTGCATAAAATGGCCACGGTGATCGTAGCTAAAAATATAAAACAAATGCTTAACCACTGGGCCAATTTCATCCGATGAACCAAACCTTAAATGATTGAAAGATAGAAAAATAAGTGTACGACGTCTCCTTTACCATTGGAACTTCAATTTCAACCGAACCTGACAGGACTGTTACTTGTGTGGTCCTTTACCTTCATATAAAGTGACCAAGTCATTTTGTTTCGCTGCAAAAATAGCCACAAGAGCTAAATATAGAAAGATATGAAACGACACCTCACCCTAATCAACTGGGTTAATTTTAATGAAACGTCACAAGATTGTTCCTTGGATAGTGCTCAAACCGCTCCACTGTAATCATGTAATTACATGATTATGTTGTCTGTTCATCATGGCCCTCTTGTTTAATTCTACTATCTTGACTTCTGCTACAATATGTCCGTCAAAACTTCAAATATAAACGAAGATAATAAGAGAAAGTATTATTTGCGAGTACTGCAACTTATTTTATCAACAGAAAGGTCCGAGATATTATCTGCAATATGTTTACATTTGACAATCTTTTATTTTTAATATGTAAAAAGATGTAGAAGCCTAAGTTTGATTTCTCGAAATTGTTTTTTTTTTTTCATTCGTTACAGATTCTTAAATGTTGTATACTGGCGGACTGGCCTTTACCCTTAAGCCTTATCTATAGAATTTTGGCATGTTAGATCTACATTATATTAAAGAAGACCAGTGCAGCGGCGGTTAAGTTAGCACTACTTCTCTTTTCGTAGGTAACTGACAACTTCCGCATCAGCAACACAGCTATTAAAGTAGATATCAATGTTATCATTTCACGAAGATAGTTGAAAGACCGATTTTACCTCACCACGTGTAATACATAGATGTATTTTACTGAAAATGTGAGGTAAAAATAAAGGCCTCAAATTACAAATTGCAATCTGTTTCAGGTATACCTTGGCATTGTTGCTATTTTAGCTCCGTCCTGTCATATTTCGTCATTTATATTGTAATGACTTGACAATCAGTCAGAATTTATATTAGAAGGTACACTCTATTGTATAGTCTATGTAACAGAAAAGCATGTACGCTTACACAGAATGGTATTCGTCTATCACTATAACATTAATGGTTGATAAAAAGAAATTTTTTATTTCGTTCGAGCATAGAAAATTAAAAGCAACCTTTTACTCAATATATATCACAAATCGTTTTTACTTGTGATTATTGATAACTAATATTACAGAAATATTATGTATTTATATATTTTTCTGACGTTTGCTACATGTATTTACGAGGATAATTTACATTTCTATGTCTTAGTGGGGGTCCTATATATTTTGTTTACATTGCTTAGTGCACATTTGTATCTACATTTCATTACGTGTGTATGTAATTCATCATGCACACAGAAAATGGAATGAAAGAGGCGATATTGATTATTTACTGTTACTTTTATACCATAAACTTGGGTCAGAAAGGTGAATCCAATCTTTCCTTTAAATGATTAAATACATATACTCGGTAAAAAAAGCTTCAAGCTTATCGAGTAACTCTCGAGTCCGCTTCTTCAAAAACCAGTACTGGTGACATATGATGAGGAACGATCGTGGCCCCAGTGGGGTTCGAACCCGCAACCTCCGGGATGAATTTCTCTAAAATGACTTAATGTATTTTATATAAGTTTATAATAATTATATCATTATATCAAATGAAAAAACACCTGCCTCCTGATATAACTTTTGTAGTATTTTTGACTAAATAATTCCGAATCGTTGTTTTACTATGACGTAGGGGTCGTCACTACAAAAAATGACTTTTGGGCATGATTCAGAAAAATGGCGGTTTGGCGGCGATTTGGACCTGTAGAAGGATGGAGACAGTAATAACAACAGTGATACTGTTCTGTATTCTTTTTACAAATGAGCATCAACAAAGATTTAATCAATTCCAACAACATTCCATACGTGTTCTTACATTTGTTTTGAAAAAAGAATCCAATTTTAAGAAAAAAAGAAATTGCCAATTTTCTTACTTTGAGTGGCGACCCATCCGTCATTTATAGCATTGAAACAATGAATTATTGAGTCGGAAATCCAACAGAAGTGATATAAGGAGGCAGTTTTACATTATTCTTTCATACATTATCATGATATATAAATATATAGAATAAAGATAAGAAAGATAAGAAATTTAATTATTATAGTGACATGTGATTTTCGCAGTTATATATACACACAATCATAATGATATATACACTTTTCTATAATCACCCGGCCCTATGGGCCTATATGTCACTTCCAAGAAAATAAGTACAAGTTATGAAACATAATACAAACATACAGAAATGCAAAAATACATTCAGCCCTTGTCGCAAAACTTTTTTTACTGAGTATAGTTTGTCACACATTTTTCATGCTAAACTGAGTTCCATGCTTAGACTGTTGATCAATATTACAATGTTATTAATTAATGGAATTCATAGCGGCCTGTCACATGTGAAGCCCAATAACAAGGCCAATATGAATTCAGTTAGTTACTGGCAATTTCATTTATTGAATATATAACATTTTGCAATACATGATTGTCTTTAATTCTTGCCAATCGTATTCTCCGTAAAGAAAAGAGTTTCCATTTTGGAAAAAAATGTTTTAAATAAATGGTAGAGTCGAAGCAAAATGTTTCAAAATGGCGTCCAGAACTACAGACACATTGTCCCGTTCGTCAAGTCTGATTGGCTAGATCTCGTATTGCCGAGTTTTATCCAAGTTAGCCGTGTTTTCCCCGTATTAGCCGAGAGTTTGTCCCGTTTGGTCGAGTTTGGGTTTGAATTGCGAAGTTTCTACCATATTGCAAGAATAAATTAACCAGTTCACGTCTTATGTTATATAGTTGATTAATAAAATATTCTTTATAAAAGTGGGTAAAACAATTTTTCATATACAGTTAAACTTCGTTCGCTCGAACTCGAAGGGACCGTCGATTTTAGTTCGAGGGATCGGTAGTTCGAGTCATCGAATTCCGCCATTCATGGGTCGTTATAATGTAGAAACTTGAATATGATACGCATTTTAACCCATGTTTCCCAGAATTAGTGCGTATTATACACCAAGGTTGAACTGAGACAATTTGTCCCAGCATGAAAAAATGGTTAAATCGACGGAATTCAGTTAGATTATTACATTTGTTTTGACTACGTCCTTTTTGAAGAGCTCTTAGCGGGTGGGCCTAAAAACCGATTTCCGATACTGGTATACCTGACTTTCTTAAAACGAAAGACATTTCAAAACGTTTTATATCATTGAAAAGCTCATAAATCAAAACACTTTGTTCACTTTAGAATTCATAATGATAAAATCTCTAACACATAACTTGCACTATTTTTTAATGTTTTAAACGGCAACATGCACTCCTGAAATATCCGTCACTCATGAAAAGTCTATAAATTTTCGTGAAAAAAACCCTAACATTTATGCCAATCTGTTCGAGCAAAAGGATGTAGATGACAATGAAATTGATCTGAAGGGACCGCCAGACAGGTTCGAGAGATCGAGTGATCGCAGTTCGAGGTTTCAGGGGTGGAACAATATGATTTATATAGAGATTTTTGCCGGGACCGGCGGCCGAGTTCGAGCGACTGGTTGTGTATTCGAGCGAATGAAGTTCGAGCGAACGAAGTTTATCTGTAGTTTTTTACATTTAAAATGACTTTAAACAATAGCTTTTGTTTCTGATAATGCACGGTGCCAGAAGTTCAAGTCATTTTACGCTGAAACTAAGCTGAGCATGAAAACTGTTTTATAAGCCTGGGGCCTGTAATGACTTTGTCAAAGCCCTAGACAAGAGCAAAGAAATAAAAGCCGTGTTTTGTGACGTTTCAACAGCATTTGTACAAGAAACGATTGGTATCGGGCGGGGTCGCTTTTCAAGTTGGTCTCAGTAGGCAACATCATGTTGTTATTAAACTGCTCGCTTACTTACATAGGGTACCACAAAGCTCAGTTCCAAAATCGCCTTCGTTTCTTTATATAGTAAATATTAATGCCATTGTAAAAATGTCAACTTTAGCATCAATTGTCTAGAATGTCTCAATACTAACCTCTCAAGAATATGATCGTCTTTTGAATTCTGGTCATTAAAACATCCAGGACTTGGCAAGTAACTGGTTTGACTTCAAACTGAAAGAAAACTCCTTTTATTGAAAAGAAAACACCACGAATTAGCAACTTTTCATCAGATGAAAAATAATCTTTTGATGATCAAGAACAATCACAATATAAACTCCTCAACATCAGTAACATTCCTCACACGATAATAGAGAGATAGAGGATAATTGTTGGTTTCGGTGTAAGATCACGTTATAATTTCACCGAGTGGGCACCAAAAGTGATATTTTCACGAGTGGCGCAGCCACGAGTGAAAATAACAACTTTTGGTGTTCACGAGTGAAATTAACGTGATATTACACCGATACCAACAATTTTTCTGTTTATTTTATGGTTAAAACTCTACTTTTATTGAGTTTGTTTCTATAAAATATCGAAAATCGCGGGAAACGTCATTAGAAAACATAGCACAAATGACGTCATTTAAACGACGTCATCGTCGCATGGTTTCCAGCATTAATTACGCACGGTATACTTTTTGACGTAAATCCGGGTAAAAGATTGCAAAAACAGTGAAAAATAAAAATGGTAATCCACTGTTTCAAAACTGTGGATTATCACTTTTATTTCACTGAGAAAACTCTATAATTCACTGAAAAACATAAAATAAACTGCTTTCTTCGCTCTGTTATTCACGATTCTAACGCAATACCGACATAACGTCGTTTCTGATTGGTTACGTCGTTTAACTTTGCGACTATCAAATAACGTATATATAGTCGCAAACATCGAACGGCGTTTAAATTATCGCATTTAAACACATTGTGCGTTAGAAAAGGGTTAACTATTTAGTGATTTTGACATTTTCGACCGTATATACGGTTTTAATGATCGCAAACAGTTTTAACAGCTCCGGCTAACGCTGTCGCCGTTAAAAATATTTGCGACCATTAAAAACCGTATATACAGTCGCAAATATCAAAATTACAAAACTGTTAACCCTATACTGAAATGCGCTCCTTACTGGTAGATTTAATTAGTCGCCCGTGACTTAAAAATAAAACCAATGCTAACTGAAAAAAACTATCTTACTATCATCATGATTAAAGACTAGAAAACGTTCTCCATATCAAAGTCCGTTTAGTTGTTTCTCTTTCAGTCATGATTTATTTAGAAAATCAGTCATCGAATCAGTACAAAGCCTTTGAAGCGAGATAGAAACCGCATTAATACCATTAGTGTCGAAATTATTTTCTTCAAAAATAAACGTTCTTATAGATCTGCGTTGTCCAGATACATACCAAAGTCTCAATCTGTTGTAGGGAGCGTTAACTTTTTTTGACATGATCGTCCGTTTCACCTCTCAATGCCCATCGGAAGAGCTGTATTTATAACTATTTATGTAATCCTCAAAGGCTTCTTTACAATACAAATACTACTAGTAATTTCCAACTTACTTGCTAATATATCATTGATCAAAGAAATATCACCCTTGCAAGTGACCATAAAAAGCAATGCGGGTTCTTGTATACAGAATTTCTTGCGGGTGTGCTATAAAATAAATATTATTTTGTTTTACCATTTTGATATACAGTAAAAACCTTATTTCCGACCACCCCGATTTTGAGACCACCCCGCTAATGAGACCAATATTTTTCAGAACGAAATTTTTCTCTTTATATTTTATTGGTCGCTAACTCCGAAAATACGACCACCCCGTTATTCAGTAATACGACCACTAAATACAGTCCCTTTTAATTAATCAAGTGCTATTTTAATCCTATAATGCGACCGCGGGCATTTTCTCACCTCAATTTCATGTGTATTGTTTACATCTTAATGATGACATAAACAACATCTGCCCAAGTTTTACGACAACTGATGACCAATTTACGACAATTGAGCGACCACTTTAGGATGATGTGAAACCTATTATTTATAGTAAAAAATCCTGGTCTATCCTAGAACAAGAAAAGAGAATCGATCTATTATCGATATAATGTTTATTTTATTTCTTTTAAGTAATTTCCAAATTATTTTAAAAACATTCACTATGTTTCAAACATTTTATTTAAACATTATAAAACAAATGATCATTGTGAACAACCATTTGAAAGTGCAGTACTGGCAAAAAATAAGTCGGAAAACTGACTAGTATTGAATATGTTAGATTAGTTTATTTGCTGCAAAAAATATGTAATAGCCGGAGCTGTTAAAAATATTTGCGACCATTAAAACCGTATATACGGTCGCAAATATCAATAACACGAAATAGTTATCCCTTTTCTAACGCACAATGTGTCTAAATGCGATAATTAAAACGTCGTTCGAATTATGCGACTGTATATACATTATTTCATAGTCGCAAAATTAAACGACGTCACCAATCAGAAACGACGTTACATCGGTACTGCGTTAGAATTAGAAATCCTCTGCAGATTCCGTTTCCCTACATCAAACGTGCGATGCAATCTACCGATCGAGATGTTCCGAATGGTAGAGACTTGAGATACACTATGTGTTTATGGAGTCACCTTCAATGCATGTGTAGTTGTCAATATATTATAACGGTATTCATTAACCCTATGACTATTATAGTACATGTATGTAGTAAGATCTGAAGTGTACCTTTGTTTTTCTTTATGTATATGGGGGTCATATACACTGCTTTATTTAATACCAATAGGGTATCATAAATTATATAGATTATATACACGTTTCACTTTTTACGAAATATGATAACGGTTTCGGAAAATACGTGTGTTACTCAGACAAATAAGAAAAGTTTTTCGAAAACCCGGTAATACTGCAATACATACCTATAAACAGTAAGGTCGGGAAATCAGAACAGGATAGACACGATATAAAGCTATCTGGCAATAGACACATATGACACAAAACTTAAAACTCTAAGCTTGAACGTCAATAGTACGATACAATGAATTTAAAGCCGTCGGATATATACTATTCACAGAACAGTATATCTAAGAAATTTCATAAATAAGTATTGAACCCCTTTCCGTTTTACCAGGAAAATATGTGTATGGGAGTTCCGTACGAGTTACCTCTCTTTGTATGCAACAAACTGTCTAACTGCAGGCTTTTTGCTTAACAACATATCCTGCACGATAATTCTAATTGGTCAAAACATGTTATAATTCGAAAATTGCTACACACATTCACTTGTGTTTATTTATCCATTTTATTCATCAGTAACAGAATAGTAATCTCATTTTATATGGGAAATTCTCTTTCTGCGAAAAGAGCTCTTTTCGGTCCTAATACGGTAGATAACGGCTTTTTGGCACAGACTTTATTATAACCCTGACCATACTATACCAGTGAACGACCAACACACACATTTGGAAGGTAAGAGTGCCTTTTCTGTCATAAATTTTTCCATGTTTATCAATTCTTATTAATTTAATTAAATGTTTAAATTATTTTTTAAAACAATTGCAGGAGCCGCTGAAACAGGACACAGTAGGTACCGATTTACTCACTTCCAATTCGGACCAGGGACGATTCGAACCCGGCATAATAACCACTTTTCTGGGTTCTCGGTTGGCAAGCTTACTATTCTCTCACTCATCCTCTTTAGATACAAACCTGATAGTAATAAAATGTAACATCATGGACATAGAGTCATTGGACATTAGCTTAATAAATTGTCGCGTGACTAAGTCTGTTAGCCTCAACATTTCGACCAATTTTACGTAGATGTCTGCGAAAGGGTGGCCGTCGTATATAGCCTCAATATTTCTCCTGCAAGACTGACCAATTTTACAAACTGTCTGTCGATGTCTGTCGAAGGGGGGCCGTCGTAAATATCAAAAAGCCCTGGCGCACAATTTGTTGGGCTACCGTCGTATATAGCAAAAAACCCTGGTGCACAATTAGTTGGGCTATGGTTGGACTGACATAGAGTCTGACATTTCATGAAACTGTCACACCACAGGTACATGCCACCTTACGGTATATGGTATATACAGGTATAGGGGGTGTAATGCGTCATGTACCTGTGTGTCACACCATCACACAAAGACACTTGGGTTCAGTAGAGCGATTCTGGCCAAATAGTGTCTATAAAGTCTTGTGTGCTTTTTCATGTGAGAAGAACCCATTTTATTTTATGTTTTGCGGTGGTTTATTGAAATATAACGGTGAATTATATCCCGATAAACTAACTGTCCACTCGGTGAAAATTATCAAAATCTGTTACCCGGATTAATGTCAAATAGTATACGGAGCGTAATGAACGCCAGAAATCATATCACGATGACGTCGTTGAAATGACGTCATGTTTGCAATGCTTTCTGGTGACGTTTCCTGCGATTTTCGACATTTTATTGATGAAATAACTCAACAAAAATAGAGTTTGAGACATAAAATAAACAGAAAAATTGTTGGTGTCGATGTCATATCAAAATAATTTCACTCGTGAACACCAAAAGTAGTTATTTTAACTCGTTGCTGGGCCACTCGTGAAAATATCACTTTTGGTGCCCACTTGGTGAAAATATATCGTGATCTTACACCGAAACCAACAATTATCCTCTATATACACACTGAACAGGTTGAGTCAGTCAACAGAAACATTTGAAAAAAAATTTAAGTGACTAAACTGTTCAATGTGTATAATGGGTTCTTATAGTATGTGTATATGAAAAAAAATACAAGGGAGACATATTGGGCCAGAATCGCTCTACTGAACCCAAGTGTCTGTGATTTCTAAGCATACAACAAACAATATATATGGAGAGAAACAGAATTTATGTGAGGTTCAAGTTTTTTTGCAATTCTTCTTTAATTATATTTTATATAAATATGGAAAAATGTAACATCTACTACCTTGTTTTTCCTTAAAATTTATCTGCAGATGGAGTTCAGGAAGCTCTGCATATGATTTTTACCGAAGTGCATTTTGCACTTCATATGCCCCAGCACGTACCTGGAATTTTCTAAAACAAAACTGTTGCAAAAGAAAATACATACTACTAGACCAATAATGGTAATATATCAATATTGCATAATTTAATACACATTTTCAATGTTCATGATGTTAGAAAAAATTATTGGTAAATATCACAAAAATGCAAAATTGGGAGAGCATAGGTCTGGTGACTTTATAAACTAACTATTGAAAAGTTTACATGTACTACTAAACTCATTTAACATTAAATATTCCCAAAAATATTGCATTGAAAGATACATAAAGGGCCAATTGAGCTGGTCTGAGGCCAAATTGTTACTTTCAAAACTTCACTGAAATTTCACTGCATTTTACCAATGGGTTAGGAGCTGTCGTTTCAAACTCCAGACTTGCTGCAAAGTTTTGACAGAACGCTACTGACTAAAATTATGAACAGTCTGAGTTGAATTATTTTAACTTGGACAGGTACACATGTACATGTATTAAAGTATGTTATTTTGTTTTGCAGATCCTAAGTTGATCCTGTGAGATGCATCTTATTGTTGCCAAGGAGTAAAAGTTGATGTAGGAACAATGCAGAGTAAATTTTGCAAAGGGATTTAACCTAGACATGTCAGGTATTACGCATGTATTGGGTTCGACAACAACACCTATAGGTTTGAGTGCTGGAGATAATAAGTCTTTGTGACAGTGTCAAATGAAATAACAAGCCTTGTTTTAGTTTTCTGTTAAATTCTTTTAAGCTCACCTAATCACAGAGTGCTCAAGGTGGGCTATTGTGATCGCCTGGTGTCTGTCATCTGTCCACACTTAACCTTGTGTATTCAATAGAGGCTGCATTTTTCACTAGATCTTTATGAAACTTGGTCAGAATTATTGCCTTGATTAAATCTAGGTCGATTTTGAAAATGGGACATCTGGTATCAAAAGCTAGGTCACCCTGCCAAAACATAGAAAAGCCTTGTGTATGCAATAGAGGCGGCATTTTTCATTGGATCTTCATGAAACTTGGTCAGAATGACTGGCTTGATAAAATTTAGTTCGAGTTTGGATATGGGTCATCTGGGGTCAAAAACTAGGTCCTGGGTTCAAATCATAGAAAAACCTTGTGTGTGCAAGAGAGATTGCATTTTTCATAAAATCTAGGTCAAGTTCGAATATGGATTATGTTACAAAATAATGTAATGTATTTATAAACAGAAAGCTGAACAGCCCATGATTGTATTTTATATCCAAACATAATAAATAGGAGATAATAACTCGATTTTTAAGCATTCTATTTCAAGGGCCAGTACCAATAGGCAATAATAAAGTCAAAAAACCTCTACAGCAGCTGCTGCTTTACAGATGGTCAATTGACAGGCTGAGAAACATTATGAGCCAGAACTCTAGTACATGATATTGTTTTACAGATGTTCAAGTGACAGCTTCGTGATGGGATATCTGCAGGATAAGAATGTTGTGGTCAGCCTCTTCCTGTTGGTGTTTGGAGCAGTGCCTGTAACTGCAGGTATACTCTTAAAGAAATAGACATATTATATCACATCTCTAAAATGTCTTCAGAATATTCAACTATTTTAAAGGTTCAAACTCGCATAGTTTGTAATTATTTTTGTCTTTTGTGTATACATTTTTGTAACCTTGTTCTGTGTAAAGTACCAAAATTCGAAATTGTAATTGCATTCCATAATATGAAACATTTTGATACTTGAGGGTCAGTCGTATGGGTCAAGGTCACAGGAATATAAGCTTATGTCAGCAGTCTCGTTATTTTTTCAGAAAAGCTGATCACTGTCAGCAACACTTCTTGCGGTGACGTGATCAATATGGACACAGTTCAGACGTTGCATCTCAATTATTATGGAGCTAAATTAGGCAATCCTAAAAAGGGTGCAGAGAATTCTTGCCTGTATAATATATCATCATCTAGGGAAAATGAATTGGAAATCTGTATACAACTAATGTTGAAAAAACATCAGGATCCTTGGGATATAAGCTGTTCAGAAAGCATTGAAATTTACATTGGAAAATTTCGTAGTGTTTATATGCCAAGTGTAAGTATGCTGTTGAATATTTACTTGAATAAATCTGTACAATGGAGTTGTCAGTCTTTCAGTTTAAGCAGGACCTATTGTTCAAGGCAATGCTCATAATTATTTTCTGGCTGAATAGCAAACTGCAAGCATCGTTAGAATGGGTGGATTTACAGAATCTAAACCTGTCACAAGACACCATTGCTTGCTGCTAGCATTGAAACAACCCGATTCTGCTTGCCTTAAGTATCTAGGGGCTGTCGGGTATTTGACACAGTGTTTTACTTGCTGATATGAAAAATATTTTTAAAATGATATCTCAACAAGGATGCTGTATCTAAACACATTTTGCTTTGCTTCTTTTCATCATTTTAGGTTGGGAAGTTATTTGAATATGCCCTTTTGATGAGCATGTGTTGACTTTTTAAGGTTATATAATGAGACAGATTATGCAGGTTGATCAAGATTTAGGTACCGTTGATTTACTGAAACTTGCTCCACTAAATCCTGCATTCCCTCTGTAGAGGCATCACTTTTTCATCAATTTTGTTCATGTGAATTATGTAAAAGTAATAATTTTGCTGAGTACAGTTATGTGCCCTTGATAAAACAATAGTTGCCAAGTAAGTTGCACAACATATAGATGCTGAACATGGTACAAGTTCATGTGTTGGATCTCAGTGTCCTTGAACTTCCTTCTGTTAACAGATGCAATTTTAATCAGGGGAGAAAGATAGAAACACGCTTTACAGAGATGTGCAGTTAAGGATCTTTTATTGTAAATTAGCTTATTTTTGCGTCCAACTTGTTTTCACTGAAAACCATTTTCTTTTTATTTGAGAATACCTGAATAAGTGTTTTCCATTCTTAAGAATTAAGACTTGCATCCAGTTTCACTATTTTATATGAAAATGGGAAATTAAGTTTCCATGAGTCAGTCTGACATAAGCAAAAAGAGTGCATTGTTTGGTGCCAAAATTACTTGTATTACAGTAGTCTCCTTTTAAGCTCACCTGGCACAAAGTGCTGGGGGGAACTATTAGGATCACTCACCATACAGCGTACATCATCCATACGTCATCCATTCATCTGTCAACATTTCTTTTAACAACATCTCTGAAACAACTGTGCCTATATTAATGAAACTTGGCATGAATGTTTTTAGCAAGAAGCACCATCAGAGTTGTTCAAAGAATACTATTCCATGGATAACTCTGCTTGCTATGTCAACAAATAAAAAAAACTTTAAAAAATCTTCTCTGGGGAGGGCGCGGGGGGTCACTTGATTTTACATACATGTACTAGGCTTATATAGGAAAAACTTTTTAAAGAATTCTTCCTTGAAACCACAAGGCCTACAGCTTAGATGTTTGACATATAGCATTTCCTAGTGGACTTCTACCAAGATCTTTCAAATCATGACCCAATGATCAAAATTAACCCGGCCCAGAGGGTCAATTGATTTTACATACATGTAGGCTTATAGGAACAAGCAAATTCAGTGAATTTATATCCTCCACCAAATGAAACAAATAACTGAAGCGAATGGGAAAATGTGATGTTCAACACATGGAGATATAAAATGTTATGCACAAGTACCGGGTCCACAACTTGAAGGTTTAGGTCACAGTCTGTGGGATACCTCTTTGGGGGCATTTGTCACTTATGGGGGACAGCTCTTGTTAAAATTTAATTATTTTCTTCAAGTTACCATAATAAAGAACTTAATTGTTGTAAGTAAAATTAAATCAGTACTACTAGTTTCAGACAACAAGATTTCTTAAGTTTATATAGAATAATTATGTAAGAAAAGCACTTAATCCCCTTAAAGGCCTCATCTCTGTAAAAATCAGTTTCTAAATGTTTGGTTGATAGAGAATACAAAATAGATTATTTGTGCCAAACATAATCAAATTTTGACAAGTCTTTTCAGAAAAAGAAGCATTTTTAAAGTTTCACCACAACATTGGGGCCTCATGTGTGAGGGATGATTATTTTTTCTGCATCTTACAGTCATACAGAACTCAGTTGTTGTAAGTTGAATTAAGTCAGCACATAACGTTTCAGAAAACAAAAATTCTTAAGTTTCTATATAGAATATTTAAGAAAAGCATTACATCCCCTTGAGGGCCTCATTTCTAAAACAATCTAGGGGCAGGAGCCAATTATAATCAAATTTTGATAACTGGTTCACAAGAAATAGAATTTTAATGTTTTCTTATTGAATATAGAAGAAAATAACAATTAAAGGGCAATAACTCTTGAGATACTTAACCAATATTAGTGAAGTTGTGAGTGCGCTGCAGCATTATGTAATTGTATACTTATTTTAAGTTTCATGAAATTCTATTCATTGGTCATTTGTTATGGCTCCAGACGGAATTACTAAAAAATGGCAGTTATGTGGCTATTCTTTTCTTCTCTCAATTGTTCTTTTTACCCACATAAGCCATAAAATAGCCACATACAAAATGTAATCAAAACGAAATGAATGATATTAAGGATAATTTACTGTCACCTATTGTTGCCATAGCAACTTGAACCACATTTTTTGTCGCAAATAGACAGACTGACAACATCAAAACAATATCCCTCCACCTTTGGCATGGGATAAAAACATTAAAAGTCTGCTTCTCTGAAACAAAAGGGCCTAGAGCTCAGACATTTAGCATATGTCATTGCCTACTGGACCTCTACTGAGATTGTTCAAACTATGACCTCCGGGTCTAAATTTACCCTGTTCAGGACCCAGGGGGTCACTTTATTTTACATATACAGGGAAAACTTGCAAATAATTTCATTCCATGAAGAACTCTGGTTGCTATGGCAACAGATAGGAAAAATCTCTGTTTCTCTGAAACCACATGTCCTAGATCTTGGATATTTAGCTTGTAGCATTGCCTAGTGGACCTCTACCAAGATTGTTCAAACTATGACCCCTGGGTAAAATTAACCCAATCAGTGTAGCGATGGTTGACTTTTTATTATAGCTAATGGCAGTCAGGTGAGCAATATAGGGCTATCTTGGCCCTCTTGTTCTCATTTCAGTGGTATCACTGCAGCGATCTGAAACCTTTGTGTACAAGTGAAAAAAGTGTCTATGTGCTATTTGTGTATAATAGAGTTCTACCTATAATGGGAAAGTCTGTCAGTATAGAATTAGACTTATATTTAAGAAACAAAATGGGTAAGCTGTGCATTTCTCTTGTGTTATTTTTAATACATGTTTAGTATTCCTGTATGGCCCTCTTGTTGTATATGTGATATTCAATTTATACAACAAGAGGGCCATCAAGTATTCCTCTCAAATGTATGAATATATTAATATCTCAATAGATTACATTTAAAACTAGAAATAGGGTCTTATGATATACCCGAATTTTGGACCTAGGCAGGCAGGCAGGTGGCCGGCATTGACAAGTATGCTTTCTAAGTAACTCATTGATCTCACAAAAGGCTGAGCATGTTTGTTGGCATAGTGTCTGGCCAAGTTCGATAACCAGCCAAATCACCCTACTAGGTACTTTTAGATTATGGCCCTTGATCTTTACCAAACTTGCTGAACATGTGTTTCGGCATAATGTCTAGTTCGATATCCAGCCAAATCGCACTAGGAACCTAGGTTCCTCGAACTTGGAAGGTTGGTTGGTTGGTCATGTCAAGTAAATGACCCCTATTTATTTTGAGGTTAACAGATCAAAGGTCAAGATCACAGTGACCTTCAGTGCACATGTCCGTTGGTCAGTCGGTAGATCAAATCTTGTCTAATCAATAACTAGAAAATGCTTTGGCCTAGTGTCCTCAAACTTGGTTGGTTAGTTGGTCATGACAAGTAGATGACCCCAGTTGATTTTGAGGTCAACAGGTCAAGGTCATGGTGATGTGTATTGCAGAACAACCAATTTGCTAATTTACAGTTGCTTGGGGAAGGGGGGCATACATGTTTTACAAACATCTCTTGTTAAGAATTGAATCTTAATTTAAAAATCAATCGGCCTTTTAAAGAAACATATTTCAAGGATAAATAAATTGTTCTGAAAGTTGGAATGAACTGTATACATGTATATTGCAACTAATTATTTGATGACTGTATTTGTTACCAGTAATAACAACAACAAGGAGGCCAACCACAGTGTTACCATCATTGAATGGAGATGGGGAGGACAATGCAACTCTATCAACCTTCTGGATTGTAGTCATAGTTGTTGGAGCAGTCAGCCTTTTATGTTTTTGTTGCTGTGTTTGCTACTTTTGTTTCCAAGATGACGAAAATGGTAAAGATTTCTTTTTTTCACTAGAAATATTTAGTAGAAGAACTGGAAGTCTGCAAGCTTTTTTGACAATATCAGCCACATCCAATTCATTCAGCTAGTCTGTATGTTCCAGTACAAATACAAAACAGATGCATGTTTGCAGATAAATGAAAATCTACCTATTGGTATCAGTATTTATTGTCTAATGTTGATGATGTCAGAGACTCTGAGTGATTTGTTCACTGGCTGCTTTGTACCTGTCAAATATTGTACTTCATAGTTTGTAATAAAAAGTTCAAGGTCCATGGGGAAAATGGAGGCGTTTGAGGAACTGAAACCACAGCTGTTTCTTTTGGTCTCCTGTTGAATTCTCATAGCTAGTCCTTACCATCCTAAGTGGCTTTATCCTTTCTCAAAATTTCATTGTGTCGGACTCATTTTGTCTCGGAAGGGAGGCACATATACATAATAATCAATGTTTTGTGCATAGAGTTTGCTCCCTGCTAGACATTTCATCAAGATGCAACAATTGATTCACACAGATAGTAAAAATACAATTATATTTTAATTTCTGTTACACAAAATACAAAGTATAATGTACTTACCAATATGGTCACTTATCCAAAACTCAAACTGTTACACTACAATATGAGTTGATAATGATGCAGAATGTTTTGACTCCTCAATGGAAAGAAACTGTAAAAAATTGTTTACAGTCTGTAACAGACGTCAAGCGGACGTGGTAACCCGATATTGTTGAGACATAACTTCTATTGTAACAGAAACATCATGGGGTGAAAATATCAGCATTATTTTTATAAATATGCTACTAACATGTATAAAAAACTTAAAAAACTAGGTAAGTTTAGAAAATTGATGTATACATTGACTTTCCTATGCTAATTTCCTAGGGTACAAGTTGACTAAATCAAGTACAAGTTGACTAAGGTACGATTTGACCCGATACCATTTCAGTGATACATCTTTTCTTCTCCCATGTCTGGTCTTGAAGGTATTTTGTACTTGTACTTGTTGTAAGTACTACTGCTGAATATCAAATATGACTTAGCCTACATTAAAAAGTTGTGACCAAATCATTTGTAGAAAAAAAAAACTAGTATGTACATAATGGAAATTCATTCTCTTCCAGCTGATTCACAAAATGTGAATAATCAGCCTGAGTCACAGAATATGAATAATCAACTTGATGATGATAACCCTGAAAACATAAGGATGTTACAGACACCATTTGTCCATCCACCACCAGAAAACACACTTGGTGCTGCAGGGGACCCACCAGATTATTATTCGGTTTGTCCTTACGGGACACCAGATAAAGCAAATGCTACAAATAAGCTACCTTATCCTCATCCAGGTAAGATTTAAGACTAGAATTTGTGTAACAGTTTGGTATTTAAATCTGAATTAGCTTTTATGCGACTTTGATATTTGATAGAGGACAGAAGAGGCCAAATTGTAACCTAAGGTGTGATTACAGCATTCACAACTGTTTTTTGTCTCTTAAATTGTCCCTAAACGCCATAATGAACCAAAGTGAAAACATTTCTGTAGTGATGAAAATGTGAATTGATCACAGGAACATGAGCCTTTGGACATTCAATACATTATTCAGTTACAGTTGATTAAAAATAAATCGTATCAATGTCATATTTGTCACCCTTTTTAAATGCGATGTCAATGTTAATTGCTGTTTGCTACAATATTTTCCTGCTCAAAAACAACCCTTTTTGCTTCAAAGTTCTAGCTGACTATTGCTGTGGTTTTGGTAATACCTAAAGAAAAATGCATTTTTGTAGAAATATCACATTAAAATATTCACAAAATTTGACATGTTACAGTATTGATAGGATATCGAATTTTATTAATAATGCCATGTTAATTTACTAAATTGATGTGAATTTTTACATGAAGTTATGGTATGTAGGTCCAAGTAAAAAAGTGACAATGTATGTTTTCAATATACAGGTTTTGAAGATGGAAAGGTCGTTCCAAGTGCTCCACCACCACCTTACCTAGATTATCAGTAAGGTCCACTAGAACCCTAGAAAATATGCACAGTGTTTGGAATCATATACTACTGGTACTCTAAGTGTTGTGCAAATGGAATACAGACCTTGTATATGGAAGAGCACAAAAGCAATATACATGTATTCATTGCCTTGCTTCCTTTAAATTTACCAGTACAGTGAAAGTTGTTGATGTTGAGGATTGATATGAACTATTGAAGTTTCCACAGTCTCACCAACAATGCAAATGTGTCAGTGGTGGAACTTTTATTGTCAAGATAGGTGTCAGTTTAGTGAACATTTGAACAAATGACTCTTCATTGGGTGGTCAGACATATCTCACTCTTGCAGATAATGACCTGTATGTCTGTTGCAGCAGGGTGTCCACATGTCAGGGAATGTGTAATTATGTCAGTATCAGGGTATTGTCAGGTAATTTTGATCTTTGTCAGGAGAATTGGGACATTTTGAAAATGTCTTGGAAATGTCAGGGAATTTCATTATTTGGTTGTTTATCATTAGCTTTTCATAAAAGCCAAGGTATTCTAAAAAAAATATCACAACACCTATTATTATGCATTGTCTTTTGTTATACATGATTAATTTTGTAGGGATTCTACATATAATGTCTTTTTAGCTCGACTATTCGAAGAATAAGGATGCTATTGCACTCGCCCCGGCGTCGGTGTCTGCGTTGGTTAAAGTTTTTTATAAATTCAAATATCTTGAATACTATCAAAGGTATTGACTTGAAACTCAAACTATATATTAACCATCAACATCTACACCTGGGGAAACAATCCCCATAACTCTGTTTTGATTTTTGACAGATTTAGGCCCCTTTTTAACTTAGAATTTTTGGTTAAAGTTTTTTATAATTCAAATATCTTATCAAAGGTATTGACTTGAAACTCAAAGTATGTGTCTACTATCAACATCTACACATGAGGAAACAATACCCATAACTCTGTTTTGATTTTTGACAGATTTATGCCCCTTTTTAACTTAGAATTTTTGGTTAAAGTTTTTTATAAATTCAAATATCTTATCAAAGGTATTGACTTGAAACTCAAAGTATGTGTCTACCATCAACATATACACCTGAGGAAACAATTCCCATAACTCTGTTTTGATTTTTGACAGATTTATGCCCCTTTTTAACTTAGAATTTTTGGTAATTTTTTTTGTAAATTCAAATATCTTGAATACTATATAAGGTATTGACTTGAAACTCAAAATATATGTTTACCATCAACATCTACACCTGAGGAAACAATCCCCATAACTCTGTTTTGATTTTTGACAGATTTATATCCCTTTTTAACTTAGAATTTTTGGTAAAAGATTTTATAAAGTCAAATATCTTGAATACTATCAAAAGTATTGACTTGAAACTCAAAGTATGTGTCAACCATCAACATCTACACCTGAGGAAACAATCTCTATAACTCTGTTTTGATTTTTGATAGATTTGTGTCCCTTTGTAACTTTGAATTTTTTGTTAAAGATAGAATACTATCGAAAGAATTGACTTGAAACTTAAAATGTATGTTTACTGTCACTATCTTCACCAATGTTTTTTATTTTTGACATATTTATGCCCTTTTTAACTTAGAATTTTGTCACAGTTTTTCCAGACTAAAATGGAAATACTCAAAATGCTTTCTTTTGAAATGTCATAGAATAATTATGCAGCATGAAGCGGTCATGCTTTTTTAATTCTATACATATATGTATATCAATTTTGAAAAGTTACAATATTATTCATGATCAAATATACAAGGTCATGTATTTCTTTGAACCCCCCCCCACCCTTAATTGCTTGCATCCAGAGTAAGGCTTTGAATGCAATTACAAATTGAACAATACTTTGCCTGTTTTTCGCATACACAATACTCCTGTTCTTAGACAAAAACCCCATTTTACCAACAAACTTTCGAATAGTCGAGCATGCTGTCATGTGACAGCTCTTGTTTAAGTTGTTTCAGGATTGTGTATTTGTATGTTGAAGTTTTAACGCCCGTTTCAACCATATTTTTGGTCAGGCAGGCAGTTTACGTAACAATCGCTCCTTGGAAGAACCAATACAAGCATCCTATCCTCTGTTACAGTTGGAAACTGCCAACTTTCTCACATAAAGGGTTTTTTTTCAGTGTTTATGGGAGGGGGGGTTCGCTGCATCACAGCCCTGTTGTCATAAACAAATTAATTTGTAAGTTTGATGAAGAAATATTGGGAAATGGCAAAGTAATAGCTAAGGTTAAGTTTTTGTGACAGAATCTAAGTTAAAAATGCCAAGTTTGCCAAGTTTGAAGTAAATTTGTTTAATGGTATTGAAGATATTAGCATTTATAAAAAAATTAAGCAACACAGGCGAGTGCAATAGCCTCCATATTCTTCAAGTAGTCGAGCTAAACCCTATTCAAGGCATTTAACTACTGTTTGACACAATCATATCTAGTCAAATGTCAATTTGACACAATAATATCTAGTCAAGTGTCAAAGAAACATGACAGAATATTCCTGCTTTTCTGGTATTATCTCCCTTCCATATTTTTGGTTAAACATGTTACTGTCTTGAACAATAAGGTTTTAACATTTTCATGCAAATACAGTAGAGATAAATACATGCATCAGATTTCATCTGTCAGTTTTATCGCTACTCTTGCGAGAAGTCATTTGTATTTAAAAACAATGTTCGTTTGTGGTAAGACTAAACCATGCATTTTTGCAATTATTTAAAAACTATCCAAAAGTTGAAGCATTATTTGTAACAGTTGTTTCCCTTGTGTCTTACGTGTATAAACAAACAGCAGTAAAATGTAAATGCAGAATGTAATTCATCTGTTTTGTTTATTTAATGTGAAAAGACATTTCATTCATTTGTCAACAAATGGAATTTTAAAGCAATGTGAAGACAATAATACAAAATTTAATTTACTGTAGCAATGTAGATCTATTTTTCAACGTTTAGCATAGAAATAATTATATGAATATGCATATGTGTACAACCTACATGATAAGCAGCTAAGATACGGCTTATTTCGTCTGATACAGACATCTTGATACAGGATTCTGTATTTTATTGCTCAAATACTAAAGAAAATTTAGATTAACATTAAAGTCCCAGGATCACATTTACAAATAGCTCTCATTTTATAAAGAAAGATGTCTTACTGACAGAAATGACCTTTATTTGTACCATAAACATACAGTAACTTTGCTTTTTAAATGGATAAGTACATATCAGAAACATAGCACAGTATTTTTTTTAATGATACTGCAAAATATAAGAAACGCTTTCTGGCAACTCTTTTTCTTCAAGAAACATATTGAATACTAAAGAAAAACATATGTCAACATTGATTAGAGTGAATAGAACATGGTTCTATCATTAGCCTATCAATAAATTAATGTTACTATATCAGTAAATTTAAAGAGATCCTGGGACTTTAATAGGTAAATATCAAAATCTGATACAATCTGACTGGAGTAATTACGTTTTTGAGAGGATTTTGATGAGATTGCTAAATGATAGTTCATGTATTGAGTGAAATATTGATATGTTCTTGCCCTGCCAAAGTTACAGCTACCTTAATGAAAGCTTGTTGTAGTTAATGCTAAGTTAGAGGCATGTATATCATCTCGTATTTCTGATTTTATTTTATTTTCCAACTTTTATATGAATATACATGAGTTTATGATGTTATAATATATTATTTATGTTACATTTTGTTTGCTTTTATTTTTTGAAGCACAATATGCCGGTACATAGAAGCTTTGATGTGTGAAAACACACCTACCTCAGACTAGTTCTGTATTTATTGTGACACTTCTTGCATTATCTCTATGGTTTCTGTAATTTGTGTGATACTTTCTGAATATTTACATGTAAACTGACATTGTGCCATGATGGTCTAAGTATGAAGATATGGTAAATGTTACTGTATGCTATTGTAAACGTTTGATGTAGTGTTTTAACTTTATACATGTATAAAAATGAGATTAAAAACAGTTGGTATACATTTTGTGTCTGACTTGTTTTGTCTTGCAACTGAATGGTAAATTAATAATGTTTCTAGGGGTTTTTTTGGCAACAATTTTTCTCCTTTTTCTAAGTATTTCATTAGTTATTTTGCTATAAATATATCCTATAGAGTAAAACATCTGAACAACACTTCCAGGATGAACTACCAATACTATATCACCACTAAGGCAGAATTCTTTCATCCAACCCTTCATAGGAATAAGTACAGTAATGTGCTGGTATCTGTTGGTTTATATGGATGATAACTCGAGAACCATTATGGGTATATTTCATAGCTTCAGATATTGTTGCTTGGGACATATAATTGACCCTTGTAGATTATGATGTCAAATCATGAAATGTCAGAGTGTAACATTTATACTGAAGTTGTTCAAGAGCAAATTTGGTGCAGTCTTCAAAATCCTCTTAATGGTCGCCTATAATAAGTAGATGGTCCCATTCGCTATTGCAGTTACTGTGACACAAGTGAAGATTATAGTAATTATACCCCCAGATACAAAGAATTCATCAAGATAGTCATTCTGAGCAAGTTTCATGAAGATCCAAAGAAAAATGCAACCTAAATTGCATACACAAGGTTTTTATATGATTTGACCCCCTGACCTAGATTTTGACCCAAGATGATCCATATTCTAACTTAACATAGATTTTATCAAGGCAGTCATTCTTACCAAGTTTCATGAAGATCCAATGAAAAATGCAACCTCTATTGCATACACAAGGTATTTCTATGATTTGACCCCGTGACCTAGTCTTTGACCCCAGATGACCCATATTCGACCTCGATTTTGTCAAGGCAGTCATTCTGACTAAGTTTCATGAAAATCCAGTGAAAAATGCAGCATTTATTGCATACACAAGTTTAGTGTGGACAGACAGACGACGGACACCAGGCGATCACAATAACCAACCTTGAGCACTTTGTGCTCAGGTGAGCTAAAAACAGTTTCCGGACAATAACTTTGGAAATAAAGTGCTATGGTTATGAAAATTGGCGGGTAGGTTGCTCTCATAGAGACCTCCCTTGGAGTTGCATATGAGGGGTCAAGGTCAAGGTCACTGTGGCAAAAAAAATCGAAAATGTTTCTGGACAATAGCTTAATACGTAGAATACGTCTCTTGCATATAAGTTTGAAGACTGTTGTTGATAATTAGATCTCAAAATATTGAACAGAAGTGATTTTTAGCTCACCTGGCTACGCCAGGGTGAGCTTTTCTAATTGATGATTGTCCGTCGTCCGTCGTCGGTCAACATTTTGATTCAAATGACATCTCCTCTGAAACCGCTAGGCCAATGTTGATAAAAATAATGCAGGAATGTTCCTTGCATGAAGCTCTACCAAAATTGTTCAAAGAATTCCATTCCATGCAGAACTCTGGTTGCTATGGCAACAAATAGGAAAAACTTTAAAAATCTTCTTCTCTAAAACCACAAGGCCTAGAGCTTAGATATTTGGCATGTAGCATTGTCTAGTGGACCTCTACCAAGATTGTTCAAATTATGACCCCCGGGTCAAAATTGACCCCGCGCGGGTGGTCACTTAGTTTTGCATAGGCTTTATATAGGAAAAACTTTAAAAATCTTCTTCTCTGAAACCACAAGGCCTAGAGCTTAGATATTTGGCATGTAGCATTGTCTTGTAGACCTCTACCAAGATTGTTCAAATTATGACCCCTGGGTCAAAATTGACCCAGTGGGGGTGGTCACTTAGTTCAGCATAGGCTCATATAGGAAAAACTCAAAAAATCTTCTTCTCTGAAACCACAAGGCCTAGAGCTTAGATATTTGGCATGTAGCATTGTCTAGTGGACCTCTACCAAGATTGTTCAAATTATGAACCCAGGTACAAAATTGACCCCGCGCGGGTGGTCACTTAGTTTTGCATAGGCTTTATATAGGAAAAACTTTAAAAATCTTCTTCTCTGAAACCACAAGGCCTATAGAGCTTAGATATTTGGCATGTAGCATTGGCTAGTGGACTTCTACCAAGATTGTTCAAATTATTACCCCTGGATCAAAATTGACCCCGCATGGGGGTCACTTAGTTTTACATAGGCTTATATAGGAAAAACTTTAAAAATCTTCTCTGAAACCACAAGGCCTAGAGCTTAGATATTTGGCATGTAGCATTGCCTAGTAGATCTCTTCAAAGTTTGTTCAAATTATGCCCCTGGGGTCAAAATCGACCTTGCCCGGGGTGGGGGGGGTCACTTGTTTTACAAAGACATATATAGGAAAACCTATTGTATATAACATTAGTGATTTCCACCAGGCAGGTGGACTTGTACCAAGGTGAGCGATATAGGGCCATCTTGGCCCTCTTGTTAAAGTTCAGGTCAGTGTGACCTTGACTTTTGACTCTAAAACTTTAGGGAACAATTACAGGTTGCATGCAATCTTCTGAGCAAGTTTCATGAAAGTCCAATGGAAATTGTGACCTGTAGTGTTATTAAGGAAAAGCTAACAGAGGTTACTGTGACCTTTGACCCACTGACCCCAAAAGAAACAGTACAGATCCTCTACTCAGTAAGACCAATCATCCATAAAGTTTGAAGACTGTTGGCGATCTAGATATCAAGATATTGGGCAGAAATGATTTACAAAGTTTGGGTCACTGTGACGACCTTTGACCCACTGACCCAAAAAACAATAGGGATCATCTACAGGTTGCAGGCAAGTCTGATGAAAGTTGAATGAAAATTTTGACCCGTAGACGTTATCAAGGAAAAGCTAACGGAGGTCACTGTTCGGGTCACTGTGACCTTGACCTTTGACCTACTGATCCCAAAATCAAAAAGGGATCATCTACAGGTAATAGGGAACATTATGAGCAAGTTTCATGAAAGTCAAATGAAAATTGTGGAAATAACCTGTTCAATAGTCAGTCGATCCTTATTGATAAGCATTTCTTTCACAAGAGTGTCCCACAGCTGTATCTTTTTGCTTCGTTAACTTTTATATATATTATTCAGTTGCATGTTTCTTAACAGTGCTATGTTTATAAATTTGACGTGACTTTACTTAATTAGTTTAATTACAGTAACTTACTTTTTACTTTAGTAGTCCTGCATTATATAATCTAGACATGCATTTGTATTATTTGAAACAAAATATACTGCAGTAACGTATGACAATAAATGATTTTCAATGGCATGCACATGTGGATGCGAATTGCACTGTTTTGTCTTAATGGCCGAGAGAACACACCTGAAGTTCTTTAGCATGAACACTTGTGTATAAATCATTATAAAATAGTAAATGTCTATTACATCGGCTATTTAATTCAAAATGTAGTTTTTTTGTAGATAGATCAATATAAACCGGGATGTTCCTGGCATGGGGTTATACCAAAATTGTTCAAAGAATTCCATTCGATGCAGACCTCTGGTTAAGGTCACTCCGCCTCTGACTATTTCTCACCAACCATCCAATACATTTCTACAAATTAAGCTCAAAGAATGTAAGCAGAATTGCCCTTTGATTATTTGCTTAGTTTTACTTTAATCATACATTGTAATTGCTATCAGGGCTCAAGAACTAGTCTTTGGATTTATTTCATTTTTTACACTATTTCTGTATGATATGCAGTGCACTTGAATCAACATTTGATGAAATGCTAATTAAATGCATTCTCGTCATCCAGAGCTTTCATTATATATTTTTTGTCAACAACAACATCCTTTATTCACTCATTTCATGTTAATATGAATATATGAGGACCATTCACGTACAATGTATTACATTTGAGGCTCACAAAACATATGTTAAACCGTGATCCTAATCATGAATACTTCGTACGTGCACAGTTACATATGACAAAACATATTGTTTTCTTTTTGTGACGTATTGGGGTGCCATTGGGTTGCTATGTATAATATTGATGTTGATTTTTTTATTACATGTATTTGTTGATTTAACAAATATTCACGAATTCGGAAAACTATTATGAAAAACATAAATAAAAATTAGGTATAATTTTTGGACATAACATCCCAGTAAACCCAGGTTATCAAATAGCTCAACTAAACAACCACAATAGAAAATATACAAACATTATGGTAGATCGACGCAGTGAGAAGGAGAAACAAAAGCATGTAGATCTAGTAGTCTCAATAATTCGATTCCAAATGCAGCCCCATTTTATTTACATACTGACATTTTATAGATATCTGTGCTTTTACGGAGACTGAATAGCGCCCAGCTACAAAAAATAACGATTACAATTATTTGGACTAGTAGATCTAGTTATACACCATCAAATGTATAATGGCAATAATTACCTTCTTATAAACATGATTACCGAGAGTACGGAAATCTACAAACTAAATGTTTTCAATTAATAAATTATTGTTTAAACTACAAACTTTTCTCTTTATTTCTTTTATACGGTTTGGTTGAGATAAAATTACCTTTTTGTAAGTATTGTTTTGATAAATCTGCATAATTTCAAAAAATCAGTTTTAATTTTTGTCTGAAAGCTTGGCAAACCACTGATGTATGAGAAAGATTAAATGTATCTGAACACGGACTTTTTGTCTTTATAACAGTTTGAAAAAAAATAAGCCGGAAGTTTTGACGTGGTCTCCTTTGAGTAAATACTGTACAATTGTATTATGTTTGGTTCATAAAGCTGAAAGAAGTGATTGAATAAGCGGAACCGCGATTGGTCGATAAAGTCGTAAGTCTTTCTTCCGGAAATGCTCATTTACGTTTAAGTGCATTGTTTATGTTGTTTTGTTGTAGTATTTGCATCGCTACAATACAACACTAAGTTAAACACAAACTGAAATATTTAAAAGCCATGGGAATTTATTTGTGTTTTTTCATCGTAAGCGTAACAGTTTCTGGAGCTTCGTCTGTGTCCCGTAGAAATATTCAGCGTCAGGTCGACAGTCTTGAAAGAAGGTAAATTTATTCAGACGGCACTCGCGCTGTTTCCTATCACTTTCAAAGTTATCATTACTACTACGTGTATAATTTGCGTTACTAACATGCCAGACATGTTACATATTATACTAATTTATTTACTTTCGACTGCCAACCAGTTCTTACAACTTAGATTAATCGCTCTCGAGACTCATTCCAGATAGAATCAATCTCGAAGAGAGGGGCAATGTGAAATTATTTGTGTCTTCCTTAGGACACGACCGACATGTCTATGTTAGGGATCGAACCCGGAGCTCTTCGATCCCGAGGCGAACGCGCTACCACTGCGCCACGGCGGCTCCAAACATATGTTCTTTCAACGTAGACCAACTGTTCTCGAGCCCTACTCCTCGAAGAGATAGAGGCGATGTGGAATTATCGTGTTATGCTAAGGGCACCATCGCCATGGTACCGTAAGGATCGAATCCTAGACCCTGCGGTCTTGATGCGAACATGCCGACACCGTGCTCACGGGACTGGAGTTACTCAAAAACTAATAGTCATATTTTGAAGCGACTTAATTCATAGAATTGACTGATCTTTGTATGTCTCTAGTAAAATTATCAAAGACTTGCTGATTCGTCGAATATATATATGGCCATCAGAGGACAAACAGAGGCTGCTTTGTAGCAGTATCTCCATAACTCCAGCTTTCAACATTACGTAATGGGCCACCGTTACAAAAAACAATGATCTCAGTTCTATTAAGATAGACTGAACTCACCAGAAATATCATCGTTTGTGCACTATAATAGTAATGTTTTTTCTTTTCTATTACAGATACGAGAACGATTATGTGTCTGTGAAAGAGAATTTGAGGGATTTGTGGACCAGCGTCGATCAGTTAGATACCGTCTGTAAGGTTGGTGAAAAAACAACAGTGACTCCGATCGAACAACCCTCCGTTCAACATAAAAATGCTGCAGGTATGCCTGCAGAATTTACGCAGCTAATTCGTGGCTTCTCAGAAGAGAAGGAATTCTTGAGGAAAAAGTTGAATAATTTGAGTGATGCAATCACTCAAGTGCGCACAGCGTGTACCGGCACCATTGCAAAGAAAATGGACCATCTGAAAGTTATCGATGCAAGATGTAGCAGTGTAGCGAAAGATGTTGAGCAGTTACACAACACACAATCTGTGTTAGCGACGGAAATACAAAGAACAAGTGAAAGGCTAACAGCGGAAGTAGGTACTCTAAGGCTGTTGATAAACCAAGCGGCTGAAGAAATGATGCAGAACAGCATCTTAAACAGGCCATGTAAGTATTGGGACGTTTTCTTTATATATACATTTTGTACTACAAAGTACACGCTTACTGGGCCTATACATTTATGTACATTGCATTTTTGTCTCTCGGGGTTTAGCGCCCGTTGCAGCAGTATTACAGTTATGTACATGCTGAAAGTTTACCTAGTCATTGTTGTACTTGACTCCTGTCCTTCTTAGAAAACTTTCTCACAAGAGTCAGGTCGGTATAGCAATGTTTGAACCTATGACCCTCAATCAATGAAGCGTATGTTAGTAGATGGTCTATCTGTCCTGTTATTATTTTAGCGTAATGTGCTTATGTCATGTCAATACGAAGCTTAGTTCGGTAAACTTCCACTCTTTTGTGCGGATCCACGCTTTAGTTCACTTTATAGGAAACACGCACAAGTGGTTACTGGGGACGTGTGATGTTATCACCAGCTGGATTCCAATCAAAACTCTGCCGACACGTTTTCCTTTGAACCAGTAATCCTTTTAATTACACTTAATTAGTCCCAACCGGTCAAAAACCGTTGGGGCTACAGGTTTGCTCGATCAAGTTCCGTCCGTCCGCACTTCATGTCCGGGATGTAACTTTGATATTCTTAGACCGATTTTAAATTAACTTCACAAAGTTGTTGTCCACAACAAAAAGGTGTGTTATCATCGCACCCAGGGAGCTGTCTTGAAATTCAAGGAAATACAATGTACATGTATATCAGTACTTTGTGTCCGAGCTGATCTTCTACATGCATAGGCTTATTTTGAAGGGTGTGTCATGCAAGACACTCATGGAGCTACATTGTACCTTAAAACCTGTGGGGTTATATAGATTTACCAATACTTTGTGCATGGACTCTAACTTCTACATGCATTGATTAATTTTGGTTATAATACCATTTTTCTTGTCCGGGCTGTCCATTTTTCTTGTCCGGGCTGTAACTTCAAGATGCATTGACTGATTTTGAATCAACTTCACACGATTGTTGTCCATACCACAAGGGCGTTTCAACCAAGGCTGCTCAGTGTCAATGTCATATTTTGCTATTCTTTCCTTAACCCTCTGAAGAATTTTCATCAAACTTTGGTCAATTGTGCATCTCATAATGAAGAAGGTCAGGGTCATTATTGGGTCAAAGGTCATACCACTAAATCTTCCAAGTCCTTTGAAGTAATTTCATGAAACTTTGCGCATTCGTGCATCTCATCTCGCCATTTCCGGTTAGGGACTTTCTATTGCATGATAATATTTCATAAGTTCAAATGTTTTCTGTAAGACCAAGGTCGTTTGTTACATACTAGTACATATATCTGAATACTAAATTATGCCATCAATGTTTCAGCGTCCTGCATGGACTTAGTGAAAAATGGGATAACTTCTAGCGGCGTGTACACCTTGCACTACAAAATGCAACCCTTTATAGTGTATTGTTTGATGAAAAGTGGTGGTGGATATACATTCATCTCACCCGAAACATACCTGAATGTCCGTATCAGTGACCTTTCCAACGACAACAGTCATGTTATAATTCGGCACACGAGAACGAATGGACTGCAGTATGAATCACGCATCGAACAGATATCCAGATACAGGACACGCCAGCTATCTGTGCAGTATAACACGCATGCAGGTTACAACGGGGTTGTGAACAGCCGCATGACACCTTATATATATGTTGGACTTAATCCAATAAAACTGAAAGGGCGGAGTCACAAAAAAGACACACAAGGTTACAAATCTAATGGCAAAGATTTCACTTTTATCAACTGCGACGGTAATCCGAATGGCTATTTTGCTTTCCTCTTCAATCACAATAACGTTTCTCCCTCAAGTAAGGGAGAGTCTCCAGCAATTTCAAGAAAATGGATTGAATCTTCTACCAGAGTGACTGGTGACATTTTGCCTGATAAATTCTTGTCCTTTTTCGAATTGCATTTTGGCGGCTGTGGTGCATATGCTGGAGCAAACCACATTCGCGAAGTCACCGGCGCGGCTGTAGGCATCCCTTATAAATTGCCCTAAGTCTTTATCATGCAAAATTGAACGCCGATAAATTCGTCTGTTTTAACATTTTTTCGCGATATAAATATTTTGCGGCTTCCGTAAATGCGCCAAAATATAAATGTAATAAATCCGTGTTTTTGGCAGTCTTGCTTGAATTATGCTGCGCTTGATTGATAAGTTATTTGGTTTGCATACTGTACCGACACAAGTAGTTGTTTCAGGCGAAAAGGACAAGAAGAGTAATCAACTATTATTGAACGGTCAATAAAATAACCTGTATGAATAAAGTTCAACAATTATTGCTTGTTACTTTTGTGCCCTTTCATGCCCCAGCTCGCCGAAAGGCAACAGTTGTGCAAAATGAGGTAAAAATAACATGCGTTGTTTTGTCTTTTACAGTTATTTACGAACCAAGCTTCAAGAAAATATGATCTTATATAATTATCCGGATGTTAACGTCCAACATTTGGATACACAATACAACTGTAACCAGGTGTAGTGTGGTTTTGATTTTCAAATAACTTGTCAGGAATAGATTCCACTTTTTTTCTTTTACTATCAAATGTGGCGTTTTTATGGACTATTATCTAACGTGCCATTCCATTCTGAATCAAACAAAGATACAGTGTCTATGAGCTTAGAAAAAATAAAATAAAGATAATTTAAAAAAAGGAGTGCCACAAATTCATGATTTGTTTGATAACATTGCCCAGATGTCAATCCTTAATGTTTAGAACCAGTCTACTGTGTAGTATCGTTGTGAAATATGAAAGTTAAGATCCAGGAAAATAACGACCAGTATTTTGTTAGCTGGTTAAATAAATGTAATATAAAAAAAGATAGCCTTGGAAAAAGATAATCACACGTTACTTTGGAGGTCTAATGTAACAAAACAAAGAAAGCTATATACTAGAGTAGCGTTATACAATATCAACTATAAAATCTATCGCAATAATTGTAACAAAATAAGTGCATAAGCATGCTTAAATTGAAATGACTTGCAATAATCAAACTTGCAACAACGTGTAAAATCATTTAACCATAATTAAGCTGATAATAACGTCCAAGCTGTCGGATACACGGGAACACGATTCTTAGTATCCTAGTACGTATTGTGATTTTGAATTTCAGTGTAAGCAATTTTTAACTGAATTTGACCCTTACCCATGCCATATTACTAATTTATTACGTGAAGATACAATAACTAGTTTTTGCACCGTCTATTAACTAACGCTGCAATTTTTGGATCATCAAAGATAGAGTCATTTATCTAAAGCATTGTGAAGTAATTCAAATGTAAGCCATGTTTTGTTTGTTTCGAAATTCGCCCATAGAATGTTAATGTATGGAAGAACTAGTATATGTGACTAGTAAGTCGTTGTTAATTTGTAATTGCATGCTAATTACAAATCCACCGACCCCTAAAGAGTATATGTTGTACGATTTCACCAGAGGTCTTTCCATAGCCCTATGGTCCGGAAACTAAGTCATCCCCAGAAATAACTTCAATCTGATCGGCGTTCGGCAAATCATCCGGGTACCCGCCATTTTCGGGAAAATAAAAAGCAATTATTGGTCAATTTATATCTACGTATATCTCGATATTTGATACCAATCAATTTAACCAACAAAATGTCCTTAAAACAATATATGCAATTTCCTTAAGTTATTGACAAATATTCTTTCACTTTACTTCAATATTTCTTTTTAAGATAATGGATGTACTCATTGGAACAGTTGACCTAAAACGTAACTATTTTTTCAGCAAATGGCCAATTGACCGAAAAACGACCTTTAATTTTAGCGGTTTTCTTTTCGATATTTGCATGGTGTTCATGGGACTTGACTGTAACAATCTTTATTCAGTTAGATTTAAGTAAACTAATGTACGTCTGTTATGTTTCTTAGATTTTTGTATTTTATCTGTATTTTAATGTCTTCTTGGGCGGTTAGTAAACGTTTAAAATAAAAACGGCGTCAATGGTGATTTTACAAAATTTCGGCGATACGGTGACCTATATTGTGTTACTGGTTTCATCACGGGCCTATATATTTAGGGTCAAATGATGGAAAATTTGACCTAATTAAAATGTTTACAAATTTAGTAATAGTTATTTTTGGACGTATATTTAGGTATTAGATTTTCGTAAAATTTTTTATTTTATAACATAATAAGCCGCTATACAGCTTCATTGTAATGACAAAGTGATCGGGTCGTCAAAATTTAACATCCCAAGACGGAATAGCACATGAAAAATGACCGTCGGAAAAGATCGAGCTAAAGATGAATAAGATGCATAATTATATATAGAGGTTATTTAACTTCTTTACATTTTTACAGTAAAATTTGATCGAGCCTACCAATTATGCCATTTTTTAAATTAAATATTTTGTATTTCAATGATCACGATCAAGGGCAAGTTTTTGGCATACTCATACTAGTATATTACAAATATAAACATTTAACTTATGCTCGGATCGTGATAAGATGCCCGGCCTGATAAACGCTTCCAGGCGAGACAAGATTATCAGTAAAACGAATTTAAGACATTTATAAAAGGCGTCCATGTACTGGACCGTACTTTATCTTTGTCTGACCTTGATTTCACGAAAAAAAACAGGAAGTCAGTTGGCAATGAGGGATGATACACGTTTATTTTGGAAACGGTTAATAATGTCAACAAAAACAAAGAAACTATATACTAGAGTAGTGTTTTAGTCTTTATCAACTACTAAAATTGCTACTCAATAATTTTATATCAAACCCATGGGGAAAAGCACTTTGGTAAGATGTTAAACACAAAAAGAGTTTGTGGCAATAGGAATCAGTAATGCTTGTAACCGTGTGTTAGGTAAATGACATTACCAAATTTTAATGCTGTATAAAATCTGGCGATAAGCTTGTATCTGTCTTGCCATGTGATCGGATCCTCGAAATTCTAATGCAATACGATTATACGAGTATTTGCACATTGAAATGACTTCCTAGGCAATAAAATAAGTAATTATGACCCTAGACCGCATTGCGAAATTAGTTTATGTCGTACTCCGTTTACGATTTTAAAATAACATATTTAGAATGCTGCACCGTCTAAAAACTTCCGCTTTATGATTTTGTTTACAACCGTGACGTCATTTATCAAAAGAAATTGTGACGTCATTAAATGTCAGCCATTATTTTGTTACCAATCTGAAAAAGTTCGCATACACTTATTTCCAGTTGAAACAGGTTTGTACTTATGCATCTTTGTTTGTTGTGTAATTGTGCAAAATATTAGGTCAACCATTCTAAAATGCAATTTTCGGTACGAGCCATAAAATGTTCTCCTGTTCATGCCCGTATCTAAATATCTAACTATATGTCGAAAGTAGGAGATCTTATCAAAAGACTGACATATTGCAGTCCACTTACATGCTCTTGTTTTTGATTGGTTCTTATAATGTAGGTCACCACATTGACCAATGAGATCCTACTTGTGAATGACCTAATTTCTTAGTTCTAACTTAACTTTAACTGAATGAATCCACACAATGATTTACCCCTTTTTATGTACAAATTATTATGTTTCATTATTCTTTCTACATGTTGTACAATCCAGTTAGCAAAAATTTAAAACACAAATTGGGATATAAGAAGTTGGACTATGTGGTATCCTTATGGGGCACTGGATCATACAGTTTGAGTTTATTGTACTTTGAAATGTAAAGAGATCCTATTTATACACATTCCAGTCTAAGGAAAACTGGCTAGTTTCCACAGAATTCCCTGGTTTTGCTGCCCAGCATGCTATCTCATTATCATTGACATGCTAACTGACCACAGTAAATTATGGCCTGACTCCAGATATCTGATCTAATATAAAACATCTGGATTAATTTTATCTTACAGTACAAATGTTTCTTCACTTGTTTAGTATAATCCTTGTACATTGCTTTTTCTTTTTCTTAAAAAATATATGAAGAACCTATTTTTAGTTTTCGTGAAAAGATTCGAAATTAAATTGTTATATTTCTTATTTATCATTTTTTAGGATAAAATAAACTCTAAGGTTACATTGCCTAATACCTTTCAAAGTAGTCATAAGGCATTATCGTCACTTACGAAACTTAAACAGAACGGATACTTTGAAAACATGTATAAAATGCTTGCACTGAATTCTCTAATAAGGTGATAGAAAAGAAAAACAAAATTGGAAAATATTAGGGTTGAAAATAGTTTCAATGATAATAAAAATAACTTGTTATTTTACAATAAAAGTAAAATTGTAAAGATTACTTTCAATAATAACGGTATGATGTTTTCATTGATTCATATATTTAACTTTAAAACTTTTAAGAAATTATGATCCAGCCATATAATTGATGAGAAAACTTTCTTAAAATTATGACGGCTACACTGATTCATTTATATCATTTTTTAACACTCATTAAGTATGATGGTTATACATTCATACATATATTTTAGTTGTAATGTTCATTACATTATGATGGTTATTTGAAACGCTTAAATGTATTTTACGGACACGTATATTGACCCCTTTATATATTTTCTACATGTTCTAAGTTATCAAGATATGCGTGTATTATATATAAGTCAAATCAACGGCCCTGTATATTCTCTTGTGTCAATACTTGTGACTGAATATTCAACGTTCAAATATGTTTCTTTGAAAACTATCCCGAACTTTATTGAACACATAGCAGACATCATGATAATTTTCAAATGCGAAATGTGATTGGACATGCTTGTTAACATGGGTTTCGTTATTTACAGTACGTCGTCCTGGGTATAAAATGTGTATTAATTTTGATAAAATATATTATACCAAACATGTACAGAATTTTCCCTAACTGTTTATATAGAAAAAGCAGCTGCTTGTGATTTTTTTTTTGCATTTGCAACTCTTGATATAAGTTATGAAATTGTACTTGTATTTTCAATTTCAGGTTATGGAACTGTGGATCTTACTTGGATAGAATGGATAGTGAACAACCTTTCAAAGATACTAGTCAAATAAAATTGATTTTGAACAACTTTTCATAGATTTTAATGACGATTGAGAGATTTCTAAGAATGTGTACAAAAAAAACTGTACATTTATATTTATGAACTCGTGATCAGTTGAAATAAATAAATTGTATTTGTAAAATATGACAATAAAGCTTTGATCTTAATCAAACGCTCTTCCATGAATCTCAGACTGAAATAAATAGTGATGTTCAGCCACATGTTGATACTGGACTGTGGTGTTTACTTGTAAGATTTGTTGTTGTTTTCTTTTGCTGAAATTTACATGCTTAATTTATATTGATTGTTTTAGTTTTTAAACAAATTGATTTGACAGAAAATGTGAAAATTTATAAATAGAGGAAAGGTAGCTTTTTAAATCATTGTTTCTTGTCAACCTTTTTTTTAATAATGCTTGACCAATATAAACATTGTAAAAGTAGTCTGACAAACAGTTTGAGAACTTGAAAAAGTTGATGTCCTCAGACTTTATCATAGGTTTTAAACAAGGAAAAGTGTTTTCATGTCACTGATGAAAAAGGTTGCTGTTCTCATCATCTGTCAGGACAATGGCTTAATCAGACAGTTGTCATAGTAATGGAATGATAAATATAATTATGTGTATAGGAAAACACTGAATTGCTGCCAGAAATAGAGGTCAGATAGCACAGCTGATCAGAGCAACCCAGGTCCATAATATTGTGTTTGATACATATCTGGTTATAGGGAAACTCTGATTCAAACATGTCCGTCTGTCCGTAAAAATTTCCCTTGATAACACTCTACTGTAGTCACAATTTTCATTTGAATTTCATGAACTTGCTCAGAAGGTCGCCTGCAACCTGAGATGATCCCTTTTGTATTGGAGT